>JANAVB010018600.1:16737178-16739678 GCA_029216955.1 Iris pallida | reverse complement strand
GAACTGAGTGCCCAAATTAGTCTGCAAACTCCGCCCGAAATAAAAAGTAAAGCGACTATCCCGATCCGAGACAATGCTCATCGAAACTTCGTGTATCCTGACAATCTGCCGCATATACATCTCTGCTAGCTTCCCAGTAGACGTACCCACTTTAAATGGCAAAAAGTGGGCTAACTTGGTCAACATGTCTACAATGACCCAAATCGTGTCTTTTTTCCTGGTGTACGCGGTAATCCAGGAACAAAATTCATCGTGATATGCTCCCACTTCTACTTCAGAATGGGCAATGGCTGCAACAGTCCTTCTGGCCTTTGCCTTAATCTGCTGACAGACTAAACACCTGGCTACGAAGCGTGCTACTTCCCGCTTTATCCCATACCACCATACATGCTCCTTCAAATCTCTATACATCTTGTTGGCACCTGGATGCATAGAATACTGAGAGCGATGGGCCTCCTGCATGACTGCTCCCGAAGCTCTTCGCTAGACACACACAGTCTGGAACCGTGCCTCAATGTGCCATCCTCTGCAATGACAAACTCCTCATCCACCAATCCTGCTCGAACCTGCTCTCGGATGCACCGTAGAGTACCATCGTCAAACTGAGCTGACTTGATCCTCTCTATCAAGTCTGACTGAATCAAAAGGCCCCACATCTATATTGGAACTCCTGAGACGATCACCTCGACATCCCAAGCTCTCCAAATCTGCTAACAAATGACGATCCATCGTCAAACACATAGCTACCGGATACCTACTCTAGGCATCGGCAACCACGTTGGCCTTCCCTGGATGATACTGCAATAAAATGTTGAAGTCCTTCATTAACTCTAACCATCTGCGTTGCCTCATGTTGAGCTCTTTCTGTGTAAACACATACTTCAAGCACTTGTGGTCTGCAAAAATCTCTACACGTTCTCCGTATAGATAGTGCTTCTACAACTTAAGAGCAAAGATAACTGCCGCCAACTCCAAATTATGGGTAGGGTAGTTCTTCTCATGCGGACATAATTGCCTGGATGCATAGGCAATCACCTTCCCATGTTGCTGTAAGACACAACCCAAACCCTACCCTGAGGCGTCACTGTAGATAGTGAACCCGCCTTATCCTGATGGCAATATCAAAATCAGGGCTGTCGTCAATTGCTTCTTCAACCAATCAAAAGCAACCTGACACTTTTTTGACCAAATAAACTCTGCTTCCTTCCGGGTCAGCCTAGTCAATGGCTCGGCAATCTGGAAGAAATCTTGAACAAACCTCCTGTAGTAGCCTCCCAATCCAGAAAGCTCTTGATCTCTGTAACTGAACTCGGTGCTGTCCACGCCTCGAATGCTCTGATCTTCTTGGGTCGACTGAGATCCCATCTCCAGTCACAACATGACCTAGGAAATCAACTCGATCCAAGAAGAACTCACACTTCGAGAGCTTACCGTAAATCTGCTCCCTCCTGAGAGTCTCCAGAACCACTCTCAAATGCTCCTCACGCTCCTCTGGGTCTTCGAATACACCAAGATGTCGTTGATGAACACCACCACGAACTTGTCCAAGTACTGGTGGAACACCTTGTTCATCAAGTTCATGAACACCGTCGGGGCGTTAGTTAACCCAAACGGCATCACATGAACTCAAACTGGCCATACCGTATCAAAAGCTGTCATCGGAATATCCTCCTTCTTCACCTTCACCAGATGATATCCTGACCTCAGATCAATTTTGGAGAATACCTTAGCTCCGCTCAACTGATCGAACTGGTCATCGATCCTCGATAGCGAGTACTTGTTCTTGATCGTGAGGTTGTTAAGTGCCCTGTAGTCGATACACATCTGTACCGACCCATCCTTCTTCGGTACAAGGAGTACTGGTGCACCCCACGGTAAAGAACTCGATCGAATGAAGCCTTTGTCCTGCAACTCATCCACCTGTTTTTTCAACTCCACAAGCTCACTGTCGTTCACTCTATAGACGTACTGAGATATTGGCTCTATGCCGGGCACCAAGTCTATAGAGAACTCTATATCTCTATCTGGAGGTAACCCAGGCAACTCCTTTGGAAATACATCTATAAACTCAGCTATCAATGGATGTGGCACGCTCTACTCCTTTGCTGAAACTCCGTAGAAAACTCTGCTGCTCTGCTCTGCCTCCTACCTGGTGAACTCGAACTCTAGCTCTCCTGGCACTCAGAAAAGAACTCTACCACCTCGACAATCGATACTGGCATGGTGTGTGCTCAACCAATCCATACCAAGTACAATATCGTAGTTCGGTAATGGCATTACGAGCAGACTCATCCAATTTGTGGAATCCTACTCTTCGATCCTTGGAAACATCACGGACGAGATAATACCACCCCCAGTCATGATCTTGTAAGTCCTAGGCAATGGTTTAGAAGAAAGCTGGTGTCTAATAGCAAACGATACAGACACAAGCTATGGGAAGCACCCGAATCAATAATGCGAATGCGGGAAGAGAGTCAATAAAACAGAACCTACTATAAGA
>JANAVB010018600.1:16346618-16737165 GCA_029216955.1 Iris pallida | reverse complement strand
TTGGGGGTATACTACTATACGGTAATGTTGTTTGGTTTGAAGAATGCAGGAGCTACATATCAATGCGCCATGAGTAATATTTTTGTGAGCATTTACGAAACATGGTAGAATTCTATGTCGACGACATTGCAGTTAAAAGTCGTTCAAAGGATGATCACCTTTAGGACTTGAGAACGGTGTTCGAATTAACGTGCGGGGACCAACTCAAGATGAATCATACAAAGTCATTCTTAGGAGTCTCCAACGGCAAATTTCTTGGATTACTCATAACTTCAAAGAGAATACATATTGACCCTAACGAAGTTAAAGCTATTCTATAAATGGAGCCCCTGAAGAATATTAAAGAACTTCGGGGTTTACAAGGCAGGTTGGCCTACATTCGAAGATTCATTTCAAATCTGTCTGGACGATGTCGACCCTTTACCCAGTTAATGAAGAAAGGAGCCTTTTTCATCTGGGATAAAAAATGTCAGCAAGTATTTGAAGATATTTAAATATATCTCACCAATCCTCCAATATTGGTGGCTCCAGTGGTGGGTAAACCATTTTTGTTGTTTGTTCGATCGATGGAACAATCTCTTGGGGTTCTGTTAGCTCAGAAGAATGATAAAAGACATGAACAAGCTATCTATACTTGAGTCGCATGATGATCGGCGCCGAGTATAGATACAATCCCGTTGAGAAGGAGTGTCTCGCATTAATCTTTGCAATTCAAAAGATGCGTGTCACTACCACTTTTTAGGGTTAGGATTATTTTTGACCAAATTAAAATTTTCCTATTTGTAGGCCACTAGCATGATAATTAAACTAAATTCATAAATTAGAAATTTTATTTAAGTTGGCCCTAGTCATGGTCATTTATGGAACAAACACTAATTAGAGCCAAACCACGTAGTTTCCTTAAAGACCTTCATAATACTAATTGTCATAAAGTTTAGAGTTTGGCTAGACCCTATAAACCTCCACAAGCCCTCAATGACAGCCACCATAAACATAGGGTTTCCACTCTTTTTTTCATTCCACACTATCAAATTTCTTCTCTTTCTTCCTTTTGGTGTGCTAAGGACTTGGAGAGCTCAAGGAGGCTTAGTGGAGGCTGTAGCAAGGTTTTAGGAGCTACTTCTTATTTCCTTCCCAAATTTGTGGTTCCTTGTGTAGGCTCTATTCTACATAGGTATAACACTCTTTTCTCTCATTTCGATAGTCAAATTTTATGTATTCATGTAAGAGACCCATCTAATGGATAGATCTGACCTATAGGTGGTGAAATAGGTGTTAGAGGAATTATTTCTAATAGTTCTATGGATTAGAATTGTGTCATTTGGGTAGTTACAGGATTTTGACCACCAAATGTTTGATACAAGTCCTCAAAGAAATTTTGTTTCATGTTTTGTTATAGAACTTGGTCCATGTGTCCTAACTATGGTATTGAAGGTTGTGTCATGACATGGAGGGATACGCTTGGCCAAATAGACATATCTCTATTTGTAATGTGTCTCTAAATGAGTCCAATGCCGTAATATTGGCCATTATCACATTGAAGTAGAGGTTTTGGGTTGGTGAGGTGCATTCACATGCCATGGGGCTTTTTTTATCATCATTATGACACATGTATCAATACAATATGGGATTCATAGATTTTGTTCCTATATCTCATATTTGGGTGTCATGATATTTGAGCATGTGGCATGTATGATGTCACGCCCCAGAACCAGAATTCTGGAGAGCGGGGGCGTACATAGCCAGCTACGTATATTGAAATAGAATACATCTCAACTATACGGTCACGGCTGTCTAGATATGAGGGTTTACTACAAGCCAACGGTCTCTTATGGTCAAGCCTATTGTCTCAATCTCAAGCAAGTAATATAAGTACAAGATGTTTGACCACCAAATATATATAATAAAAGGCGTCCCAAATATTACATATCAGCTGATCATGAAGCTAGTCGTACAAAATGCTAGGACTAGCAAGAGTTAAGTCATACATGATCAACCCTAGGATTTGTTAATCATGTTTACACCCCGTAGGCAGACAGTAAGTAAAAGTGCATCGAGCTAACAGGTGCTCGTCGGCTAAACGCCTCAAAGAATAATTTACAATAGAGTGAGCGAAACAAAATAGAAAACCTACTCGTAGCCCGGGTTCCTTCTAGTCACCACCATCGGGCTGGAGGTTCGGTAGATCCTCGGGTGCTGCTCCGAAATCTGGCCACACAAAACCAGCTGGGTCAAACCCCAGAAAGAGCAAGTGCCACAAAGAAGGCCACGAAATAAGAACAAAAGCCAGCATATCAGAACATAAGAAAATGAAAGAAAAGTACAAGTAATAAAGAGCACGTCAGGACAATAAACGACTAGGGACGTGGAACCATTCGGGAAACCATGTTACAACCCGTAAACCAAACAAGGACCGGGGTTGTAACCTTTCGCCTGAATAGCTCTTGTCTCTACCCAATTATTGTTGAAGCAAGTAAAACAATCATGTTCAGGAGTACCAGGGTACAGGGACTAGACAAGACTTAGACAGGGCTGGACATCATCCATTCACAAGCGGCCAAGCAATTACTACGGCTTACTACTTTAACTAACTAGGGTTATCAGAAGCCTAATTACTAACAAGATGCAAGTGAGAAATTCCCAGTCCCAAGCCCTGCAGACCATCCAGTTATCCTTCCGTGGGTTGAGAGTATGGTTGGGTACATCGTCCCAGAGACGATATACCCTTAGGTGACTTAGAGGGTGCAACACATGACAGTGCGTTGGAAATGTGCTCTACTCGTCGGCAAGCTACAAGTCCAATTAAGAGCGCCCAGATAACGAGATTGCCTATGACTGGAAATTCTCTATGAACTATAGTTTGATCTAGTCATTAGCCTAATCCATATTCAGTATGAATCCCTGACCGTGGGAACCAGGGAGTTACGTCCTAGACATGATGCAAGACAAGATAAGTGGATTGCACAAGCAAGCAAGCAGGAACACCCACGGTGTCAAGTTGATTATACGAGTCAAGTTAGCTGTCGCAATAGCATCAAGTCAAGTCAAGTTACAAGTTAAGTCAAGTCAGGAGTGCGCCGCCACGGGCCACTATCAAGTTATCAAGGTAAATCATGTCAGGGTACTTGCCAGGAGTGTGCCACGACGGGCCAATATCATGTCAGGTTGGTCATGTCAGGAGTGCACCACTACGGGTCACTGTCGTGTTATGCTAGTTCCTTGTCATACCATGCCATGTACAATAGTCATTCCAAACATGTTAAGTAAAATCAAGTTCATGACAAAAGGCGTAAGGATATAAAATGGGCGTAAAATATCTAATAAAATATCAATATACAGGGCTATAGAAGAGCCAAGCTTAGAGAAATAAAACCAAAACTCCAAGAGCCAATGGTTTGCGCAAGGGGGTCAGGGGTTCGATTACGCATGTGTCAGCTGCGCAGGGTGCCAAGTGCACAGGGGCACAGGGCGCAGGGGCAGATGGCGCATGGGTCAGATTGCACATAAACAGACTGTGCAGGAGTGAACTACACAGGGGTGGATTACGTATGAGCAGACTGCACAGGAGTGAACTGCACAGGAGCAGACTGCGCAGGAGTGAACTGCGCAGGAGCAGACTACGCAGGAGTGAACTGCGCAGGAGTGAACTGCGCATGGGGCTGAGCGCAGTTCGCCAAGAGGCAAGCAGCGCGGTCGGCGCTGCGCTAAAGAGCGCAGGCCGAGAAGGGATGCGCAGTCCAGCACTGCGCTAAAGAGCGCAGGCTGCTGCCTCCTTCTCCAGGCCGAGAAGAACACTCCAAGAACTCCAAGTTCAAATCCTCATATCTTTATCAAATTAAAACCAAATCTAGATTTTCAAAGTTCTAACTTGAGTAAAATTGAATTCTCTTCCACATGGAAGCATCAAAAACCACAAAAATCTAACCTAAATAGATCAAAACCATGTAAATCCGAAAATAGTTAAAACCTAGATCTAGAATAATGGAGACTCCAATTCACAAAATGTCAAGTTCTAATGTTGATCACCATGGTCTAATCTAGCTAATAAACAAATAAAATGTGGTTCTCATGTGGTGGCAAGGTGCACTTGCCTATGGTGTTGGTGAGTTGTAGGGGAAGGAAGAAGAAGGAGATGGAGAAGTTAATAGAAATAAAGAGGAGAGAGAAAAGTTAGGTGGGATTAATAAAGAGGGTGGGTTGTGGTGGAATGAGGGTTGAACATAGGCTAAGGTGTTCCAATGCATATTAAACCAAACTAAACCAAACTAAACCAAACTAATTCTCTTCCACAAAATAAACCAAGTCATGTAAAACCCAATCACGAGAACCAACATCTGCAAGTCAAGCTAATTACAAGTACATGCCAAAATCCGAGGAAAATAAATACAGGTCTGAAATACATGCAAGCTTGACAAAATACGTATTCCGAGATATGGGTGTTACAACTCTACCCACCTTAAAAGAATTCCGTCCTCAGAATTTAATTAAGAGGCTAGAGAGACAAGGACAAGCTATATTAATCACAGGCAAACTATAACCAGGCAAGCAATCAGACAATCATACATGCAAGCAAGGGATGGAAAACATAAGGCATAAGGAAGATATTATACCTTACGTGTCAAACAGGTAGGGATATCGCGTTCGGATGTCGTCCTCACGCTCCCACGTTGACTCACCTAGAGAGTGATGACCCCAAGCAACACGGACTAAGTTAATAGTCTTGTTCTTGAGTATCTTCTCCCTCCGGTCCAATATAGACACGGGCCTCTCCTCATGCGAAAGGTTGGTACCAACAACCAGTTCCGAATGATCTAGGATATGGCTCGGGTCCGGGATATATCATCGTAATTGGGACACATGGAATACATCATGCACCTCACTTAGCGACGACGGAAGAGCAAGATGATAGGATACATCTTCTACTCGCTCCAGGATATCGAACGGCCCTATATACCTAGGACTAAGCTTTCCCCGCACGCCAAAGCGAATGATGCCGCGGTTAGGCAAGATCCTAAGGAATACATGATCGTCGATAGCAAACGCCAAGGGACATCGATGAGCATCGACCCAATGCTGCTAGCGATCTTGGGCAACTCGAAGACGATCTCTGATCCTTTTGACCACTTCAACTGTCTGGGCAATCATTTCTGGACCGAGCATCTGCCTCTTTCTAACATCATCCCATGCTAGCGGGGATCTGCACTTCCTACCGTACAGAGCCTCGAACGGAGCCATCTAGATACTGGCCTGGAAACTATTATTGTACGAGAATTCCACAAGATGCAGGTGATCTTCCCACGAACCACCGAAGTCAAGTGTACAAGATCTCAACATGTCTTCAAGAGTCTGGATAGTGCGCTCTGACTGGCCATCTGTCTGCGGATGATATGTCGAACTGAACTGGAGACGAGTTCCCAAACTCTCTTGCAGGCTGCGCCAAAAGTGCGACGTAAACCTTGAATCTCGGTCCGAGGTGATACTGACGGGCACACCGTAAAGCCTGACAATCTGCCTGAGGTATATCTCTGCCAACTGAGCCGTAGACTGACCAACTCTAAATGGTAGTAAGTGAGCCACCTTCGTGAGCCTGTCAACTATAACCCAAATAGCATCTCGACTAGCTGGGGATCTAGGCAATCCAGTCGCAAAATCCATGGTCACATGCTTCTACTTCTATTCTGGAATCGGCAAGGGCTGAAGAAGTCCAGTGGGCCTCTGATGTTCAGCTTTAACCTGCTGGCAAACCAAACACCGAGAGACAAACCGGGCTATCTCCCTCTTCATGCCATTCTACCAGAAATGCTGACGAATATCACGGTACATCTTCGTGCCACCGGGATGAATAGAATACTGCGAACTGTGAGCTTCTGCCATAACCTCCTGTCTGATATCTCCACTGGGTACACAAAGACGAGTACCGTGTCGAAGTGTACCATCTTCATGAATGCATAACTCTGGCCTTCTTCCTGCCTCACACTCTGCTCTGAGCCGCTGAAGCTTGGAATCTGTAGATTGCGCCATCCGGATCCTCTCAAGTATGCTGGACTGAACCTGTAGACTGGCCATCAATGCCACACTGAAAGGAAGAACCACTTCAATTCCCATCTTCTGAAAATCTGCTAATAACTCTGGTTGCGCCGTCAATAAATAAACTCCGGCTCTCCGGCTCAACGCATCTGCTACAACGTTGGCCTTCCCCGGGTGATACTGTAAATCTATATCGTAGTCCACCAATAGCTCAAGCCATCTTCTCTGTCGCATATTAAGGTCCTTCTGGGTGAAAACATACTTCAGGCTCTTGTGATCAGTAAATATCTCCCTCCATAACTTAAGTGCAAATACTACTGCTGCTAGCTCCAAGTCGTGGGTCGGGTAACTCTTCTCATGATCACGAAGTTGATGCAATGCATAAGATATTACCTTCCCATGCTGCATCAAGACACACCCTAATCCTCTACCTGAAGTGTCGCAATAAACTGTGAATCCTCCGGTCCCATCTGGAAGTGTGAGAATGGGAGCCGTTATCAAACCTCGCTTCAACTTCTCGAATGATTCCTGACACTCTGCTGTCCAAACAAACGGCACATCCTTACGAGTCAACTAGGTCATTGGCGCTGAAATTCTTACAAAATCTGAAACGAATCGCCGGTAGTAGCCGGCCAATCCAAGGAAGCTGCGAACCTCTGCCACTGAACTAGGTGCTGGCCAAGTCTCGATAGCCACAATCTTCTGGGGATCCACTTCCACTCCTCCTCGAGTAATGATGTGACCCAAGTATGAAATGCGATCGAGCCAGAACTCGCATTTACTGAACTTGGCGTACAACTGGTGCTTCCTAAGCATCTGAAGGACGATTCTGAGATGCTGCTCATGCTCTGCTTCGCTTTTGCTGTAGACCAAGATATCATCTAGGAACACGATCACAAACTGATCCAGGTAAGGCATAAAAATGCGATTCATGAGGTCCATGAATACTGCTGGCTCATTGGTTGCTCCAAAGGGCATAACAAGGAACTCCCAATGCCCATATCTCGATCTAAATGCTGTCTTCGGGATGTCCTGCTCTCTGACTCTGATCTGGTGGTATCCTGACCACAAGTCTATCTTCAAAATACTGAAGCCCCTTTGAGTTGATCAAACAAGTCATCTATCCTCAGGAGAGGGTATCTGTTCTTGATTGTCACTGAGTTCAAGGTACGATAATCTACACATAGCGTGGACGTACCATCCTTCTTTTTCACAAGAAGCATCAGGGCTCCCCAAGGCGATCCACTTGCACGAATGAATCCCTTGGTCCTGAGTTCTTCAATCATCTTGTACAAAATCTCCAACTCTGAAGGCGCCATTCTGTAGACCCTCTCTGATACTGGTGATGTCCCGGGGATCAAGTCTATAGTGAACTCAATCTCCCGCTCTGGCGGCATCCCTGAAAGTTCCTCTGGAAAGACATCTGGAAACTCTTCAACTATCCTGGGCAACTGTACTGCTGCTACTGCCATCCGCAATACTGGAGAAGATGGCTCCACCGTGCCTCTAGAAAAGAAAAACTCTGGCTTGCCTGGAATACTAAAGATAACCCTGTCAACATGGCAGTCTATCCTAGCATACTGGTTCTTCAACCAATCCATGCCTAAGACTACATTATAGTCTGCCATAGGGAACTCTATAAATCTAGCGGGGAACTCTCTACCGCTAACTACGATCCGATACGAAGAAAACACTTGATCTACTCCCACAAGACCATTACCAGTAAGTATATTGAGCCTCACTGATAATGACTCGGGCTCCAATCCTATCTGTGTCGCGAATCGTGCAGACATAAATGAATGCGATGCACCAGAATCAAATAATACTGAAGCTGGAAAGGAGTTGACGAGAATAGTACCTGCCACTACCTCACCTGGTGCAACTTCTTCTTCCATAGCCATCATCATGGCCTGACCTCTAGCTGCAGGTCCCCTCTGCTGGAAACCTCTCTGCCTGCTCTACACTGGAGCCTGGGCACACTGCTGCTGGAATGCCTGGGCCTGAGGCAATAATGGCCTCGGGTACTGCTGCTGCTGCACAGGTGCTGGTCCCCTAACCGATGGACTGGTTAGGTTGGAAGATGATGAACTACCCCTATTCGGGCAAGCTCCTATCTTGTGATCTGCCGCTCCACAAGCTAGGCACAATCCTTGCGCCCTACGACAATCTGCCACTACATGGCCTGGCTTCCCGCAATGAGAACATCCCATTGCCGAAGTCTGCTTTTGCTTCTGCTGCTGCGGGTACATCAGGATCGAATGCTGAACCGACGTTACTGAGGCCGTCCACCTCGAAGTTCCAATGGTCAAACTTCTAGCTGCTGGGGCTGGAGCTGATGATTGGTACATCTGACTGTGGGACCGCTTCCTACCACTGGTCCTATCCACGATCCTCTAGGAGGTGTACTCATGTCTCCTAGCCGCTCTCAATACCGCATCGAACGTCTGGTGCTCGAACTGCTCGACTGCCAACAAGATCTCCAAATGCAGTCCCTGCTGGAACCGCTGGGCCCTATCAAACTCAGTCGCCACCAAGGTGGGGGCAAACCTACTGAGCCTAGAAAACTCAAATGCATAACCATCGACCGTTCTGTCTCCTTGCTTCAAGTTGGTAAATCTGGTCTGCAGGTCGTACCGAGCCACAGCATCAAAATACTTCGTCTGGAATCTCTCTCTAAATACTGCCCAAGCAATGGGTGCCACTAATCCCATGGCTTGTGCTGCCCACCAACTATGAGCTAAGTCCAACAACTGCAGGCGTACCACCGCCACCTTCTCATTCTCAGGTGTCCTAGCTGCTTCCAGAACCACCTCGGTATCCTGAAGCCAAGCGTCCGCGACAATCGCATCCTTGCTGCCGTCGAAGAATGGAGGGTTCAGGCGCTTGAAGCTGTTGGCCGTGCTGTTCCCTGGATGACCGCCTCTGGTCAAAGCATCTGCCACAGTCTGGTGCAAGGCATCTTCTCTACGATCCTGAGAAGCTATCAAGGTCCTGATGAGACCTACCAAGGTACCATCATCAAGTTTCATAGGCTGGACGGGCCGAACTGGGGGTTCTCCTCCAGTAGGCACAACTCTGGAGGCTACTCCGGAATGCTGGGCTTGATCTCCTGGTTGTTGCTGGTACACGGGAGGTGCTCCACCTTGCTGATCGATGGGGTCAGGTACAGTACCGCTGAAGAAGACGACACAGGGAAAACAATAAGGAAGGACCATGACAGATCAACGATACAAGCATGTGATCAAATCAAGATTCTCAGGGATTCAGAGGATATGAACGGAGATCAAGGACGAATAATGATTGAGACATCTATTCGGTAAACCCTCATATTTCTTGATTGACAAGACCTGCATGGGCCACCACTTAAACCATGTCACGCCCCAGAACCAGAATTCTGGAGAGCGGGGGCGTACATAGCCAGCTACGTATATTAAAATAGAATACATCTCAACTATACGGTCACGGCTGTCTAGATATAAGGGTTTATTACAAGCCAACGGTCTCTTATGGTCAAGCCTATTGTCTCAATCTCAAGCAAGTAATATAAGTACAAGAAGTTTGACCACCAAATATATATAATAAAAGGCGTCCCAAATATTACATATCAGCTGATCATGAAGCTAGTCGTACAAAATGCTAGGACTAGCAAGAGTTAAGTCATACATGATCAACCCTAGGATTTGTTAATCATGTTTACAGCCCGTAGGCAGACAGTAAGTAAAAGTGCATCGAGCTAACAGGTGCTCGTCGGCTAAACGCCTCAAAAGAATAATTTGCAATAGAGTGAGCGAAACAAAATAGAAAACCCACTCGTAGCCCGGGTTCCTTCTAGTCGCCACCATCGAGCTGGAGGTTCGGTAGATCCTCGGGTGCTGCTCTAAAATATGGCCACACAAAACCAGCTGGGTCAAACCCCAGAAAGAGCAAGTGCCACAAAGGAGGCCACGAAATAAGAACAAAAGCCAGCATATCAGAACATAAGAAAATGAAAGAAAAGTACAACTAATAAAGAGCACGTCAGGACAATAAACGACTAGGGACGTGGAACCATTCGGGAAACCAGGTTACAACCCGTAAACCAAACAAGGACCGGGGTTGTAACCTTTAGCCTGAATAGCTCTTGTCACTACCCAATTATTGTTGAAGCAAGTAAAACAATCATATTCAGGAGTACCAGGGTACAGGGACTAGACAAGACTTAGACAGGGCTGGACATCATCCATTCACAAGCGGCCAAGCAATTACTACGGCTTACTACTTTAACTAACTAGGGTTATCACAAGCCTAATTACTAACAAGATGCAAGTGAGAAATTCCCAGTCCCAAGCCCTACAGACCATCCAGTTATCCTTCTACGGGTTGAGAGTATGGTTGGGTACATCGCCCCGGAGACGATATACCCTTAGGTGACTTAGAGGGTGCAACACATGACAGTGCGCTGGAAATGTGCTCTACTCGTCGGCAAGCTACAAGTCCAATTAAGAGCGCCCAGATAACGAGATTGTCTGTGACTGGAAATTCTCTATGAACTATAGTTTGATCTAGTCATTAGCCTAATCCATATTCAGTATAAATCCCTGACCGTGGGAACCAGGGAGTCACGTCCTAGACATGATGCAAGACAAGACAAGTAGATTGCACAAGCAAGCAAGCAGGAACACCCACGGTGTCAAGTTGATTATACGAGTCAAGTTAGCTGTCGCAACAGCATCAAGTCAAGTCAAGTTACAAGTTACAAGTTAAGTCAAGTCAGGAGTGCGCCGCCACGGGCCACTATCAAGTTATCAAGGTAAATCATGTCAGGGTACTTGCCAGGAGTGTGCCACGACGGGCCAATATCATGTCAGGTTGGTCATGTCAGGAGTGCACTACTACGGGTCACTGTCGTGTTATGCTAGTCTTTGTCATACCATGCCATGTACAATAGTCATTCCAAACATGTTAAGTAAAATCAAGTTCATGACAAAAGGCGTAAGGATATAAAATGGACGTAAAATATCTAATAAAATATCAATATACAGGGCTATAGAAGAGCCAAGCATAGAGAAATAAAACTAAAACGCCAAGAGCCAATAGTTTACGCAAGGGGGTCAGGGGTTCGATTGTGCAGGTGTCAGCTGCGCAGGGTGCCAAGTGCGCAGGGGCACAGGGCGCAGGGGCAGATGGCACATGGGTTAGATTGCACATGAACAGACTGTGCAGGAGTGAACTGCGCAGGGGTGGATTGCGCATGAGCAGACTGCGCAGGAGTGAACTGTGCAGGAGCAGACTGTGCAAGAGTGAACTGCACAGGAGCAGACTGCGCAGGAGTAAACTGCGCAGGAGTGAACTGCGCATGGGGCTGAGCGCAGTTCGCCAAGAGGCAAGCAGCACGGTCGGCGCTGCGCTAAAAAGTGCAGGCCGAGAAGGGATGCGCAGTCCAGCACTGCGCTAAAGAGCGCAGGCTGCTGCCTCCTTCTCCAGGTCGAGAAGAACACTCCAAGAACTCCAAGTTCAAATCCTCATATCTTTATCAAATCAAAACCAAATCTAGATTTTCAAAGTTCTAACTTGAGTAAAATTGAATTCTCTTCCACATGGAAGCATCAAAACCCACAAAAATCTAACCAAAATAGATCAAAACCATGTAAATTCAAAAATAGTTAAAACCTAGATCTAGAACAATGGAGACTCCAATTCACAAAATGTCAAGTTCTATTGTTGATCACCATGGCCTAATCTAGCTAATGAACAAATAAAATGTGGTTCTCATGTGGTGGCAAGGTGCACTTGCCTATGATGTTGGTGAGTTGTAGAGGAAGGAAGAAGAAGGAGATGGAGAAGTTAATAAAAATAAAGAGAAAAGAGAAAAGTTAGGTGGGATTAATAAAGAGGGTGGGTTGTGGTGGAATGAGGGTTGAACATAGGCTAAGGTGTTCCAATGCATATTAAACCAAACTAAACCAAACCAATTCTCTTCCACAAAATAAACCAAGTCATGTAAAACCCAATCACGAGAACCAACATCTGCAAGTCAAGATAATTACAAGTACATGCCAAAATCCGAGAAAATAAATACAGGTCTGAAATACATGCAAGCATGACAAAATATGTATTCCGAGATATGGGTGTTACATATGAGTACATATATGTTTAAATATATATATGGAGATTGTGAGTACATGTGTATAGGTATATTGGTTACATGTATCATATATATGTATATGTATTGGTTGTACATTGGGTTATATGTGTTATTGAACATAGGGGCTTGTAATAAGTAATAAGGGAGTAACTGTCATGCACTTTCATAAGAATTTGGATACTGTTATCACTGCTTCATAGTGTATGAGGCTAACTATTATATATATATATATATATATATATATATATAGGGGAAAAATATATTTATATATATATATAGGGTTGGGATATGTATCAGTGGAGGCAATGTGTTTAGTATGAGGTAATACCCTTGGGCGCTTACCTATGTGTGCAAGAATTCGAGGGCAGAGATAACAGTGAGCATATGCAGGTTGCTTGAGCAGTGTGTATAGAGGTCGAGTATACAAGGGTCGGGTCTGTGCATAGGGAACCAGTGCAAGGAGATTGGGGTACAAACATGTATCAGTAAACAGGGAGTGCATGTGTTCCAATTTGGGGTGTGCCTGTAGGATGGTTATAGGCATTAGCTTGAACTAAGGGTTGGTAGATGTATACCCATATATGTTAATTAACATATATAGATGGGGGTTAGAAACACTGTGACAAGATGTATTTTATAGGAGTTTGGGCCTGTTATCATTCGTACATCCTATGTGATGGTGAGCGAACTGCAGGTAAGCTATGCACTAATTAGAAGTAATGATATCAAAGACGAAGGAGTTGCTGGGATTTGGAAAAGATCATAATTAACCACATTAAGGAATTAGGATCTAGTCTTAGCCTATATATGGTAGTACTAGTAGGTAATGTAATAGAAGGGAGGACCTGTAACAGAGCTGGATAAGATTAAGATTCATATGTCCTATGCATACATTAGTATATAGGCAGTATCAAGGAGAAGAGGCAAACCTGTGAGTGTCAGTTAGGCCTTTATGGCAGTGTAAACAGTAAGGAGGAGTGCCAGTGCACTAGTGTCAGTGAGTGAGTGTTAGTAGATGAAAGGGTATCAGTCCACATAGTAGACAGTGTGCGTGTATTAGTCTATAGTACTGTGTTCGAGTATCAAGAGTATTCAGGTGTCTATGTGTGGGTTAGGGGCAGTAGCTCGAGGGAATTTAGGTCATATGGGTTTGAACAAGTGTTGACTGTAGGAATGTATCAAGTATTAGTAGATAGTAGGGTGATGGCCAAAATTGGTAGAGTGTAGGTAGGCTAAGGGTCGGGCAGTGAAGTGTAGGTATGTGCCAATGCAGGGAGTGAGTGTAAGAGCACCGGTAAGGCAGTACATAGAAAACAAAGGAGTTTTCCTGTGAAACGGTTTACAATATAAGATATGGGCTTGGTAAGTTAGGGGATTCCCTGTAGGAAGTAGGGACTTCCTGTATTTGTATCAGATATCAGTTAGACATCCATATAGGTGGGTACCTATATAACTAGTTACTTAGAGCTAATAGGTAAGGGTAGATATCAAATAGTATAGACAACCTGTAGGGTAAATGAGACCATAAACCTAAATAACCTAAGAAAAGATTAGTTATCCAATTTATTTCATAAATATTGATTTTATTAATTGAATTAATATAGGTTTATTGGGCATCGATTTAGATACGGGCTCAGTTTAGATTCCAGCTTGGAGTACAGGCAAGTACATGCACTGATTTCATTTCATCTCCTAATATTGTCTCTATATCTTGATTTAGATATTCCTATTTTGTTATGACACTCTCGTTACACGAGTTAGTGTTCTATGGATTTACTTTGCTATTACTTATGATTCGTATCTTATTGTGATTTACCGTGTTTTGTGCATCTTACTTACGTGAATTAAATCTATGAATGCTATGAGTCGGGCGAGGAAATATCTCAGTAGACGTGTGAACACCATATCTGTTCGTTGTGTCTTATCACGTGGATAGCAATCACATATATCACGTGTAATTCGCCGTATCGTTTGGATAGCAATCGCACATTATCATCTACGATTTGCTGTATTACCCGAGCCATTCACACGTCGAACTGGTATTTCAAATAACACCTAGAAGTTAGGGTTTTGACATTGATCACTCTGTTTACCTCACTATTACCCATTTTCTCATATTTCACTATTTTTCCTAAATTGCTACTTAACTTTACCTGTTTACCTATTTTCTCTATTTTTATATATATACTAATTTTTGCTATATGGCATTTATCATGTTATGAATTATTATTCACTATTATGTACTTGCTCCAATCCTGACTGGGATAACCATATTTCTAGGCGATGAGTTAGAGGCTTGTTGCCCCATTTATTATGAGCAGACTGAGGACACCTCTCCAGAGACTGAGTTGGGGCCTCAGGGTATTGTCGAGGCTATATTGCAGGCAGAGGATGCTTACCCTAGTTTAGCCTTTAGTTTATATCATCATGGTCCGAATTTGTCTCTAGAATTCTTACTTGGGCCGTATAACTATATTTGGTGACTTGGCAATTTTCTTTGGATTTTTTAGCATTGCGTTTGACTCTAGATTATGTTTTGTATTTATTTCTTGAACTCTCTACCTTAGTTTTTTATATGAGTTTTAGGTTTCATATTGCTCCTATCTCGAAATATCTTATTATTGTGATATTATCATACCTCTTATGTGAATAAGATGTTATTAGTTGTTAGACAATATTCTACCACTGATGCTGCGACGTAGGCTGGACGTACAAATGACTCATGCCCAATTTTTGGGTTCAGGTTGTGACACGTTTTTATGGTGGCCCATGCAGGTCCAACTTCGTAATTAGTACGAGTGTCGTGGTAGTACCTTGATTTAGAGGTGCTATTATGAGCCTGCAATAGGACAAGGATTACTAGAAGATTTATGAAGTACTCAATAACAATTAGGATTTCTACTCTGCATTGAATATGTTATCTTTTACTCTATTCTTAAATGAATACTATTTCAATATTTGTCCTCCCTTGATATCTTATCTTATGCTATATTGATTTCTCCTTGTTTCAATCTGTTCCCAGGATGGCACCAGTGACCAGGGCTTGTGTTTTGGGTACAACAGCACCAACTGCTGCTTTTAAGAGATCAGCGACTTCTTGATCGACTACTCTAAGAGAAATTGACGTTGTACCTCTACCACCACCAGTTCAGGGGATTATACCATTTGCACCAGCCTTGGGGATAGTTCTAGTTTAGGGGACCACTCCAGCTATCTCAGGGGTCTACCACCTCTACCACCATTTCCTTTCCCTGGAGTCATGCCCAATGATGGGGTACAACTATTTGCTCTCTTCCAGTACATGGTGGATGCTTATAGGATTATGGCTGAGGCTCAGAGGCTGCAGGCAGAGGCACCGATATAAGACTGAGCAAATGAAGGAGGGCATGGAGAGTGCTCATTAAGTAGCACTAGAGACCATGGATAGGGTTACTACGTAGCAACCTGCTCTGCAGCAGTAGAAGCGGGGTACCATTTTTGACTTCAAAAAGATGTGTACCCGAGAGTTCAATAGTGTGGAGGGTATCCTTTACGCAGATGAGTAGCTTGAAGACATAGAGAGGATCTTGCAGGTTGCTCAGATTCTAGATAACCTGAAGGTCGAGGTGGTAGGTATGCAGCTCTTCGACCTTGTACTCACTTGGTTTCAGACTGAGCCCAGTTGTCAGCACCTGGTCTGACTTGGGAATGGTTCAAAGATATGTTCAAGAATAAGTCGTACTCCACTGTAGCTTGAGGGGTTTTGAAGGACCAGTTCCAGAACCTAGTATATGATGGATTATCGGTAGATGAGTACACTGCCGAGTTTGGCAGACTGAGCCACTTCCCAGAGTACATGGTGAGGGATCCTAAGGATCGAACCCGCAAATTAAGGAAGGACTTGGCCAGGAAGATTCAGGTGCATGTCACCATGAGCCCGGATGTGACCTTTGCTGATCTGTTAACATTGGCTTAGGTGGCAGAGGAGGACTTGGCTTTTAGACCCAAGAGGGATCGGGATGCTATCGGGGATTGCAACAGTCAAGCACCGGCTAAGCGTCCCCAGTTCCAGCCAAAGGCTTTCCAACCACCATCCCGAGTAGTAGTTCCGTATCAACATCAGAGGTAGGCACAACCAGCTTTTATTTGTGCCTACTGCAGGAAGACCAGACACTCTTGGGATGTGTACAGGAAGAGACTTGGTGTCTGCTTATTCTGCTGTTCTTCAGGACACCAGCTGAGGGAGTGCCCTTCAGCACTTGTTCGTCCAGCTCAGGGGATGTCTCCTTCCCCTAGAGTACCGAAGAGGCCTGTTGTTGCATAGCAGCAGAGGGGGCCATTACCTACTCAGCAGCAGCATTTTGCCCAACATCAGCAGAGGGGCACGGCCTTTGCTATGACGGTCGAGGAGACCGAAGCACCTTCAGAAGTGATCATAAGTTATGTACTTATCGATTTATTTCTAGCTATTATCTTGTTTGATTTTGGTGCTACTCATAGTTTCATATCTATGGCCTGTATTTAAGCATGACATTATTTTTGGGCTGTTGGATAGTAGTTGACAGATTTTGACTAGCGAGGGTATTATCCTAGTCAAGGATGTCTGCGTCAAACATCGTATTACCTTGCGAGGCATAGATTTGTGCTTCAGCTTACTTGTAATACCACTTTCGAGCTTTGATGTAGTTCTCAGAATGGATTGGTTGAGTGCGCAGTATGCCTGTATAGATTATCGTCATGGGTGCATTGTGTTTAGTTCTCTTTGTAAGCCTATATTTGAGTTTGCTAGATGAGCCGTAGAGAAGAGTAGTGGAGCTATTTATGGGGCTTTGGTTGAGCAGAAAGAGCTACCTCATTCCATCATTGCAGACTTCCTTGATGTTTTTCCTGAGGATTTGCTAGGATTGTCCCAGATAGAGATATGGAGTTCTCTATTAACCTTGCACCCGATGTTGAGCCAGTAGCACAGAATGTGTACATGATCAATAATCATAAAGAAGTGAAGCTGAAGAAGAAGATTAACGAGTTTCTTGGGAAGGGCTTCATCAGATCGAGTTCGTCGCCTTGGGGTGCTCTGGTACTATTTGTGCCAAAGAATGACGGGTCAGTGTGTATGTGCATTGACTATCGGTCGTTAAACAATATCACCATCAAGAATAAATACCCTCTGCCATGGATCGATGAATTGTTTCATCAGTTGAGCGGTGCCAGGGTGTTCTCGAAATAAACTTGAAATCTGGCTATCATTAGATGAATGTCAAGAAGAAAGAATCTTGAAATCTATTTTTCGGACCAAGTATGGCCGGTACGCATTCTTTATTGATGTTGTTTGGGTTGACTAACACCTCGGCAGTCTTCATGAACTTTATGAACAAGGTGTTCCACAAATATCTTGATCAGTTCATGGTGGTGTTCATAGATGACATCTTGATCTACTCGAAGACCCCGGAGGAGCAAGAGGGGCATTTGAGGATCGTGCTCGAGACTCTGAGGAAAGAGAGGTTGTTCGGAAAACTCTCCAAATGTGAGTTCTTCTTGGACAAGATTGAATTTCTTGGCCATGTTATGACGGATGATGGAATATTCCTGGACCCGCAAAAGACAGCTGCAGTGGAGTCCTGGTCTACACCTAGCTCAGTTGCAAAGACTAGGAGTTTTCTTGGGTTGGCCGAGTGTTACAGGAAGTTCGTAAAGGACTTCTCCCGGATCGAAAAGCCGATGATGAGACTGACCATGTAATGCCTGTGTTCGTATTACGTATTTTGGGATACGTATACGTATTTTTATTCTGTATTGCCTGATTCCTTGTTTAGCTCTCGGCTTGGTTTAACTCTCGGTTTGGGTTGGCTTGGTTCGGCCGGCCCAATGCTTGGTTCATCATGGGCCAAGGGTGGAACACCTTAGCCTATGCTTCTCCTTCATTTCCACCACAACCCCCCCTCTTTATTATCCCACCAACCTTCTCTCTCCTCCATAATTCTCATTTACTTCTCTTTCCCCCACCATTACTCTTCTCCACCAACCAAGAACACCATAGGCAAGTGCAACTTGCTTCCACAAGAGAACCCCTTTTGATGGTTTCATTAGCTTCTCCTCATGATTCTAAACCACATTAGAACTTGTCATTTTCTATTTTGAGGCTTTAATTCTTGTAGATCTAGAGTCTTGCTATTTTCGGATTTTTGGTGGTTTTGATCTATCAAACTTCCTTGTTTTCAAGTTTTGATGGTTCTATGTTGTAGAGAATTTCATTCTACCCAATTTTGACCTTTAGAAAGTTGGATCCGGACTTGTTTTGACCAAGATATGGACCGTTGAAGCTTAGATTCAACTTTAGAGTTCTTGCTGTTCTTGCCATTTGGAGAAGATAGTGAACAGTGAGCTAGCTTTTTAGCTTACGCCACTGAGCTGTACGCTGCTTTTTAGCGAGCATACGCTAGCCTTGGTACGCTGCTCTTTAGCGAGCGTATGCTAGCCTTGGTACGCTGCTCTTTAGCGAGCATACGCTAGCCTTGATACGCTGCCTGTTGGCAGCATGTCTTTTGCGTACGCTAGCATGAGCGTGCCCTAGACTCTTCCGTACGCTAGCTCAAGCGTACGCAGTCTTGAGCGTACGCTAGCTTGAGCGTACGCTGACCTGTAGCTTGAGCGTACGCGTTCCTTGGTACGCTAGCTTAAGCGAGCAAGGTGTACGCTGGCCTGAGCATAGTTTGACCTGAGCGTATGGCCTTTGGCTGACTTGGTCTCATGTCAGCGTGTCAGATTTGGTTTTATTTTCCTTAAGCTTGGCTCTTTTATAGCCCTGTATATTGATATTTTATTAGATATTTTACGCCCATTTTATATCCTTACGCCTTTTGTCCTGAACTTGATAATTGCAAAATTACTTGATATGTTTGGAATTGACAATTGAGCATGACCTGATAGTGACCCGTAGTGGTGCACTCCTGACATGAGTAACCTGACATGACCTGATAGTGGCCCGTCGTGGCGTACTCCTGACTAGTACACTTGACCTGATAACCTGACATGTTATACCTTGATAAGCTGTTGCGACGGCTACCTGACATGACATGACCTGTATAATAACCTGGACACCGTGGGCGATTGTGCTTGTATAAATAATCTAGTCTTATCTTGCATCATGTCTAGGAGGGGACTCCTGAGTACCACGGTCAGGAGTACCTATTGAAATAAACTAAGGGCTAATAACTAGATTAATACATTAGTCATGAAGAGATTTTCCAGCTACAGGAAATCCCGTTACCTGGGCACGCCTTGGGATCTGTAGCCTGCCGTCGAGTAGGGCACATTTCCAGCACACTGTCATGTGTTGCACCCTTCAAGCTACCTAAGGGTACATTCGTTTCCTGGACGATGTACCCACCTGAATTCAACTCTAATCTTTTAACCCGGGGAACCTGGATGGTCTGCAGGGCTTGTGGCTGTGGAATAATCTCACTGCATCTTGTTAGTAATTAGGCTTGTGACAACCCTAGTTAGTTAAAGTATCAAGCCGTAATTCTTGCTTGGCCGTGTAGTGATTGGACGGAGTCTAACCAGTCTAGTCCTGCCCGAATCCTTTTCCAGATCATTGAATGACCAGAATGCTTGTATTTATTTTACCGATAAATGGTGAAAATTCTAAGCTCTGTTCAGACGAAGGGTTACAACCCCGGTCCTTGTTTGGTTTACGGGTTGTAACCTGGTTATCTGAATAGTTCCATGGTTATCTCGTCGTATATCATCCTGGTGTATTTTCTTTATTTCCAGTTCTTACTTTATTTATATCTTGTGCTGATTGCTGGTTTTGGATCTTAAGTGAAGCCTCCTTTATGGCACTTGCTCTTTCTGGGGTCTGACCCACCTGGTTTTGTGTGGCCATATTTCGGAGCAGCTCTAGAGGATCTACCGACTTCCAGCCAGATGGTGGCCACTAGACGGAACCCTGGCAACGAGTGGGTTATTTTTGGCTCTCCCACTCTATTGTAAAAATATTCTTTTGAGGCGTTTAGCCGACGAGCACCTGTTTAGCTCGATTGCACTTACTTACTGTCTGCCTACGGGCTGTAACATGATTAACAGATCCTAGGGTTGATCATGTATGACTAAACTCTTGCTAGTCCTGACATTTTGTAACGACTAGCTTCATGGTCAACTAAATATGTAATGTTTGGGATGCTTTACTATTGTATATTTAATGATCATACATCTTGTGACTTTTACTTACTTGCTTGTGATTGAGACACTAGGCTTGTTCATGACCTTAAGAGACTGTTGGCTTGTAGATAAACCCTCATGTATCTAGACAGCCGTGACCGTATAGCAAGATGGATTCCATTTCATATACGTAGCTGGCTATGTCTGCCCCCGCTCTCCAGTATTCTGGATCTGGGACGTGACATGGTTTAAGTGGTGGCCCATGCAGGTCTTGTAAATCAAGATATGTGAGGGTTTACCGAATAGATGTCTCAATCAGTATTCGTCCTTGATATCTGCTCATATCTTCTGAATCCCTGGATTCTTGTCCTGATCATATGCTTGTATCGTTGATCTGTCCTAGTCCTTCCTTATTGTTCCCTATGTCGTCTTCTTCAGCGGCATTGTTCGTGGTCCTACCGACCAGCAAGACGGAGCACCTCCTGCGGACCAGCAGCAACCTGGAGATTAAGCCCAGCATTCCAGAGTAGCCTCCAGAGTCGTGCCTTCTGACGGAGAACCACCAGTCCAGCCAGTTCAGCCTGTCGAGCCTGATGATGGCACTTTGGTAGGTCTCGTCAGGACCTTGATAGCTTCTCAAGATCGTCGTGGAGATACATTACAACAGGCAGTGGCGGATGCTTTGACCAGAGGCGGTCATCCAGGGAACAGCGCGGCCAACAGCTTCAAGCGCTTGAACCCTCCATTCTTTGACGGTAGTGAAGATGCTATCGCAGCAGATACATGGCTTCAGGACACAGAGGTGGTTCTAGAAGCAGCCAAGACTCCAGAGAATGAGAAGGTAGCCGTGGTGCGCCTGCAGTTGTTAGATCTTTCCCGCAGCTGGTGGGCAGCGCAGGCCGTTGGATTAGCAGCACCTATTGCTTGGGCAGTGTTCAGGGAGAGATTCCAGACCAAGTATTTTGATGCCGTGGCTTGGTATAATCTGCAGACGAGGTTTACCAATCTGAAGCAAGGAGGCAGGACGGTCGACGGATATGCGACCGAGTTTTCTAGACTCAGTCGGTTTGCTCCCACCCTGGTGGCAACCGAGTATGATAGAGCCCAGCAATTCCAGCAGGGACTTCACCTGGAGATCTTATTGGCAGTTGAGCAGTTTGAGCATCAGACTTTTGATGCAGTCTTGAGAGCAGCCCGGAGGCATGAGTATACCTCCCAGAGGATTGTGGATAGGACCGGAGGTCGGAAGAGATCTCACGGCCAGATGAATCAGTCTTCAGCACCGGCCCCGGCAGCCAGGGCTTTGACTATTGGAGCTCCGAGGCGAGCGGCCTCAGTAACGTCGGTTCAGTATTCCACTCCGACGTACCCTCAGCAGCAGAAGCAGAAGCAGTCTTCCACAGTGGGATGTTCTCATTGTGGGAAGCCAGGCCATATGGTGGCAGATTGTCGCAGGGCACAGGGATTGTGTCTGGCGTGTGGAGCACCAGACCATAGAGTTGGATCCTGCCCGAATAGGGGTGGTTCATCATCGTCCAACCTTTCTAGCTCTTCGGTGAGAGGGCCAGCCCCGGTCCAGCAACAGCAGCAGTACCCATTGTCGAGGCCCTTGCCGCCTCAGACCCAAGTGTTCCAGCAGCAGAACCCCCAGCAGTATGCACAAGCCCAAGCCCAGAGTCAGAGCAGACAGCAAGGATTTCAGCAGAGGGGACCAGCACCCCGAGGGCACGGTCAGGCTATGGTAATGACCGTGGAGGAAGGATTGGCACCAGGAGAGGTAGTGGCAGGTACTATTCTCGTCAACTCCTTTCCAGCTTCAGCTTTATTTGATTCTGGTATATTGCATTCTTTTATGTCTGCACGATTTACGACACGGGTAGGATTGGAGCCCGAGTCATTATCAGTAAGGCTCAATATACTTACTGGTAATGGACTTGTAGGAGTAGATAGAGTGTTTTCCTCATGTCGGATCGTAGTTAGCGGTAGAGAGTTTCCTGCTAGATTGATAGAATTCCCGATGGCCGATTATGATGTGGTCTAAGGGATGGATTGGTTGAGGAACCAGTATGCTAGGATAGACTGCCACCTTGGCAGGGTTGTTTTTAGCATTCCAGGCGAGCCGGAGTTTTCTTTCTCTCGAGGTGAGGTTGAGTCATCTCCTCCAGTATTGTGGATGGCAGTAGCAGCAGTTCAGTTGCCCAGGATAGTGGATGAGTTCCCAGATATTTTTCCAGAAGAGCTTCCAGGTATGCCTCCAGAGCGGGAGATCGAGTTCACTATAGACTTGATTCCCGGAACAGCCCCAGTGTCATAGAGAGTCTACAGGATGGCGTCGTCAGAATTGGAGATATTGTATAAGATGATTGAAGAGCTTAGAACCAAGGGATTCATTCGTGCTAGTGGATCGCCTTGGGAAGCCCCGATGCTTCTTGTGAAAAAGAAGGATGGTACGTCCAGGTTATGTGTTGATTATCGTACCTTAAACTCAGTAACAATCAAGAACAGATACCCTCTTCCGAGGATAGATGACTTGTTTGATCAACTCAAAGGGGCATCAGTATTCTCGAAGATTGATTTGCGCTCAGGTTATCATCAGATCAGAGTCAGAGAGCAGGACATCCCGAAGACAGCTTTTAGATCGAGATATGGGCATTGGGAGTTCCTTGTTATGCCTTTTGGAGCAACCAATGCGCCGGCAGTATTCATGGACCTCATGAATCGTATCTTTATGCCTTACTTGGATCAGTTTGTGATCGTATTCCTAGACGACATCCTGGTCTACAGCAAGAGTGAGGCGGAGCATGAGCAGCATCTCCGTATAGTTCTTCAGATCCTTAGAGAGCACCAGTTATATGCCAAGTTCAGTAAATGCGAGTTCTGGCTCGATCGCATTTCGTACTTGGGTCATATCATTACTCGAGGAGGAGTAGAAGTGGATCCCCAGAAGATTGTGGCTATTGAGTCATGGCCAGTGCCTAGTACAGTTGCAGAGGTTCATAGTTTTCTTGGATTGGCCGGCTACTACCGGCGGTTTGCTTCAGATTTTGCTCGAATTTCAGCGCCATTGACCCAGTTGACCCGCAAGGATGTACAGTTTGCTTGGACAGCAGAGTGTCAGAGTTCTTTTGAACAGTTGAAGCGAGGCCTGATAACAGCTCCTATTCTCACGCTTCCAGATGGAACTGGAGGATTCTCAGTATATTGTGATGCTTCGGGGAGAGGCCTAGGATGTATTCTGATGCAACATGGGAAGGTGATAGCTTATGCATTACGACAACTTCGTGATCATGAGAGGAATTACCCAATCCATGACTTGGAGCTGGCAGCAGTAGTGTTTGCGCTTATGTTATGGAGGCACTATTTGTATGGAGATAGGGTGGAGATTTTCACCAATCACAAGAGCCTGAAGTATGTTTTCACCCAGAAGGATCTTAACATGCGTCAGAGAAGGTGGCTGGAGCTTCTTATAGATTATGATGTCAACCTGCAGTATCATCCTGGAAAGGCCAATGTCGTAGCAGATGCATTGAGCAGGAGAGCCGGAGCTTATTTCCTAACAACGTAGCCAAAATTGTTAGCAGATCTTCAGAAGATGGGTATAGAAGTTATTCTCCCTTCCAGTGTGGCATTGATAGCCAGTATGCAAGTTCAGTCCACTATAGTCGAGAGGATCCGGAAGGCACAGTCGGCAGATTCCAAGCTTCAGCGACTCAGAGCCGAGTGTGAGGCAGGACGAAGACCAGAGTTATGTATTCATGAGGATGGTACACTTCGACATGGTAAGCATCTTTGTGTACCCAGCGGAGATATCCGGCAGAAGATCATGTCAGAAGCGCACAGTTCGCAGTATTCCATCCATCCCGGCAGTACGAAGATGTACCGTGATATCCGGTAGCATTTCTGGTGGAATGGCATGAAGCGGGAGATAGCTCAGTTTGTCTCTCGGTGTTTGGTTTGCCAAGAAGTTAAAGCCGAACATCAGAGACCGGCTGGACTTCTTCAGCCCTTGTCGATTCCAGAATGGAAGTGGGAGCATGTGACTATGGATTTTATGACTGGCCTACCTAGGTCCCCAGCTGGTAAAGATGCTATCTGGGTTATAGTTGATCAGCTCACGAAAGTGGCTCACTTTCTTCCATTCAGAGTTGGTCAGTCGACAGCTCAGTTAGCAGAGATGTACCTCAGGCAGATTGTCAGATTGTACGGTGTGCCAGTCAGTATCACCTCGGACCGAGATTCAAGATTTATGTCGCACTTTTGGCATAGCTTGCAAGAGAGCTTGGGAACTCATCTCCAGTTTAGTTCAGCATATCACCCGCTGACAGATGGCCAGTCGGAGCGCACGATCCAGACTCTTGAAGACATATTGCGGTCTTGTATACTTGACTTTGGTGGTTCATGGGAAGATTACTTGTACCTGGTGGAATTCTTGTACAACAACAGTTTCTAGGCCAGTATCCAGATGGCACCGTTTGAGGCACTGTATGGTAGGAAGTACAGATCCCCGCTAGCCTGGGATGATGTTGGAGAGAGACAGATGCTTGGTCCAGAAATGATTGCCCAGACAGTTGAGGTGGTCAGGAGAGTCCGAGATCATCTTCGAGTTGCCCAAGATCGCCAGCACCATTGGGCCGATTCTAATCGACGCCCTATCGAGTTTTCGGTCGGCGATCATGTATTCTTGAGGATTTTGCCTAACCGTGGCGTCATTCGTTTCGGCGTACGGGGGAAGCTTAGTCCTAGGTATATAGGACCGTTTGACATTCTGGAGCGAGTAGGAGATGTATCCTATCGTCTCGCTCTTCTACCGTCGCTAAGCGAGGTGCATGACGTGTTCCATGTATCCCAATTACGACGGTATATCCCGAACCCGAGCCACATCCTGGATCATTCGGAATTGGTTGTTGGTACCAACCTTTCGTATGAGGAGAGGCCCGTGTCTATATTGGACCGGAGAGAGAAGATCCTCAAGAATAAGACTATCAAGTTAGTCCGAGTTGCTTGGGGTCATCGCTCTTTGGGAGAGTCAACATGGGAGCGTGAGGATAATATCCGATTGCGATATCCCGACTTGTTTGACTCGTGAGGTATAATGTCTTTCTTATGCCTCCTGCCTTCGATTCCTTGCTTGCATGATTGATTGATTGCCTAGTATAGCTTGCTTGTTATTAATGTAGCTTGTCATTGCTCCTCTAGCCTCTTGATTAAATTTTGAGGACGGAATTCTTTTAAGGTGGGTAGAGTTGTAATGCCTGTGTTCGTATTACGTATTTTGGGATACGTATACATATTTTTATTCTGTATTGCCTGATTCATTGTTTAGCTCTCGGCTTGGTTTAACTCTCGGTTTGGGTTGGCTTGGTTCGGCCGGCCCAATGCTTGGTTCATCATGGGCCAAGGGTGGAACACCTTAGCCTATGCTTCTCCTTCATTTCCACCACAACCCCCCCTCTTTATTATCCCCACCAACCTTCTCTCTCCTCCATAATTCTCATTTACTTCTCTTTCCCCCACCATTACTCTTCTCCACCAACCAAGAACACCATAGGCAAGTGCAACTTGCTTCCACAAGAGAACCCCTTTTGATGGTTTCATTAGCTTCTCCTCATGATTCTAAACCACATTAGAACTTGTCATTTTCCATTTTGAGGCTTTAATTCTTGTATATCTAGAGTCTTGCTGTTTTCGGATTTTTGGTGGTTTTGATCTATCAAACTTCCTTGTTGTCAAGTTTTGATGGTTCCATGTTGTAGAGAATTTTATTCTACCCAATTTTGACCTTTGAAAAGTTGGATTCGGACTTGTTTTGACCAAGATATGGACCGTTGAAGCTTAGATTCAACTTTAGAGTTCTTGCTGTTCTTGCCATTTGGAGAAGATAGTGAACAGTGAGCTAGCTTTTTAGCTTACGCCACTGAGCTGTACGCTGCTCTTTAGCGAGCGTACGCTAGCCTTGGTACGCTGCTCTTTAGCGAGCGTACGCTAGCCTTGGTACGCTGCCCTTTAGCGAGCGTACGCTAGCCTTGATACGCTGCCTGTTGGCAGCGTGTCTTTTGCGTACGCTAGTGTGAGCGTGCCCTAGACCCTTCCGTACGCTAGCTCAAGCGTACGCAGTCTTGAGCGAATGCTAGCTTGAGCGTACGCTGACCTGTAGCTTGAGCGTACGCGTGTCTTGGTACGCTAGCTTAAGCGAGCAAGGTGTACGCTGGCCTGAGCATAGTTTGACCTGAGCGTATGGCCTTTGGCTGACTTGGTCTCATGTTAGCGTGTCAGATTTGGTTTTATTTTCCTTAAGCTTGGCTCTTTTATAGCCCTGTATATTGATATTTTATTAGATATTTTACGCCCATTTTATATCCTTACGCCTTTTGTCCTGAACTTGATAATTGCAAAATTACTTAATATGTTTGGAATTAACAATTGAGCATGACCTGATAGTGACCCGTAGTGGTGCACTCCTGACATGAGTAACCTGACATGACCTGATAGTGGCCCGTCGTGGCGCACTCCTGACTAGTACACTTGACCTGATAACCTGACATGTTATACCTTGATAAGCTGTTGCGACGGCTACCTGACATGACATAACCTGTATAATAACCTGGACACCGTGGGCGATTGTGCTTGTATAAATAATCCAGTCTTGTCTTGCATCATGTCTAGGAGGGGACTCCTGAGTACCACGGTCAGGAGTACCTATTGAAATAAACTAAGGGCTAATAACTAGATTAATACATTAGTCATGAAGAGATTTCCCAGCTACAGGCAATCCCGTTACCTGGGTACGCCTTGGGATCTGTAGCCTGCCGTCGAGTAGGGCACATTTCCAGCACACTGTCATGTGTTGCACCCTTCAAGCTACCTAAGGGTACATTCGTTTCCTGGACGATGTACCCACCTGAATTCAACTCTAATCTTTTAACCCGGGGAACCTGGATGGTCTGCAGGGCTTGTGGCTGTGGAATAATCTCACTGCATCTTGTTAGTAATTAGGCTTGTGACAACCCTAGTTAGTTAAAGTATCAAGCCGTAATTCTTGCTTGGTCGTGTAGTGATTGGACGGAGTCTAACCAGTCTAGTCCTGCCCGGATCCTGTTCCAGATCATTGAACGACCAGAATGCTTGTATTTATTTTACCGATAAATGGTGAGAATTCCAAGCTCTGTTCAGACGAAGGGTTACAACCCCGGTCCTTGTTTGGTTTACGGGTTGTAACCTGGTTATCTGAATAGTTCCATGGTTATCTCGTCGTATATCATCCTGGTGTATTTTCTTTATTTCCAGTTCTTACTTTATTTATATCTTGTGCTGATTGCTGGTTTTGGTTCTTAAGTGAAGCCTCCTTTGTGGCACTTGCTCTTTCTGGGGTCTGACCCAGCTGGTTTTGTGTGGCCAGATTTCGGAGCAGCTCCAGAGGATCTACCGACCTTCCAGCCAGATGGTGGCCACTAGACGGAACCCTGGCAACGAGTGGGTTATTTTTGGCTCTCCCACTCTATTGTAAAAATATTCTTTTGAGGTGTTTAGCCGACGAGCACCTGTTTAGCTCGATTGCACTTACTTACTGTCTGCCTACGGGCTGTAACATGATTAACAGATCCTAGGGTTGATCATGTATGACTAAACTCTTACTAGTCCTGACATTTTGTAATGACTAGCTTCATGATCAACTGAATATGTAATGTTTGGGATGCCTTACTATTGTATATTTAATGATCATACATCTTGTGACTTTTACTTACTTGCTTGTGATTGAGACACTAGGCTTGTTCATGACCTTAAGAGACTGTTGGCTTGTAGATAAACCCTCATGTATCTAGACAGCCGTGACCGTATAGCGAGATGGATTCCATTTCATATACGTAGCTAGCTATGTCTGCCCCTGCTCTCCAGTATTCTGGATCTGGGGCGTGACTGACCAGGAAGGATATAGAGTTTATCTGGTCTGAGGAGTTCCATGTTGCCTTTGATGAATTGAAGAAGAGGCTAACCATGGCTCCAGTTCTGACGCTGCCATCTGGTGCTGGAGAATTTGCTATATACAGTGATGCTTCAGGAAAAAGGGCTGGGATGTGTGTTAGAGTAGCACAAGAAGGTTGTGGCGTACGCTTCCAGAGAGTTACGGCCACATGAGATGAACTATCCCACTCATGATCAGGAGTTGGTGTCAGTAACTTTTGCTTTGAAGTTGTGGAAGCATTGTCTCTACGGTTAGAGGGTGAAAAATTTTACTGATCATAAGAGTTTGAAATACGTTTTCACCCAGAAGGAATTGAACAAGCAATAGCCAGATGGTTGGAGTTGATAAAGGACTTCGACATTGCCTTGTAATACCATCCGAGAAAGGCCAATGTTGTTGCAGAAGCACTGAGCCGTTATCCAGTGGCTATGTACTTGACGATGGATCAGCGCTTGTTGGAGGAATTAGAGAGCTTGGGCATTGAGATCATGATTTCGGGACTAGAGATGTAGATGATAGGACTGGAGATTCATTTCAATTTGATGGATCGGATCAGAGATGCAAAGTACCAAGATGTGGCTTGAGGAGTATCAAGGCTCGGGTACATACCGAGTTGCTTGAGGACTTCTCCATTATAGAGGATGATTCTTTGATGCACGGTTCTAGAGTTTACGTACCTAGCAAAAATCTGTGTATGGAGGTTATGTAGGAGGCGCATCGCTTCCAGTATTCTACATGTCATAGGGCTACCATAAGGATCTGAGAGATCATGTATGGTGGTATGGAATGATGCGCGAGGTGGCACAGTTCTGTTCTAGGTGCTTAATGTGCCAACAGGTCAAGGAAGAAAGGCAGAGACCTGGTGGTTTGCCTCAACCTTTACCTATCCTAGAGTGGGAGTAGGAGCATATCACTATAGATTTTGTTTCTGGTATTCCTCGCACTCCTGGAGGAAAGGATGCGATTTGGGTCATCGTAGACAGGTTGACCAAATCAGCCCACTTTATTCCATACAAGGTGTGTTTATCTACTGAGAAGCTCACAGAGTTGTATGTATGGCAGATTGTTCGATTACAGGAAGTTCCAGTGAGCATAGTTTCTGATCAGGACAACAAAATCACTTCTAATTTTTGGAAGATTCTACAAGTTAGCTTGGGCACTCAACTCAAGTTCAACACTGCTTATCATCCTTAGATGGATGGACAATCTGAGAGGGCCTTTTAGACGTTAGAGGATATGTTTCTGATTTGTGCATTGGATTTTGACGAATCATGGAAGGATCATCATCACCTGGTAGTGTTTTTATACAACAATAACTATCAGACCAGCATCAAGATGTCTCCTTTTGAGGTATTATATGGACGGAGGTGTCGCACCCCGTTATCTTTGGATGACGTGGGCGAGAGAGCCTTATTGTGGTCGAAGATGATTGTAGATGCTGTGGAGAAGGTGAAGCGGATTAGGGAGAGGCTTCGCGTGGCTCAGGACAGGCAGAAGAACTAGGCCAATAGCCACTGGAGGCCATTGGAGTTTGAGGTAATAGGTGTTTTGTTTGTGTGTGATGTTTAGTTTAGGAATTATTTTGTCTTATTGCTTGTTTGAATCTTGTTCAGACTAGGTTGGAGATTTAGTGTTTTTGAGAATTTTTTTGACACGTGGCATTAATCATTTTGGTCGAGGCGGTAAGCTCAGTCCAAGATTCATCGGACCTTTCGGCATCCTTGAGAGGGTCGGTGCTGTAGCTTATCGATTGGACTTACTGTCTACCTTAGAGGGAGTGCACAACGTGTTTCACATGTCATAGCTAAGACGATATATGGCAGATCCTAGCCATGTATTGGACCACTCGGAGATCGAAGTTGGGTCGAGTCTCAATTATCTAGAGGAGCCCGTGGAGATACTGGATTGTAGGGAGAAGATATTGTGTAACCTGACGATTCCTTTGGTTCGCATCACGTAGAGCCATCACTCTCCCGACAAGTCCACTTGTGTGAGAAAGGACAAAATATGCGAGCGATATCCCTATCTTTTTGCCCCATGAGGTAAACTTTGTTCTTGTTTCTTTTCGTGATTATGCTATTCTTAAATTTCGACGATGAAATTTTTCTAAGGAGGGTAGTGTTGTCACTACTACTTTTCTAGATTAGGGTTATCTTTCACCAAATTAAAATTTTCCTATTTATGGGCCACTAGCATGATGATTAAACCAAATTCATAAATTAGAAATTCAATTTAAGTTGGCCCTAGTCATGATCATTTATGGTACAAACACTAATTAGAGCCAAACCACTTAGTTCCTTAAAGGCCTTCCTAATACTAATTGTCATAAAGAGTTTAGGTCATGGATAGACCCTATTTAAACCCCCACAAGCCCTCAATGGCAGCCACCATAAACCTAGTGTTTCCACTATTTCCTTCATTCCACACATAATCAAATTTTCTCCTTATAGGTTTTGTGCCTATATCTCATTTGTATCAATACATTATGAGTACATATACGTATAAATACATTATGGGCTTCATTGGTTTTGTGCTTATATCTCATATTTGGGTGTCATGATGTTTAAGCATGTGGCATGTATGTGTACAAATATGTATATATATATATATGTATATATATATATATTTTATATATATATATATATATATATATATATATATATATATATATATATATAGATTGTGAATACATGTATATAGGTATATTGGTTACATGTATCATATATATGTATATGTATTGGTAGTACATTGTGTTACATATATTATTGCATATAGGGGCATTTAATAAGGGAGTAATTGTCATGCATTTTTATGAGAATTTGGATACTATTATCACTGCTTCATAGTATGTGAGGCTACTGTTATATATATATATATATATATATATATATATATATATATATATATATATATATATATATATATATATATATATTATATATATATATATTTTTATATATATATATATATATATATATATATATATATATATATAAGATAAATATATATATATATATATATATATATATATATATATATATATATATATAAGATTTCTTAAAAAAAAAAATATATATATATATATATATATATATAAGATTTCTTCCTTCTCTTGAGCTTCCCACTCCCGCACATGGCTGGATGAACCTTTCCTCCGCCCGTCCTCGACGCCGGTGCCGAGCAGCCCTGGCGGCCCACCGCCAACCTCACCCATACCTTCCCCGACGACCACCGCGCGGCTCGTCTTTGGCGCGGCCTCCTCTGTCGGTCCTAGCCGGTCGAGACATGGAGACCCCGAGCTCGTCTTTCGCTTGGATGCCACCTCAGTTTGCCCTGATCGGCTATTCCTCCGTCAGGGTGGCCCCCAAGCTACGGTGGCCACCGCCGGACCCGGCCACGAATCCTGCTACCGTAGCGCACGTGGCATTCGCTGGCCGTGCTGGTGCCCCGTCGCCCACCGGCCTAGCCCCCCCTCTGGTGGCTGCTGTCCCCGGCGGTGCCTCGCGGCGCCCCTCTTCTGCCCAGGCCGAAGGGCCTTGCTGCCAGCTCGTTTGTCGCCTCGAGAGCTGGGTCTTCCCACCCAGTCGATTTGAATTCAATTTTTTCGAATTTGAATTATTCCCTGAGCGATCGTTATGCGCCCTCCTGCGCTCGTGACAGCCATGCGCCCTCCTCTCGGAGGGGCGGCTATACGCTCTTCCATAACCTTGTGTCCTCCTCCCGGAGGGGCAGCTATGCGCCCTTCCACCAGCAGGGTGGCGACTATACGCCCACCCCCTCTGCGGTCGGCTATGCGCCCCCGACCCCCTCGGGCTGCCACATGCTTCTCTCTGCTATCATCCGAGCGCCCTTCTTGCTCCCCCTCTGGGGGCTGTCATGCGCTCACATTCGCTCTGCCGAGCAGCGATGTTTCGCCCTCCTTCGTCGGCGGCCAGGCGCATTCGGGAAGTCAGGCGCCCTCCGACCTCTATCTGAGCGCATGTGCCGCCTTCCTCTCGGGGATCCATGCGCCCGATCCGGGAGACTTGTACCCCCAGCCTCCAACTGCTGGGCGCTCTCCGGGAGACATGCGTCCTCCAACCTCAAACTGGGCGCATACGCCGCCTCTCTCTCAGGGAGTAATGTTTCCTCCAACCTTCTACTGGGTGCATTCTCCGCCCCCTCTCAGGGAGTCATGTGCCCTCTCCCGGAGGCCTTGAACCTACCCCCCTACTGAGCCAATCCTGCCATCACCGTTTGGATTCTGACCATACTGGGACCGACGCTCGTCCCACCAACCCGACGGGATCCTCCTCGTTGAGCCGCGCTTCTGCCGCTACCTCGCTCACCCCTCCGACCTCTCAATCCGGGCAGCTTCCCCCCTCCCTGTAGTGCCTCGACCCCTTCTTACACCGAGATTCTGCGGCCGGATCGTGCAGCGCAGCTGCTTCTCTAGTCTAAAGACACCGTGCTGCCTGAGATCGAGTTCACCTGCCCCTCAAATGGCCTTCCCATCCGAGTTCCGTTCTCCCCGCTGAGATCTCCTCCCTGTCCGCAAGCTTTGCGAAGACCTTCGTCCTAAAATTCCCCTGCAGATGCCCAAAACTCTCAATAGCACAAGCAGCGATCGTGGGCTGGGGCCTTGCCTAGGTGTACAAGGTCGCCCTGCTAGACCCTAAACACATGCTCTTCCACCTCTCCTTCGACCCCGACTACTCCTTAGTCTGGGCCAAAGGCACCACCAGCATCGGCTTACTAAGCGTGAAGATCGCCAAATGGTCCCTCAGTTTTAACCCTAAAGTTGACTCGTCGATCGTCTCGACGTGGATCTCCCTCCCGAACCTCCCCCTTGTCTGCTTCGCTTCGAGAGCTCTTAAGTGAATCGCCAGTTCCTTCGGGACCCTTGTGGCGATCGCTGAAGAAACTCGCAATCTCTCCAAAGGTAATTATACGAGGATTTGCATCGAGCTCGACCTTTCTTCTGATAAGCCCTCTATGATTCAGATCGAGCTCAGAGATCAGACTCACTCTCAGAAGCTTGAGTATGACAGCAGCATAATATTCTGCAAGTACTGTCAGATCAGAGGCCATCTCACAAAGCACTGCTTCAAGGCCCACCCGGAGCTCAAGAAGAAAGCTCCGCTTAAGTAGCATCCTTCGAGGGCGACCCAACTCATTCCCTCGGCTCCTATCCTCCCCCTTCCAAACTCCCACTCCCACTTCCTCGACATCGACGGTATACCCAGTCCCCGCTCTCCCCTCGTCGGTACCGAACATCGCATCCGGTGAGCCATCAGATATCACCTTCAACAATCGGTTCGATATTCTCACCTTTCCCCTCCAGACATCGACCAGGCAAACCGCCACACAGACAAGACCCCCCGCGTCGAGGACGAATCGCCCGATGATGAGCAACCGCACAACGTTTCCTCTTTAGGCACTGTTGAGGTGGATCGAATGGCGTTGATCATCCACCCTACCCGTTTCATTATAGCTACTCCTCCCTCCTCTGAAAGTGACCCTGAGGACGACCTGACCTCCTTAGGCATCGTATCCATGGTCAGGCTCCAGCTTGCCAAGGAGGCTAGCTTGTTGGACCCCTGTCCCCCCTTTGTGCTCTGGCCGAGATGGAGAAAGTGCAAACCCCCCCGGAGAAGAACATAGGCATCACAGTCCAGGGCAACCTAAATACGGTGGACGATGACTATGCGGTGCCCTCGAGAGCTCCCAAAATCCTCCACAGCAAGAAGAAAAAGAAGCAAGCTCAAGAACCAACGGCCATGACCACTCGGTCAGCCACAAAGCTCAACCCCAACCCCTCCCTCCCCCCCCCCCCCCCCCGCAACCATCCCAATGCTTAATATCCTCACATGGAATTTTAGAGGGCTGGCCAATGAACCTAACTTGAGCAGGATAATTAGCCTCAAAAAATCTACCGGATCGACATTTTAGTCATCATCGAACCTAAAATTTCTCCATGAAAACTCAAATCCATCCAACTTCAACTTGGCTTCCCGAACGTTGTTGCCATGTGTCGTAACGTTTGGATCCTCTTCAGCGCCAAATGCTCCTTCGAAACCGTTCAGGACTCCAATCAGGCGCTCTTCTGCTGGGTAGAGTACCCCACCCTCACATCCCGATCTCTCCTCTCCGCAGTCCATGGCAGCTGTGACTTCGTTGAGCGCAAGTAGCTCTGGGACACCCTGATGGACACCCACCTCCCACTCAACAACCTCCCGTAGATCTGCCTTGGGGACTTCAATACGATCTCACGCAGAGAGGAGAAATCCGTAGGGTGACCCCCAGCCGACAATGAACGACTTTAATACCTTCACCTTCAACGCCCACCTATCCCCCCTCCCCTTCTCCGGTAATGCCTTCACCTGGTGCAACATACAGGACGGCGCCAGAAGACAATACTCCTGGTTGGATCGTGTCTTGGTCGACAAACGTTGGTCCGACATGGATCTCATCTCCAACCTCTCTCACCTCTACACCACTGAATCGGATCACTCCCCTCTCTTCATCAAGATCAGCAGCAACTCCAACCTGATTAAGAAACCCTTCCGATTCCTGGACTTCTGGAGACATCATCCACAATTTAGGAACATCGTGCCCACCTCTTGGAACTCAATAAGCAACCCCAACCCTCTTGTTAGAGTGGCTGCCAAACTCAAGGCTACCAGGGACGCTCTATCAGCCTGGAGCAAGCTCGCTTTGGCAACATCTTCCAAGAGATTAAGTCAGCGAAAGACGATGTCACTCGTGCTAAGATCTGTTACGCCGCGGACAGGTCTTCAGAGGCACGTGCCGCTCTCAATCTCACCAAAGCTCTCCTCAATGGCGACAAGAATTTCGCTTTCTCCCACGCCTGCGTCAATGGATGTAGACACGAACTTAACCTACACTAAATCTCTGACGATACCAGCATCCTACTCAAAGACCAGCGGAGCATCCATGCTGCAGCCGCCAACTTCTACACCAAACTATTCACTAAAGACGTAGTCACCAAGGATGAGGCTTTCTTGGCTAAAGTCCCTAAGTTAATCAGCGAACGGGAGAACTCGCAGGTCTTAACCCCACAATCTACGGAGGAAGTCAAGGCTGTTGTGTGGGCCCTTGACGAGTACAGCGCCCTGGGCCTGACGGCTTCTCAGGTGTCTTCTTTCGATCTTGCTGGGACATTATCAAATCTGACATACATTAGGCCACGGTTGCATTACTCCAAGGTGCAAGATACCCTAAATCTATCTCGTGCGCCAACCTAATCCTAATCCCAAAAAAGGAAATCCCGGAGACCTTCAAAGACTTCAGGCCTATCATCTTATGCACCTTTACCAACAAATTCATCTTCAAGATCATCGCAAACCGCATGTCCCATCACTTCCCCAAGATTATCTTCGAGGAGCAAATCGACTTCGTTCCTTGGCGAAACATCACGGATAAAATCCTACTAGCACAAAAAATGATAACCTGTATAAAATTCCCGTCCAGGGGGAACGTCACCATCAAACTCGACATGGAGAAGGCATATGATCGCCTGGACTGGCAATACATGATTTTGGTGTTCAGGGCCTTCGGGTTTTCTGAAACTTGGATAGACATCATCTTCAGATCCATAAGCAACTCCTGGTTCTCCACTGTCATCAACGGGCAAGCTGACGGGTTCTTCAAGTCTAGCCGTGGGGTTCGACAGGGAGATCCTCTTTCCTCTACTATCTTCATCATCGCCGTCGAAGCTCTCAGGAGAAACCTGAACAACATGTCTAACACCCCCAGATTCTACCACTTCTACACCACCACAGGATGTCCTTTAATCACTCACCTGGCCTACGTCGATGACATCTTATCTTCTCCTCTGGCGATATCGAGTCGGTCGAAGTGGTAATTACATACTCGAGAAGTACACTAGATGCTCCGGCCAACGGGTTAACACAGGGAAAAGTGTTATCGATACCCATCACAAAGCCGACAGGAACCACTCTGCTATTCTAGCCAATCTGACCTCCTTCTCTATCGCATACCCACCATTCTCCTACCTGGGGTGCCCTCTGGTATACAGTAGCTCCAACTCGGGTATCTTCGATGGGCTTGTGAATAAAACTAGAAAAAAGATCGAGGGATGGCACAACGCGAACCTCTCCCCGGGCGAAAAGATGATTCTCATCAAACATGTCCTATCCTCCATCCCCATCTACACCCTGACCATTTGTTCCCTACGTAAGAAGGTTCTTTCCTTCTTAGAGTTCATCCTTGCCAACTTCTTCTGGGGATATCTCGACTGCAAGGATAAGCACCACTGGGCCAGCTGGGGCACGATGGCAAAACCTACCGACGTGGAAGGCTTGGCTTCAATGAATTAGCACACATCATAGATGCCTGCTCAATAAAATTATGATAGAAGCTCCGATCAGACAACTCCATCTGGACTCGATTCATGAAGGCTAGATACTTCCAACACTCTCACCCGCGACGGCCGTAACCAACAATCGATCCTCTGCCTCCTGGCGTCGTATCCTTTATGGTCGACACCTCGCTGAACCCTTAATCTGCCTGAATCTTGGCAACAAAAATTTGTCCTTTTGCCATGAACGCTGGCTCGATGATGTGGTCCACCAACTTACCCCGATAACCCCCCTTATTGCTCGATCCGCGACCTATGGGACTCCGACTCTGGTTGGAGGTGGGATTGGACTAAAGACAGGCTGGGCCCGGATACAACGGCCGACCTTCACGTCGCTGACGTGAAGCTGAGCGATCTCCCTGACACCTTGAGATGGTCCCCCACCATTGATGGTATTTTTACGTTGGCCTTCGCCAAGTCAGCGGTGTGAGGCAACGGCGTGCCTTCTCCGGTGATTGCCCCTTTCTGGCACTCCTGTATCCCCAACAAATGGTCGATCCTTATCTAGAGAGCCTACCGTCGGAAGCTTCCAACCGACGACTCCTTCTCCACCATCGGATTCAGCCTGGCCTCTAAATGTCACTGCTGTACTTTGCACTAATTTGAAACTACAGAGCATATCCTGCTTTCCAGCGAGCTTGCCACTCAGTTATGGAACATCCTCTTGCTCCGTCGCGGGCATAGGCATCGGGCCGGGAGCTTCAACGATCTCCTGGCTAGCTGGGGAGACTCTCACGGCCATTAGATCGTCGTCGCCGTCGGCATTTGGTTCCTCTGGAAGAACCGGAACAAATCTAGGTACGAAGGGCGCCAATACAACCCCAAACAACTACTCAGGGAAGTTCTCTGACAAATACTCAAAATCCAGAGACGTTGCACCCATTCTCCGACATGGTTTTGGAAGGCATGGTACTAACTGCAGGCCCGACCTTTCGTCTTGCTTCGGGCAAAGGACCCCTTTTCTTTTGGCTGTCTTTTTGCGCTTGGCACCTTTACTTGTATAGGCTTCGACATTTTACGCCTGATACATCAATAAAAGTTTTTTTGCCAAAAAAATAAAAAATTATATATAGGGATGGGATATGGATCAATGGAGGCAATGTGCTTATTGTTAGGTAATACCCCTAGGTGCTTACCTATGTATGTAGGAATTCGAGGGCAGAGATAACAGTGAGCATATGCAGGTTGCTTGAGCAGTGTATGCAGAGGTCGAGTATACAAGTGTCGGGTCTGTGCATAGGAAACCAGTGCAAGGAGATTAGGGTACAAACATATATCAGTAAATAAGGAGTCCCTATGTTCCAATTTGGGATGTGCCTGTAGAATGGTTGTAGGCATTAGATTGAACTAAGGGTCGGTAGATGTATACCCATATATGTTAATTAACATATATAGAGGGGGGGTTATGAACACTGTATAGAATGTATGTTAAAGGAGTTTAGGCCTGTTATTATTTGGACATCATGTCTGATGGTGAGCCAGCTGCAGGTAAGCTATGAACTAATTAGGACTGATGAGATCAAGGACGAAGGAGTTCCTAGGATTTTGGAAAGAGCATAATTAACCACACTAAGTAATTAGGATCTATTATTATCGTAGTACAAGTAGGTAATGTAATAGAAGAGTGGACATGTAACAGAGCTGGATAAGATTAAGATTCATATGACCTATGCATACATTAGTATATAGGCAGTTTCAAGGAGAAGTGGCAGACCTGTGTGTGTCAGTTAGGCCTCTGTGGGTGTGTAAACAGTAAGGAGGAGTGCCAGTGCACTAGTGTCAGTGAGTGAGTGTTAGTAGATGAGAGGGTATCAGTCCACATAGTTGATAGTATGCGTGTATCAGTCTATAGGAATGTGTTCGGGTGCCAATCATATTCAGGTATCTGTGTGTGGGTTAAGGACAGAAGCTCGAAGGAATTTGGGTCATATGGGTTTGAACAAGTATTAACTTTAGGAATGTATCAAATATAAGTAGACAGTAGGGTGATGGCAAATATTAGTAGAATGTAGGTTGCATAAGGGTCGGGCAGTGAAGTGTAGTTATGTGCCAGAGTAGGGAGTGAGTGTAAGAGCATTGGTAAGGCCGTATAGGAAATAAAGGAGTTTTCCTGTGAAATGGTTTACAATATAGGATATAGGCTTGGTAAGTTAGGGGATGCCCTATAGGAAGTAGGGATTGCCCGCACTTGTATCAGATATCAGTTTGACTTCTATATAGGTAGGTCCCTATGTAACTGGTTACCTGAAGCTAATAGGTAAGGGTAAATATCAAATAACATAGTCAACCTGTAGGGTAAATGAGACGAGAAACCTATATAACATAGGAATAAATTAGTTATCCAGTTTAATTCTTAAATATGGATTTTCCTTTAATTGAACTAATAGGTTTACTGGGAATCGATTTGGACACTGGTTCAGTTTTGCTTCCAGCTTGGAGTATAGGCAAGTACATGTACTGATTTTATTTCATCTCCAGACATTATCTCTGTATCTTAATTTAGATATTCCTATCGTGTTATGACACTCTTATTACACGTGTTAGTGCTCTATGGATTAACTTTACTATTACTCGTAATTCATGTCTTATCATGATTTACTGAGATTCGTGCATCTTACTTCAGTGAATTAAATCCATGAATGCTATGTGTCGGACAGGAAAATACCTGAGTAGATGTGTGATTGCCCTATCTATTCCCTGTGTCTCATCATGTGGATAGAAATCACGTATATATCGTGTGATTTACCGTATCATGTGTATAGCAATTGCATGATTTGCCATATCGTGTGGATAGCAATCGTATTACCTGAGCCATTCCCATGTCCAACTGGTATTTCAAATAATACCTAGAAGTTCGGGTTTTGATATTGATCTTTTTGTTTACCTCATTATTACCTATTTTCTCATATTTCACTGTTTTGCCTAAACTGCTACTTAACTTTACCTGTTTGCCTATTAACTCTATTTTCACATATCCTAACTCTTGCTATATGGCCTTTATCATGTTATGAACTGTTATTCACTGTTATGTACTTGCTCTAATCCAGACTGGAATAACCATATTTTTAGGCGGTGAGTTAGAGGCTTGTTGCCCCACTTAATATGAGCGGACTAAGGATACCGCTTAATAGACTGAGTTAGGGGATCAGGCTATTGTCGAGGCTGCATTACGGCAAAGGATGCTTAGCCTAGATGGCCTTTAGTTTATATCATTTGGGTCCGAATTTGTCTCTGAAATTTTTACATGGGTTGTATATCTATATTTGGTTGCTTAGTACTTTCCTCTGGATTTTTTAGCATTGTGTTTGACTCTGGATTATGTTTCGTATTTATTTCTTTAACTCTCTACCTTAGTTTTTGATGTGATTGAGTTTTAGATTCCATATTGCTCATATCTCGAGATATCTTATTATTGTAAGATTACCATACCGCTTGTGTGAATGAGATGTTATTAGTTGTTAAACATCATTCTACCGCCGATTCTGCGGCGTAGGCTGGACGTACCCATGACTCTTGCTCGATTTCCGGGTGTAGGTCGTGACAACGCGATACTATATAATGCGACAAACCACTCATGTTATATCCAGAGTTAACCCTTTCAAGGTTTTTATGACTAAACCAAGTACGCTCAATTCTCGTCTTGCTACATGGGGCAATGTTATTATCCCCCTATGATATGATCTATATACCCTAGAAGGCAGCCAAAGGACAAGCACTGGCTGATTTTCTAGCTGCGCACCCGATAGTTGAAACTTTCAAACTGTGTAATAAAATTTTGGACAAAGTATTGGAGTCTATTACGACAATGGAAGAGTCTATTTGAAGAATATTCTTCGACGGAGCTTCAAGAACAGGTCCCAAAGGAAACATCATGGCGGGAGTGGGGGTAGTGTTGATATCTCCAGATAATTTGGTCATCCATCGTGCTTATTCTCTTATTGAACATTGTTCCAATAATATCGCAGAATATAATGTTGTACTAATTGGGCTCCAGTTGGCTAAACAATTGGGGGTAGATTATTTAGAAGTTTATGGCGACTCTATGTTGATAGTCTGTAAAGTTTGAGGAGAATATGAAGTTTGTCATAAAGATCTTCTTCCATACTACTAAACAACTCTCGAAATAGCTGATACTTTCTTCGGGTTCTTTATCGAATACATGCCTCGGCTAGAAAATACATAAGCAGATGTGCTAGCTGGTTTGGCAGCGTCACTTGCTACCCCAGTTAACATCCAAAAGTCTATCACAGTGATTAGTCAAAAATTGTTCTATACTAAGAATAATTTGTGTGTTCATTAAAGCTATTCAGCAACGACGGATGTCATCTTCAAAGATTAAAGATTTCCATTTACAGAATATAATGTTTATGGAACCCTTCCCGACGATCCAAAAGAAGCTATTTTAATCAAAAGACGTTTTCTTCGTTTCTTTTATACAGCTACCAAATTGTTGTATCAAAGGTCATATGATAGACTTCTTTTACGATGTCTATTCGAAGAAGAAGCAAAACAGACCCTTCATGAAGCTCATGACGGTACTTGTGGTGCCCACCAACCTAGTCCAAAATTACAGGATCGGCTAAGGCATTTGGGTTGCTATTGGCCCACTATGGTAGCTGATGCTATAGTTTATGCAAGAAAATATAAAGCTCGCCAAATACATGTATATTTTGTACATCAACCTTCAAAATTTTTGCACCCAACTACCGCGTCCTGGCCCTTCGAAGCATAGGAAATGGACATTATTGGAGCTATTAACCCTCCTTCCTCCAAGGAACACCGATTTATTTTGGCCATAACCGACTACTTTTTAAGATGGACGGAAGCTATACCACTTATTAAGGTGAAAACATCTAACATCATCAGTTTCATTAAGCATCATGTCATCCATCATTTCAGACTTCCCCGAAGGATTGTTCATGACAATGGCCCATAATTTGTGAGTAGTAAATTTTATCGGTTTTGTGAGAAGAATCAGATCAAAGATATGGCCACCACAGCTTACTATCCCACAGCTAATAGTTTGACTGAATCCTTCAACAAGACTGTTATCAAGTTACTCAAAAAGTTTATTTCAACTAATAAACGTAATTGTAATGAGAAACTTGGTGAATGTCTTTGGACGTATCGTATTCTAGTATAGACTCCCACCGGTACAATGCCATTCTCTTTGGTCTATGGAAGTGAAGCAGTTCTTCCTCTGGAGATTCAAATTCTGCCCTTCCGAATCACTCTATCCAATGAATTAACAACTGAAGACAATGGTCGCCTATGGTTACAAGAATTGGAAGCACTCGACGAGAAACGATTAGTGGCTCAACAGCGAATTGAGTTGTATTAAGCCCGCAGTTCTAAAGCTTTCAATAAGAAGGTAAAGGAACGAGTTTTCCAGGTCGGTGACCTAGTTCTTTCAGTAAGAAGACCTATGGTTATGACGCATAAAAGCCAAGGAAAATTCCTAGCTAAATGGGAAGGTCCTTCTGTTGTTGAATCAGTGTATTCAAACGAGTCATACAGGCTAGCAAAGCCCAACGGAGATCTGTTGATGATGCCAATTAATGTCAAGTTCTTAAAAATATATTATGTCTAAATCACAGTGGACATTACTTTGTGTACCCCAACAAGTTTTGTACAGTGTTTACATCTTCTTTCTGGAATAATCAATACTTTGCATGCTAACATCTACCTCATTTCGAACTATAATTTTATCCTAACAGTTTTTTTTGTTTGGATAAGTTATAAATAGTGGGTCCTCACAAATTTCCTACTGGAACCACCTTTAATTCTTACAAAACTTTCTTGTAAGAGAAATCCTCTAAACAAACTCTCCAATTTATAAGTTCATCATTAAAGCCAAGTTGTTTTGATGAGAACTTATTTCCTAGCGAAATCAAAATAATTTATTGTGTTAAAGGAATAATCATGTTCAAATTACCTCTGAATTATTTTACGACACCTATCTTCTATAGAGACTTATGAATTTGCCATGTACATATCACCTCTGAGCAAATTTATTCTTAAAATAACGTTCATGTCTCTATTATCTCTAAAGTATTCTCCACTATCGATACTCCCTCTATAGAATTCTACGAATCTGCCATGTCCATATTACCTCTGAACATATTTATTTTAGAAAATTTATCATGTCCATATTACCATTGATAAAATTTCGGATCATCTCCTGCTACTTGCATACGGTCAAATGCATCACAAGTAATGGGATTAACTATAATTTATCACGTCCATATTACCTCTGATAATGATCAGTTTCCAATTTCTATATCTATTATCTAAACCAAATCAAGTACGCCGAAGATAATAGGTCCACTAACTATCATTTATCACGTCCATATTTCTCTTATAATGATCAGTTTCCAATTTCTATATCAACTATCTATACCTAATCAGGTATGTTAAAGATAATAAGTCCACTAACTATCATATATCACGTCCATATTACCTCTGATAGTGATTTTCATATCTATTATCTATGCTAGAATTAAGCATGTTACAGATAATAGGTCCATACAATCACGATATTTTTCTATGTCCATATTACCTCTAAAGAAATATCAAAATTCAAATATCCCCAGCAACATGAAAAATGTTCTTTACTTGCAAAATTTAGTAAGGATACAGAATACTTTCATCAATTAACTACAAAAGAAAGAATTACAATAACTTTCTTTCTATGATGTCTTCAAACAAGACGCGCAATTCCCAAAGGAGATCTGTATCTAATGTTACGTATAACTTGGATGATGAGACTGCATATCAAAGTCATGACACTAATTGATCCTCTGCTGGAAAATCCTATGCGGTCATTTTCTCTCCAAGACGTAGAAGATGCATGAGAAACTTTTATACGTTCATTTCTTCTTCAAGATATGGAAAACGTGCAAAGAAAATGGTTGCGTATGCATTTCATTGATCTCATGAATCTTTTATCACAATCAAGGCTGTCTGAAAGGCAATGAGAGAATTTTTCTCTGTTCGAGCAGCAATGAGATGATTTTCTCCATGCGTCGAGTTATCAGAATTATTTTATGAGGTTTGTGTGAGATTGTTCTTACATACAAGATCAAAAAAATTTACTTACAGCAACTTGGCAAAATAAGAAGCTTCATTACTAGTGATAAAGGGTTTATAAAATATGGCTAAGAAGGAAGCAAACAAAAAACTAAAATCTAATAAACCCCTAAAACAGTTAAGGGAAAGAACAGTCAGAGTCACTAATCACATCTGCAAGGTCTTAAAGTATCCGCACACCCGAAGAATGAAACAGTCGATGAAAAGCATCCACTCATTCCTGTATCATTTTCTCTTCTGGGCTCAAGGGAAGAGAATCAAAATTAAGTGATGCGCTTAAGGGCTTAACAATATCAGCGATGGAAAGACCCAGCACGTCTAAAACTTCCTGAGCCATAGAAAGCTTCTGCCATCTTCCCCTTCCTCGAGTTAGAAGAAAGTACTGGAGTGGAGCTCACAATAGTTGATGGATGTGGCGGGGGGACTGGAGTAAGACCCACATTAGGCAATCGCAGAGGAGTAGCTCGCTTCAGTTCAAGGAAATTCTTTTTGTAAGCCGTTTGGAAAGCAGTACATGAATAATAGTTCTCTATTTTTGCTACTATATAAAGCAATATGGCAACTCCTCATCTTCCCTTAAATTAAATATTTTGGGAGACGAAAATTTCCTAGAAGAATGCAAACATCGGCTTATTAATATAATGAACATATTTAATAAGCACTAAGTTATTATGAAGGGCATAGTTTTCGAAGAAGCATTCAAAGTCTATAAATAGACGCATGAACAGAACTTAGACTTCTGCAGATCAAGCCACATCATTCACATACCGATATGATAGAGACACTTGAAAAGATGCATAAGCAGTATGTGTCTAAAAAAGAAAAAAATTCTATATGCGTCATTCATAAATCAAATGCGTCTTCCCAACAATATTTCTTAATAGTAGTGAACTAGTTCTTTTTTTTAAAAAAACTTGAGGAGCTTTTGCTATGCTTCAGATTAATAGTCTCAAAGATTATTCAGATTCATCACAAAGGCAATAAAATATAAAATGTTATGTGACATTTTATGATGTATCAGTTTTCGTTTGACATTTGAGAAGTTTACAAGTAAAACTGTATCTGATGCGTCTACTACTTAAATAAAGACTCAACTTGAGGAGCTTTTGCTATGCTTCAGATTAATAGTCTCAAAGATTATTCAGATTCATCTCAAAGGCAATAAAATCTAAAATGTTATGGGACATTTTATGATGTATCAGTTTTCGTTTGACATTTGAGAAGTTTACAAGTAAAACTGTATCTGATGCGTCTTCTGCCTAAATAAAGACTAAGTCTATGTAACTGACAACTTCATGCATCTAGCTAACTGGAAGAGTATTCACATTCTGAGTAATTATTGTCATAGGGGATCATACTTTTTCGTAGGGTCATGTAGTTGAATTCTTTCCATGGATTCGTGCAGCCAAATCCCTAAAAATATTTATGAAGTCTCATGCGTCATAGACAGATATGTGTCATCATGAAGGCAGTGACTTCTTTAGAACATGAGCAAAAGCTTATGCGACAAGATTGAAATTGTAGTAAAATACAAAATAACAACTCTCATTAACAAAACCATGATTACATATGATTGAGAACTATTACATCCTAGATTTTCATTCTGAATTCATGGTCATATCTGATGGAGATCTATTACATTTTGGGTCTTCTCCATCAGGGCCTCTATCAGTGTAATCCATAAGACATGGAAAAATGTTGCACTGAAGGACAATGTAAAAAAGTGAGTAGTCTTATAGGTTAGGTACTTTGAACCTTGCATTCTAGTAGAAGTGTCGAACCTCAGTCACACGCAAGTGCATCTACCAGCATGGGCTCCCTTCTATATTCATGGTAGTTCGCCTTGGCGGAAGGATACAAAATTGGATCGGCACACCGTCAAAGATTCCCGCTGACTGCCAATACTGTTCGTCATCGACAGTATTTTGATTGGGACTCAGGCCCAACCTCATCACAGATGCTATGACAGTGAAACCAGCCAGTTGCAAGGCTCGTTAGATAAGTGCAGACAACTAGCTGGGTCTGAGGACTGCAAAGGTACTCTACGTAATGTGTTGAATCATGTCGAAAAAGACATGTTATGATGTCCTTCCAAGCTCTATCTGAGCTCCTGTCATCCAAAGAGTATCCTACAAATATGATAAGTTCAAAATGGAGTTAGGCACATAAAGTCAGTTGTACCGCGTAACAGTAAAAGATGCATAGAAAAGTGTAAAAAAAATTTGCGCCAAAGAATGGCAGCAGTACTCTTTAAATAAGCACAATATTGACAGTCTCGCCTACTTGTGTAGTGTAATTCCTATTTTCATAGTACACCTTTCTATAAGTATAACTATATGCTTTGAAGACATGTTGTGTTCAGAACATGATCAAAGAGGAAAATATTGCTATAAGACTTCGTGTGAAGTGATCGGTGAAGAAGAAGCATACTTCAGAAATGTTTATCTTTTGAAGATTGATCTTTTTTTTCGACTTCTGGCATAACCAAAGAGCAATGTTCTCAGTAAGGAGATGCTCAAACCCTTCACATGTTTACACAAATTTGCTATAATGGTAATCAGCAAATACATGGTTGAAAGTGATGATGACAAATCCTATCAAGATCATGTCCTATTTATAGGGGCAAAGAATCACTAAGTAAAGTAATATGAGACTTGATTTTGGGATAAAGAGATCAACTCGGTGTTAACTGTTGTATGATTTTCTATTCCTGAAATCACAGATAGCAGTTGACTTAGCCTCGATCTAAGTAATTGCCAGAAACAGCCACCACAAATTTTGAAGATAGTTCAGATTTTGAAGGATTCAGTCAAAGCGAATAACAGCATGACAGATGATCTGATGCGTCTAGAGGTTTATGAGACATAATTATTTCTCTCATGCTTCTTATCCAAAGTATTTCAAAATTTGTTCAAGTTTTAAAAAGTTTGATGGGGGTCCTGTAGAAGCTTGAAAAATACTAAAAGAGGCACATATATGTCATGTGCCTAAAAATATGACATTCCTAAGTCAAAGGTTGTTAATTAAAGACTTAGAATTTTTAAAACACACATTGTCCAAAGTTGGGCCAGAAAGACACGTGGTCTCTTCAGACGCATGATGCATTTTTATCTCTTGTGTGAAAAGACAGACTTCAGGCAGTGTGCAGGGTACGAGAAAGATGTTAGTGATTTCGTCATCCCCATTATTATACTTTGCCAGCTGTGAAGGAAGCAATTGTATGGGTCTACTTCCAGATTAGTATTTTGCAGTAAGCAATTGAAAAAGCTATGCGTTCAAGTACCGACTGACACATAGTTATTCATGTAGGAACGAAATATAAAGCACTATAATCTAGAGGGGGATGAATAAATTAGGCAATGAAAATTTAGCTAGTAAAAATTGTTAGCAGAAAGATCACAAAATATATATCATAGATGTAAATGAAAAGTATAGAGCAGAGAGAAAACATAAACACAAGGATGTATACTAGTTTCCCTTTTGTGAGGAATAGTCCAGTCAGAAGAACTCTAGCTTCCAGTTGAAATTCACTATGGAAAAATATCACAAGTTTTCATCCGAAGACCTAGCAACTTCTACAACACGAGCTTTGATCCAAAGTACTCGACCAACTTCAATTGTGAAGTGTCTTTCTTCAATGAAGCCTCTGATTACAATTACCCTAAAACTTCTAGACCGTACCATACTGGCAAATCGACTAGAGGATTGTAAGTGACTTCGGATTTGAAAATGAATAGCTTTAGAATACTTTGGAAGAACGTATTAAGATTAGAGAGAAGATAAAAGAGAGGTGTGTTGAAATGAGAAAAATTCTTCTTTATTTTAAGGGTTTCCAAATGGAGAATTCGGGCAGAATTCTTTGAAAGAATATCGACAAATAGCCGTTGCATCCGTAACTGCAGGATGTCCATGTTCAAAATCCAATGGGTACTAACCAAGCTCGGGGCAAATTTGGGCCAAATTCGGGCCGAATTTCCTTGGAGTTCTGTTAGAGTTTTTGTAAATTGGTTTTTGGGATTTTTAAAAAGTTAAGCGATTTAGGAGCTTTTTGTAAAATGGGCTATTTTTAAAACAAAGATATTTTGAAAACATTTTGGGGCAGCCTATTTGCCAGTACGATTCAGTGTACATTATATTTCTAGACTCAATAAATAATAAAAATTACATTGATAAGAAAATATAGACTCAATGGCAAACTCGCTTCTTGTCTTGAACGATAGTTCTCAGTAATTGTCCAAGTAGCCCTTATATCGAGACAGGATTATATCAGTTATTAAAATCAGGTGACCATGACTAATGGGCCAACAATCACCCCCATTTTGATAATTGACGAGGCTTGACCGATATAACATCTCGATCTTGATTTGTAAAGAATCAAAATTGTAAGGTACTGTATGGTACTGTTCTGTATGTATTGTTTCCTCAAAAAAATTTATATCCTGCAAAAGATGTTAGATCCAATTTCTCCCCCATTGTCATTAGCAAAATAATTGCAAAGAGAGAAGCTTCCCTGCAATCTATGCTTAAGTAACGAACGTTAAAGAAATACAAAAAAAATATAGACAGAATAACATATATTTTACAGGTATTTTAACTGAAGCACAAACTAAGATAATAAATGCTACGCATAAAAAAATGCATACAAGAATAGGAGAGAGAATAGTTCACACTAAAGTAGTAAATGCATACTAATAAGAGTTTGAAAATGTATCAACTCATTAAACAATCACAATGCTAAGATAATTAAATAAAGATAAAGTATTATCTTGGAATGTCGGAGCATTTCCAAGCATACATAGACAAAATAAAGAGTCTAACTAGATAACATCTAGACAAAGTACAAAAGCGTTTAGATCAAAAGTCCTCAAAGTCATCATCATCAGCGTCAACAGTGCCACCATGTCCAGAAGGACCAACTCCAAAAGTGCCAACTCCATGAGAAGGGTGTGGAGTAGCACCAGAACCACGGTACCAATTATAAGCGTTACTGGGCTCGAAAAAGTGACGAACCGCCTCATCCTCATAGCGGTAGCCAGATACGACGGGATCTCGGGGAAGAGAAGTGGCAGAATGACCAGCCTGAGCAAATCGTAGATCCACAAAGGAATTTGTAAGAGCCTGAAACCGACTGGCATCTCGGAACTCGCATTTCCTCGTTGTGTCAGTAATAAATGCTCACAAATCAGAAAGATGCTGGTGAATACCCTCATTAGACATAGGGTAATCCTGAGGAGGTAGAGGTGGAGCAGTAGGAGGAGCAGGAGGAACAGCTGCACTATGACGAGAGAGGTGAAGATACTTGGGCTCAGAGTCACGAACACAAGTGGATAGATCAATGTCAAACTGATGAAAGATGATTGGGAGAATTATCGCGTAAGCAAGGTTTCTGTGCCTTTTGCGACAACAACCCATCATCTGAATAATCATTTTGGGAACAAAAAATGGAATCCCCTTACGAATATGGTATAAAGCAGAAATTTCAAGGGTAGTCACATCGTCATTGGAAGTGGATTTGGGCAAGATAGTGAAGTAGACGATGTGATACAATTTAAAGTAAAATAAGTTCAAATTAGCAGCTTTGAACTTACCAGAACGAACTCGATCAGGAGAACAGAGTTCATTCTTGAAACTGCTTAAGGTCGTGTCCCCTGGAAATTCAAATTTCATGATATCGTCTAGCGGAGCACCTTCATTTAGAATATCAAGGATTTTCGCTAAGTCGACATCATTGAATTGAATATTAATACCAGCAAGACGACTTTTAACAATGAAAGTGTCAAGAGTGAAATTGCACTAAAATAAATAAATAGCATTAGTTGCGACAGGATATGAATGAGTAACAAGGTTATGTAATCCTAATGCTATAAAGTAAGTTCGGTGGGACAGAAAGATAGTCCATTTAATCGGTACGCCGGGGCTTATGTTGTGAACCGAGAAATCTACATACCATAAAAGTGGTTGATCATGGGTTTGGAAGAAAAACCCGTTGAACGCCTCATTGTCCGATTGGACGGGCGAAAAGAGTGATCCTTGGACGGGATCCGAAGACGAGGCCTCTTCACTAGTCGTCGTCTTCTTCCTCTTGAAGGGGTTGAAGTTCTTAGGCATGATTTCTAGAAATATATAAAAATCTACGAAATTAAAATATAGAGAAGGAGGAGGTTATACCTTTTGAATTTTGAGTATGTGGAGGAGAATGATATTCTATGCATGAATCTAAGATTTGGATTAAAAACTCCAAACAATTTGAGAGAAATCAAAGGATGAAAATCTGTTGTTTTGGAGCTTTGGGCGTGGCTGCTGTTGTGTTTTGATGAGATGGAGGTGATGAATAGGAATGGACCACGTTCTGACTTAAAACACCCTACACCAATAGAACTCGGGTCGAATTCAGTGCGAGTTCGCCTGGGGTTCTATTGTGGTAATTTTGTGAATAAAAAATGCAATGCCACTCTTTATTAATCAATCATTTTTAATTATTTAATTCCATGTTTAGTTATTTCAAATTTTAATTAATATACTTAAGAATATTTTATAAATTAATTTTCGTTAAGCAGCAACTGTTTCAGATTAGCTGTGGGGGTACAGTCCCAGATAAATGAAGATTCACCAGGGAATGGTTAAGTACCGTTTCATTTTGACCTGGGTCGTGGTGACAGACAGACCCTCTGTAGGCTTGTCTCAAAAATAATTTTTGCATATTAAAAAATAATTAATAAAACAAAATCAATTAATATTATTGACATGTAAAATTCTTAATTCTCGACGTAAATAATTGAAATGATCTTCCGCTAATAGTTTTGTAAAGATGTCAGTCAATTAGTTCTCTTTGTCTACATATACAAGTTTTATATCTACAGTTGTTTGATGATCTCTAAGAAAATGATGTCAAATCTTAATATACTTAGTGTGAGAATGACATACAGGATTCTTAGTCAAATTATAGTACTAGGGTTATCACAGAAAATGGATATGTGTGAATAATGTAAACCAAAGCCTTCTAAGGTTTGCTTCATCCACAAAATTTGTGCATAATAACGTCCTGTGGCGATATACTCAGCTGCGGTAGTTGATAATGCAACAAAATTTTGTTTCTTTCTAAACCAAGAGACTAGAGCCTTACCTTAAAAATGATACATGCTACTAGTACTTTTTCTATCTACTTTGTATCCAGCAATCCGAGTAACCGATTAGGTCAAAGGACGTGGTTTTGGGATACCATAAGCTGACAGAAGAAGTGCCTTTAAGGTATCGAAAGATACGTTTAACTATGCATAAGTGCGATTCCTTAGGGTTAGCTTGGAAACGTGCACACAAGCAAATACTAAACATTATATCAGGATGACTAGCAGTTAAATAAAGTAAACTACCAATCATACCTCAATACTTACGTATGTCGACCAGTTTACCTTGCAAATCAATATCAAGCTTGGTTGAAGTTGCCATTGGAGTGCTAATAAGTTTGACGGTTTCCAGATCGAACTTCTTTTGTTAGTCATTTGTATACTTGGCTTGATTAATGAACGTCGTATTGTTGATTTGTTTGATTTGCAGTACAAAGAAGAATTTGAGTTCTTCCACCATGCTCTTCTCAAACTCATTTCGCATACACTTTGAAAATTCTTGACAAAGAGACTTATCAGTAGATCTAAAGATAATATCGTCAATATAAATCTGAATTAAAAAAAGATTTCTTTGAAAGATTTTATTAACAGTGTAGTATCAACATTCCCTTTTATAAAACCGTTATCAAGTAGAAAAGAGGTTAAGCGATCATACAAAGTACGAGGGACTTGTTTCAGACAGTGTGAGGATTTCTTTAACTTGAAAACATGATTAGGATTTCTAAAATCAGTAAAACCAGGAGGTTGAGCTACATAAACTTCTTCTTTTATAAAAATCGTTAAGAAATGCACTTTTAACGTCTATTTGAAAAGTTTGAAATTATGAAAACATGCAAATGCACATAACATGCGAATGTATTCTAATCTCATAACTGGGGCATAGGTCTCACCATAGTCGATACCTTCCTCTTGGTTGTATCCTTGAGCTACGAGTCGGGCCTTGTTACGAGTAACTAAACCATTCTTATTTAGTTTATTTCGGAATACCCAGCGGATGTCAATGACTGGATGATCAAAGGGCTTGGGAACAAGTTCCCAAACATAATTCTAATCAAATTGGTTTAATTCTTCTTGTATAGCATCTAACCAAAAATTATCGCTACATGCTTCTTCAATAGTTTTGGGTTAAATTTGTAAAAAAGTACAATACATGAAACTATATCTCTATTAGAGAAACGAGTACTTACACCCCTGGTGATCTTACCAATTACCAAGTCCTTGGGATAGTCAGCCATAAACTTTATTCTCTTTGGCAGACTCTCAAGGTAGTTGGTTCCAGCTTCTGGCTCTGTATGTACTCTGCTTGCTGGATCTGTAGGTGTTATGCTTGAAGGTTCTGTAGGTGTTGTACTTGGTATACTCACATCTTCATCATTATCATCGATTGTTTGTTGATTCAGTTCGTCAAAAGCAACGTTCATTGACTCTTCGATGATCATGGTCGTTTTATTGAAGACTCGGTACCCGTTGCTCTTGGCAGTATAACTAAAGTGGTTCTAGTGACCACACTTATGTTGGTGCAGTTGCTTGGATGATAACTTTTATAGCTTTGTAATCACCAACATGTTCCATGGTTCTATTTGATATGAGATGCTTCACTTGCACTAAGAGGCAAAGACTTTGGTATCCAAAACTTGTATCCACATTTGTTAGCTTTTGGAACCCATTTGCACAAGTATATCAACAAGTTTCCTAAGCTGACAACGATTAGAAATGGATCCATTCATACCACAATACTGACAAAAATCATTAGTGCTATGTGTAGCAGTATGAGAACATACAGTGGTGTGATATGATATGCGTGGATACTTGTAATAGAAAGCATGATGATGTGTAGCATTTGGTTTGAGTGCTTTCTTTATAAATGATCTGTCATGTGTGACTTTGTGATGTATCACGTATCATGTGTTAGACTGAGTCATAGGTTGTACTACCTGCTTTCCCAGTCTAATCTCTAACTTTTTAGAGTTAGCACAGATCACATCATATTTAGCAGAAAGAGCATCAATTCTACATGAAGCAATAGAATACTTCTTCTTTTCTGATTCTAATTCCTCCTTAAGTTTAGCATTTTCTTGAGTGCTTTTGTTAATGCAATCAAGTGCCTCATGTAATCTAAACTCAAGTGTGAAAATCTCAGTATAATTATTAGAAGTTGAAGTGTTTCTAGCATCATTCAATAGGCAAGTAAGCTTTTCATTCTCACGCTTATAGGATACAATATCCTTTCTAACTTGCTTATACTTATCTAATACTTTATTGTATTCTTTCAATAGATCACTGAAAGCATCAGATAACTCATCATAAAAAAATTTATTCTCTTCATAAAGGGGATTATTTTGTACCTTGTTAGATAATGCCTTTGCGCATATATTTGTAGCAAGACGATGTCTCTCTTCTTTTTCCGAATTGCTTGCTTCATTTCCACACCATATGCTCGTGGTAGCGTACTTGTGAGACAATGATCTTCCTTCGTTTGGTCGTTCATAGCGATTCTCCTCTTTAGTAGTAGTAGGGCAATATTTCGTTGTGCAGCCTGATCTTCTGAAGTTGTAGCATACAATCTCTTCTTCAAATAATGGGTTGTGTTGTACCTCAAATCGCGATGCCATCATGCAAGGATTTTATTCTTCTTTGGAGTTACTAGCTTCACTTTCATACCTGTTCACATGAGTAGCTTCAAGCGCTTTCCAAATTTCATGAGATGTAGTGCAAGTAGAAATAAGATTGAATACATTAATAACTACAGCACAATAAAAGCATGCATTACTTTTGCATCAAAGCTAGCTAACTTATTCTCTTCCTCCGTGTAACTATATAAACCTTGTTAATAATAGAGGAAATAAGAATAGAGGTGATAGTATGCTTTTTTAGCCATTGATAACAATTGACCAGAGGTCAAAGTTTAGTGACTTCAAATAATAGCTCATCCGTATTTCCAGTATGTGTAATTTGTACCATCAAACCGTGGAGGTCTGTTTGTGGCTTGGCCTTCACTTGTGAATTTTATAATTGTCATGTGTGACATAGTGATCTACGTAACAGTAGTATAGATAAGAATATAATAACAGTATTACCTCATTTTACCTGTATAACCTACTTTGATACCAATTGTAGCAACGAAATATAAAGAGCTATACTCTAGATTGTGGTGAATAGAGTAGGCAGCAAAAATTTAGCTATTAAAAATTGTTAGCAGCAAGATCACAAACTATATATCACAGATATGTAAATGAAAAGTAGAGTGCAGAGAGCAAACGCAAACAAAAGGATGTATACTATTTTCCCTCTTGTGAGGACTAGTCCAGTCGGAAGAACTCTAGCTTTCAGTTGAAATCCACTATAGAAAAATATCGCAAGTTTTCATCCGAAGTCCTTGCAACTTCTACAATGCGACCTTTGATCCGAAGTACTCGACCAACTTTAATTGTGAAGTGTCTTTCATCAATCAAGCCTCTGATTACAACCACCCTGAAACTTCTAGACGTACCGTACTGGCAAATCGACTAGAGGATTGTAACTGGCTTGGGATTTGAAAATAAATAGCTTTAGAATACTTTGGAAGAATGTATTAAGCTTAGAGAGAAGAGAAAAAAGAGGTGTGTTGAAATGAGGAAAATTCTTCTCTATTTAACGGTTTTCCAAAGGGAGAATTCGGGCAGAATTCTTTGAGAGAATCTCGACAAATAGCCATTGCATTCGTAACTGCAGGATGACCATGTTCAAAATCTATTAGGCACTAACCGAACTCGGGGCAAATTTGGGCCGAACTCGGGCCGAACTCGGGCCGAATTCCCTTGGAGTTCTGTTAGAGTTTTTACAAATTAGTTTTTGGGATTTTTGAAAAGTTAAGCAGTTTAGGAGCTTTTTATAAAATGGGCTATTTTTAAAACAAAATATTTTGAAAATATTTTAGGGCAGCCTATTTGCCAGTACGACTCGGTGTACATCAAATTTCTAGACTCAATAAGTAATAAAAATTATATTGATAAGGAAATATAGATTCAATGGCAAACTGGCTTCTTGTCTTTAACGGTAGTTCTCAGTAATTGTCCATGTAGCCCTTATATCGAGAAAGGGTTAGATCAATTATTAAAATTAGGTTTGACCATGACCAATGGGCCAACAATTCAAAGAAAAGCTACCTCTTGTAGTAAGCAACCAATTGCTATGCATCTAATAATATTTTACGCATAACTGATCCTCATCAAACAAATCGTGTGTTGACATGGCAGTATTTCGTATAACATGTCTCAAACCACGTGGCGAGCTATACATGAATCTTGAGCACGTTTACTCCCCACTATCCCCTAAGTCTCATGCGCCTACTTAATTTCATGCATCTTTGAGGTAGAAGATAATGTATTTTTTGCACATACGCACAGGGCTATTCCAGTAAAGAAAAGCTATAAATAGAGTACAGTTCCTTTCTCGCGTAAGGACATATACACACAGATACAGAGCATAGGCAGAAGGAGAGACTACAACTTTTTTGCTAAGAACTTTCAGAGAGAAAGAGAGAGCTTTCAGTGATAAAGTTTTCCTTGCTATAGAGAGTTCATTAACGAACAAGCTTCAACAACAACTGCATCGGATCGTCAATGGAGTAAAGAAGTTGAAGTAGACTTGATATCCATCGCCCCAATCTTTATATTTTATTGTACCCAAAATTCTTGTTTAAGATTCTTGTTGTATTTCTTTTTAAATAATACAAAAGATCATACATTTCTCGGATACTTTTTGTGTTAAATCACGGTAATGTAGGATATATATGTGAAGTAGAGAGGTAATGTAATGTAGTGTATGATAGGTAGTGTAATATGGGTGTAGGTAAGAGTAAATTACCTATGTGAGAAAGTAGGTGAAAGGGGTATTACCTATGTAGTATAATGTGTAGGTAAGGGTAATATAAAGTGGAAACGTGTTTATATGTACAGGTAATAGGGGATGGTGTATAGGGGGTTACCTATGGGTAGGTAGCATATGTATAGGGGTGTTACCTATATATTAGGCAACATGTAGATAGGGCATTATGTACATGTAGGTAATGTGTATAGGGTATATAAGTAGGGTATTTTATGATACCCTATAGGTATCCTAGGTAGGTAATCACCTAGGTAAAGCCTAGAATAATTAGTTTACCTTGATATGACCAGTTATTGACTTAGAAACCTAGGTTTGACCAAATTTGAGCAAGTTGACTAGTTTGACCCCAAAAGTCAACCTTTGAGTCAAATTGACCTAGTTTGACCACGGAGACCTAGTATTGACCTAGTTTAACTTTCATGACCTAAATTTGACCTAGAAATCATGTTTAATCTTAGATATCCATGACACACAAAAACACCAATTAACATTAATATTTCATCTTTAGATCTGTGTGACACCACTTTGGATATCGATTCTCACTTGTTCATCAGGACCACAGGTAAGTGGGTTCCATGATCTCTTTTATACCCTTATAGTTTTTCTATTTGATTGATTAGATATGAGTTTCTTGTTTATTGACACACTGAATACATGTGATAGTATTTGCGGATTCTATCTATGTTTATCATGTTTCATAATTTTTCGTACTTATCGAGAATATTGTGGTTATCTTGTTTATCATGATTACATGTTTCATCCTCTGACTTGAGTCTGCGATTACTAGTCGGGCAGGAAGGAAATGCCTTTGTATATATATGATCAAACCTAATAGTCCGTGATTATTGTAGCTCATGATAGACCGTGGCTAATAGTTGGATCATGCACAACTGATCACATATGGAACATGGCATTTCCAAAACACTTAGTAGTAGTTAGTTTATTCTTTCACATGTTCCTCTTTACTCATATGATGTTTACCTCATTTACTGCCTACTTTTCATTTACTGCTTCGTACTTCATGATTACCCTGTTGTTGTATCTCCATATTCTTTTTATTGTTATATAGTTTCTATCATGTTATGAATAATTATCATGATTATATTTGCTCCAATCTTTACTGGATATATTTTCAGTTGACGAGCTTGAGAATACATGCCCTACATATTATGGTGCTCTGGAGATCCAAGGAGTGGATCCCCCGGTATAGTAGCCTAGCCTTTTTTCTTAGATGGATGCTAGTTAAATAGCATCATTATTGCTGGATTTGTCTCCAGTCATATACATTTGGGACATGTTATATTATTCAGGATATGTATTTATTTATAGACTTCTAGACTTTATTTGTATATGGCTTATACTACTAAGCTCCATTTCATCATTTCAACATGTTATTATTCCTCCGTACTTATAGACTTATATCTATTCATGTTATCATCTTCCTTAGATATCTATGATTGAGTATACGTTTCTAGATGATATATTATTCCTCCGTACGGAAATGAGATATACTGTTGACAGGTTATTATTCATATCTGTTAGATTGTTAGATAGTATAGTTGACCTATACAGAGGCCCCGACAGCATAGCCAGGGGAGATAACAACAGAGAGGATCCCGACAAGGTCAGGGGCATAACTCTACTTTGTCTATAGAGGAGGGTCAAGCATCAGGTAACATATCAATAGGTACCCTTCATTGCCTCGATTGTTTATAATGGATTTATATAATGGGAAGCATCTTACCTTTTATACCTGCACGATTTGTGACATTCGTTGGAATAACATTAGAGGCCTCGGAGTTAGCAGATTATGCTTAGTTTAGCATGTCCGGTTGTTGTTTGAAGGCAATTAATATCCACGGGGTTGATTGAGATTTATATGGTTGGCTTTGAAGTTAACCATGGGTATGGACCAGATGAGTGGTAATCATGAAACTATGGGATGTCATGGTGGAAGAGTGGTGTTCAACATCCCAGGCTTGGAGAAGCTCATCTTCGTCAGGGCATCAGAGGACCAGTTTGAGGAAAGAATTGTAGTAACATTGGCGGTGGAGGAGTAGATATAGATTATAGTTGATTTCGAGAAATTGTACGTTAGCTTGACCCTTGAGTGAGAACTGGATAGCCTTAGTGATAATGGATTGACCGAGGATATAGATTTTATTTGGTCTATTGACAAGCTGGAATAATGTAAAGCCACGATTTAGAAGCTTACTTGGATGTTATGATGTTGAATGTCTTTTATCGGGTTGGACTTAGAAGGCTGATAATAAATTTTGGGAATTTAGAATTTAAAGTTGATAAGGACTCTAGATTATAAAATAGATAACTTGAGTAGCGATTAATATGAGTCATGCGTTGGATTGTGATTAAATCGAATAGGATTAAAAATTTTGAATCAATATGAGGACTTGATAGGACAACTGAGAGTTGTTCGAAGATATGAGAGTGACTCAAAGATTTGAGACTTATATTACTCGATGGTTTAAGGTAATCGATAGATAATCTGATATTGTGTATGGGTAAGTTGATCTGGTATCAAATATGGAAGATAAATTCGATAAAAAAAAATTATGTTCCGTGAGTGGATAATTTTTCTTTTTGGGCTATATATGTATTCGATGATATTAAAGCATGTATCGAAGATCGATAGATGTGGCTCGGGAATAACCGAATCGGATGAATGATGACCGTGTTTAGTGTTGAATCTTTGGGTATTGTTATCTAGATAGGGGATAGCTTACCCTGACGAAATAAATTATAATATCGACATTCAGATGACTTGGCTAAGTGGATCTTAAAAATAAAGTAATAAATAATGGATGACTCGACTTGATATATTGGAAGTATTAGTGATTGATCCTTGATTTGATGTAGTAAGATTATTTTTTACCTAGACAGAGAAAATTTTGAGTTGATATATAATCTGAATGGAAAGAGTAAGATTTAAAAAATTATTGGTTGTGTAGATTATGCTGACTCGTGGACTGAATCTAAGATGGTTGAAAAAATGAGTGGATAGAAAGCATGTATCGAGGAAGAGCTGAATATACTTGGAGTAGTTTATACTTGGGGAATTTGTGATGGAATATATGACTTGTGATCAGTAAATTAGAGTTGTGACTATAGGATTGGGAATTAGATAAACAAGATTGGATTGATAGATTCTATTGTGCGGACTTAAGTGTTTGGACTACGTGAGATGCTTGGATTGTTGTTGTAGATCGTAATGTGATCAAGGATGATTGTTTGAATAGATCTACCAAAAGGAGTGACTTTTCTAGATAGACCTTGACCCTTTTATTTAGAAGGGGTGATATTGCTAGGACGATTTGTTTTTGGATGGTTAGATATTCGAGTGAGAAGAAGTATAGGTGTTGAAGGATTTTGATGTGGAGATTTATTATCGTTCATGAAAGGCAAATGTGATAGTGGATGCCCTTAGCAGGAAGGATAAAGCATTGTCTTGACACATTAGAGGCATATTACAAAGGATCTCCAGGAGATTGGAATTGTGGTGGTATTCTCGCAGGATACTAGAATTTTAGCAGCTGGCAGATTCGGTTGCCCTTGGTAAGAGAGGATTAGAGCAGCTCAGATGGAGGACTCACAGATCTAGAAGCTTAAGTCAGAGTGTAAGTTGGGTCTTAGAAAGGAATTAGAGATTAATGAGGATGGGACGTTCAGACTTGAAGTTGCCCCTGTGCATCGAGTGGAGGTATCCAGTAGAGCTAGTCAGGTTCAGAAAGTGGCTTCGAGTTGTGCAGGATTGACATTGACATCAGTTAGATCAGCATCAGAGACCCCTAGAATTCAGCGTCGCTGACCAGGTGTTCCTACGAATTTTTCCTACTTAAAGTGTCATTAGATTTGTATCCCAGGAAAAGCATAGTCCGCATTATGTTGGTTCTTTTGATATTCTCGTACGGGTAGGCGATGTTGCATATCGTCTTGCCCTTCCGCTTTCTTTACATGATGTTCATGATGTATTTTATGTATCTCAGTTCGTAGGTATGTCCCGGATCCGAGCTATGTCATTGATCATTCTAAGCTAGTTTTTTGTACCGATTTGACTTATGAGGAATAGCCCATATCTGTTTTGGATCAGAGGGAGAAGGTTCTCAAGAACCGGAATCTTAAGCTTGTCTGTGTCACTTGGGGCCATCACTTACCGAGACAGTCGACATGGAAGCACGAGAATGAGATCAAATCTCTATATCCATCATTGTTCGCCTCGGAAGGTATGTTTGTTCTCATGCCTTCATATTTCAATATTCGTGCTTGATTAGCACCCTATTGTGTGGATAATTGCTTGCATGATTAACTGATAAGATTGCATGTGTAGTTAGTGTCGTTCTTGCCTTGATTTCTACTCTTGATTGAAATTTTGAGGACATAGAGGGTAGTGATGTTGTAACCCCTCTTCTCGAATTTTTAAAATTTTATTTTATTTATTGGTCTTAAAAAATAATTTTTGCCTAGACTTTGTGAATGGTTTTATGATTATTACTTTTATCACAACCAGTGTTAAATTAAATATTTTGAGAGCGCTAGATTGTTTTAATAAAAATATTTCATTATTAGAATTATGAAAAATATTCGGTTATCATTTTAGACTATCAAAGGACATGGGTTCAAAAAGTTTTCTAAAATATCGTACGTATTGTTTTAAAAAATAAACAAATTATTTTTCAGATGAGATTTTTATTTAGTATGGATATACTTTAAAATAATTTTGGTAGCATCGAATATTATCGAACTTTCTTTGATAATATGAGATATTATTTCATATTATTAATACGATCAATTATGAGATTAAGATTATATTGATTTAATTTTGACATTAATGACTATTATTTTTCACCAATAAATTTGCTAAATTATTTTAAATATGATTATCTAGTTTATCCAATATGTTTTAAATTACCTTGATAATAAGAAATATATTTAAATGAATATGGTGATTAATTATTGACTAAGATATGATTTATAAATGTATATTTTACAATATTTGGATGGCATTCCAAATCATTATGATATTCAATTATTTGATTTGCGGATTTAATTTATATGATTCAAATTATTTTGATGGTATTAGATGATGATTTAAATTAATGTTATTATCTACTTTTGGATTTTGATTAGGTTAATGATCGATTAATATGTTAATCAGTCTTGTGGTTACATTTGAATTTATAAAATTATCTTGAATAAAATATCGAATATGCTTTTAAATTATCTTATACCTAAAATATGGTTTTAAATACTTATGGTAACCAATTGATTAGATTTGATTAACTAGTGTTAAAAATTATTTATTCTTATCCTTTACTGATACAGGCTTTGTAAATTAATAATAAAAATAAATCAATTTTATGATTTAAATTTGTCTTGATAATATTAATTAGTGTTTTAAATTGATTCATATAATCCTATCGATATATATTTATTTATAGTGTTTTAAATTGTTTCATATAATATATATAATTATATATATATATATATACACACACCACCTACAAGTAACCAACTCTCCTCCTCACGTTCACTTCACAACACATCCATCTCTCCCATGTAAACTCTCCTCCTTTACAACAACTTCCCCATTTTTCCTTCATCCCCTTTCACTTGAACGCCAATGCCATCCTCCATACTAGATCATCTATGTCATCCTGGAGGCCAATACGAGTTGCACCGTCACCCAACGATCTGTCCGGCACTCTGTCGTGGTTTCCTCCGCGGCGATCATTCCCTACCCAACTAACTGCCTTGTCGAGCAGTACCAGGCTCCATTGTTCCTCCCCTCTGTTCACCGACCCACGTCATTCCTACCCTCCGTTTACCGACCCACGACAACCTTGCCACCGTTTTGCCAGCCCGAATCCGCGACCACAGACATCATCACCAACAGCCAATAAACAAAATCTGTGCCCGTGTCAGCCTTGTCCGGACCTGTGTGTCCGTGTCCAATCCATCTTATTCTACAATATTACAAATACATATTCAACTCAGTGTCCGACAACTCCGGACACCCTAATCCAGAAATCCATTGCCAGTATCTGCATCTTCATCACCACCATTGTTCTCAACTTTGACCCTGGCTTTCGAGCAGTGACCACGGCCTCGTCCACCACCATCGACATCTCGGCCCCGTCATGGTCGTTACCACCACACCACCACCTCCTTCCAGTCCAAAACCCAAACAACCACCAACACCAAACCATCATCCCAGGCCGTCAACTCCGGCCAAGTTTCCACCATAATTCCCACAGCAAACAGAATAATAAAAAGAAATCGAGATCCCTAAACTCCCTCTATGAAGTCCTCTCTTCTGCCCCCCACGTCGAGTGCCGCCCCGACCATCACTCCCTTAACCTCGGCCAACCTCGACCACAACACCCACGCCATGGCCATCTCGCCATCGGACAATTGACACAGAGGACCCCGCATGTCACCGTTTCTCTCCATCGCGACAGATCCATCCGACCATGCCGCCGGATCCGCTCTCGAGCGCCCGCCGTTGTTAGCCTCCCCAGCTGTCGGAATACTCCCAGCCGCGCGCTGTACTCCCGCCACTCTTCTACCGACGGAGTGCCTCGGCGTCGAGGATTAGCAGCCGCTGTCCGTGCTTCCACCGCCTTCGCTCCGCTGGAGGGCCAGCAGCTTTCCCTCCGGCACGGTAGTCCAATTGCCCCCATAGAGAGCCCCTCTCCCCTCGCTCCTCCACCAGAGACCCTCCGGCGCCACTCCTCAGATGACCAGCTTCGACTGTCGAGAGAGGAGCTCTCTCTCCGCCTGTCCCTTTTTCCCTCGAGCGGTGAAGCTTCTCAAGTGGAGAACTCTGTGAGTCCCTCTATTCTCAATCTCAACTCTCCCTTCCTTTCTCTTTCCTGCTGTTATTTGGGTCTTTGGTTTAACTTTATTTATTTTGTTGACTAGGCCAGGGAGCCCAGTATAAGGGTTGTTGATATAAAGTCCATAGGCTGATATATGTAGAGAAAATCAAGTTTTGAATTATGTTTATTTTATATGGGCTTTTGTTGGGTTGGGTTAGTTCTAAGGATTTGAGTATGGGTTATGGCCTAGCTTATTATTGCCTTGGGTTTAATCCTTCAAATCAGAACATTTAAAATATGTATAGATATATATTTTTATTAGTTATTATTACAGTTATTGATATTATTATTTCTACCCTAGGTTTATTATGTATTAATATTTATTATTTACGTTATTTTTGCTATTGCTATTATATATAAATGGATATTAGATATTTAAAAAAAGATATATTGGTGACCAATATGGTAGTTGGCTTGGGCCCTGCATTGATTAAAGGGACTTAGAAAACCTAAAGGATCATCGTTGTATTTTATCTAGTTAAAATTATAGTTTGATATAAATCGATATTTTTGGATTTTAAGGTATTTACCTAAAAGCATGTTTTGACAAAAAATGTATTCCTTGCCAAAAATTGATTTTCTATGTTTTCTAGTATTTAATAGATTTTTATTAATTATAAAAGTTGACTATTAAGATATAGTTCTATATATGCTAAGAATTTTATGAAATAGATTATAAATATTTTAAGCATATGTATATTATTTTCTAATCAAAAGTTATGTTTTTTAAATAATTTACTCTTAGATTAAAATTTCCCTTGATTGCGACTAATCATATTTCCACTTCTTATAAATTCTGAAATCCTTCACACCGACCATAGCCAACTGGACTATTTCGAACGCAATGGTACTATCTGTTCCACCAGCTAAGGACCCCAGGTGAGTACATTTTTGATAGTTTTCATATTTAATAATTTCTATGATTGTTGTATCTAGTGTCATCTTATATTGATTTTCTGTTGATCCTTAACACGATGGTCACATGGTATAGTAGTTATGGATTCTTTCATGTTATCTTTCGTGACTTGCATGTTTACTTTGTTCGTGACTTGTTGAATCCATGAGTACTAGTTCGACGGGAAAGTACATTAGTAGACATGTATATATCCCAAGAAACATGCCAAAATATCTGATCATGTCTGATAGCAGTCGCACAATTCACGTGCGGATGCTGGATTTATCCCTTAGTTATTTACATGTCGAAAGTGTATTTCAAATTACTAGTTAGATGTAGTCTTGCTATATTACAGTTCATGTTTCAGTCGTTTATTACAGTCACTTTCTTGTCTTGGATGTCATGCTCTCATGCTTTTACACACATGTTTCATATCATGATTTCCTGTTTAGACACCCATCATGTATTTCAGTATTATTTACAGTTTTATAGATGTTGTCAATTATTGGAACTGCTGTTAGAATGTACTCGTTCTATTCCTGACTAGACACCAACATTTTTCAGGTTAGTCATGGCTTCTCTTAGCATTTGGGAGACATGGGTACGCTGAGGTCAACCAAGAAGATTAGTTAGATAGATTAGTTATTTTATTTTGTGAGAAAATGTACTTGGATTAAATGTAAACTTTGAAATGTTGTAAAAAAATTTAGTTTGTGAAAGAGTAAATAAAGTTTTTCTTATTATGTGATTATGAGCATCATGATCTTGACAGCTGAAGTACATGTAGGAAACTCTAGAGGGGGTGAATAGAGTTTGTGTCAATAATAACCAAATAAAAATTAACTCTTTCACTAACAGAATAATTAATCAGAGTATTAATACGGAAATAAAAGAGATCAGAAAAGCATACGAAAACCCATCAGTTTTAACATGGTTTCCCTCATGGAGGACTAGTCCAAGCCTGAGAACTCTAGCTCAGGATTAAAATCCACTATTTGTGAAATAGAGGTACACCACGTGCCTTTACTCAGAAGAGCACGCCAACTTCTTACACTTTCGCTGAGGGGAACCTTGGAATTGTCCAAGCGACTACTTTCAAAATCTTGCATAGAACTTCTAACTGAATTGCAGTAAGCACCTTAGGGCTTAGGAAGTTGTGTAGCTAGTAGATGGGAAGAGTAGGCTTAGAATGTATAAGGCTATAGAAGATGAGAAGATGAGATGAAGATATGAATAAAAAGAAAGAAATCATGGCCTATATATACTAGTCCATGGAGGCAGAGTTCGGCCAGAACTCTATCCCAAAATTCAAATTTTTGGCTGTTGGACAACTAGCAACCAGCAAACCTTAGAAATTTGGATCCTGATTTTCAGGAACCAGAGTTCGGCCCGAACTCTGCCTGGGATAGAGTTCAGCCCGAATTCTACTTTATTGGGCCAGAATGTTCAATTAGGCTGGGATGTTCAAATGGGCTTAGTTTGGTGGAGCTTTGGATAAGATTTCTAGGTTTAAGACACCTAGTGCTACTCAACGTACATAATCCTAGACTCAAATAAATATAAAAATATAGACACATAATACAAGTAATAACAACATATATTGATGACGTCCGTCTTGAACCGATATATGTTGATGTTCTAATCTTGGCTTGATGTGTCACATTGGATCGTAACAGATATCATTTTTGTTAATACTCAAAATTAGGTTGACTACGATCCAGTTTGGGTCAACAATCTCCCCCATTTTGATAATTGACAAAATAATATTTGTATGCCCTAATTGTCATACATGGACACATGTTGTAGGGAGTAAGAGAAAAAAATGAATAGCTCCCCCATAGATGGATATGCCGGCTCCTCCATAAATAGATATGTCCTGAGACAAGGGTTTTATCCAAACACAACATGATAATATACAAACATATATAATCAAATATGTCTTCTGCTTTGTCATTTATCACAAAAAATATCGAAGCGCTCCCCTATAAACAGATAAATGATAACAAGAAGAAGAATTGCAATCACACAACCATGGAAAATAGAACTAGCAGTTTATAAAAAAGTCAAACTAAGCCAACTTGTAGTCATACAATAAAGAAGAAAAACTACGAAGCATAGTGCTAAAAGTAGGAAACTACAATGCATAACTAAAGCATAACTAATTCATTATCAGCAGCAGCAGGAGCGAAACCACAACCATTATGGAGCACAGGATGGTCCAGCAGTATCTGAGGGGTTTTGGCAGAACGACGAGGATCAACAAACGCTGCATCCGGATCCAGATACCGCATGGCCCAAGGGTCGTCGATCCGGTAACCTTCACGAGAAGGGTCCCGCCCCGTAGAAAATAACATAGTGGGATACCGAGCCATGTTATATTGGATGTCGTGCAGTGTGTTGCTGATGACACTCATCTAAAGAGTAGTGCGATAATCCAATACAGTGTAACAATCATCTTCCAAATGGAAGCAAACACACAGCATGTCACGGATAGAGTCAAGGGTGGCTGGAGGCTCAGGCTTGGGTGCATCAGGATCAGATGGTACCTCTTTAACTGGGTCAGGAGAAGCAATGACAACCGTAGTTCTATGGGCCATGAATAGAAAGGAAGAAGCAGGTAAGATCTGACATTCGTCCAAAGGGACGTGAAAGGCACGAAAGATCAAGGGTGATACATCCCGTAGACAAGCGATTTTGGTTTCTTCCTTACACGAATCATCCAGTCCATCATCGTGTGAGAAAAGTTGAAGGGGATAGCGAAGTGAAGGTAGTAAACGGCTGTGATCACATGATAAGTAACTTCATCGGTGGATCCCGCTTTGGGCAAGATAGATGAAAAGATTATCCGATAAAGTTCATAAAAGTGATTATTGAGATACTTTTCCTTAAGTTATTTTATTTTATTTTGTCAGACAATGTACTTGGATTAAATGTAAACTTTGAAATATTGTAAAATAATTTAGTTTGTGAATGAGAAAATAAAGTTTTTATTATTATGTGATTATGAGCATCATGGCCTTGGCAGCGTTCTACCGTTGACACGGCGGGGTAGGCTGGCTTGGACACGCACTCGTATCCTGAAAAGCGGGTGCGAGTCGTGACAAATTTTTGTGGTGGCCCATTCAGGTCAGTTTTTGCAAAAGATTACAAAATCGTAATAGTACTTAAGTTAGTTGTATTATTGCGAGCTTGCGACTAGGAAGTGCTCATTCACATTAGGAATAATTTGCAGTTAGGAGAATAACTAGGAATAGGAGTCCCTTATTTAAATTGACTGTTGGTTAATTAAGCTAGCTACGTCGGTTGAATTCTACATCCTATTATCTAACTAAAGCAATTTTTCTAGAAGGATGTATTATTGTGTTTTGATGCGACGGTTGGATCCAAGGCAGGTAGACTATTTACTTAAGTAAAAATTAGGCCTTCCTTTGACTTAATTACTTATATGATCATTCATACAATTTTATCTTATGCCTTCCCTAAACATCGTCATATCGTGTGGTCTGTATTACTTATTTAAATTTTCATTAGCCATAGTAAGTTATTTCCCTAAGAGTCAATACTTTATTTCCCCCTAATGACTTTTGAGCCTAACGTGATCCATTATCCATATATTTATTCCGAGTTAGTTCTGTTAAAATTCAAGATATATAAATGTGTTCCCCTAGATCTTTGAATATTAGAGAAACAAAAATTATATTTTATATTCCTCTTTGTATTTCTCTTGTCTTCGATTATTTTATTCCTAACCAATCGTCAATTTTTTCTAACTGATACTTTCATTCAAGGACATGTACTTACACTTTTTTCTATCACGATTAATTTGTTGAAATTGTAGAAGCTCTTTCAAAAATTTTAGGATATAGTTGGAATAATTTTGATGACTTACGATGGCAAGACAGCAGCGCACTGTCGCTATTTACTTGAGTTATCGAGACTGCGGGTTCACTGCAGCTAGCAGCACACTGGCGTGGCATGATCCCTAAGTTGAAGTAATTTCAAGTAAAGTGTAAATTATAGAATGTTATTAAAACTATGTCCTAGTTGCCCTATTTTGACCTTCGAGTTGTACATTAATATTGGTAGATCTAATAGAATATTCGAGACAATATCATATTTAAGTCATGGAACCAAGGGTTTACTGCAGCCAGATGTGCACTGACGAGACATGGATCCTCGGTGGAACGACTCCAGATATGCATATGGTTATCGAATACCATAGAGGCTATATCTTTTATTGACATATGACTATTGATTCTTCATGATCAGCAAAATCTTGTACTCTCACATCAAACTAATTTGATACCCTTTTTCTCATTATCATGTTATAAGTGAAGCTTGTAGTTCTTCCCTTCTTATCTTATTTTCTTATCATTCATTCCTCGAGTCATCATTTAGTTTCTACTTATTTAAAACCTATTACTGATTTTAATTCCATATTCTACTAGATTCATAATTGCACCTAGATTATGATCCTATGATTATGCCTAAATAATTGATCGTGCTAAAACGATTACGATGTGATCATTCTTAAACAATTTTTTATCACGACTATATTATTTGACTATATATAGATCGTGTCCATTTACATCTTTCCTAGAATTTGATTCCATTTCGCAAGAATCATAGTCGTACCCAGATCTTGATTCTATAATCGTGCCTAAATAATTTTGCCTAACTAGTTGATAGTGCCAAAATGATCTCATCACTCCTAAACGACTTTGATCGTGACTAAACTATTTTGACTATAATCACAATCATGCTTATACATCAACCCAATTATTGTTAATGACTATCTTTCTATTCAACTACGATCATGACTACTTTGGTCATGTTCGTGCTCGTGCCAAACTTTTTAATTTTTAATCCTGCTTGGATGACTGTGATTAGCCTTGATCGTAACTACATCCTACTCGTATCAAAGTAATTTAGTCATGTTAAGCCTTGTCTAGCTTTTGGATCGTTAGTAATGCTTGCGTAATTTCAATCAGTAGTTAATTATGCCTAAATGACTTTTTTTGTTTAACAAATCCTATTTCGATTGTATCCTTGACCATTATAACTAGACCCATTTGACTATGCCTTAATCGTGCCACGTGGTATCTTTTCTTAAGAACATTTTAGAGCATTTTTTTGAGAACATTTTAGAGCATTTTTTTAGGATTCAAGAACATAACCTAAGGCTCCAACACCAAGCCATTTCTCTTTACTTTTTCTATTTTCACCCTAGTTGCTCAAACGCTCTCAATAAAGACTTCTTTTCTCTCACCTATTCGATCAATATTTTCTTATCATAATTTCTCACCATCATTCACCGATCAACCAAGTCCGGCTATCCTAGTAGTCCTTAAATTCAAGGATGAATTTATTCCTAAGGTGGGTAGATTTGTAACCTCTCTTTCCAAATTTTTAAAATTTTATTTTATTTATTGTGCTTAAAAAATAAATTTTGCTAGACTTTGTGAATGGTTTTATGATTAATACTTTTATCACAACTAGTGTTAAATTAAATATTTTGAGAGCGCTAAATAGTTTTAATAAAAATATTTCATTATTAGAATTAAGAAAAATATTCGGTTATCATTTTAGTCTATCAAAGACATGGGTTCAAAAAGGTTTCTAAAACATCGTACGCATTTTTTTAATAAAAATAAACAGTTTATTTTTTATATGAGATTTTGATTTAGTATGGATATACTTTAAATTTTTTTTGCTAGCATCGAATATTATCGAACTTTCTTTGATAATATGAGATATTATTTCAAATTATTAATACGATCAATTAGATTACATTGAGTTAATTTTGACATTAATGACTATTATTTTTCACCAATAAAATTTGCTAAATTATATTAAAATATGATTTTCGAGTTTATCCAATATTTTTTAAATTTCCTTGGTAATAAAGAATATATTTAAAAGATTATGGTGATTAATTACTTGACTAAGATTTGATTTATAAATGTATATTTTATAATATTTGGATTGCATTCCAAATTATTATGATATTCAGTTTTTTGATTTGTGGATTTAAAATATATGATTCAAATTTATTTTGATGATATTAGATGATGATTTAAATTAATGTTATAATCTACTTTTGGATTTTGATTAGGTTAATCATTAATTAATATGTTAATCAGTCTTGTGGTTATATTTGAATTTATTTAAAATTATCATGAATAAAATATGGAATATTCTTTTAAATTATCTTATACCGAAAATATGGTTTAAAATACTTTTGTTAACTAATTTATTAGATTTGATTAACTATTCTTAAAAATTATTTATTCTTTTCCTTGACTAATAAAGGCTTTGTAATTTAATTTTAAATAATAAATCAATTTTATGATTTAAATTAGTCTTGCTAATATTAATTAGTGTTTTAAATTGTTTCGTATAAATCCTATCGATATATATATATATATATATATATATATATATATATATATATATATATATATATATATATATATATACCCCTACAAGTAACCAACTCTCCTCCTCACGTTCTCTTCACAACACATCCCATCTCTCCCATGTAAAGTCTCCTCCTTTACAACAACTTCCCCATTTTTCCTTCATCCCTTTCCCTTGAACGCCAATGCCATCCTCCATACTAGATCATCTATGTCATCCCGGAGTACAATATTAGTTGAACCATCACCCAACGCTTCGCCCAGCAGTCTGCTGTGGTTTCCTCCGCGGCGACCATTTTCCTGCCCAACTAACCTCCTTACGAGCAGTCCAGGCTCCGTCGTTCCTCCCCTCCGTTTACAACTCACGACAGCCTCGCCACTGTTTTGCCAGCTCGAATCTGCTACCACAGACATCATCACCAACATCCAATGCACAAAATCTGTGCATGTGTCTACCGTGTCAGCCATGTCCGGACCTGTATGTCCGTGTCCGATCCATCTTATTCTACCATATTATAAATACATGTTCAACTCCGTGTCCGACAACTCTGGAAACCCTAACCCATAAATCTTTTGCCAGCATCTGCATCTTCATCACCACCATTGTTCTCAACTTCAACCCTGGCTTCCGAGCAGCGACCACGGCCTCCTCTACCAACATCCACTAGTAAAATAAGCCATATTAGCGACGTTCAGATACGTCGCTAATTAGAGATAATACGTCGCTAAAGTTAATTAGCGACGAATTTAGCGACGAAAAATGAAGGTCGTAAAAAAGCTAGTCAGAGATGACAAATTCGTCGCCCTACGTCGCTGTTTGCACGTCACTGTCGTGTCGCTGGGCCGTCGCAAAGTTAGCGACGGAGAGTGACAACAACTATACGTCGCAAAACTAGCAACGTAGAGCGACTACGTAGCGACGAATTATTCTATTTATGTGATAACATGGCATGCCTGCCATGTCAGCACAGTAGCGACGTACATCGATGTAACATCGCTACTTAGCGACGTAATAGCAACGTCTGCATATGTCGCTATACGTCGTAGACACGTCGCTATCCGTCGCAGAATACTAAAAAAATTTAAAAAGATATAATGTGTATTTTTGTTATGCTGTGTGTTTGTGTTTACAGTGTGTGCGAAATACAGTGTTCGAACCATCGACAGTTTCGCTTACTATTCTATGTTTTCTCTTGGATAGAAAAAGCAACAGTTCAGGGTGCACTTCTCAGAGCTTTCTCTTCACATCCTTCACCTTCTCGGGATCCTGTACGACGTCTCGAGAGAGTGAAGGATGTGAAAATGAGGCTCTCTGAAGTACACCCTGAACAGTTGCTCTTTCTGTCCAAGATAAAACAAACAACAGTAATCGAAACTATCGATGGTTCTGAATACTGTATTTCACATACACTGTAAACACAGACACACATCATCATAAAATACACATTATATTTTTTAAAATTTGGGCAGCACCTCCTTTGTATATCAGATCATCGCTTATAACCCAGCGTAGGTATATTTGTCATCCCCGTCGCAGATATCATCATAATTAACAGTCTCCCATCATAACAGTCTACAACTAATAAATGAATAACAATCTCCCATCATAACAGTATACAACTAAATATCATACATGTACTCAACGAAAATACCAACAAATTAAATATCATATCACAAACATAGATGTCCAACAAACATACATGTCCAACAGAGTCAAATAATAATGAAAATCAGTGTACAGAACGGTCAATGGGCCTATAGGGCCAATACATATAAAGATGATAAAAAAAGAAGCTGGGTCACTGAGGACCCATGCCGCGCATCTGGGTTAGCATGTACTCATACTGCTCCTGTGTGAGCTGCACTGTAGGGGCAGTAGGAGACATTGCAATGTCTGGAGTCGGCATCGTCGATGGATCGGGAGGACGTATCTGCTCCAGCTCTCGTAGTCGCTCACCATGCGCAGCAAGGGTACTCACCATCCTCTGAGTACTCTCCTCAATCGAAGCCGCTACCTGAGTGAGTGAGGCAGACATGGTCCTCAGCGATCCCTCCAGCTCGACCTGTCTACGCTCTGTGTCCTGCATAGACTCGGTGAGCGTGTACAAGCTGGCAGCTGTAGCTTGCTATAGACTCATCAGCTACTGTATACTGTACTCGACCACATCAAATCGTCCGATGATCATCGGAGGGTTGGATCGTCGCTCTGGGGTAAGGTGATAAAAAATCTGTTGCTACAACTCGCGACGCAGCTCGTCGATCTGACCACGAATTTCCTGAGCTCGTGATAATGCCTGTAAAGCTGGAGACTACGCACTGACAAAGGGGGCCCGGGATGACTCTGAAGCCAAATACGCGCCGTAGGATCCCGTACCGTAGTATGTACCCTTCTGAAGACCGCCAATGGCGGTCATCCAGAGGTCGTCTGGCGATAGAGCTGTAGGCGGCTGGGAGGAAGTACTAGCCCCTTCCTCTGCTGGCGCACTAGCAGCAGCAGCCGCCTCCTCTTGTAGCCGAACAAACTCGGCCTAGAATAATGTTTGCTAGCGTGTAAGTGTTTGCTAAAGTCTATATTGATATCTATTTTCTTGTTTTCTAAACTATAGTAAATTAATATAAAGAATAGAACGTACATATGCCTGCGTCGCCCTCTCTTCAATGAACTCCCCAGCCCTCCGATGGGTGACCAGGAAGACGGTCACAATGTTCGGGTCCTCACCCTTTTTTACCTGTTAAAATATATTATCTATTATTAGTATTAAACATTCTATCCAACTATATAGAAAATGATGTCCGTCATAGAAAACGTACCAGACGACGAAAATGCTCCATCATCGGAATGGAGCCACCACACCACTTATTGGCGCTCGACCGTACCACCTTGGCCTTGTCAGACCGCTCCTGGTACCTGGCCTCGGCGAATCTAGCCTTCATCGCGGTCCACTGCTCTAGCGTGATCCAACCATGGATCGGCTTTCCGGAGCGATCATGAAACTTCTGGTCTTGGATCGCATCAAGGATGAGCTTTTCTGCGACGGCAGAAAATTGGGCTTCGATCTTCGCCGCCCGGTGTGGTGGATAGAAATAGGTCCTCTACAAGAAGTAAAATAGAAAAGTTATATAATATACACAGATGATTATTAAAATTAAAAAATAAACAAATTTTTTACCTTAAAGTGGGCCAACCAAAAGGCCTTCCTATCTGCGAGAGCATCTGAGTAGTTAATCCAAGGCCCACCATAGTTCTGCCTCAGAAATAACCCCAGCTATCTCTGTACTGCAGGAGGCCGATATCTATACAATAATAAATTTCATGAATATATATGTACATATAATCATTTGAGAAATATATATTAACTAATTAACTTACTTCGTAGGCCCGTCCATCCAAATCTCCATACGTGTCTCGTCCGGGGGAGCGCATGGAGGGTCGCTCTCACCTCCTGGCTGGACAGGATTAGTCTGATCGCCGTCCTCCATATGCTCGACATCGGCTCTCCCCATGGAGCCGTCGGCAGAAGAAAAGCTGGATGCGGAAGGAATGCTGGACGCGGGATCAGAAATATTGGACGACGAGGGAGGAGTCGCCAACCTGCTGAAACTGCCATGTCCCAGTAATGGACTAGGTATAGAATGGTACACTGGCATACTCGGATCAGATGAGGATGAGGGTACGAAATTCGTATCCCCAGCCCGAGGCAGACGGGCCTGCCTAACATAATATCCTCCGCGTCGTCCTCCTCCTGGTCTAGTCATACCTGATAATAACATATGACAATAAAACAAATATACATATTTCAATGATAGACATCACAGATTTTTCAAAAATCTCATAGTCACAGATAAAAGTGTCACTAAAGTGTCACAGATTTATATGATAAAAGGGTCACTAAAGTGTTAAATATGATGATAAAATAAACGTACAGATTTAATCCTCTTCTGAAAATTCATCTAGTTCATTTAGCTCATCTTCTTCATTTTCTTCTTCTTCTTCTTCTTCTTCTTCTTCTTCTTCTTCTTCTTCTTCTTCTTCTTCTTCTTCTTCTTCTTCCTCCTCTTCTACCTCTTCACTTTCATCTGCATCTTCCTCTTCAGATAATTCTACTTCTTCTACACAACTAGATGTGTAATGAGGAACTACCGTCGTGTCCAATTCAATAATATTTGTTACAAGAGGTAGTTCATCCTCCAGATAAGCTATATCGTCAACCTCAAAGGTATTTCTAGCTTTGGTCTTGCATACTGTCCACCAGTCCGACCTTGTTGTTTCTCGTTTAGGATAACTTGTGAAGTACACGAGCTGAGCCTGACTTGATAGGACAAATGGTTCATAGGCTTGATATCGACGCCGATAGTTTATATCCACAAGACCGTGCTTGTCTACTTTCCACCCTTGACCTTCAATCGGATCAAACCAATCACACCTGAATAACACAATCTTAGCAGGCTCTATTCTATAACTATATGTTAGCTCCACAATCTCCCGTAGGACGCCATAGAAATCGTTGCCCGCATCAACATCTTTGTAGTTTGAAGATCTGATACACAAACAACTTTTTTTGGTGGAATCGAGATCCACAAAGTTGTCTCTGATCGGGCAAGTTGTTGACTTGAACCTAAACCCATTAACACAGTAGCTTGGCCATATTTTTGCAGCATAAATTGGTCCCTTGGCTAGCGTTCTAATAGAATCATTCTCAAGTCTTGCGTATGGACGATCGACCTAAATACCACAAAAAAATAAATTAAGCTCATTCTCAAGTGCATATACAGAAAGGTAATTACAGAGTTCTCAAGTCTTACATATGCACTCAACCATGATAGAAACTAACGCCTCATTTCTTGGTCTAGTTCTTCTTCTATTATGTGTGGCCTACCTGACCTCACATCATCATTAAATATGCTAAAAAAACATTGTTTAATTAATATAATAGTATAATAATCAACATTATTAAAATAATATAGACGTATTAATTACTTACCCCTCCAGCTTCTCTACTTCATCATCGTCGCAGTTGAGTAATACATACACCTGAGCAGCCCTTAGCTTATCATCGTTCAGATATCTCTTCTTCATTTTACCCGTTGGCTTTCCTGGGGCATTGAATACCTTCAGTATTGTATCATTACATTCATTATCTCCGTCGTCGTTTCTGAAAGCTCTCGTTCTATTAGTTGTAATATAAAGCTTGAAATACACCGAACAAAAGTTTGTGATCTCATCGAGAACATAAGCTTCACAAATAGAACCCTCGACCCGTGCCTTATTTTTTACCTTTCTTTTAAGGTAATTCAAATGTCGCTCGAACGGGTACATCCATCGATATTCGACGGGTCCACCAACACGTGCCTTATAGGATAGATGAATCGGCAAATGCTCCATAGAGTCGAAGAATCCAGGAGGAAACATCCTCTCTAGCTTGCACAGTGTTACCGCAATGTCATTCTCTTGCTTTTCTAGACGATCAACGAGCAATTTCTTAGTATAAAGATCCCTGAAGAATATGCTAAGCTCCGTCAATGGATCCCAAACTGCCTGCGGTAAGAATTCCTGAAATGCAATTGGAATTAACCTCTTCATGAATACGTGACAATCGTGGCTCTTCATATCCGTCAATTTGTTTTCCTTCAGATCGACACATTTACTCAGATTTGACACATATTCGTCTAAAAATTTTAGGCCCTGGATCCACCGACAAAGTCTCACTTTATCCTCCTTGTCCAGTAAGAAAATTGACTTCGACAGGAACTGTTTTCCATTCTCCTCTATCAAATGCAACGCAGGGCGTTTGCATATTTCTTCTAAGTCCAACCTGGCCTTGGAATTGTCTTTCATTTTTCCCTTTACGTCTATCACAGTATTAATTATGTTATCAAACACATTCTTCTCAATATGTATGACATCAAGATTATGTCTGATCAGATTGGTACTCCAATATATCAGATCCCAGAATATGCTCCTCTTTGTCCAGTTATGATCTCTACCAAATCAATCGCACTTGTACCCAGTTGTAGGATCTTCGATAGCACTTGGAAAATCTCTAACCTCCTCCCATATTATGGCTCCGTACCACCTTGGCGGTAGATCACTCTTCTCTACAACGCCGGCACGAAATGCATTCCTGTTCCTTCTGAACGGATGATCTTTTGGCAGAAATTGTCGATGATAATCAAAGAAGCACGGTTTTCCTCCGTGTTTCAAGCGAAAAGCCTTAGTACGGTCCATACAATACGGACATGAGAGACGGCCATGAGTGCTCCATCCAGATAACATTCTATTGGCCAAAAAGTCGTTGATGGTCCACATAAGGGTTGCCTTCATCTGAAAATTTTGCTTCCTGGAAACATCGTACGTGTTAGCGCCTACTTCCCATAACTGATTCAACTCATCTATCAAAGGCTGTAAGTACACATCAATGTTCCTCTTGGGATTGTTCGGACCAGGAATTATAACGGTTAGAAACATGTACAGAGTCTTCATGCACATCCAAGGCGGTAGGTTATACGGAGTGACAATCACAGGCCAGCACGAATACTGGGATCCCGAAAGACCAAAAGGAGTAAACCCGTCAGAAGATAGCCCCAACCTGACATTACGCGGATCTGAAGCAAAATCAGGATACACTCGATCAAAGTGCTTTCACGCTTCTCCATCGGATGGGGGATCCAACACTCCTTCAATCTGTTCTCGCATGTGCCAACTCATATTTTCGGCCGTCTCTTTTACCATAAATAATCTTTGCAACCACGGCGTTAAAGGCAAGTAGTGCATTGAATCGGTCGATCTTCTTACACCGGTAGACCTTCCTGTACTAGTGATCTTATAGCGATCAGCACCAAAAAATCTGCACACATCTGCGTCCTTGTCGTCTTTGTAGTACAGCATGCACCCATTGCGACAAGAATCAATTTTCTCGTATCTCATCCAGAGCGATCACACCATCCTCTTAGACTGATAGAAGTCTTTAGGTAACTTAGCACCCACCGGCAAGATCTCTATAATCAACTCCAACACTCGGTTGTAGCATTCTTGCGACATGTTAAAATCTAACTTAATGCTCAACAGTCTTGCAACCACCTCCAACGGTGAATGATCCTCACAACTAGGATACAATGGAGTCCTTGCGTTCTCCAGTAACTTCATAAACTTTGCAGCATCGACATTCGGTTCCTCCTCAGCTACATTATGAATGAAACTAGGCCCCGCAGCGTCGAAAATCATGTTCACGTACCCGTCGTCGTATGCATGATTATCTGAAACAACATTAGGTCCCGCATGCATATATGGCTCAACATAAGGCTCCGGCTCTGATGCTAAAGACACAAGTTCTCTGTGTGCAGTCCGCTGATAGTAATTAGGCATAAAACCCCTCGAGTACAAATGATATGTCACTTCCACTTCTGGATAATATTTCAAGTTATGACATTTCACACACGGACAATTAATTTTGGTGCCGTCCATGTACTGAGGGAACGCCTTAGCAAACTGCAGGAACTGCTCTACTCCCGCTATGTATTCATCCCGCACACCACACATATCATCAGGACGACGATTGTACATCCATGAATGATTCCGCAAGTAGTAATTCATATCCATTTGGAAATAATTCTGCAAAGATGGACACACATTATCCAATAGGCACAAATTCGTATATTATGTCTTATTATGGGACACACATTAGTAGCGGACAGTTACTAATAACCATGTTATATCACACATAAGTTCGTGTGCATCCAACGTGTACACATACACTATCGATTCTTACTGAACATTAACCAAGCTAAAACGATCCAAAATACCCTATCAACAACAAATCTTATAATACATATCTTACTAGTACACACTGATTTAGGATGACCCCTGCCTGCCTACTGGCTCTTGTACACACTCATCTCACTCTTCATAGCTGCTTCCTTTAGAAAATAGGGACAGACACTATTTTCTGTACACAACATACACCCACACTAATGTAAGGAGTAATCAGTACATGCTCTTGGTAGTTAAGACACATAAATAAACTCAAGCCCCCAAATCTCATCACTAAACCTAATCCACAAGTGGACTGATACTAGGCAGTGCTAAATCAAGATGGATAAACCCATCAGTCTACTTTATATCAGTTTACCAACCCGATTTGTGCTTTTTTATGAATTATTATGGCTAAACATTTATGCACTCTGCTATGCCAATTAATTTCTGACAGTAGGTTCTATTAATGTCCTAGGAACCAATATACTACTTTCTAGTAACTAGCATTAAGTTGGGGGATTTATGGTTTTCTCTTGAAATGCATTAAGTATAGGTTGAGTTAGTACAAGAAATCTAACAAATCTGGGGTGCCTTTTTTTTATTGTAGATGGATCTTTCCAACCCCAACGTCCGATGCTTAATGTTGTCGTGGGTAATATAATTATGTTGATTACGTTAATCATAAATCTAATGGAGAATGAAAACAATGAGAGAACGGGCATTGCAAGGGAACCATCCCAAATTAGAAAACGATGGTGTAATGCTCACATGAATTATATCTTGTCGGCTAGACCGAGAAACTCTATCCACTGTCTAAGAATCCATTCTATAGACTAGCTGATATTTTGCGTAGCAAGAACTCCCTCTATGATACACGACACGTTTGTGTCTAGGAGCAACTTCCACTTTTCCTATATATGTTGGGACTCAAGCCCCCAAATCTCATCACTAAACCTAATCGTATGTGTCTGTGTGTGTGTGTCCATGTGTCAGTGTGTGTGTCCGCGTGTCCGTTGTGTGTGTGTGTCTCTGTGTGTGTGGGATGGGAGAGAGAAGGAGGTGGAGGAGTTAGGTTAGGGTTTACCAGAAAGGAGGAGTAGCTCGGATTGGGGGAGGAGGAGCTCGAGGAGGAGGAGGAGCTCGATGGGGGAGGGGTAGGGGTCGCCGGGGGGGGATGGAGTCGCGGGTGGGGGGAGGAGGGATGCGTCGAGAGCTCGATTACTAAATTTTCGAGTTTTCGAGTGAGGGGGAAAAAGGAAACAGGACCGTGCCCAAAGTAAAAAAAGTTAGCGACATCAACAGTCGACGTCGCTAACCGTCGCAACCATTTTAATATAGGCAACATATTTTAATAATATGTCGCTGAACGTCGCTATTCTGCGAAGTAATGTATCTAGTGTCGCTGAACGTCGCTATTCAGCGACGTTTTGCGATGTCAATAGAAGGGAGTCGCTATATTATATATTTAACGACGGTATTTTATTCCGTCGCTAAACAATGTCGCTAATATAGCATATTTTAGTAGTGATCGACATCTCAGCCCCGTCATGGTCATTACCACCACACCACTACCTCCTTCCAGCCTGATAACCCAAACAACCACCAACACCAAACCATCATCCCAGGACGCCAACTTCGGCCAAGTTTCCACCGGAATTCCCACACCAAACAGAACAATAAAAAGAAATCGAGAGCCCTAACCTCGCCTAGCCGCACCACCGCTTCCTGACTACCTCGCCGCGTCGAGCCTCCCTCTGTGAAGTCCCCTCTTCCGCCCCCTACGTCGAGTGCTGCCCCGGCCATCACCCCCTTAACCTCGGCCACAGCACCCACGCCATGGCTATCTCGCCACCGGACAATTGACACAGAGCACCCTGTATGTCACCGTTCCTCTCCATCACGGCAGATCCATCCGACCGTCCCGCCAGATCCGCTCTCTAGCGCCCGCCACTGTGAGCGTCCCCAACTGCCGGAGTCCTCCTAGCCGCGCGCTGTACTCTTGCCACTCGTCTGCTAACAGAGCTCCTCCATGTCGAGAATTAGCGGCCGCTGGCCGCGCTTCCACCGCCTTCGCTCCGCCGGAGGGCCACCAGCTTTCCCTCCGGCTCGGTGGTCCGGTCGCCCCCACGGAGAGCCCCTCTCCCCTCGCTCCTCCACCAGAGACCCTCCAGCACCACTCCTCAAACGACCAGCTTCGACCGCCAAGAGAGGAGCTCTCTCTCCGCCGGCCCCCTTTTCCCTCGAGCGGTGAAGCTTATCGAGTGGAGAACACTGTGAGTCCCTCCTCTCTCAATCTCAACTCTCCCTTCCTTTCTCTTTTCTGCTGTTATTTGGGTCTTTGGTTTAACTTTTATTTATTTTGTTGACTGGGCCAGGGAGCCCAGTATAAGGGTTGTTATTATAGAGTGCATAGGCTGAAATATGTAGAGAAAATCGAGTTTTGAATTATGTTTATTTTATATGGGCTTTTGTTTGGTTGGTTTAGTTCTAAGGATTTGAGTATGGGTTATGGCCCAGCTTATTATTGCCTTGGGTTTAATCTTTCAAATCAGAACTTTTAAAACCTGCATATAGATATATATTTTTATTATTTATTATTACAGTTATTGATATTATTATTTCTACCATAGGTTTATTATTTATTAATATTTATTATTTATGTTATTTTTTCTATTGCTATTACATATAAATTGATATTAGATATTTGAAAAAAAGAAGTTATATTGTTGACAAATATGGTAGTGGGCTTGGGCCTTGCATTGATTAAAAAGGATTTAGAAAATATAAAGGATCATCGTTGTATTTTATCTAGTTAAAATTATAGTTTGATATAAAACGATATTTTTAGATTTTAAGGTATTTACCTAAATGCATGTTTTGACAAAAAATTGGATTCCTTGCCGAAAATCGATTTTCTATGTTTTCTAGTATTTAATAGATTTTTATTAATTATAAAAGTTGACTATTAAGATATAGTTCTATATATGCTAAGCATTTTATGAAATAGATTATAAATATTTTAAGCATATGCATATTATTTTCTAATCAAAAGTTATGCTTTTTAAATAATTTACTCTTAGATTAAAATTGCCCTTGATCGTGACCAATCATATTCCCACTTCTTGCAAATTCCAAAATCCTTCACACCGACCCTAGCCAATTGGACTATTCCGAACGCAATGGTACTATCTGTTCCACCAGCTTAGGACCCCATACGAGTATATTTCTGATAGTTTTCATATTTGATAATTTCTATGATTCGTGTATCTTGTATTGTCTTATATTGATTTTATGCTTTTCCTTGACACGACGGTCACGCGGTATAGTAGTTATGGATTCTTTCCTATTATCTTTCTGGACTTGCATGTTTACCTTGTTCATGACTTGTTGAATCCATGAGTACTAGTCGGGCGGGGAAGTACATTAGTAGACATGTAAATATACCCAAAAATATTCTAAAATGCCTCATCGTGTCTGATAGCAGTTACATAATTCACGTGCGGGGTGCCGATTTACCCCTTAGTCGTTTACATGTCGAAAGTGTATTTCAAATCACTAGTTAGATATAGTCTTATAATATTACAGTTCCTATTTCAGTCGTTTATTATCGTCATTTCCTTGTCTTGGATGCCATGCTCTCCTGCTTCTACTCACATGTTTCATACCCTGATTTTCTGTTTATACACCCATCATGTATTTCAGTATTATTTAGTTTTATAGATGTTGTCAATTGTTTGAACTGCTGTTAGAATGTACTTGTTTCATTCCTGACTGGAAATCAAAAAAATTTAGGTTAGTCGTGGCTTCTCTTAGCATTTGGAAGACATGGGTACGCTGAGGTCAACCTAGATGATTAGTTGATGGATTAGTTATTTTATTTTATTTTGTGAGACAATGTACTTGGATTAAATGTAAACTTTGAAATATTGTAAAATAATTTAGTTTGTGAATGAGCAAATAAAGTTTTTCTTATTATGTGAATATGAGCATCATGGCCTTGACAACGCTCTACCACCGACACTTTGGCGTAGGCTGGCTTGGACACGCACTCGTATCCTGAAAAATGGGTACGGGTCGTGACAGATGTCCCTTTCTGTTCCTGGTATACGTATTTTATTATGTAGTGATCTTGTGTATAGTATCTGGTATTTGTACACATTCACATGTATACTATATTTAACCTGATCACAGCATGGAATAGTGTCTCATCACAGAATAGTGTGCCATCCCTTGTCCTTGTTTAGTTGTAGGTATGGTTCACTGCTTTGATGATGAAATAAATTGACTGTATTGTGATCCGAATTTTCATCTAATCGATGGTATTATGTAATATGACATGTAGACTTGGATTAGGCATGATAGGGTTAGGGTTTAGTGAAACCACCCACCCCCTATATATATTTTCTTCCTTCTCTCTCTCTCTCTCTCTCTCTCTCTCTCTCTCTCCTCATTTTACTTTTTATTTTCTTTCTCGCAACCCTAGGCAAGTACTACAAACCACTTGCTATAATTATTTTCTTAATTATTTTACTTATTTTAGTTCCATAATATACATCTTTACATTCTCTATATGTTTAGTACTTAGTGTTTTCAGATTTAATAGATATTTTGGGATAGATCTAAGTTTGTAAACTAGGATTTTTTTTTGTTTTTATCTATCAAAATTTGTTATTTTGAAAACTAGTTGTTCCATGTGGTAGAATTTGATTTTATGCAGTTTTTGCTTTCATTCCGTCAGATTTTGAGTCTTTGAACACAAGTTATGGCCATTAAAAGTTTTCAGAACTTCCATGATTGAACTTGTTGTCTGGGACGATGACCCTCATGCGCACCGGAGGCCATGCGCCAAGAAGTCCTTATCGCATCACCTTTCGACAACATGCGCGTTGCACGCGTAGGCTTCCTATGAGCTCATGCTTAAGGTGCATGGTTGTTTGCTATGCTCCCTTTGGTGCCATGCGCCAGTCTGCCATATGCATGACGGTCTATCCGCCAGGGTGCTATACGCTAGACTGTCATAAGCCAGGTTGACATGCGCATGTCTCTGCCATGTGCCTGACCATGCACATTTCTCTGTCCATGTGCCGTGACCGCTGTATGACATCTTCGTACCTCATGCTGTGTAACTGGCCTCATCCGCCTCCATACTTCGGTTCAGGGGCGTGACAGCTTCAGCTCCTGGAAAGAAGCTTCACAGCCGTCCGACCACTCATATGGGACTCCTTTTTGAGTAAGGCGAGTCATGGACGATGTAATTTTTGTGAAGTCCTTCACGAATTGTCTGTAGTATCCCGCCAAGCCAAGAAAGTTTCAAATCTCACTAGCTGACGCAGGCCTCTTCTAATCAACAACAGCTTCAACTTTTTTCGGATCAACTGCAATGTCTTCTGCGAAAATGATGTGCCCAAGGAATAAAATATTGCTCATCCAGAATTCACATTTGCTCTGCTTTGTATACAACTGATTATCTCGAAGAGTCTAGAGTACTGTCCGCAGATGCTCTGTATGTTGCCCCTTATCCTTCGAGTAGACGAGAATGTCGTCGATAAAAACTACTGCAAACTTGTCGAGGCAATGGATATTTGTTTAGGACGGTGGCTTTGTTCAGCTCTCAGTAGTCAACACACAAATGCATTGACCAATCTTTCTTCTTTATGAATAATACGGGCGCTTCCTGTGGCAAAACACTAGGCCGAATGAATCCCATGTTGAGCAATTCTTATAACTGGACCTTGAGTTCCTTCAGCTCTGCAAGGGTCATTCTGTATGAAGCCTTAGAAATTGGCTTGGTATCGATGGTGAATTCAATTTCTCAATTTGGTAGCATACCGGGTAGCTTGTCCGAAAAAAACATCGAGGTATTCCGCCACAACGTTGATTTGACTCACGTTTGCACTGTCCTATCCTTGACAGCCAGAATACCGTATCCTCTGAGCAGAAATTGTCGAGATCACTGTCACGACCCGTACCCAGTGTAAGGGCACGAGACATGGGTACGTCCAGCCTACGTCGTAGTGTCGACGGTAGAACGCTGTCCTAGGTCCAACATCTAACACAATCTAGAAAATGCTCCAATTGGAGAATGATATATATAGTACAACTTAATCACAATAACTAAGATGGAATAGAAGAACGATAATCACAACAGAGAGTCACAATATGAATATAAATCCCTGTGTAAACCACACAATAATAAATCTCAATACAATCAAAAAGTCTCATAATTAGATAATAATGTCAGTCTAATCTAACTCATGGCAAGTCCTTAGTGACTACTGGATCCTGCTGAGGGTCCAGGTCACCTGTGTCAACTATGCCTCCTCCATAGTAAGTGTTACAGCAATCCTTATCATCTGTAATATTTCAACAGGTCCAATCAGGACAGGAACGAATACATATCTCTCACACAGTTCATAACATGAAAGAAAATATGAAATAAGCTATAGAATAGTATACATGAACTGCTGATAAAGAAATAAGACTGTAAAAAAGAACATGATATATAGAAAATAGATATACATGATATAATAAGAGAACTGAACTATCTATATGGTGTAGAGCACATTCTTGTTATGTAAACTGGCTTAGGTTATACATGACTTAGGTCTAGTTTGGAGTTGCACATAAAAATAGTGTAGATCACATAACCAAATAAATACTCTCCCTGTCCCAATCAGTACACAAGGATCTGTCCAAGTTATGTTATTGCACATGAAAGTAGTACGTCACATGGATAGCTAGTTCACATGCACACTGGGTTATACATGAAGGCTCACATGATCATGAGTGTACACGAATGTCACATGAGTATACATGAATAAGTACGAATACAATGAATAGATGATGCACATGATAAAGTACATGAGCACAATATACCTGATGTATCCGAGGGGATAACATCGCATGAAGAGATCCATATAGTACTAATCCGTGATATATCGTGATAGCAACAAGTAAACTAGTCTATAACAAGTAAATACGTCCAAGCAAGAATGAAACGGTCAAAGAATGTACTCACCTGACAATCTGAGCTGCTGATGAGGATGTGTAACTGAACTGGAGTGATGTAAACCTATTTAAAACAAACACAAGTCACAACAAGGTCTAACATATCATAAGGAATGCCTACAATGCAATTCTACATGATTCTAGGACGTTCTAGGTCAAAGTCAATCCTTGGTCAACTTTGGTCAAATCTGGTCAACTCTGGTCAAACCTGGTCAACTGAAGGTCAACTAGTCCGTTTACTATTTTTAGGTCATACAAAAGTTTTCAAGTCATTCGAAGTTCGTTTGAGTCGATTTGGATCAAGTTTGACCCAAAGTTGCTTTTATCAACTTGGTCAACTTGTCGGCCAATTCGACCAAACTAGGCTCCTTACGACGATCCTAATCTGTCCCAACACTTCCTATAGTCATATCACAAGCAAACATTACATTACCTATATATATATATTCATCACAAGTGATATAATATATATATATATATATATATATATATATATATATATATATATATATATATATATATATGTGTGTGTGTGTGTGTGTGTGTGTGTGTGTGTGTGTGTGTGTGTGTGTAATACATATATGTGTATATAAAAATAATATATATATAAAAATAATATATATATATATATATATATATATATATATATATATGTATGTGTGTGTGTGTGTGTGTGTGTGTGTGTGTACACACACACACACACACGCACACACACACACACATATATATAAATAATATATATATATATATAAATAATACATATATGTGTATATAAAAATAATATATATATAAAATAATATATATATATATATATATATATATATATATATATATATATATATATGTGTGTGTGTGTGTGTGTGTGTGTGTGTGTGTGTGTGTGTACACACACACACACACACACACTACACACACACACACACACACACACACACACACACACACACACACACACACACACACATATATATATATATATATATATAATATATATATATTTGTGTGTGTGTGTGTGTGTGTGTATATACACATATACACATAGATATAAGTTATGAAAAGAAGAATGGTTGTGTGTGGGTGTATAGGTGTCGAAGGGCTGCTGATTTGAGTCACAAAACTGAGAAGAAAGGTTAGAATATATCTACAAGACTATTCTTTGTACAAATATATACTACAGTCAATAGAAAAACTATATATAAATGTATATACATATAGGCATATATATAGATATATGCATATACACATGGGTATAATGGAATGAGGGTCAATCTCGAACCTGGAATGACTTCCCAGACCTGGGATCAAGGCCTCGACAACCTACTTCTATCATATATTCATAATTAGACATAATAGGAATTATTATATATATATACATACATATATATAAATATATATATATACATACAATCGGTAGAAAACACCATAATTGCTTAAAATTGCTAGAAAATATGAATTAAACCCAAGAGTCAAATCCCACAAGCTTAGAATGTCATCTATGAATCATAAACTCAAAACTTATTAGATTAAATCTTAGAAATCGAAATACTATAAAACTATTCAATTTATATTGAAGAAAAAAAACCCAATTTTCACAAAAAAAACTCGAAATACTCTAATTTAATTCACGAATCTTGGCAAATACGTCGGTCTCGAAACGTGGGACGTGCTCGGGCATTCCCATGGTCAAAACCGTGTCCGTATCGTGTCCAACGAACGAGTATCGGGAAACCCGATACGCACGTGAACCGAATCGATGTGAACCCGATTTCTCGCTCGTTTTCGTTCCAATTCAAGTAAAACTTTGCGTACACCTGGTCTTACACATCCCCGACCTACTGGCCGAGTTAGCGTGCGACCATGTGTCATGCCTGACACGTACGGGGGCCGTGTCCGCACGTGGGTATGCGCGCGTGCACAGTCTCGTGCACAGCCTCGTGCACGTGTGTCAACGAGTCTAGGGACTCGTGTGTCCCACCTCGTGTCTTGTGTTTGTGTCCTAGGCTAGGGTAGGTATAGGACTACACGTTGGACACCGTGAATCGTGTCCACGTGTCGTGTCGTGTCCACGCGAACGTTGTTTCAGCAGCGGCTATCCCGCGTACGCGTATAGCCGATCAGTGCGATCGCGATTTCTCCCTCGTTTCTCAACGAAACTTCACGAAACTTTGGGAGCATATTTTCTGACACGGACCCACCTTCTTGTCAAATTTCACGTGACCACGTGGCCTGTGCATCGAGAAATTAACCCTGAGTAGCAGGGCACACGTGCGATCTGGCGTACAGTGCGTTCGTGTCCTGTTTGGACATGGACACGAGTCAGATTCATGTCAAAAATTATGGGGTCGTGATCCTCGTGTATAGGGCTACCAGAATATATAAAAAGATTCAGCAAAAATTAGAATTAAAACCATTGCAACATTTCATCAAACACCTACCTAAATAAATCGACACGTGTCCGTTACGGACACCAAACGAATACGAAACTGGACGCAAATGAACCTACAGGTCGAGGGTACCTAGATGCACACTACCATGAAGAAAAATTAGGAAAAATAATGCCAAAATAGGATTTACCTATTGAGAGTCAAAATCTCAATGTAAAGGACTCCCTAAGCGCTCCAACGATCGAGTACCTTCGAGCAAACACCTCCACAACCTTGCTAGCAATGCTCTAGTAAGATTCTCTCCTTCCTACGAGCACAACGAACTTTATTTGGGGAGAAACGGATTACGGATGCAAAAGTTAGGATTTTTGGAAAGTAGAGGCTAGGGTTTTCCCTCTTGGAGGCTAAAGACTTCTACACAAGGAAGAGGGACTGCCTATGGCTGGCCAACTACAGGGGAGTTAGGGTTAGGTTAGCATATGGACCTAGGCTCCCTAAGTTACTAATAAATCCCAAGTCAAAAAGGCTTTGAAAAAGACTAACTAGAAATTGACTTAAAATTCATTTAAATCATTCTAAAAATAAGTAATAAATTCTAAATTAAATATAAATGATGAAAATTTAAGTCTAACTATGGAATTAGCTTTCTAGTCATAGTTGGCTAAGTTAAACCCAACAAGACTACTCAAACAACAAACCAAACCACATATCATCACATGAATTCAATAAATTAATAAAATAATCTAAAATTACAGAATGACTAAAATACCCTTAAATGAAAAGTGGGTGTGACAAATCTACCCTCCTTAAAATAATTTTGTCCTCGAAATTAAAGATAAAACTGAATACACAAGAAGGATAAAAAGTCATACCTCAAGACTGGAAAAGACAAGGGTATTGCTCGCGCATCTCATCCTCCCTCTCCCAGGTAGACTCACCTGGAGAGTGATGCCTCCATGCTACACGAACTAAGGATATCGTCTGGTTTCTCAGCACCTTCTCTCGTCGATCCAGAATCTCTACAGGCTGCTATGGATAACTGAGAGTAGGGCCCACCTAAGGATACCGTCTCAACTGCGACACGTGAAATAAGTTGTGGACTCCCTCTAATACAGGGGGCAAGTCCAGTCTGTATGACACGTCACTGACTCTTTCGCTGATAACCAAAGGTCCGATGAAAGGCGGACTAAGCTTTCCACCTCCACCAAAGCGAATAGTACCACGCGTCGGAGATATCCTCAAGAACACCAGATCTCCAACCTAGCACAAACATGGCTCAACTTAAATATAACAATAACATGATTAAACAAAAATCATAAAACAAACAAGATTCTAATCCTAAGTCTAAGCTGTACCTCAAACTCCAAAGGTCTCCGGTGGCTATCAGTCCAATGCCGCTGTCCGTCCTGCACCACGCGAAGTCGATCTCTGATGAGCATCACCTTCTCGGCCGCGTCAGCAACCATCTCAGGTCCCAATAAAGCTCGTTCTCTAATGTCATCCCAAGATAAGGGTGTACGACATCTATGCCCGTACAGTGCCTCGAATGGTAACATCCCAATGCTGGCCTGAAAACTGTTATTGTATACAAACTCTACCAAGTACAGGTGATCTTTCCAGGATCCTCCAAAATCTAGAACACAAGTCCGCAGCATGTCCTCGAGGGTCTAAATAGTCCTTTCTGACTGTCTGTCCGTCTGAGGGTGGTATGCAGTACTGAATTTGAACTGAGTGCCCAAATTAGTCTGCAAACTCCGCCCGAAATAAAAAGTAAAGCGACTATCCCGATCCGAGACAATGCTCATCGAAACTTCGTGTATCCTGACAATCTGCCGCATATACATCTCTGCTAGCTTCCCAGTAGACGTACCCACTTTAAATGGCAAAAAGTGGGCTAACTTGGTCAACATGTCTACAATGACCCAAATCGTGTCTTTTTCTCCTGGTGTACGCGGTAATCCAGGAACAAAATTCATCGTGATATGCTCCCACTTCTACTTCAGAATGGGCAATGGCTGCAACAGTCCTTCTGGCCTTTGCCTTAATCTGCTGACAGACTAAACACCTGGCTACGAAGCGTGCTACTTCCCGCTTTATCCCATACCACCATACATGCTCCTTCAAATCTCTATACATCTTGTTGGCACCTGGATGCATAGAATACTGAGAGCGATGGGCCTCCTGCATGACTTGCTCCCGAAGCTCTTCGCTAGACACACACAGTCTGGAACCGTGCCTCAATGTGCCATCCTCTGCAATGACAAACTCCTCATCCACCAATCCTGCTCGAACCTGCTCTCGGATGCACCGTAGAGTACCATCGTCAAACTGAGCTGACTTGATCCTCTCTATCAAGTCTGACTGAATCAAAAGGCCCCACATCTATATTGGAACTCCTGAGACGATCACCTCGACATCCCAAGCTCTCCAAATCTGCTAACAAATGACGATCCATCGTCAAACACATAGCTACCGGATACCTACTCTAGGCATCGGCAACCACGTTGGCCTTCCCTGGATGATACTGCAATAAAATGTTGAAGTCCTTCATTAACTCTAACCATCTGCGTTGCCTCATGTTGAGCTCTTTCTGTGTAAACACATACTTCAAGCACTTGTGGTCTGCAAAAATCTCTACACGTTCTCCGTATAGATAGTGCTTCTACAACTTAAGAGCAAAGATAACTGCCGCCAACTCCAAATTATGGGTAGGGTAGTTCTTCTCATGCGGACATAATTGCCTGGATGCATAGGCAATCACCTTCCCATGTTGCTGTAAGACACAACCCAAACCCTACCCTGAGGCGTCACTGTAGATAGTGAACCCGCCTTATCCTGATGGCAATATCAAAATCAGGGCTGTCGTCAATTGCTTCTTCAACCAATCAAAAGCAACCTGACACTTTTTTGACCAAATAAACTCTGCTTCCTTCCGGGTCAGCCTAGTCAATGGCTCGGCAATCTGGAAGAAATCTTGAACAAACCTCCTGTAGTAGCCTCCCAATTCCAGAAAGCTCTTGATCTCTGTAACTGAACTCGGTGCTGTCCACGCCTCGAATGCTCTGATCTTCTTCGGGTCGACTGAGATCCCATCTCCAGTCACAACATGACCTAGGAAATCAACTCGATCCAAGAAGAACTCACACTTCGAGAGCTTACCGTAAATCTGCTCCCTCCTGAGAGTCTCCAGAACCACTCTCAAATGCTCCTCACGCTCCTCTGGGTCTTCGAATACACCAAGATGTCGTTGATGAACACCACCACGAACTTGTCCAAGTACTGGTGGAACACCTTGTTCATCAAGTTCATGAACACCGTCGGGGCGTTAGTTAACCCAAACGGCATCACATGAACTCAAACTGGCCATACCGTATCATAAAAGCTGTCATCGGAATATCCTCCTTCTTCACCTTCACCAGATGATATCCTGACCTCAGATCAATTTTGGAGAATACCTTAGCTCCGCTCAACTGATCGAACTGGTCATCGATCCTCGATAGCGAGTACTTGTTCTTGATCGTGAGGTTGTTAAGTGCCCTGTAGTCGATACACATCTGTACCGACCCATCCTTCTTCGGTACAAGGAGTACTGGTGCACCCCACGGTAAAGAACTCGATCGAATGAAGCCTTTGTCCTGCAACTCATCCACCTGTTTTTTCAACTCCACAAGCTCACTGTCGTTCACTCTATAGACGTACTGAGATATTGGCTCTATGCCGGGCACCAAGTCTATAGAGAACTCTATATCTCTATCTGGAGGTAACCCAGGCAACTCCTTTGGAAATACATCTATAAACTCAGCTATCAATGGATGTGGCACGCTCTACTCCTTTGCTGAAACTCCGTAGAAAACTCTGCTGCTCTGCTCTGCCTCCTACCTGGTGAACTCGAACTCTAGCTCTCCTGGCACTCAGAAAAGAACTCTACCACCTCGACAATCGATACTGGCATGGTGTGTGCTCAACCAATCCATACCAAGTACAATATCGTAGTTCGGTAATGGCATTACGAGCAGACTCACATCCAATTTGTGGAATCCTACTCTTCGATCCTTGGAAACATCACGGACGAGGATAATACCACCCCCAGTCATGATCTTGTAAGTCCTAGGCAATGGTTTAGAAGAAAGCTGGTGTCTAATAGCAAACGATACAGACACAAAGCTATGGGAAGCACCCGAATCAAATAATGCGAATGCGGGAAGAGAGTCAATAAGAACAGAACCTACTATAAGATCTCCTACTGCCTTAGACTCCTCAACTGCTATGGAGAAAGCTCGTCCCTGCTGACCTCCTCTGGCCTGTTGCTGGTGCTGAATGAACTTCTGCTGCTGGGTCGACAATGGTCCTTTCCGCTGCACTACCGGGGCCTTGGCTCCTGCTCTCTAAGCAGTACGTCCTGCAGCCATGGGACAATCCCTCAACTGATGCTCGGCTACACCATAAAGTAGACACTTGCCGAGCCTCTTCCTGTACTCATTCCATACATGCCATGGCTTCTTGCAGAAAGTGCAACTGATGGTCTGCTGCTGTCTCGCTGCCTGCTAAAACTGCTTCTGCTGAAATGGCTTCTGTTGATGCTGCTGCTGCTGATAATGAGGCCTCTTGGCTGGGCCCCCACTGCCACTGGCTCCATGTGAATCTCGACCTCTTTTCGTCTTTCGTTCCAGATCATTCTCCGCTACCATAGCTCCCAGCAAAATCTCCTCAAATGTAGCATTCCTGTTGCTCTTGGTCAAGAACTTGACTTCCTTAACCAAGCCCTTCCTGAACCTTCCAACCTTCACTATCTCGCTAAGACCCTCCACAAATCTGCCCAGGCGGTAGAACTCTCCGGCGTACTCCTCTACTGTTTGGTTCCCGTGAACCAGGTTCTCGAACTGCGTCTCCAAAGTGCCAAGTGCTATGTCGGGGAAGAACTTCTCCTTGAAAAGCTTCTTAAAAGTCTCCCATATTTGCCCCGTAGTACTAACCCTGGGGTCGATCTGGTACCAAGTCCGGGCAAGGTCCTGCATCTGACTGCCCGTGACTTCCACCTGGAGTCTAGCCGATATCTCTACGAGACGAAAAATCTCCTCTATATGCTCGATCCAGTCGTCGGCATATAGGATATCCTGTGAGCACCCTAAATTTCGGGTTAATTTTTTTTAATTTTCTGATTGAGGGTAATTTTGAAATTTCGTCTTTATAATTATTTTAATAATGATATTTAATTCATGATATGATTTTTTGTAATTTTAAATCATTTTAAAATTATTTAAATCAATGACTTGTGGTTTTGACGTTTTGCTAGTGAAACCCTAGAGACTGTTTGACCTAGAGCCTAACCATGTGATTATGTTATTTTAATGTCATTTTTGGCCTAAGGATATTTTTGCATTTGACCTCTTTGAATATTTTGATATTATTTTATTATTTATGATATTGTTTTGGGGTTATTTGAGTCGGGTTCGAATTTTAACTCAATCCGACTTGAAACGGGGACCCGGGGTAGTTTGACTCTAGTGGGACCCACACACTAGTTAGGCATGGCCCACATGATATTAATTTTAGTCCACATGATAGAAATATTTTAGTTAGAGGTTAGACTAATTATTATGGATAAGGTTAGTGTGATTAGAGACTTTAGAATGACTAATTTAGCCCCAACCAATTAGCCCTTTCCTAATACTCATAGAATAGGTTAGTGAGGGCATTTTGGACCTTACCATAATAGGACAAATAGCCCCATATGGCTAGCCACTTTGGGAGAGGATAGGCTCAAGTTCATTTCATTATTCTCATCCACACTCTCTCTCTTGTTCTTCCTCAAATTCCTAGAGAGCAATCCCTAGCAATTTCTCCACCAAATCCTTCCATTTCACCACCAAATCTTCTTCTTTCCTTCTCCATTCTAGCCAAGGAGGAAGCTACCCAAGTTTGGGAGGATTCGGAGCTCGTTCGTGTCCTTTTGGAATCTCTACGTGTCGGTGTCGCTCCGGGAAGGCTTTTTATCGATTCGATCTACCGGGAGGTATAAATCCCTTCTCCTTTTTATTTCCTCATGAATATAGGTCTATTTTGAACCCATAGGAATGACCCCCATGATTGTATCTCCATTTGTGTCCATTTTGTGTCCATTTGGAGGTCATAGGAGTGTCCTTTGTGTTGTGTTTGTGTCCATGTGGGAAAACCCCAAATTTGGACACACTATGTGTTGTTGTTATGTATGAATGAATTATTACATGTTTAATCTCATATTTTTGTATTGGAGATGTGTTCTATAGTGTCTCATATATATATATATTAGTGCAGAGAGTGAGTTCTTGATATATTATGTTATATACTTGTGTTCTTTTGTCTCAAACTACCCAAATCCGTCATGATTTTTATCCACGTTTTTAATTTCAGCCCTAACTTAGAAATATCATAACTTCTAGCCCAAAGCTCGGTTTAATCTCCCGTTTTTTTAAAAGAAGTGTATTGAAGTTAGCTTTCCAAAAACATGTATTAATAGGCCTAATTCTTTCTGTAACTTTCTGGAGAATTATTTGAGTGTCAGCTGTACGAAAGACAAACGCGTTCTCGGTGTTTTCGCGATTTTGGGAGTTTCCGGAAACGAAAACGTGATCCGTTTAAAGTTTCGGAAAGCTAACACATAGATCTATAACATAATTTAATCCTAGATTTTAATTCATGCTGAGATGGTATAGTATTGATTATTAGTAGGAGTTACTATTCGGCATATATATTTTGTGCACCCTTGTATGTAATATAATATTCTATTTGATTTTAACCCATGTTAATGTATATACATTATGTAATTAAATAGAGAATGCAAGCATGAGTAAATGGTTAAATAAATGATATATGAGGTGTAAGTATCCTATCTAATATAAGCATGTATAAGTATGGCTTGTAATGAATATGTAGGTTCCATAGTATGTAATGTATGGTGCATATAGTAGTGCAAGAGAATAAATGAATGATGAATGAATGCAAGCATGAATGTAATGTAATAATAGAAGTAATGTGTGCAATATACAAGTTAATGAGATATAAAGTTCTATGTTAACACAAATCCTATATTACCTCATGTACCCCCTTACACTATGTTGACACTATCACACTTGACACATTGTTCACTTACACTTTGATACTCTTTGATATGTATACACTATGTATGCCCATTTAACCCTCACTTGACCCTTTGCCATGTTCACATACACACACATAGCCTCTTAAATAAGTATTTATGAATATAGTTAACTTAGCTATGTATATATATTATATATATGTTAGCATATTGTGTTGTAATATATATATAAGTTTATATAACCATTTGAAATGCCATGATTATAGACCTAATGTTGAATACCAATATATGCATGTGTATATATGTGTAGACATATATAGCTTAAAGTAATAGATTACCTAGTGTATATCCAATGTGAATTCTTGCCTATTTGAGTATTGAATAATTGCATGCTATATAGAGTCGGGTGTATGTTGGCTTGTATAGCCTTGTATTGATGTGTACTTGCTTGGATAGTCTTGGTTAGGCCTAGTAAGACTTGCTGGGTTAGGACATGACCTAGTTTGACCTAGTTTGACTAGTGCAGTTGACCAGAGTTGACCAAGGGTTGACTTTGGCCTAGTTTGACCTAGATTCATGTAGAATACATTGTAGTGCTTTATATTACCCTTTTGGACATGTTGTGACTTATGCTGTTCTAATTAGGAGCCAGACACCTCTCCTCGGACAGTATCTTTACCTTGGACATTCAGATATCAGGCGAGTACATTCTCTGATCATTTCATATCCTGCTTAGAATTATTTCCTGCAGTAGATTACTTTACTTGTACTGTCACGATGGTCACACGGATTGGTACTATATGGATCCTTTCTTGAGATGTTATCCTTATGGAGCATCGGGTACTACATGTTCTGTGCGTTTCACTTACATGGCGTATCACTATGCTTCATTGGTTCTTTGATCACTTACGACATATACTCTTATGATCGTAGAGTCTTCCTGGAATCTTACACTGTTGGGTTACCCCCAGAATCCCTATTTATGGGACTTACACTGTTGGGTTACCCCCAGAATCCCCATTTATGGGACTTACACTGTTGGGTTACCCTCAGAATCCCCATTTATGGGACTACTATGTACCACCCTTCGGGGGCTACCATCCTTCGGGGGCTTACCACTCTTCGGGGGCTATTACATAGCATCATATTACATAACCTGGCTGGATCCTTGTGTATTGATTAGGGGTACGGGGGAGTATTACATGTTCATATTGTACTCTGACTCACTAGTCACTGCTAGTTCTCTATGTATAGTAGATATTTCTATTACAGTTCTCTCTCTGTTTATATACTGTTTTCTTTCAGTACCTGTATCTTACTTTACTGTATGATTATATTTTCTAACCTGCTATGACCTGTTGAGATGTACTGTACTCGCTCCAGTCCTGACTGGACCTGTTGATAAATTTTACAAATAGCCTGGAGGTGCCTGCTAGCCTAGAGGAGACACATTAGAGGATGTTTAGATAGTTATTTCATTTGTCTGGAGTTGTACTTGATTTGTGGATTACTGTATTTAAGTTTTGAGATGTATTCCTGGGTTTATGTATCTTAGACACTTAGACTTCTATCTCCTGTATCTCTTTTGGATTTCATCTTTTATCTATCATTATCATGCTCTGACTTAGATGTGATTGAGACTGTATCTGCTATGTCACCCCCATTCGGGGAGTATAAACTTCTTAGCATTATTTTGTAGATGTTGTGACCTAGGACAACGTTCTACCGCCGACACTGCGGCGTAGGCTGGGCGTTGTTACGTTCTCGTAACCTAACAGTGGGTACGGGTCGTGACATATTTTTAGTGGTAGCCCATGCAGGTCGAGTTTATGTAGTGGTATTCGAACTAGAGTACCACTACAACCTGCAGTAGGAATATGATATATTTTGAAGGTACTCAATCACAATTAGGAACCCTTGAGAGATTTCTGGGACGACCCTTGAGAATCTTATTTTAACTTCGATTTGAAAACTCTTTTTCCTTGATTTGATTTAACTTTACTTCTGTTGTTGAATTTGATTTTGATGGATTATGGTTGAAATTGGGTTTATATTTATTGATTTTGATGGATGATTGTTGAAATTTGAATCTTAATGATAGCTGTCGCATCCGAGTTTGTATTTCGATGGATCCTTGTTCGTTTTTGAATTTTGATGTTCGTTGATAAATTTAATTTGATTTTCGAGTATTCATTATTGATTTAATTTAATTTTGGCAAGATGAAATTATATGGGCTAGGTCATCTATGTTATGGAATCTAGTCTTCTATAGTCACATTAGCCAGCATGGTGAGGACATATAGTCTGACTCTGGATATATTTCTCGGGTGTGGGAATTTAAGGTTTTCGCAGCCAAGCTAGCGGCACCGCGAAAATGTTAAATACCATGATTCTAGAGATATGTGCATAAGTCAAGGGCTCTGTGATTATCGTAGCCTTGCTTACTAGTATGACGAGGATTTAGAGTACATAATTTTGGAAAGACGCATATGATTATCGGATTGCACCTTAAATATTTTTGAACATGTTTTCTCTACTTTTGTTTCAGTCATTCAAAGAAAAAAAGGAGAAAAGAATTATTATTTGTTTGTTTTGTCTAGTTTCCTATTATTTAACTCAGGAGTAAGTTTAGTTGGTTTTATAAACCTTGTGAAATTTCTTGCTATGAGTTTTTCATAATACAATGAATCGATGATTTTGCTAGACTTTATCTTGAATTTGATATTTTAACTCTGGATTTCAAAACGGTTCCTTCTTTAAACAGATAAGCAGAACAGATTCTATTATCATTTTTTTCCTGCCAATATTTTTACTACCATTATTCCTTGTCTTATATACCTGTCCTGATTATATCAATTCCCTGTCTCGTATATAATTCTGTCAGCTATACCTTGAAAACTCTTGAATCTTTATCGTTTTTTATCTGAGAAATGTTGAGGAAGTGACGTAAATCATCTAGTTCGGAAATGATGTAATTGGTTATCATATGATGATTTTATAGGAATCAGAGTGTTGGATGTCAAATATGAAAAATTTGAAATGGAGATGTGGTAAAGGTTTAAAATGAAATCGAGGGATAAATGTTATCAATTTAGAAACAATCACAGAAAGTGGGTTATGAATAATTCATGGATGTATTTCAAAACTAATAAGGATGTTTAAGGTCAACCTAGTTTTGAGAACTTAAAAATCTTTGTTATTGATTCTTGGGAACTATTACAAGGCTATGTAGAAATTTAGAGATGGAAAGGAGAATTTAATCGAATAAAATGATTATGCAAAATTGAACTAGATATTGTAAGATGGTGACTAGAGACAGAGAGAACACAAGGATTTTACGTTATAGAAATTATTTTAGATGATTGGGAGAAAATTGTAGAATTCAAAAAAATATTTGAAGGTGAACGTTGAAGAAAATATGAAGGTTGATTTATAAATAAGAATAAATTTTGTGTGACATAGTGGTATTGGAGTTTAGTGAATACGAGACTCGATTTAAACAAGTCCAAGGATTCCATAAACTGGATTTAGAGGTTTCGGATCTAATTTAAAACGAGATGAAGGAATTTGAAATTTTGATTAAATGAATAAGTGTTGACTCCTAAAAAGAGGGGTATGTTTCGTGGAAAATGTTTTGGAAGCTAAAGATTTTGTCTATGATGATTGTGGTAAAGGTTTAGATGACTGAAGGTTATAAAATTTCGATGATAGTTATATAGAGGTTGATTTTCATATTGGGACTTGTGAGAAAAAAAAAGAATATGGTTTGGCAAATGATAAACTGATAGTATTAGAGAGGGATGATTTGCTGACTTAGTATGAAATCTTTTTCTGTTTTCTCTAAAAGGGGTTTTTCAATATCATTGAATCCTAGTTTCCTTAATCCGACCAAATCGACTTCGATTATCTTTTCTTATCATATTTATATCTTGGGTTGTACTTAATTGAATTAAATTTGATTGTGACCTGAATCTCTATCCTTGTATGCTCGATCTCAGACTTTGTTGAACATGTCCTCCATATTGCCTAAATCTTGATTTTCCCCAATTTGATCAACTTAGATCGTATCGAGACTAAATATTCTTAATACGTATTGTGATTGGAAATTTTTCATGGAATTGGCTTTCATTCCTTAACTTTGATTTTGATTTTCTTTTTTTTTCTGAACCCTTTAATGATAATGGGTAGTTACTTTTCTTTATTTTTATGATAGGTATCAGTTTTCATATAGGATGGTAGACTGCCTTACAGTTTTGATGGTTTGTTGTTTTTGTAATTTTTGTTTAGCATCCTAGATTGCTTGTGTGTTTTGATACCCTATGACCATTTTGGTTTAGCATGACTAGTATACCTAGATGAGACTTTCACTACCACCGTATGCCATAACCCTGTATGTCGTCCTTTTGATGGTACGATTTATTTAAGTTCTGGGATTTGATTGTGGGGGTTTGACCTAGAAGGATTACGAACATTTTAATTTTGAGGACGAAATTTTTATAAGGTGGGTAGGATGTGAGCACCCTAAATTTCGGGTTACTTTTTTTTATTTTATTTTAATTTTCTGATTGAGGGTAATTTTGAAATTTCGTGTTTATAATTATTTTAATAATGATATTTAATTCATGATATGATTTTTGGTGATTTTAAATCATTTTAAAATTATTTAAATCAATGACTTGTGGTTTTGACGTTTTGCTAGTGAAACCCTAGAGACTGTTTGACCTAGAGCCTAACCATGTGATTATGATATTTTAATATCATTTTTGGCCTAAGGATATTTTTGCATTTGACCTCTTTGAATTATTTTGATATTATTTTATTATTTATGATATTGTTTTGGGGTTATTTGAGTCGGGTTCGAATTTCAACTCAATCTGACTTGAAACGGGGACCCGGGGTAGTTTGACTCTAGTGGGACCCACACACTAGTTAGACATGGCCCACATGATATTAATTTTAGTCCACATGATAGAAATATTTTAGTTAGAGGTTAGACTAATTATTATGGATAAGGTTAGTGTGATTAGAGACTTTAGAATGACTAATTTAGCCCCAACCAATTAGCCCTTTCCTAATACTCATAGAATAGGTTAGTGGGGGCATTTTGGACCTTACCATAATAGGACAAATAGCCCCATATGGCCAGCCACTTTGGGAGAGGATAGGCTCAAGTTCATTTCATTATTCTCATCCACACTCTCTCTCTTGTTCTTTTCCAAATTCCTAGAGAGCAATTTCTAGCAATTTCTCCACCAAATCCTTCCATTTTGCCACCAAATCTTCTTCTTTCCTTCTCCATTCTAGCCAAGGAGGAAGCTACCCAAGTTTGGGAGGATTCGGAGCTCGTTCGTGTCCTTTTGGAATCTCTACGTGTCGTTGTCGCTCCGGGAAGGCTTTTCTTCGATTCGATCTACCGGGAGGTATAAATCCCTTCTCCTTTTCATTTCCTCATGCATATAGGTCTATTTTGAACCCATAGGAATGACCCCCATGGTTGTATCTCCATTTGTGTCCATTTCGTGTCCATTTGGAGGTCATAGGAGTGTCCTTTGTGTTGTGTTTGTGTCCATGTAGGAAAACCCCAAATTTGGACACACTATGTGTTGTTGTTATGTATGAATGAATTATTACATATTTAATCTCATATTTTTTGTATTGGAGATGTGTTCTATAGTGTCTCATATATATATATTAGTGTAGAGAGTGAGTTCTTGATATATTATGTTATATACTTGTATTCTTTTGTCTCAAACTACCCAAATCCGTCATGATTTTTATCCACATTTTTAATTTCAGCCCTAACTTAGAAATGTCACAACTTCTAGCTCAAAGCTCGGTTTAATCTCCCGTTTTTTTAATAGAAGTGTATTGAAGTTAGCTTTCCAAAACATGTATTAGTAGGCCTAATTCTTTCTGTAACTTTCTGGAGAATTATTTAAGTGTCAGCTGCACGAAAGACAACCGCGTTCTCGGTGTTTTTGCGATTCTGGGAGTTTCCGAAAATGAAAACGCGATCCGTTTAAAGTTTCGGAAAGCTAACACATAGATCTATAACATACTTTAATCCTAGATTTTAATTCATGCTGAGATGGTTCAGTATTGATTATTAGTAGGAGTTACTATTCGGCATATGCATTTTGTGCACCCTTGTGTGTAATATAATGTTATATTTGATTTTAACCCATGTTAATGTATATACATTATGTAATTAAATAGAGAATGCAAGCATGAGTAAATGGTTAAATAAATGATATATGAGGTGTAAGTATCCTATCTAATGTAAGCATGTATAAGTATGGCTTGTAATGAATATATAGGTTCCATAGTATGTAATGTATGGTACATATAGTAGTGCAAGAGAATAAATGAATGATGAATGAATGCAAGCATGAATGTAATGTAATAATAGATATAATGTATGCAATATACAAGTTAATAAGATATAATGTTCTATGTTAACACAAATCCTATATTACCTCATGTACCCCCTTACACTATGTTAACACTATCACACTTGACACATTGTTCACTTACACTTTGACACTCTTTGATATGTATACACTATGTATGCCCATTTAACCCTCACTTGCCCCTTTGCCATGTTCACATACACACACATAGCCTCTTAAATAAGTATTTATGAATATAGTTAACTTAGCTATGTATGTATATTATATATATGTTAGCATATTGTGTTGTAATATATATAAGTTTATATAACCATTTGAAATGCCATGATTATAGACCTAATGTTGAATACCAATATATGCATGAGTATATATGTGTAGACATATATAGCTTAAAGTAATAGATTACCTAGTGTATATCCAATGTGAATTCTTGCCTATTTGAGTATTGAATAATTGCATGCTATATAGAGTCGGGTGTATGTTGGCTTGTATAGCCTTGTATTGATGTGTGCTTGCTAGGATAGTCTTGGTTAGGCCTAGTAAGACTTGCTGGGTTAGGACATGACCTAGTTTGACCTAGTTTGACTAGTACAGTTGACCAGAGTTGACCAAGGGTTGACTTTGGCCTAGTTTGACCTAGATTCATGTAGAATGCATTGCAGTACTTTATATTACCCTTCTGGACATGTTGTGACTTGTGCTGTTCTAATTAGGAGCCAGACACCTCTCCTCGGACAGTATCTTTACCTTGGACATTCAGATATCAGGCGAGTACATTCTCTGATCATTTTAAATCCTGCTTAGAATTATTTCCTGCAGTAGATTACTTTACTTGTACTGTCACGATGGTCACACGGATTGGTACTATATCGATCCTTTCTTAAGATGTTATCCTTAGGGAGCATCGGGTACTACATGCTCTGTGCGTTTCACTTACATGGCGTATCACTATGCTTCATTGGTTCTTTGATCACTTACGACATATACTCTTATGATCGTAGAGTCTTCCTGGAATCTTACACTATTGGGTTACCCCCAGAATCCCCATTTATGGGACTTACACTGTTGGGTTACCCCCAGAATCTCCATTTATGGGACTTACACTGTTGGGTTACCCCCAGAATCTCCATTTATGGGACTTACACTGTTGGGTTACCCCCAGAATCCCCATTTATGGGACTTACACTGTTGGGTTACCCTCCAGAATCCCCATTTATGGGACTACTATGTACCACCCTTCGGAGGCTACCACCCTTCGGGGGCTTACCACCCTTCGGGGGCTGTTACATAGCATCATATAACATAACCTGGCTGGATCCTTGTGTATTGATTGGGGGTACAAGGGAGTATTACATGTTCATATTGTACTCTGACTCACTCGTCACTGCTAGTTCTCTATGTATAGTAGATATTTCTATTACAGTTCTCTCTCTGTTTACATACTGTTTTCTTTCAGTACCTGTATCTTACTTTACTACATGATTATATTTTCTAACCAGCTATGATCTGTTGAGATGTACTGTACTCGCTCCAGTCCTGACTAGACCTGTTGATAAATTTTACAGATAGCCTGGAGGTGCCTGCTAGCCTAGAGGAGACACATTAGAGGATGTTTAGATAGTTATTTCATTTGTCTGGAGTTGTACTTGATTTGTGGATTACTGTATTTGAGTTTTGAGATGTATTCCTGGGTTTCTGTATCTTAGACACTTAGACTTCTATCTCATGTATCTCTTTTGGATTTCATGTTTTATCTATCATTATCATGCTCTGCCTTAGATGTGATTGAGACTGTATCTGCTATGTCACCCCCATTCGGGGAGTATAAACTGCTTAGCATTATTTTGTAGATGTTGTGACCTAGGACAGCGTTCTACCGCCAACACTGCGGCATAGGTTGGGCGTTGTTACGTTCTCGTACCCTAACAGTGGGTGCGGGTCGTGACATACCCTCGGTACCCTTGAAGTCTCGCGACCTCATCTTCTGGAAGTCTTGAATGCCTAGAGTCCTCGGCTGGTATGGCTGGATCTGCCCTTCCTGTGGTTGGGCAGCCACCCTCTCTACTGCCACCATCGCTAACTGATTGGCATTGTCAATGCCCTGCCTCATATCCTCTGCCTGGCGTCGCTGAGTCTCCATCATCTGCTGTATGAAGGCGAAAATCTGTGCCACATCAACTGTCCCTGGGGCGATGGTGGTAGCATCCCCTGAACTCCTGGGGCAGTCCTCAGAACTGGTGGAGGAGCACCCCCAAAACTTACAGATGGGCCCACCTGAGCTGGAATGAGAGGTACTGTGGTCCTTGGGTCCTGCTGAGTTGGACGAGAATTGGCAGACCTCTCAGCGGTATCCCTAAGACTAGAGCACTGCGATCGTGTCTCCACCATCCTGAAGACAGATCAAACAAGGATTCAATTACTAAAAAAGAAGCAAAATCATCAAATGAGGACAGTTTGTTTTCAAAGGAAGGCAATTAACAGCAAGAATTTGATAAGAATTTTGTAATGTGATTGAGTACCTTAACTTATATCCTATATCCTACAGTAGGCTGTAGTGAAACTCTAGTTCGAGTACCATACGAAATCGTATTATTTGTGACTGAGAGGACTTGCATGGGCCAGCACTAAAAACGTGTTACGACCCGCACCTAGTATAAGGGCACGAGATGTGGGTACATCCAGCCTACGCCACAGTATCGGTAGTAGAACGTTGTCTTAGGTCCAACATCTAACACAATCTAGAAAATGCTCTAATTGGAGAATGATATATATATAGTACAACTCAATCGCAATAACTAAGATGGAATAGAAGAAAGATAATCACAACAAAGAGTCACAATATGAATATAAATCCGGTGTAAACCACACCATAATAAATCTTAATACAAACACAAAGTCTCATAACTAGATAATAATGTCAGTCTAATCTAACTCATGGCAAGTCCTCAGCGACTACTGGATCCTGCTGAGGGTCGAGGTCACCTATGTCAACTAAGCCTGCTCCATAGTAAGTGTCGCAGCAATCCTCATCATCTGTAATATTTCAACAGGTCCAGTCAGGACAGAAATGAATACATATCTCTCATACAGTTCATAACATAAAAGGAAATATGAAACAAGCTATAGAATAGTATACATGAACTGCTGATAAAGAAATAAGACTGTAAAAGAGAACATGATATATGGAAATAGATATACATGATATAATAAGAGAACTGAACTATCTACGTGGTATAGAGCACCATCTGGTTATGTAAACTTGCTTAGGTTATACATGACTTAAATCTAGTTTGGAGTTGAACATGAAAAGGGTGTAGATCACATAACCAAATAATTACTCTCCCTGCCCCAATCAGTACACAAAGATCTGTTCAGGTTATGTTATTGTACATAAAAGTAGTGCGTCACATGGATATCTAGTCCACATGCACACTGGGTCATACATGAAGGCTCACATGATCATGAGTGTCACATGAGTATACATAAATAAGTACGAATACAATGAGTAGACGATGCACAAAATAAAGTACATGAGCATAATATACCCGATGTATCCGAGGGGATAACATCGCATGAAGAGATCCATATAGTATTAATCCGTGATATATCGCGACAGCAACAATTAAACTAGTCTATAACAAGTAAATACGTCCAAGTAAGAATGAAACGGTCAGAGAATGTACTCGCCTGCCAATCTGAGCTGCTGATGAGGATGTGTAACTGAACTGGAGTGATGTAAACCTATTTAAAACAAACACAAGTCACAACAAGGTCTAACATATCATAAGGAATGCCTACAATACAATTCTACATGATTCTAGGTCCTTCCAGGTCAAAGTCAACCCTTGGTCAACTCTAGTCAAACCTGGTCAACTCTGGTCAAACCTGGTCAACTGAAGGTCAACTAGTCCGTTTACTAATTTTTAGGTCATGCATAAGTTTTCAAGTCATTCGAGTTCGTTTGAGTCGATTTGGATCAAATTTGACCCAAAGTTGACTTTTGTCAACTTGGTCAACTTGTCGGCCAATTCGACCAAACTAGGTTCCTTACGAAGATTATATATATATATATATATATATATATATATATATATATATATATATATATATATATATATATATATATATATATAGATATAAGTTATGAAAAGAATAATGGTTGTGTGTGGGTGTATAGGTGTCGAAGGGCTGCTGGTTTGAGTCACAAAACTGAGAAGAAAGGTTAGAATATATCTACAAGAGTATTCTATGTACAAATATATACTACGGTCAATAGAAAAACTATATATAAATATATATACATATAGGCATATATTTATACATATATGCATATACACATGTATATAAAGGAATGAGGGTCGATGTCAAACCTGGAATGACTTCCAAGACCTGGGATCAAGGCATCGACAACCTACTTCTATCATATATTCATAATAGACATAATAGGATTTATATATATATATATATATATATATATATATATATATATATATATATATATAAAATATATATATATATATATATATATATATATATATATATATATATATATGGCTTAATTGCTAATTGCTACCCTCAACTATCATACTTTTTCAAGTTGATACCCTAAACTTTTTTTCGTAACAGATTGATACCTCAACTATTTTCTTTTTTCAACTTAATACCTATCATTTTAAAAAACCCCAAAATGCTCTTATCCCTTCCCTCCCTCCACCCCCTCCCCCACTCCGGCCACCCCCCTGCTAGCTCCTGCCGACCCCCCTCCTCGCTTCCGGCCAACCTTCCCCTCTCTTCGCTTCCGGGTCACCTCCTGCCCCCGCCTCCCGCCCCGCACCCCCCTTTCTTGCCCCCTCCTCCCGCTGCCGAGCCCTAGGAGAGAGGAGGGAGCGGGCGGACGGCCGGAGCGAGAGGGGGGGGATGGCCTGAAGCGAGCAGTGGAGGATGGCCTGAAGCGAGCAGGGGGGGAGCTGCGGCCGGAGCTAGCAGAGGGGGGGGCGAAGCGAGCACGGGGGAGGGGGGGTTAGGGGTAGGGTCATTTTTGTCCAAAATAATATCCGGGTATCAAGTTGTTACAAAAAAAAGTTTAGGGTACCAAGTTGAAAAATGGTAATAGTTGAGGGTATCAAGTAGCAATTAAGCCTATATATATACATAATTGCATAAAATAGGTAGAAAACACCATAATTGCATAAAATGGCTAGAAAATATGAATTAAACCCAAGAGTCAAATCCCACAAGCTCAGAATGTCATCTATGAATCATAAACTCAAAAATTATTAGATTAAATCTTAGAAATCGAAATACTATAAAACTATTCAATTTTATATTGAAGAAAAAACCCAATTTTCATAAAACGACCCAAAACTCAAAATACTCCAATTTAATTCAAGAAACTTGGCAAATACGTCGGTCTCGACACGTGGGACGTACTCGGGTATTCCCGTGGTCGAAATCGTGTTCGTATCGTGTCCAGCGAACGAGTATCGATAAACCCGATACGCGCGTGAACCGAATCGATGCAAACCCGATTTCTCGCTCGTTTCTGATCCAATTCACGTAAAACTTCGTGTACACCTGGGCATACACATCCTCGACCTACTGGGCGAGTTAGCGTACGGCCATGTGTCGTGTCTGACACGAATACGGGGCGTGTCCGCGTGCGGGTATGCGTACGTGCACAGTCCCGTGCACAGTGTCTTGCACGCGTGTCAACGAGTCTAGGGACTCGTGTGTCCTACCTCGTGTCTCATGTTCGTGCCCTAGGCTAGGGTAAGTATAGGGATACACATTGGACTCCCTGAATCGTGTCCACATGTCGTGTCGTGTCGACGCGAACACCGTTTCAGCGGCGGCTGTCCCGCACGCGCGCGTTTGGCCGATCAGTGCGATCGTAATTTCTCCCTCGTTTCTCAACAAAACTTTGCGAGCGTATTTGCAGACACGGCCCCTACCTACACGTCAAATTTTACGTGACCACGTGGCCTATGCATCGAGAAATTAACCCCGAGCAGCAGGACACATGCGTGGCATGGCGTACAGCACGTTCGTGTCATATTTGGACATGGACACGAGTCAGATTCGTATCGAAACTCATGAGGTCGTGATCCTCGTGTATAGGGCTACCAGAATATATAAAAAGATTTAGCAAAAATCAGAATTAAAACCATTACGACATTTCATCAAACACCTACATAAATAAACCGACACGTGTCCGATACAGACATCAAACGAATACGAAACTGGACGAAAACGAACCTACAGATCGAGGGTACCTAGATGCACACAACCATGAAGAAAAATCAGGAAAAATAATGCTAGAACAGTATTTACCTATTGAGAGTCAAAATCTCAATGTAAAGGACTCCCCGAGCGCTCCAACCATCGAATACCCTCGAGCAAGCGCCTCCGCAACCTTGCTAACAATGCTCCAGCAAGATCCTCTCCTTCTTACGAGCACAACAAACTTTGTTTGGGGAGAAACGGACTCCGGATGCAAATATTAGGATTTTTGGAAAGTGGAGGCTAGGTTTTTTTCTCTTGGAGGCTAAAGACTTCTACACAAGGAAGGGGGGCTGCCTATGGCCGTCCAACTATAGGGGGGTTAGGGTTAGGTTAGCACATGGGCCTAGGCTCCCTAAGTTACTAATAAAGCCCAAGTCAAAAAGGCTTTAAAAAAGGCTAATTAAGAATTGACTTAAAATTCATTTAAATCGTTCTAAAAATAACTAATAAATTCTAAATTAAATCTAAATGATGAAAATTTAAGTCTAACTATGGCATTAGGTTTCTAGTCATGGTTGCCAAAGTTAAACCCATCAAGACTACTCAAACAACAAACCAAACCACATATCATCATATGAATTCAATAAATTAATAAGATAATCTAAAATTACAGAATGACCAAAATACCCTTAAATGAAAAGTGGGTGTGACAATCACGATGCACGACGTCAAAAACGAGTAGCAGAACTTTGTCTCTCTAGGTAGACAAAATGTGAACCTCTCTCTAGGTAGCCATAATGCAGCATCCTCTAGAACTATCGCATCAAGATATACCTTCTTACCTCCGATAAAAATGATTCCGTCTCTGTAGCCTGAGTTTTCAAGTAGTTGCATGCCCGACGGTATGCTAACACTAAGGTTAAGGCCTAGCGGGGTTATAGAAAATATGGTTTCCTCGGTAAAATCTATCAAAATAAAACTATGTGGCTGCAGAATCAAACAGTACACGTTCAGGCTTATACAGTACACGTGCACGCTTACTATTGAAAAGCAGTATATCTGTCACGACTATATCTGAGGCAAACGCTTCGTCTCAAGTCATGGCGTAGATGCATCCTTGGACATTAGGGCGACGGACTTGGCTATTTTACTGTGCTAGCTGGGGAGCTCAAGGTGTCGGTCCTCAATTCTGATGATTTGGTTACGATGGGGCATCCTGGTTTCGATTTGGGGTAAAACAATCTTTAGCGATGTGCCTTTTTTCTCGTAAAAGTGGTAGTCCATGTTCAAGGTACGACATTCGCTAGCATGGTGTCCAGTATAGTTGTATTTGATACAACAAGGTCTTGGGTTCTGCCCTTGAAAGTTGCCATTATTTGGACGCTTTGGAGCGTTGTTGTCTCCAGTATAGCTAGGACGTTTGTGATTGGAGTGATGCACGACGCCGGCAGTAGTTGGAGGATATTAGCGCTCAAGACAGAGAGCATGATTTAGATACTCGCCCATGGTCTTGTATTCTGGCACCGACATGTTGGTATAGATAGAGGGCCGCAGGCCTACTTCGAATCATTGAGCGCGAATCTCCTCTGTAAGCAGAAATGTACCAGCAAAATTGGACAATTTGATGAACTCTATCGCATACTATTGCACAGTCATATTCTCTTGCGTCAACTGTATTAATTCATTCTCCTTCACTTGACGAACAGATAAGGGAAGGTACTCGACTTTTAAGGCTTTGTGGAACATAGACCAAGAGATCGACGCAGAGTTGTTCTCGTATAGGATCGCTCGTTTGTGCACGGCCAACCAGACATGCGCATTCAAACGTAGTTGAATTTGAGCGCAGGCGACTTGCTTGGATTCTTCAATGCCAAGGAGCTCAAAGTGGTCCTCCAGCTCTTCCAACTAGTCGATCGTCATAGAAGGACCTTCGATACTGCTGAAGGATGTGTGGCACGCTTTTTTGAATTCTGATACCTCAAAGTTGTAACTTTTTAGTACTGCAGGTTGGGGCACGGGATCCGATCCTCTAGATCGATGTCGATGGGTAGAGCCGTAGGTTCGGCATCAGCATGCATCGTGGCGGAGTTGCTATTAGCCAAAACTTTCTGGACGATCTGTTAAAAAGTATCAAGCTACTTTTTGTTGCACCTTGAATTGTACCTCCAACCTGGATTCGAATTGCGCCTATCGCGCCTCCATTTATCGATACTGGTTTTTGATCTATTTCTGCTGTACCTCCATCGTACACAACATACATTCTATAGCGTTGGCAGAAGGTTTGGTCCTCGAACTACTCGAACCACTTGAAGCGAACGCCTTGTTCTCGATCGCGACTTTTCAATTTCTAAGAAATAGAAGGTAACTCATATTAGCCTAAAAAAACTACGGGCTTATTGTATGGAATAACTCATCACATCGACACGAGGTCAAGGGTTTGAGACTCAGGACGGAAGGCCAAGGACGTAAAGGTTTGCTCTGATACCATTATATCATGCCCCGATTTTAAAGAATCGAAAGTTATCCCCTGGGCGTGAGAAATTAAACAACACAATTGAAACAAAAGGAACTTTTCATTTCATCAATAATATTCATCATTTACAAGACTCTATTACAATGATTGCTGCTCGGGCTTACAACTTGACTCGATTACCAAATGAACGCTGATGATATAGTAGTTCATATATTACATCCCCTTTTATACAACCAAAAACCTTCAAAACACCTTCTATAGTGGGGAGTCAAGCCATCTTCTTTTGGACTGAATGTAGAGCCTTCAAAAGAATTTGAAACAAGCCTTCGGTACACGGACGAGGCTTCAGAAAACACTAGCTTCGCCTTCAGCTAAGAGGCACTTCCTTCTTGATTCGAATAACCTGTAAAGAGCGAGGATGAGTACATTGTCGTGTACTGGTGCGTGACTAGTTACATTCCACACTCTCATTTGGTTTAAGAAGTTACGTGAAACATGCTATATATATTCAGTAATCTTTCTAGCCATCCTAGTGAACTTCATGCAAGCATTTTATAGGAATAAAGACATAAGTTACACTAGAACTTACCCACGATAGAGTGTTTCGTGCAATGTAAAGCTTACCATGTTCTTTCCTGTCAATTGTTATCATTTACTAGCATAGTGTGTGATATATGAATGTCACTAGCATCAGAAGCTATCTTGGACTATAGTTGGGTTTAGATGGTTCCCCTTTCAGTATGAGTAGCGAGTTTTGCTGAAAGTTTGTCGAATAACCAATTTTTGCTTTTATCTAGCACAACTATCTTTTGCTTCCTCCTAGGCAAAATTGATCCCGTGTCCCGAGTTATCATTCGGCGAAGCCATTCCTTGTGCACAAGTTATCCATGATCGTGCTAGGTTAGACTAGTTATTCAAGCATGATCTTTAATTCATGAGAAAATTAACCATTTTTATCGTTGTCTTGTCGTATTTTGCAACAATTATTCAATAACTCAAGCTTTGCTTATCACAATTCTGTAACAGACATAACATATTAAGCATGTAGCAGTTTATGGTATGACAGTTCTATAGCAGATGTACATAAGAAAACATGTAGCAATTTTATAGCATAACAGTTCTATAGCGAGCGTACGTGAAAAATTGTGTAGCAGTTCATTGAAATTAAGTATTTGTGTCCTTTGCATATCCAACTAACATACTATCGATTGATTTGAGAACAAGAGGGGCAAAGGGGGAGAAGGTCCATCCACTCACCTTGATTGTTTGAGGAGAGAGGGAAGAAGATCTTGTTGCGGTAGACATCGCCTACGCGATCACCTAAAATTGCACAAGCAGCTCATCAGCCCTCTAAACTTCTATTTTGAGTTCGATATGAAATGCGAAGTTCGAAAACGCAACCAATGAAAATGCATTCATAAAACCAAAGCCCAATACGAAGCCAAAGCCAAAGAAGCAACTGCGGTATGAAAAAACATAGCAATGGGAGGTCTCTCTCGACTCAGCTGCATAGTCCATCGACTCCATCCCCGAGGCGCACCGACTAAATATAGGACTTGATTCTGAAGAAGTCATTCCATAACTAGAAAAGATATTAATTAAATTGGTCCCGACTAATCGATAGCTACAGTAATTCATAACTGTGTTCCCCGTATCACAACGGAGAATGGAGCATGGAGTTGGGACAAGGCACTACAACTGCCACCACCGTAGCCATCATCGAGCACCACCACCACAACCATCTAGCAACACACCACCACCACCATCGAGCAACACACCACCACCAGACACCAAGAATACTACCTACGACTACCACCATCACCACCGCCACCAATTTCAACACCCACCACCAATACCACTACTTATTACCACCGCCAATGTCGAGTCCTCTCTGCTGCCTGCTCCATAGCGCCTCCCGCCCCCGCCGGAGCTAGTACTTGCAGCACCGCCTCTGAACACCGACCGACGTCGAACTACCTCCAGTGTGCCCAAGCCACACTCTACTATATTTCTGCACTGTCGTGCGTCACGATTCGTCGGCGTTACCCTTGGTGAGCAACCTCCATCGCATCCCAGCCCCTAGTCCAGTCGAAGACCGTGCCTCTGTGGCCGATCTCTGGTGAGTCCCTTCACCTTCTCAATCTTAGTTCTCCCCCTCTCTCGAATAGCTCTCCTCTCTCTCTCCCTCTTTTACTCTGTTCTCTCTCTCTCTCTCTCTTTCTATTCTCTCTCTTTCTCGCACTCTCACACTATGTATACATGAATAATATATACATATATATGTATTAGTATATATACACTATATATATATATATATATATATATATATATATATATATATATATATATATATATATTATTGGATGTCTCTGTGCTTCCAATTCAGTTCATGTTATTTACTGTATTTTATTTCGGCATGTATATGCTACGTCTGTAAGGCCACTAATTTTTGAGAATTTATTTTCATAATTTTAAATTAATTATTTATTATTAAACTATATTTTAATTTTAATTATGACTACAAATGTACTTTACTATAGCTTTGACTTTTGAAGCAAAAATTTGTCAATTCTTTGTAAACCAATTTCATATGCCAGGTTGTTTGCTATTGAAAAGTTTAAATAAACTTTTGTATTAATAAACAAAAAAGGTACAGAAAGTTGATTCTGGACAGGATCTTCCTAAGTACAATTTTTCTAGGGACTGGTGATGATGGAGATCGAATACTACTTTTGATTCGTTTACTTCATTGACGATCCGACGATGAAGGAGAGAAAGTTGCAAGTCTTCCTGTTTGATTAAAAGGGGACGACAATTCGGCTCTCTGAAGTATGCTCTGACTCTCAGAATGTTTGTCTCTGTTTATGTTTTGAAATGAAGGATTAATCCATCTATTTATAGCTGCTTTGTGGAATGATCCACTCATGCGCATAGGGACACTACACGCATGATATGTTGGGCACAGGGGCACTATGCATAGGATAATAGGACTGAATCTGTTGTAACTGTTCTGTTGGGCTGCGGATATGTGGACACATGACAGTTGTTAAGATTCGCTTGTTACTGAGATCTTAGGTGATTAGCATCCATTCGTGAATAGAATAGAGTCAATGACACATGGCGCGTGTGGTCTGCTCAAAGATCTCGGTCTCTTGGAATAGAATAGGATCACTACGCTACGGAAAGTCTAGTTTGAATTGACTTTGTCATGTAAGATCCTCTATTATTGGAATAGGATGATTTGTTGGCGTGGGGATGACCCTATGCTAGAACTTGGTTTGCTGAAATGCTTTGGTGTAAGAGAGAATCCACGTAGCACTGCACAGCTATCACTGACAAAACATTCACCATTAGGCTTATGTAAGCTGTCAGCTCGATCTTTGAAGCATTTTTGGGTTCTAGTGGCGTAGTTTCAAGCTATACCTGTGCCGACTGTTTGGAGTAGTGGTTAACGTCCCTTCGATTCATATGCTCTCGTCATCGAAGCGTGTTGTACTATGTTCAAAGAGTTTGTCTTTGGAAATCGAACTTGCCGTCAAAATGCATTAAATGGTCCTTCGTCGAAGGGAAGTCTGACTGTAGCTGTTTTTAGATGGCATAGCCACTTCAAGGGCATAGCCGTTGTAGTGGCACCATGTCTATTAGGGCGTACTAGCCGTGCTGGCGTAGTGGCCTTGCTGGCATAGTGGCCTTTGTAGAAGCATAAAAAATATCAGCTGATAATATTCCTTCACCACTACGTAGATGATACAAAGGCACATACCGAGTATTAAAAAGACAACAGAAGATACGAAAAAAAGTTCTGTTATTATGCCTACAAAGATCTAGTACACATTCATCAAGGCTATATATAATGGACTAATCCTACTTCTTCTACAAAGGATCAATCACAGGAGTCTATAATAGACTTAGTCTTCATTAAAGCGCATAGTCTTTCGTCTTGGTACGCATACTAGAAGATTGATCTTCATTAAGGCGCATTCTAACATTCTTGTACATGCAACACTCGAAACGCAAGTCAATTGCTCGGCCAAAGGAAGCAACCTCCTGAAGTAGCTATTGGCCCGAGCTCCCTAAAGGCGCAGTAGGTCACAAAGCCCAGAACGAGCAGAACAGAGTACGGCCGGCTGCTCATCGGATGAGCTACCAATCCTAACCCCATAGTCGGGACCTCCAAGTGGCCACCCAGAGTCAAACTCCTTAGGAAGTATACATGGATACTTCTAAAGAGCGGTGGCGACTCCTTCTATAAAGAGTTCTTCTATAAAATAGGGCCCCTTCGAACGAGAAAAGTCCCAACCAATAGCCCACTTATGCAAGGACAGCGATCGTCTGAAGCTAAATATCCTCACTAATGGGATGAACCTTGGACTCCGCACAATAGGTCTCAATTAATAGGCCCATTCAAGTGAGTCTCCAAACTGTTCAAATGCTCCTTGGAATTCTCCAATTAACGATGGCAATTAAGGAGTCTGCATTCAAGGGTAGTCAATTACTTTTCCTGAAAAGAAGACTTAAAAGCTAAGTTGTCTCTCATCGGAGTCGCAGGTACCCCACTATGTCCCTTTGCCTCCAAGGCACAGACAGTACATCCCACACTCAGAAGCAAAGACGGCTGCTTCGATCCAAGTACACGGCCCGTTCAACGGCCCCTTTTTATCAGCAAAGACTTAGAAGACACCATTTGCCGCCAGCATAAGCCCGACTGCTACTCTAAAAGCACAGTAAAATGGTCTATCTGAAGGCACAGCCTACTCATCGTTCTAAAGCATAGTGACTTTACCCGAAACACAGCCTACTCGTTGCCCCTAAAAGCACAGAGTCCCCGTTATCTTCGAAACATAGTCCACTTATTGCCCTAAATTACAGAGGCTCCTTTATCTCCAGAAGCACAGTCTACTCGTCGTCCCAGAAGTACAGCCAACCTTGCCTGAAGCACAGACGACATGGTTCCACCCAATCGGTTTGCTTAAATCGCCTCTCTTAAAGATATGATTGAGATTGATCAAGTTGATAAATGGAATATCTTATCAGATTGATTTAAATCTCGACGAAGATTACACAGAATCCAAATCAAAGATAAAATTCCAAGATTTACTCGACTACATCCGAACAAGCAAATCAGCACACGCCACATGTCACCTTCTTCAGTTATTTTGATAACCACCAAAGATCTCGTTTGAAGGAAATCTCAACATCCGCCACGTGACAGCACCACAGAAGTCCGTACTGTACAAGGATGACAGATTCTTTCATATCTCAAAACCCTAATGCACATCACATATGTGCCCCTCTCCTCCATAAATAGGAGTGGTTTTCCATCAACAATATGATCGACAAGAAGGAGAAGATCCACAGAATTATCAAAATCTTTACTTCAGCGTCCTCCTGATCGGCAACCATAGAGTTCCATCGAAGGCACCAGAAAGTCAGAGCGTCTCATATCATCATCGTCAATGGAGTAAAGGAGCCGATATAGTGCTCGATCTCCACCGTCACAATTCTCCAGAAACTTTTGTACTTAGATTTCTTCGCATAAGAATCAATTGTACTCTTTTTTGCGTTCATAATATAAAAAGTTCGTTCAAACTTTTGTTATGTTGAACAAGATGACGACTCTACTGGGGACTACCTTCTCCTCCAACTAGAAGGTGGTGATACAATCCGATGATGACTTGCTGGGATCCTCTCAGAAGATGTTGGTTGTACGCTTCGGCCAGCAAACTTTTGAAGATCTCCTTTCTGAAAAAAAGTCAAGTCCTTCGAAGCGGTTCATAAAATCGAAAAAGACTCGACAGACCTGGGTGCCTAAGGTGGCTGCGACGAGCAACACGACGGAGGGGACTGCGTCTCAGACCCTCCTCGTCGATGAAGTCCCGAAGATCCCTTCGACTGATGATGCCAGGCCATCTCTCTCAGATCCCATACTCAGGAAATGCAGTGAAGATCACGGCTATCCTATGGCAAGCGTGACAAAGGTGAAACGCCGAAATGAGCAGATGACGGCTCACCTGCTCGTGGAAGATGATGCACCGGTGAGAACTTCTATCTTCGACAGAATAACCAGTTCATCAGGTATGGCCATGTTGGATTCCAAATAATATGTATCATCTAGCCATAGTAGGAGGAGATCCAAGGTAGCACTCGCCCCATGCGATCAAAGTGTTATGCCTATTGCGGACTTGAGGCCCGCGTTGATAGTAATGGGCGTAGCTGATGGAAAGCTATTGTAACGCCCCAGTCCCAAAATATGTAGGACTAGGAACGTAGACATGCCAGCTGTATACATACGAAGTACACTCCAATATATGAAAACCTCGTATGAATACATAAGCTGTAAAATGTAGTAGAACCATAACTAATCTCATCCACAGAAATAAATGAATAAAAGATATCATATAATCAACTTAGAATTGTCATTGGAACATGTAGTCGGGCGGAGACAAATCCACTACCAACAAAATAAGGAAAAATACATGGAAGATGAAATGAATTTTGGCGAGCGAAGCGAAGACGATCCAAGTGCAATCATCCTCGAAGAAATAGAGATGGTCAAGGCTTAGAGCTAGAGCACCAGCGAAAGACAAGAGCACACACCTGGAGAGATAACCAGGTCCTCAGAGGGATGTAACAAGACACATAATATCATGCCATATAAAATGAATAAATATTGCTCAAATAAATAAGTCAATTGAATTTATAACATGGTCCAATACACACCTATTGAACGAGCGTACCATCCCTCCAACCAAACATGGACAGGAGATGGTAAACTAATTCATGGCGACGTATCTTTCTATGCTATGAATCCAATATGGTATCCGGACCCCAACAAGGTTCAATACCTTCTCATCGAAGTAGTAAGTCACACCTACAACCAAACAAGGACAAGATGTGACGAACTAATCCACGATAAGTTATTATTCCAAGCCACGGTCAGATACAAGTAGCCAAACCGAAAGTACTCGTACCTAACGAATAAAGGTACATAACCGTTCTAAGTGAAATGTAGTTAAGAACAATCCTTCCTGCGCATGGGCCCTGGCTAAATAGGATCGGCATGGTCCCCCTTTGGGGCACTAGAGGCCCAATCAATAAGAGCATAACGTTCTGCAGAACGTCAGTGGCCGTCAGTAATCATGGGTCATCAGCCCCGTATCTCCAACGGAGAATCCGGGTCACAAGGAAAAGTGCATCGAAGCCCATACGCTAAGGAATTGTCCTCCCCATCTAATGCCTACTGTGTTGTATCCACAACACAAGACCACTATAACCGCTAAGTCAAACTAGCATGCAACTTCTATTAGCGGTTATTCCTATCGCACGGCTTGTACGTACTGGTAGCCAGCCAATCACGAACGTCCGTGTTCTACATGCGACACACAACTTCGTGGTACGACGTGTCAAGGCCAATGAATGTAATACACAAGGTGGTCCCTTAAATCTAGCTTTAATATGTAAGAAAAATAATACATAGCAGGAAATATAAATGAACAGTAAGTTCTAACAGGTTATGCCATGTATCACAGTTTATTTTGCATAAAGAAATGAGCTAACATAAATAAACAGCAAATGGCAAGGTATCTTGCCTGGTAGGACGCCTGGTGTGCTGCAATGATCAAGCCGACATGAACTGCGACTTCGGTGCAACAACTATACATGGTGACCTGGGGTGGTGGCACGGACAGTTCCATTGGGTCCAGAAGGGTCAATTTTAGTTAGGGTGGACATAAGGTGGTACAAATTTGGTGACAGAATGGGAATAAGAGGATCGGTTACGGACAGGAGAGAAATCAAGGAATAATGGATAATAAGTTATAGAAGACTATTTATAATACTTGAAAACTAGTTTTTATGAGTCAAAAATAATTATAGCAAAAATACTTAAATTCAAGAAAATTATTTTATTTTGGCCAAAACACTAAGTTTGTCAAAAAATAGAATTTCTAGGAAGAAACAAAATTTTTTATTTGTCCAAAAATATTTTAATTAATTATATAAAATCTAGGAAAATATTTTAGGGCTACTGAGTTGTCAAAAATAATTTTAAAAATGTTACTATCTAGTTATTTAATAAAAACAGACTATTATCAAAATGGTAATATTAATAATAGTACTTACAACAATATACATACCATATACACTATATATTATACTGTATACAAAATGAGTAAGAAAAATATAACAAAAATTTATCAGTAGAGTGAAAATAATAGCAATACTACAAATCAACACTGGTGTTCCTTTAACTTAAATAGAAGAGCAGCAATAAAAACTTATAATAATAATAAATAGTAATAATACTAATCCCTAAAAAATAACCTATCCAACCCATTCTCTTTAACATATAATACTAATAATAATAATAATGATAATAGTAATAATAATAGATAAAACTAAAGAAACAACCATAAAAAAGAACTACTCAGCAAGCAGTGCTGGAAAAAAAAGGGTTTATTCCGATCAAAAATCATGGAGGAAGAGAGAAGAGTGAGGAAAAGAGGGATTTGAGAGAGAAAGGAAGGAATCGAGAGAGGGAAGATGGAGAGGAGTCGGGGGCTCGGGAGAGGGACAGTCGGCTCCGGCGGGCGCACGGAGGGAAGCAGAGGATGCGGATGTGGCGGACGTGGGGGAGGACGAGGGCGGCGATGGGTCGAAGCGTCGACGGAGGAGGGAGACGGAGGAAGAGGGAGGGCGGCGGTGCTGGCCGCGGCGCGCGGGGTTTCTCAGTAGGCGGCCCGGCGAGTGGGATCGGGGTCCGGAGGAGGAGATCGTCGGCGAGGGTCAGTGGAGGCGGTCGAGCGGACGGGCGCTCATGGAGGCTGAGGCGGAGGCGGTCACCAGTGGAGGGCACGGCCGACGACTCTCGGCCACAGCGAAGGTGAGGCATGTCTTCAACTTTTGTCGAAGGGAGGATTTGGAGTTTTTTTTGGGTGGTTCGGTCCGATTGGTGGCTGGCTCCGACGAGAGTTGGCCGGAGTCGGCGGAGTCGGTGTTGTGGCAGTAGACGCTGATCCTGGTGGAGACTCAGGTACAGGTGGTCGTTTGGGACTGACCGAGGCGATGGTGGCGGCGGCTCTAGAGGTTAGGTTTTACTGTATAATTGGGTCGTTGGCTGTCTGTAGTTGGTGAATAGGGGCGACGGAGGTCCTTGCTGTGGTGGCGGAGATGCGTCCGTGACGGCAGGGGTGTGGGACGACTAGGACGAGGGTGTGCTGTGGTGTTGGAGGACGGTGACGGGTCGGAGTCGACGATTCGACGAAGGATGGTGGTTGTGGTCGGGTTTGTCTGGGATGAGGGAAGAAGACGCTGTGCTAGGTTGTACATGGTGCTGGTGTCGGGTGATGGAGATGGGCGACAATGATGGTGGTTGTTTGGTTGGAGGGTCAGGGTTAGGACTTGGAATTTGATGTATCGTGCCGGGTTGTCGTCACGGAGGAGGAGCAATGTATCTGTATAAATAATAGAATAAGAATTTGGACGGGGAACACGGACACGATGCACGCACGTTTGTGGCAGAAATATTTGTGGAATAATTATGAATGATAGAAATTGAATGATAGAAATTTGGAGGAGTACATGCCTTTTATAGGATGTGGGAATTCCCAATTGGATAATGATTAGGAGTAGTTTAAATCCCCGTTAGATAATTCTCTACTTAATTTAAAATCAATCAAATCCAAATCCAAATACAAATCCCATTTAAATCTAATTAAATTATATCCCTTTAGTTTAAAATCAATTCAAATAAATCAATTTTCAATTATAGATATTAATTTAACTATAAAATCAAATCAAGATTTAATTTACCACAATAATTTCAAAATATATTTTTCCAAAAATACTATAATAATTTCGAAAATACATTATTATTTACAAATAAACTTAATAAATATTTATGAAATATTTATATGTATACATGAAGAATATTATTTATTATTAATAACTGTTTTTACGAAAGACTTCTTATAATTAAAATAAAATAACGAACTTGGAAATGTTGGTATGATAGCTAAAATAATTATTACGTATATTATTTTGAAACCATAAAAATAGAAAAAAATGTTTTTCTAAAATATGTACGCTTGCACATAATCGCACTCGTCGAGCAAACTCGAAAAACGAATTTCTGCGCGCGACGTACAATACAAAAAAAAATATTACCAAAATTATTTTTAAAAAAATATAGTAGAAAATTTAGAGGTTTTACATCCTACCCAACTTAAAAGAATTTCGTCCTCGAAATTAACAATTCGTAGGGGGTGAGAAGGCACAACGGTAGATAGAAGGGTTCTTTAAAAAGTTTATATGGTCGTAGTCTAGATTGAGGATCTGATTAAGAGACGATTGTAATCACTCTTTAATTCAAGTGATTAGAAAGTTAAGATTGTAGAGTTAGGGTTGAGGGATAGGTCGAGGAGTTTATGATGAAGACATAGCAACATCGAGTGGTAATGGTCATAATTGATAGGACAGCTAGAGGAATTTCAAGTACAAGTGCCTTCATTCTTCCTAAATTGGTGAAGGCGAAAGTGATTTAAGGAGTTCAATGACAACATTTTCAATTACGAATACGTGGTTCAAAGGCGGTCGTATAGATTTTAAAAGAATCGTCAAGGCAGTCGTGGATGGGATTCCAAGGGGTAAGTTTAACTATATCACATCCACGTAGATTGAAAAGGAGAACCAAAGTGCACTCGGTTGATCAGACCATATGCACCGGTTCTGATTAGACAACATGTTAGCGGGGTACCTCCATTAACATATATGTCACGAACAAGCTTGATAAAAGGCTAAGCTTGCAAAACTAGGCTACATTGGCATCATTAGTCTAGATAGTAAAATATAGGCACGTGAGATTAAGATTGAAATAAAGTAGAATTAGTTCAAACTCCTTAAGACCCTATGTTATATCCTATGTTGGTCTCTATACAGTCGTCCTATTGTCTTCTTGTCCAAGTCCTTGGTTGGCTAGATGGGTTAGGGTCCTCTAAATTCTAGATCTAAGTAAACTTACTAATATAGGTCACAAGGACAAAGGGATTGCTAGGTCATAAGACATTCTACTCAACTTACAAGAATTAAACTAAGGTTGTTTGGGACATCTAACTAGTAGGGTGAATCTCTAGCAAGTTTAACGCCCCAGTCCCAAAATATGTAGGACTAGGAACGTAGACATGCCAGCTGTATACATACGAAGTACACTCCAATATATGGAAATCTCGTATGAATACATAAGCTATAAAATACAGTAGAACCATAACTAATCTCATCCACACAAATAAATGAATAAAATATATCATATAATCAACTAAGAATTATCATTAGTACATGTAGTTGGGCGGAGACAAATCTACTACCAATAATGAAAAGAAATACATGATATACAAAAGATTGATTTTGGCGAGCGAAGCGAAGACGATCCAAGTGTAATCATCCTCGAAGAAATAGCGATGATCACGGCTAGAGCTAGAACACCTGAGGTCCTTGCTGGTGAAATCGACAATCCCGTTGGGTACAGAATAGTCACAGGGCTCAATACGATTTCAACAAAAAAAACTGGAGGTCAAACGAAGTCCGGAGTTGGGAGTTGTGGTCATTCGAAGTTGCTACAACCTTTGAAAATTAAGGCTGAATTTATGACGAATTTTGGGCTTAGTTATGACAAAAAAAAGAGAAAATTTTTGACAAGGATGGTTTGAAAGATGATTTTATTCATAGATTCGATTGATATATATAATGGCTAGCAATTAGCAAATTATGATAGGATTAGAACTAAATCAATAAGGATGATTATGATTACCAACTAATTTTGATAGGAATAGGATTGGTTTAAATAAGAAACAATCTAATTAATGCTAGATATGATTCCAATAGGATAAGAATTTCTAATGGATAAATTTTTCCATAAATTTAAATCAAATAAATTATTTAAAAACAAATCAATTTGAGGGCAATCCTTTAAATGATCACCATAATAACTTTAAGTATTATTCTATATTATCAAATAATTCAAATCATTTGAATCCAAATCCAAATCCAAATCAAACTCAACATAATAACTTTAAAATAATATTTATCAAAATTATTTAAAACAAATAATATTTCAAATCTAGATTAGACAAATCATAATGCTCCAATTAGTCATCCTAAGTATTTTAAACAATATTTAAATTATCAACATAATTTAAAGTATAGTTGATAACCATCAAGATAATTTAAATAAATTAAAATATAATCAAATAACTGATTAACATATCAAAATAATACTCGATGTCATCAAATATTATAAAACTTACTTTTATAAATCCAAATCTTTATTTAAAAATAAATAGAAAAAAACTGTTTATCGCTCAATTTTTTTTAAAAACCAATTCTTAGAAGACCAAAAATAATAAAAACATATTTTATATTTCAAATAAAAATTCGAGAACATTTTTTTTAGAAACATTATTTCAAACCATTAATTTAAAACTAGTTTTTGGTAACAAAAGTAATCACAAAATATCTTTTACAAAATTTCTACGAAAATTACTTTTAAACACGAAATTAAAATATATAGATATAATTTAAAAAATAATAATTTCGGGAAGATGAGTTGCAAATCTACCCACCTTTAAAAATTTTCGTACTCGAAATTTAAGGACTATTAGGATTATCACGCCCCAGAACCAGAATACTGGAGAGCGGGGGCAGACATAGCCAGCTACGTATATTGAAATAGAATACATTTCAACTATACGGTCACGGCTGTCTAAATATGAGGGTTTACTACAAGCCAACAGTCTCTTAAGGTCAAGCCTATTGTCTCAATCTCAAGCAAATAATATAATTACAAGATGTATGATCATTAAATATACAATAAAAGGCGTCCCAAATATTACATATCAGCTGATCATGAAGCTAGTCGTACAAAATGTTAGGACTAGCAAGAGTTTAAATCATACTTGATCAACCCTAGGATTTGTTAATCATGTTTACAGCCCGTAGGCAGACAGTAAGTAAGGTGCATCGAGCTAACAGGTGCTCGTCGGCTAAACGCCTCAAAAAAATAATTTTACAATAGAGTGAGCAAAACAAAATAGAAAACCCACTCGTAGCCCGGGTTCCGTCTAGTCGCCACCATCGGACTGGAGGTTCGGTAGATCCTCGGGTGCTGCTCCGGAATCTGGCCACACAAAACCAGCTGGGTCAAACCCCAGAAAGAGCAAGTGCCACAAAGGAGGCCACAAAATAAGAACAAAAGCCAGCATATCAGAACATAAGAAAATAATTACATAATAAAGACAATTATTAAGGAGAAACCTGGCAGGTGATATACGATGAGATAACCATGGAACTCTTCAGATAACCAGGTTACAACCCGTAAACCAAACAAGGACCGGGGTTGTAACCCTTCGTCTGAACGAAACTTGGTTTCTTCCACCATTTATCGGCAAGATAAAATACAAGAAATCAGGACCTGTAATTAGTCATGATTAAGGTAAAGCATGAGTAGTCATGTCATGTCATAACCTTGTACAGGATCAGGACAGGACAAGCGGGACTAGACTCCATCTAATCAATCACGGCCAAGCAAGTACTACGGCTTACTACTTAACTAACTAGGGTTATCACAAGCCTAATTACTAACAAGATGCAAGTAAGAATTTTCCAGTCCCAAGTCCTGCAGACTATCCAGCTATCCTTTCGCGGGTTGAGAGTTATAGGTGGGTACATCGCCCGAAAGACAAATGTACCCTTAGGTGACTTAGAGGGTGCAACACACGACGGTGTGCTGAAAATGTGCTCTACTCGTCGGCAAGCTACAAGTCCAATTAAAGCGCCCAGATAACGAGATTGCCTATGACTGGAAATTCTCTATGAACTACACTTTGATCTAGTCATTAGCCTGATCCATATTCAGTGTGAATCCCTGACCGTGGGAACCAGGAAGTCATGTCCTAGACATGATGCAAGACAAGACAAGTGGATTGCACAAGCAAGCAAGCAGGAACACCCACGGTGTCAAGTTGATTATACAAGTCAAGTTAGCCGTCGCAACAGCATCAAGTCAAGTCAAGTTACAAGTGACAAGTTACAAGTCAAGTCAGGTCAAGTACAGGTCAAGTCAAGTACATATCAAGAGTACGCCGCCACGGGCCACTATCAAGTCAGGTTGGTCATGTCAGGAGTGCACCACTACGGGTCACTATCGTGTTATGCTAGTTCTTGTCATACCATGCCATGTACAAATAATCATTCCAAATATTTTAAGTAAAATTAAGTTCATGACAAAAGACGTAAGGATATAAAATGGGCGTAAAATATCTAATAAAATATTAATATACAGGGCTATAGAAGAGCCCAAGCTTAGAGAAATAAAACCAAAACTCCAAGAGCCAATGGATTGCGCAAGGGGTCAGGGGGTTGGATTGCGCAGGAGTCAAGTGCGCCAGGAGCCAACTGCGCAGGGGTGAGCTGCGCAGGGTACCAACTGCGCAGGGGTGGATGGCGCAGCAGATGGATTGCGCTGGATCAGGTTGCGCAGGAATGGATGGCGCAGGGTCAGATTGTGCATAAGTGGAGTGCGCAGGGATAGATGGCGCATGGGCAGACTGCGCGTGAGCGGACTGCGCATGAGCAGACTGCGCATGAGCAGACTGCACATGAATCCATGCGCACTCGGGTTGAGCGCAGTTCGTCAAGGGGCAAGCTGTGCGGTCGGCACTGCGCTAAGGAGCGCTGGCCGAGGGGGAATGCGCAATCCAGCCCTGCGCTAAAGAGCGCAGGCTGCTGTCTTCTTCTCCAGGCCGAGAAGAAGACTCCAAGAACTCTAAGGTTCAAAACTTCATATCTTGGTAAAATCAAAACTAAATCTAGATTTTCAAAGGTCTAACTTGAGTAAAATCGAATTCTCTTCCACATGGAAGCATCAAAACATGCAAAAATCGAAGTTTAATAGATCAAAACCAAGGATTTTTGAAAATGGTTAAAACCTAGATCTAGAAGAATAAAAGCTCCAAATCATAAAATGTCAAGTTCTAAAGTCGATCACCATGGCCCAATCTAGCGAATGAACAAATAAAAAGTGGTGCTTATTTGATGGCAAAGTGCACTTGCCTATAGGTGATGGTGTTGTGTAGAGGAAGGAAGAAGAAGAAGAAATAAATAAAAATAATGAGGAGAGAGAAAAGTATGTGGGGATTTATGATGGTAGGTTGTGGTGGAATGAGGGTGGAGAATAGGTTAAGGTGTTCCTCTCATGATAACCAAACCAAACCAAACCCTCTCCACAAAATAAACCAAGCCATGTAAAAACCCAATTACGAGAACCAAAATCCGTAAGTCAAGTCAATTATAAGTACATGCCAAAATCCAAGAAAATAAAATAGAGGTCCGAAATATGTATCAGCCTGATAAAATACGTATTCCGAATATGGGTGTTACAACTCTACCCACCTTAAAAGAATTCCGTCCTCGGAATTTAATCAAGGAGCTAGAGATGTAAAAGCCAGCTATACTATCCACAAGGCTACACTAAGCAAATAATCAAACAATCATACATGCAAGCAAGGGATGGAAAAGCAAAAGGTATAAGGAAGACATTATACCTTACGAGTCAAACAGGTAGGGATAACGTGATCGGATATCATCCTCACACTCCCACGTTTGACTTTCCCAAGGAGCGATGAACTCAAGCAAAACGAACTAAACTGATAGTCTTGCGCTTGAGGTCTCTCTCTTTGGTCAAACATGGACACGGGCCTTTCCTCATACGAAAAGGTTGGTACCAATAACCGTTTTCGAATGATCTAGGACATGGCTCGGGCCCGGGATATACCGTTGTAATTAGGACACATGAAACAATGACACGTGTCCCGTTTAACAACGGCAGAAAGCAAGACAATAGGACACAGATACCTCTCTGCCGAGTCGGGATCTGGGCTTGGGCCAGAGCGAACTGCTGAGGCCTCTGTTGCTGGAAGACTTGAGCCTGAGGCGGCAATGGCCTCGGAGGCTGGTACTGCTGCTGAAACACTTGGACCTGAGGCAGCAATGGCCTCGGCAATGGATACTGCTGCTGCTGCTGCTGGACTGGTGCTGGTGCTGGTCCCCTTACCGAGGGACTAGTCTGGACTGATGAGGAGGGACCGGCTCTATTCGGACAAGACCCTATCTTGTGGTCCGGTGCTCCACAAGCCAAACACAATCCCTGAGCTCTACGACACTCTGAAACAACGTGTCCTGGCTTCCCATAATGAGTGCAGCCTATTGCGGAAGACTGATTCTGCTTCTGTTGCTGAGGAAACGTGACCGACGTCACTGAGGCCGCCTGCCTCGGAGTTCCAATTGTCAAGGCCCTGACTGCTGGGGCTGGTGCTGTCGACTGGGTCATCTGGCCGTGAGATCGCTTCTGACCTCCGGTCCTATCCACGATCCTGTGGGAGGTATACTCGTGCCTCCTGGCTGCCCTCAATACTGCATCAAAAGTCTGATGCTCAAACTGTTCCACTGCTAACAAAATCTCGAGGTGGAGCCCTTGCTGGAACCGCTGGGCTCTATCAAACTCGGTCGCCACCAAAGTGGGAGCAAACCGACTAAGCCTGGAGAACTCGGCCGTATATCCATCGACCGTCCTGTCTCCTTGCTTCAGATTGGTGAACTTGGTCTGTAGATCGTACCGAGCCACCTCATCAAAGTACTTAGTCTGGAATCTCTCTCTGAATAGTGCCTATGGAATTAGGGCCACTAATCCCATGGCCTGTGCTGCCCACCAGCTGCGGGCAAGATCCAGTAACTGTAGACGCACTACGGCCACCTTCTCATCCTCCGGGGTTCTGGCTGCCTCTAGAATGACTTCAGTATCCTGGAGCCACGCGTCAGCAGCGATAGCATCTTCACTGCCATCGAAGAATGGAGGGTTCAAGCGCTTGAAACTGTTCGTTGCACTATTCCTTGGATGACCGCCTCTGTTCAGAGCATCTTCCACTGCCTGGTGTAAGACATCTCCTCGGCGATCTTGGGAAGCTAACAATGGTCTGATGAGACCCACCAAAGTACCATCATCAGGCTCTGCAGGCTGGACTGGCTGAACTGGCGGCTCCCCTCCAGTAGGTACGACTCGGGAGGCTACTCCGGAGTGTTGGGCTTGATCTCCGGGCTGCTGATCCACGGGAGGTGCTCCACCTTGCTGATCGGCGGGGTCAGGTACAGTGCCGCTGAAGAAGATGACACAGGGAAAACAATAAGGAAGGACCAGGACAGATCAACGATACAAGCATGTGATCAGGTCAAGATTCTCAGGGATTCGGAGGATATGAACAGAGATCAAGGACGAATAATGATCGAGACATCTATCGGTAAACCCTCACATTTTTTGATTGACAAGACCTGCATGGGCCACCACTTAAACCATGTTACGCCCCAGAACCAGAATACTGGAGAGCGGGGGCAGATATAGCCAACTACGTATATTGAAATAGAATACATCTCAACTATACGGTCACGGCTGTCTAGATATGAGGGTTTACTACAAGCCAACAGTCTCTTAAGGTCAAGCCTATTGTCTCAATCTCAAGCAAATAATATAATTACAAGATGTATGATCATTAAATATACAATAAAAGGTGTCCCAAATATTACATATCAGCTGATCATGAAGCTAGTCGTACAAAATGTTAGGACTAGCAAGAGTTTAAGTCATACATGATCAACCTTAGGATTTGTTAATCATGTTTACAGCCCGTAGGCAGACAGTAAGTAAGGTGCATCGAGCTAACAGGTGCTCGTCGGCTAAACGCCTCAAAAGAATAATTTTACAATAGAGTGAGCAAAACAAAATAGAAAACCCACTCGTAGCCCGGGTTCCGTCTAGTCGCCACCATCGGGCTGGAGGTTCGGTAGATCCTCGGGTGCTGCTCCGGAATCTGGCCACACAAAATCAGCTGTGTCAAACCCCAGAAAGAGCAAGTGCCACAAAGGAGGCCACAAAATAAGAACAAAAGCCAGCATATCAGAACATAAGAAAATAATTACATAATAAAGACAATTATTAAGGAGAAACCTGGCAGGTGATATACGATGAGATAACCATGGAACTCTTCAGATAACCAGGTTACAACCCGTAAACCAAACAAGGACCGGGGTTGTAACCCTTCGTCTGAACGGAACTTGGTTTCTTCCACCATTTATCGGCAAGATAAAATACAAGATATCAGGACCTGTAATTAATCATGATTAAGGTAAAGCACGAGTAGTCATGTCATGTCATAACCTTGTACAGGATCAGGACAGGACAAGCGGGACTACACTCCATCCAATCAATCACGGCCAAGCAAGTACTACGGCTTACTACTTAACTAACTAGGGTTATCACAAGCCTAATTACTAACAAGATGCAAGTAAGAATTTTCCAGTCCCAAGCCCTGCAGACTATCCAGTTATCCTTTCGCGGTTTGAGAGTTATAGGTGGGTACATCGCCCGGGAGACAAATGTACCCTTAGGTGACTTAGAGGGTGCAACACGCGACGGTGTGCTGGAAATGTGCTCTACTCGTCGGCAAGCTACAAGTCCAATTGAAGCCCCCAGATAACGAGATTGCCTGTGACTGGAAATTCTCTATGAACTACACTTTGATCTAGTCATTAGCCTGATCCATATTCAGTGTGAATCCCTGACCGTGGGAACCAGGGAGTCACGTCCTAGACATGATGCAAGACAAGACAAGTGGATTGCACAAGCAAGCAAGCAGGAACACCCACGGTGTCAAGTTGATTATACAAGTCAAGTTAGCCGTCGCAACAGCATCAAGTCATGTCACCCTCATTTCCCGTATTTTTCCGTATTTCGTATTTATACTCGTATCTGGATTTTGGCATGTATTTTTATTTTTCTCAACTTGTGGGAATTTCGGTATTTCTCGTATTTGGGTTTGGTATTGGCTCGGTTTTATTGGTTCGGTCTATGTGTGGAACACCCTAACCCTAAGCTCCACCCTCTAGCACACCACAACACCCTCTTTATAACTCTACCCACCTCTTCTCTCTCTTCATAACCATCATTAATTTCTTCTTCTTCTTCCTCTGCACAACTTCCCAACCCTTAGGCAAGTGCATCTTGCCACTTCATGAGAACCATATTTTCTTGGTCCATTTGCTAGATTAGGCCATGGAGACCAACATTAGTTCTTGGGTTTTTGTGATTTGGAGCCTCTATTGTTGTCGATCTAAATTCTCTTATTTTTGGATTTTGTATGTTTTGATCCACTTTTGTTGGAGTTCTGTGAGTTTTGATGTTTCCATGTGGAAGAGCTTTCAGTTTCACTCCAGTTGGAGCCTTGGAAATCCGAATTTGGAGTTCGGATGGCCAAGTTATGAACTTTTGAAGTTTTTGGTTTCAGCCATGTGTTCTTGCTGTTTGGAGAAGACAGTGAGCAGTGTGCAGAGCTGTTTAGCTTACGCACACTGAGCTACGCGCGCTCTTTAGCGCTGCGTACGCAGGCTTGAGTACGCTTCCTGTTGGAAGCGTGTCTCCTTGAGCGTGCGTGACTTTCACACACTGCTCCCTTGAGCGTGCGTGACTTTCACACACTGCTCCCTTGAGCGTGCGTGACTTTCACACACTAATCCCTTGAGTGTGCGTGACTTTCACACACTGCTCCCTTGAGCGTGCGTGACTTTCACACACTGCTCCCTTGAGCGTGCGTGACTTTCACACACTGCTCCCTTGAGCGTACGTGACTTTCATACACTGCTCCCTTGAGCGTGCGTGACTTTCACACACTGCTCCCTTGAGCGTGCGTGACCTTCACACACTGCTCCCTTGAGCGTGCGTGACTTTCACACACTGCTCCCTTGAGCGTGCGTGACTTTCGCACACTGCTCCCTGTAGCGTGCGTGACTTTCACATACGCTGCCCCTTGAGTGTGCGTGACTTCTCACGTACACTGCTCACTTGAGGATGCCTTGGTACGCAGACTTGAGTGAGCCTTGCGTGCGTGCTTTTGCACGTATGCTGCCCCTTGACCCCTTGCTTAGTCCACTGACTCTTGGAGTTTTGGTTTTATTTCTTTAAGCTTGGCTCTTCTATAACCCCGTATTTTGATACTTTATTAGATATTTTACGCCCATTTTATATCCTTACGCCTTTTGTCATGAACTTGATTTTACTTGTTATATTTGGAATGACCATTGTACATGACTTGGTATGGCAAGGAACTAGCATAACACGACAGTGACCCGTAGTGGTGCACTCCTGACATGACCAACATGACTTGATAGTGGCCCGTGGTGGCGCACTCCTGACTTGACATGACTTGATAACCTAACTTGACCTGCCTTGACACCGTGGGTGGTTCTTTCTTGCTTGCTTATTAAATCCACTTGTCCAGTCTCGCATCATGTCTAGGATGGGACTCCTGAGTACCACGGTCAGGAGTACCTACTAAAATGGATTAAGGTTAATAACTAGAATAACTCAGTAGTCATGAAGAGATGACACAGCTACAGGCAATCCCGTTACCTGGGCGCTCTTGGGATCTGTAGCCTGCCGTCGAGTAGGGCACATTTCCAGCGCACCGTCGAGTGTTGCACCCTCTAAGTCACCTAAGGGTACATTTGTCTTCTGGGCGATGTACCTACCTGAATTCAACCCCTAATTTTCGACCTGGGTAGCCTGGATGGTCTGCAGGGCTTGTGGCTGTGGAACAATCTCACTGCATCTTGTTAGTAATTAGGTCTGTGATAACCCTAGTTAGTTAAAGTAGTAATCCGTAGGATCTGCTTGGCCGTGATTGATTGAATGAGGTATAACCAGTTTAGCCATGTCTTGATCCAGTACTAGATTGCTCCCTGTCTTGATTTCTTGCATTATTATCTTGCCGATAAATGGGGGAAACTAAGCTCTGTTCAGATGAAGGGTTACAACCCCGGTCCTTGTTTGGTTTACGGGTTGTAATCTGGCTATCGGAATAGTTCCATGGTTATCTCGTCGTATATCATCCTGACATGTTTTCGTAAATTCTAGTTTTAATATTATATCTTCTTGTGTTAATGCTGGCTTTTGTTCTTATTTTGTGGCCCCCTTGTGGCACTTGCTCTTTCTGGGGTTGACCCAGCTGGTTTTGTGTGGCCAGATTTCGGAGCAGCTCCCGAGGATCTACCAAGCTTCCAGCCCGATGGTGGCGACTAGAAGGAACCCGGGCTACGAGTGGGTTTTCTATTTTGTTTCGCTCACTCTATAGTAAATTTATTCTTTTGAGGCGTTTAGCCGACGAGCACCTGTTAGCTCGATGCACTTTCCTTACTGTCTGCCTACGGGCTGTAAACATGATTGACAAATCCTAGGGTTGATCATGTATGACTAAACTCTTGCTAGTCCTAACATTTTGTACGACTAGCTTCATGATCAGCCGATATGTAATATTTGGGACGCCTTTTATTGTATATTTAATGATCATACATCTTGTAATTATATTATTTGCTTGAGATTGAGACAATAGGCTTGACCTTAAGAGACTGTTGGCTTGTAGTAAACCCTCATATCTAGACAGCCGTGACCGTATAGTTGAGATGTATTCTATTTCAATATACGTAGCTGGCTATGTCTGCCCCCGCTCTCCAGTATTCTGGTTCTGGGGCGTGACAAGTCAAGTCAAGTTACAAGTGACAAGTTACAAGTCAAGTCAGGTCAAGTACAGGTCAAGTCAAGTACATATCAAGAGTACGCCGCCACGGCCCACTATCAAGTCAGGTTGGTCATGTCAGAAGTGCACCACTACGGGTCACTATCGTGTTATGCTAGTTCTTGTCATACCATGCCATGTACAAATAGTCATTCCAAACATTTTAAGTAAAATCAAGTTCATGACAAAAGGCGTAAGGATATAAAATAGGCGTAAAATATCTAATAAAATATCAATATATAGGGCTATAGAAGAGCCCAAGCTTAGAGAAATAAAACCAAAACTCCAAGAGCCAATGGATTGCGCAAGGGGTCAGGGGGTTGGATTGCGCAGGAGTCAAGTGCTCCAGGAGCCAACTACGCAGGGGTGAGCTGCGCAGGGTACCAACTGCGCAGGGGTGGATGGCGCAGCAGATGGATTGCGCTGGATCAGGTTGTGCAGGAATGGATGGCGCAGGGTCAGATTGCGCATGAGTGGAGTGCGCAGGGATAGATGGCGCATGGGCAGACTGCGCATGAGCGGACTGCGCATGAGCAGACTGCGCATGAGCAGACTGCGCATAAATCCATGCGCACTCGGGTTGAGCGTAGTTCGCCAAAGGGCAAGCTGCGTGGTCGGCGCTGCGCTAAGGAGCGCTGGCCGAGGGGGAATGCGCAATCCAGCCCTGCGCTAAAGAGCGCAGGCTGCTGTCTTCTTCTACAGGCCGAGAAGAAGACTCCAAGAACTCTAAGGTTCAAAACTTCATATCTTGGTAAAATCAAAACCAAATCTAGATTTTCAAAGGTCTAACTTGAGTAAAATCGAATTCTCTTCCACATGGAAGCATCAAAACATGCAAAAATCGAAGTTTAATAGATCAAAACCAAGGATTTTCGAAAATGGTTAAAACCTAGATCTAGAAGAATTAAAGCTCCAAATCACAAAATGTCAAGTTCTAAAGTCGATCACCATGGCCTAATCTAGCTAATGAACAAATAAAAAGTGGTGCTTATTTGATGGCAAGGTGCACTTGCCTATAGGTGATGGTGTTGTGTAGAGGAAGGAAGAAGAAGAAGAAATAAATGAAAATAATGAGGAGAGAGAAAAGTATGTGGGGATTTATGATGGTGGGTTATGGTGGAATGAGGGTGGAGAATAGGTTAAGGTGTTCCTCTCATGATAACCAAACCAAACCCTCTCCACAAAATAAACCAAGCCATGTAAAAACCCAATTACGAGAACCAAAATCCGCAAGTCAAGTCAATTACAAGTACATGCCAAAATCCAAAAAAATAAAATACAGGTCCGAAATACGTATAAGCCTGATAAAATACGTATTCCGAATATGGGTGTTACAAGGATAGACAGACTTGGTTGATCGGTAAAAACATAGTAAGAATTTGGGATAAGAAAAAATAGATAGAAGGAAAAAGAGAATTTCTTCAATGAGAACATTAATCAATTTGGTTGAAAAATAGAAGAAGTGAATGGATATGGCTTGATGTCCACGGACACGATGCACAAACACATTTGTAGGTAGAGAAAATTAATGGAACAGAGAATAATAAGCCTCTCCTTATATAGGAGGTGGAAGCTACTATTTAGATAAGGATTATGATAGTTGCAAACCCCTTTTTGATATCTCACTTTTAAATTTTAATCAATTTAAAACCGATTCAATCCAAATCCAAATCCAATCCAATTTCAAATAAAATCTGTATCTATTCAAATCCAAATTTAATATTGATAAATTCCATATTTAAATTAAGCATATTAAAAGTAATAAGAAAATTTCAAATTTAAATACCCATAATAAGTTTAATGAAATAGAGAAATTCAAAATAAATTTTTATAAATAATATAAAAATAATAATAAATAATTTTGAAAATTATAATAAATATTTGACTATTTGAAATACCTTTTTAATAAATTAAAATAATTACTAAAATAATTTTAAAATTTTAAAATATATACATGAATTGAATTTCATGTACTCGCATGCAATTAATATTTTACATAAAACATATTTTTCCAGTATACTACATAAAAAAGAAAAAAAATATCATTTATTAAATCATTACCTATACTTGTATAAATAAAAAACATTTTTATAGTAATGAAAATAAAACATTTGACTAAATGTTTGCGAAAAAATATTTATATACAAATTATTTACTCTTTATGTATTTCGAAAACAAAACTATTTACTATATTTACGAAACCTAAAATAAACTATTTATGTAAAATAGCTAAGTAAATAAATATCACGTATATACGTACTCGCACTTGTCGTATAAATATCTGCATAAAACAAATATATAAAAAAATGTAGTCAAATTTTAGGGGGTTTACATCCTTTCCAACTTAAAAGAATTTCGTCCTCAAAATTAAGAACAATAGGAGGTGGGTGAGACGGTCACATGGGTATATCGGTAATGGATACGATCAAGTCACTGGACGAGGCAAAGAAACAACGTTCAATGCAAACATGCATTAGAAAATCGCGATTTCAAATAATGACGACATAAATCATGGATATGGGTAACTAACGTCAGAAAGAAAATGATTAGGGTTAAAGTTTAATCAAGATAACACGCAATAGTACAGTATCAAGAGGAATAACTTAGAGACCATTAAGATTTAGTTCTTAGGAGAACGATTAGATTCACTCCTAATTTTAGTGATTAGAAGGTCATGATAGGGCCAAGAAAAGGACGAGTAGTTTAGGATAAAGATATAACAACATCGAGTGAGAATGGTCATAGTCGATAGGGAGTTCTAGTATAACGCCTTCGTCCTTCTAAAATAGTTGAAGGCGAAAGCAATATAGAGTTCGAAGGAGGCGTTATCGAATACGAATACGTGGTTCAAAGGCGACCGAATAATTCAAAAGGAGTTGCCAAGGTAGTCACGGATGGGACTCTAGAGGGCAAGTTTGGCTATGTCCCCATCCACGTAGAACGATAGATAAAAGCGAACCAAAGTGCACTAGGTTGATCAGACATCATGCACCGGTTCTGAGTAGACAATCTGTTAGTGGAGGCCTCCAATAACATATGTCATAAACAAACTTGATAAAGAATTAAGCTTGCAAAAACTAGGCTACATTAGCATCATTAGTATAGATAGTAAAAATATAGGCACGTGAGATTAAGAATGATATAGAGTAGAATTAGTTCAAACTCCTTAAGACTCTAAGTTGTATCCTATGTTGGTCTCTATACAGTTGTCCTATAGCCTTCTTGTCCAAGTCCTTGGTTGGCTAGATTGGTTAGGGTCCTTTAAATTCTAAAATTTAAGTAAACTTGCTAATATAGGTCACAAGAACAAAGGGATTGCTAGGTCATAAGGCATTCTACCCAACTTCAAAAGTAAACTAATGGTGTTTTGGGGACAAAAGTAACACGTCTAACTAGTAGGGGTCACCTTCCTAACCTCTAGCAAGCACGAAGAGGAGATAAGAATAATGATAGGAGGAATCAAGCAAGATGCAGTCGATGAGTCGGACGATAGTTCGAATATGGAATCGAGGAAAGAGGTCAAGTATGTGGATGAGATCCTAGACTTCTAATCCTATTCGCAGGCTTGCTTGGTACGGTAAAGTAACCAAACAATTTATCTTGAGCTGCATGGGCCACCACAAAAACATGTAACGCTCCAGTCCCAAAATACGTAGGACTAGGAACGTAGACATGCCAGCTGTATACATACGAAGTACACTCTAATATATGGAAATCTCGTATGAATACATAAGCTGTAAAATGCAGTAGAACCATAACTAATCTCATCCACACAAATAAATGAATAAAATATATCATATAATCAACTAAGAATTATCATTAGTACATGTAGTTGGGCGGAGACAAATCCACTACCAATAATGAAAAGAAATACATGATATACAAAAGATTGATTTTGGCGAGCGAAGCGAATACGATCTAAGTGCAATCATCCTCGAAGAAATAGCGATGATCACGGCTAGAGCTAGAACACCTGAGGTCTTTGCTGGTGAAACCGACAATCCCGTTGGGTACAGAATAGTCACAGGGCTCAATACGATTTCAACAAAAAAAACTGGAGGTCAAACGGAGTCCGAAGTTGGGAGTTATGGTCATTCGAAGTTGCTACAACCTTTGAAAATTGAAGCTGAATTTATGAAGAATTTTGGGCTTAGTGATGACAAAAAAAAGAGAGAATTTTTGACAAGGATGGTTTGAAAGATGATTTTATTCATAGATTCGATAGATATATATAATGGCTAGCAATTAGCAAATTATGATAGGATTAGAACTAAATCAATAAGGATGATTATGATTAGCAACTAATTTGGATAGGAATCGGATTGGTTTAAATAAGAAATGATCTAATTAATGCTAGATATGATTCCAATAGGATAAAAATTTCTAATGGATAAATTTTCCCATAAATTTAAATCAAATAAATTATTTAAAAACAAATCAATTTGATGGCAATCCTTTAAATGATCACCATAATAACTTTAAGTATTATTCTATATTATCAAATAATTCAAATCATTTGAATCAAAATCCAAATCAAACTCAACATAATAACTTTAAAATAATATTTATCAAAATAATTTAAATCAAATAATATTTCAAATCTAGATTAGACAAATCATAATGCTCCAATTAGTCATCGTAATTATTTTAAACAATATTTAAATTATCAACATAATTTAAAGTATAGTTGATAACCATCAAGATAATTTAAATAAATTCAAACATAATCAAATAACTGATTAACATATCAAAATAATACTCGATTTCATCAAATATTATAAAACTTACTTTTATAAATCCAAATCTTTATTTAAAAATAAATAGATAAAAAACCTTTTATCGCTCAATTTTTTTAAACCAATTCTTAGAAGACCAAAAATAATAAAAACATATTTTATATTTCAAATAAAAAATTGAGAACATTTTTTTAGAAACATTATTTCAAACCATTAATTTAAAACTAGTTTTTGGTAACAAAAGTAATCACAAAATATCTTTTACAAAATTTCTACGAAAATTACTTTTAAAAACGAAATTAAAATATATAGATATAATTTAAAAAATAATAATTTCGGGAAGATGAGTTGCAAATCTACTCACCTTTGAAAATTTTCGTACTCGAAATTTAAGGACTACTAGGATAGACGGACTTGGTTGATCGGTAAAAGGATAGTAAGAATTTGTGATAAGAAAAAATAGATGGAAGGGAAAAGAGAATTTCTTTAATGAGAACATTAATCAATTTGGTTGAAAAATAGAAGAAGTGAATGGATATGGCTTGATGTGCACGGACACGATACACAAACACATTTGTAGGTGAAGAAAATTAATGGAACAGAGAATAATAAGCCTCTCCTTATATAGGAGGTGGAAGCTACTATTTAGATAAGGATTATGATAGTTGCAAACCCCTTTTTGATATCTCACTTTTAAATTTTAATCAATTTAAAACCGATTCAATCCAAATCCAAATCCAATCCAATTTCGAATTAAATCTGTATATATTCAAATCCAAATTTAATATTGATAAATTCTATATTTAAATTAAGCATATTAAAAGTAATAAGAAAATTTCAAATTTAAATACCCATAATAAGTTTAATGAAATAGAGAAATTCAAATAAATTTTTATAAATAATATAAAAATAATAATAAATAATTTTGAAAATTATAATAAATATTTGACTACTTGAAATACCTTTTTAATAAATTAAAATAATTACTAAAATAATTTTAAAATTTTAAAATATATACATGAATTGAATTTCATGTACTCGTATGCAATTAATATTTTACATAAAACATATTTTTCCAGTATAGTACATAAAAAAGAGAAAAATATCATTTATTAAATCATTGCCTATACTTGTATAAATAAAAAGGATATTTATAGTAATGAAAATGAAACATTTGACTAAATTTTTGCGAAAAAATATTTATATACAAATTATTTACTCTTTATGTATTTCGAAAACAAAACTATTTACTATATTTACGAAACCTAAAATAAACTATTTATGTAAAATAACTAAATAAATAAATATAACGTATGTACGTACTCGCACTTGTCGTATAAATATCTGCATTAAACAAATATATAAAAAAATGTAGTAAAATTTTAGGGGGTTTACAGCAAGCACGAAGGGGAGATAAGAATAATGATAGAAGGAATCAAGCAAGATGCAATTGATGAGTCGTACGGTAGTTCGAATATGGAATCGAAAAAAGAGGTCAAGCATGTGGATGAGATCCTAGACTTCTAATCCTATTCGCAAGCTTGTTTGGTACGGTAAAGTAATCAAACAATTTATCTTGACCTGCATGGGCCACCACAAAAATATGTAACACCCCAGTCCTAAAATACATAGGACTAGGAACGTAGACATGCCAGCTGTATACATACGAAGTACACTCCAATATGTGGAAACCTCATATGAATACATAAGCTGTAAAATGCAGTAGAACCATAACTAATCTCATCCACACAAATAAATAAATAAAAGATATCATATAATCAACTAAGAATTGTCATTGGTACATGTAGTCGGGCGGAGACAAATCCAGTACCAACAAAATAAGAAAAAAATACATGGAAGATGAAATAAATTTTGGTGAGCGAAGCGAAGACGATCCAAGTACAATCATCCTCGAAGAAATAGAGATGGTCACGGCTTAGAGCTAGAGCACCTGTGAAAGACAAGAGCACACACCCAGAGTGATAACCAGGTCCTCAGAGGGACATAACAAGACACATAATATCATGCCATATAAACTAAATAAATATTGCTCTAATAAATAAGTAATTGAATTTATAACATGGTCTAATACACACCTATTGAACGAGCGTACCATCCTTCCAAACAAACAAGGACAGGAGATGGTAAACTAATTGACGGTGACGTATCTTTCCATGCTAGGAATCCAATATGATATCCGGACCCCAACAAGGTTCAATACCTTCTCATCGAAGTAGTAAGTGACACCTACAACCAAACAAGTACAAGATGTGACGAACTAATCCACGACAAGTTATTGTTCCAAGCCACGGTCAGATACAAGTACCCAAACCGAAAGTACTCGTACCTAACGGATAAAGGTGCATAACCGTTCTAAGTGAAATGTATTTAAGAACAATCCTTCCTGCACATGGGCCCTGGCTAAATAGGATCGGCATGGTCCCCCCCTTGGGGCACTATAGGCCCAATTATTAAGAGCATAACGTTCCGCAGAACGTCAGTGGCCGTCAGTAATCATGGGTCATCAGCCCCGTATCTCCAGCGGAGAATCTGGGTCACAAGAGAAAGTGCATCGAAGCCCATATGCTAAGGAATTATCCTTCCCGCCCAATGCCTACTGTGTTGTGTCCACAACACAAGACCACTATAACCGCTAAGTCAAACTAGCATGCAACCTCTATTAGCGGTTATTCCTATCGCACGGCTTGTACGTACTGGTGGCCAGCCAATCACGTACGTCCGTGTTCTACATGCGACACACAACTTCGTGATACGACGTGTCAAGGCCAATTAATGCAACACACAAGGTGGTCCCTTAAATCTAGCTTTAATGTGTAAGAAAAATAATACATCGCAGAAAATATAAATGAACAGTAAGTTCTGACAGGTTATGCCATGTATCACAGTTTATTTTGCATAAAGAAAATAAGTAATGCATGAAATATGAGCTAACATAAATAAACAGCAAATGGCAAGGTGTCTTGCCTGGTAGGACGTCTGGTGTGCTGCAATGATCAAGCCGGCATGAACTGCGACTTTGGTGCAACAACTATACATAGTGACCTCGGGTGGTGGCACGGACAGTTCCATTGGGTCCAGAAGGGTCAATTTAGTTAGGGTAGACATAAGGTGGTACGAATTTGGTGACAGAATGGGAATAAGAGGATCGGTGACGGACATGAGAGAAATCAAAGAATAATGAATAATAAGTTATAGAAGACTATTTATAATACTTGAAAACTAGTTTTTATGAGTCAAAACTAATTATAGCAAAAATACTTAAATTCAAGAAAATCGTTTTATTTTGGCCAAAACTCTAAGTTTGTAAAGAAATATAATTTCTAGGAAGAAACTAAATTTTTTATTTGTCCAAAAATATTTTAATTAATTATATAAAATCTAGGAAAATATTTTAGGGCTACTGAGTTGTCAAATATAATTTTGAAAATGTTAGTTATTTAATAAAAATAGACTATTATCGAAATGGTAATATTAATAATAGTACTTACAACAATATACATACCATATACACTATATATTATATTGTATACAAATGAGTAAGAAAAGTATAACAAAAATTTATCAGTAGATTGAAAATAATAGTAATACTACAAATTAACACTGGTGTTCTTCTAACTTAAATAGAAGAGCAGCAATAAAAACTTATAATAATAATAAATAGTAATAATACTAATCCCTAAAAAATAACCTATCTAGCCCATTCTCTTTAACATATAATACTAATAATAATAATAATAATAATAATAGTAATAATAATAATAAATAAAACTAAAGAAACAACCATCAAAAAGAACTACTCAGCAAGCAGTGCTGAAAAAAAAGGTTTATTCCGATCAAAAATCATGGAGGAAAAGAGAAGAGTGAGGAAAAGAGGGATTTGAGAGAGAAAGGAAGGAATCGAGAGAGAGAGAAGATGGAGAGGAGTCGGGGGCTCGGGAGAGGGGATAGTCGGCTCCGGCGGGCGTGCGGAGGGAAGCGGAGGATGCGGCTGTGGCGGACGCGGGGGAGGACGAGGGCGGCGATGGGTCGAATCGTCGGCGGAAGAGGGAGACGGAGGAAGAGGGAGGGCGGCGACGCTAGACGCGACGCGCGAGGATTCTCAGTGGGCGGCCCGGCGAGTGGGATCGGGGTCTGACGGAGGAGATCGTCGACAGGGGTTAGTGGAGGCGGTCGAGCGGACGGGCGCTCATGGAGGCTGAGGCTGAGGCGGTCGCCAGTGGAGGGCACGGTCGACGACGCTCGGCCACAACGAAGGTGAGGCATGTCTTCGACTTTTGTCGATGGGAGGATTTTGGGTTTTTTTTGGGTGGTTCGGTCCGATTGGTGGCTGGCTCCGGCGAGAGTTGGCCGGAGTCGGCGAAGTCGTTGTTGTGGCGGTAGACACTGATCCTGGTTGAGACTCGGGTACAGGCGGTGGTTTGGGACTGACCGAGGCGATGGTGGCGGCGGCTCTAGAGGTTAGGTTTTACTGTATAATTGGGTCGTTGGCTGTCTGTAGTTGGTGAATAGGGGCGGCAGAGGTCCTTGCTGTGGTGGTGAAGATGCGTCCGCGATGGCAGGGGTGTGGGACGACTAGGGAGAGGGTGTGCTGTTGTGTTTGGGGACGGTGACGGGTTGGCCGGAGTCGAGGATTCGACGAAGGATGGTGGTTGTGGTCGGGTTTGTCTGGGATGAGGAGAGAAGACGCGGTGCTAGGTTGTACATGGTGGTGGTGTCGGGTGATGGGCGACAGTGATGGTGGTTGTTTGGTCGGAGGGTCAGGGTTAGGACTTAGAATTTGATGTATCATGCCGGGTTGTCTGCACGGAGGAGGAGCAATATATCTGTATAAATAATGGAATAAGAATTTGGACGGGGAACACGGACACGATGCACGCACATTTGTGGTAGAAATATTTGTGGAATAATTATAAATGATAGAAATTGAATGATAGAAATTTGGAGGAGTACCTGCCTTTTATAGGATGTGGGAATTCCCAATTGGATAAGGATTAGGAGTAGTTTAAATCCCCGTTAGATAATTCTCTACTTAATTTAAAATCAATCAAATCGAAATCCAAATACAAATCCCATTTAAATCTAATTAAATTATATCCCTTTAGTTTAAAATCAATTCAAATAAATCAAATTTCAATTATAGATATTAATTTAACTATAAAATCAAATCAAGATTTAATTTGCCACAATAATTTCAAAATATATTTTTCCAAAAATACTATAATAATAATTTTGAAAATATATTATTATTTACAAATAAACTTAATAAATATTTATGAAATATATATGTATACATGAAGAATATTATTTATTATTAATAACTGTTTTTACGAAAGACTTCTTATAATTAAAATAAAATAACGAACTTGGAAATGTTGGTATGATAGCTAAATAATTATTACGTATATTATTTTGAAACCATAAAAATAGAAAAAAAATATTTTTCTAAAATATGTACGCTCGCACATAATCGCACTCGTCGAGCAAACTCGAAAAATGAATTTCTACGCGTGACGTACAATACAAAAAAATTATTACCAAATTTATTTTAAAAAAATATAGTAGAAAATTTAGGGGTTTTACAGCTATACAAGACCATCCCAGACTCTCCGAAGCCTCGTCCGGCGGAACCCCGTCATCCCTTGAGCACCCACTCGTACTACTCAAGGTTGGGGGTACGTTATCAGCGACTCTCTGATCGAGGCATACTCGAACCTCACCCACAGCAACTCGATGGAAGAATGCCTTCTCTATATCTCTTTGGCTGCGCATAGTGCTCCTGTGTACACGAAGAATGTAGAGGCATGAAGACTTCGTCTGTTCCCTATAAGCGTAGGACGAGAGGAGAATCTGAGACGCAGTTGGTGTATAAATCTAGACCCAACTGTACTCAGATTACCATCAACTACTGCTGTTGTCAAGCAGATCCATCACCGCCAAAGAGGAGGTCCCTCATTTAAAGGCTACGACCGAGAACATGTGAGGAAGAAGAAGAGCTCTGCGTTCCTTCAAGCAATATTGCTCGGGACTCTCCGTCCCAGAAAAGTTATTCAAGAAACCCTTTTCCTCGGTTGGCAAGTACAAATACTAGCCTGGGGGTAACAAGAAGCCTGTGCCCAAGGAAGGCGTGTTCCAACACACTCGCTCCAAGGATAGATCATTGTTGCAAGAATATGGTTCATTGACCGCTGCACCTGCTACGGTGTATAATAACCCTTTGTTTTAGCATGATGAAAAGATGTATGATATCGACACTTCTGCGGGCATAAGCAGTCAGAAGACCGGGGGTAAGAACAATGTCGAGTGAGAGGACGATCGCAAATTGCTAGTCTTCCCACAAGACGATGAGCACCAGCACTCCGAACTAGAAAGCGAAAGATCTACTACCCCTTCTACTTACCCGCACATAGCATCTGTGCACATGGAGGCTGATGACAATGAAGAATCAAGCAGAAGTACTGATCAACAGAAACGCATTGAGGCTCTCGAAAGAAGTCTTAACGTATTGAACATATCCATGCAGACTTTAGCCTCTGTCGTTCTGGAGATCAAGGACATATTGGTTTCCATTGCCTCCACACATGTGGCTTCGACGGTTGGTGATGGGTCTAGTACCCTGCCCATCATAAACAAAGTCATGCAGTCGTCGGCCACTCTGTCGACCAACGATCCAGCAGTATCCAACGAAATACAATAAGCACTCATGGTGTTATATGCTCGCCATGATGCTAAGGAAAAGCGAGCCACACTCCAAATGATGGGCATTCGACAGCCTTATCCTGCTGAGTGGGATAATGTGGTTTATTCTCCCAAATATAAACCACGGACTATACCCCCTATGATACTAAGGAGTCGCCTAGATGATACTTGAGCTACTTTGCCTCAGTAATAGGACACCTGCCAAAGGACGAAACTCTTCTCACTAGCATCTTCGTTGGAGCTTTACAGAGGGTGGCCTATGAATGGTTCCGTGGTTTGCCCGACAATTATATTGAATCGTTTAAAGACCTGAAGAAGATGTTCCTGGAATAGTTCTACGAAGGAGGGCTGGACATGACGATGTCTACTCTCATGGACATCGTTTAGAAAGAAAATGATCTCGTACGAGCATACATTGAACGCTTCCGCCAGGCATCCTTAAGGCTACCTCCAGGCATGCCTGAGCCCATGCTCATGGATTTAAGCCACAAAAATATGCTCCATGCCATCAAACTGTGGCACAGTGCTCCCTGCACCGAGGGGACGCACTTCATTACTAAAGCAGACGTAGCTCTGAAGAAGGCACATGACGCACAACTCCTGGGTCTGAACTTCCCCTCTATTAAAGATAAATAGAAGCAAATAAGAGACGTTAAAGGCAAGCAAGCTATGGGCGTCAATATTACAAAGGGTCCAGCGCTCGTGAGCTCCAAGCCAGCCGAAGCACAAAAGCCGAAGGAAACCTACTCCTTCAATGATGAAGACACGTTCGAATTATTCGAGATGCTGACCAAGGGCGGCAGGCTGCAGCTTCAACCTCTCATGCGTCCTGACGAAGTGGAAAGGGTGGATAATCCTAAGTACTGCCATTACCACCAGTACATCCATCATTCAACACACGACTACTACGTATTGAAAAGACAGATTCAACGTCTTATCGACGCCAAAGTCATCTCCTTCGATTACGATGTTTGCCATTGATTATAAAAGAATAGAACAGTTTTATGGAAGGACTGGACTTTTACTTTATAATATAAACTGCCTCATACAAAGAAAGCCTAGGAATGAAAACCTAGGTATAGCAATCTAAGTACAATTATTTAGTTTTGATTCTGGAGGGTGACGATAGAGGCTCGGGAAAGCGACGGCAGCTCTGCCTTACTCCTTGGACGATCAGACGTAGCCTCGGCTCTGATGAAGAAATGCTCTCGGAATGTGTGGGGAGACTCTTCTGTGCATGCCTTTGTCTCTCTGTGTATCTAGCCGAGGTTTTAAAAGGGAATGGCACCTTGCTATTTATAGGAGTGGGGTGTGATCTTTAGGGTTTGCAATTTGCAATGATTTCCCTAAAAAAGTTGGCGGCTTGGGGATTTAATTACCATTTTCCTTGATCCTATTTTGTTGGCAATTAATCTGGACCACTAATCTTGATTGCAACGAATCTGGATAATTAATGCTGATTGTGTAAAATCCGTATGGGCAGTTAATGTTGATTGTCATGAATCTTTGGAAGCTCGGATCTCCTACCACGTGTTTAATCTGCGTGATTGTAATAAATCTGCTTTGATTCGGGTAATTATGATGATTGCACTAAATCTGGTTGTTGGGATTTGTTGATAAATCTTGATTGATTTAATGCTATGTGTCTAACCATCATTACGAGGAAACTGGTCTTCTACCATGTGTCATGACCGTGAGCCACAGTCGCATAAGGGTAGCTTTTTAGGTTTTGAACCGCATAAAGGTGGCAGCCGCATAGGTGTAGCCTCTGAAATCTGAGCCGCATGGGGGTGGTTTCCAATTGAGCCGCATAAGTCTAGCCACGTGTCAAGGCTTCATGGGCATGGCCTCTCAGTATTTGAGCCGCATGGAGATGATCCCCATGATCCGAGCCGCATGACGACAGCGGCCGCATGGGGTAGCTTCTTAGGATTTAAGCCGCATGACGATGGTCTCCATGATCCAAGCCGCATGAGAGCATCAGCCGTATGGGGGGAGGGGTGGCAGCCGCATTGGGAGCTTTGTAGTTGGTGGATCATGCCAGCTGTATAGGAGATTTTTTTTGTTTTCCGAAGAACATGCCGTCATGTCAGAGTTCATCATTTCAGCTTTAATGTCAGAGTCATCACTTTATGTCAGAGCTATTAATGGGAGTAGTCACTTTATGGCCAGCTGTAAAAAACAAGCTGCATAGGGCCACGTGATTCTCTCCCGAGCCGTATGAGGCTATTGGAGAGTTTCTGAGCCGCATGAGGCTTTGATAAATTCCTGAGCCGTATGAGGCTCCTTCTGTTTTGAGCCGCATGGGCTTCTGTTTTGAACCGCATGGGATTTTCTTGTTCTTTTCTATGTTTCTACAAGACCCCCTTCAAAGTTTTCAATTTGAAAAGTTGAAATACTTTGAATAAGAAGCATGGCTCTATGAGCTCCGCTGGCTGCATAGGATGTTCTAGCCGCATGGACTTTTTGGCAGCATGGCCTGTCTGGCCGCATAGACTCCCTAGCTGCATGGGCTCCCTGCCACGCGTGCGTCTCATTAATTGCCCTTAATTCATTTTAGAGCCGTCTTTTGGGGGAATCCCAAGAGTTGGTTCATTAAATATTTGGATTTTATGTCCTGGATTAATCTCCTTTATGAGAGGGAGCAAAATCTGTGGAGTCAATTTTGACTGCAGCACACTACCCGAAGCGGTTATCGGTCCACGTGCCCCCCATATTTTCCTATAAATAGGGGTATTTTTAGGTCATGGAGATTTTTTTTATTTTCTTTTGTTTTTCTCTTGCCCTAAGCTGCTGTGTTTCCTTCTCCGATCATCATCGACAATGGCCCCCAAAGCTCCTAAGGCCTCTGCTGCGGCGAAAGACAAGAAGGCGGCGGCCTCATCGCCGACTGTAGCACCCCCAGTCCATCCTCACGTCCACCCTGCCATCAAGGGTAAGGACTATATAGAAGATCGAACACTTCAAACCCTGAAACAATGGCTCTGTTGCATGTTTTTTATGCACAAGCCTTCTTTCCCTCAACATTCAATGCGTTCTTTATCTTTATGAAGCCGCATATGTTGTATGGGCCGCATGAACTTCTCATATTCGAGCCGCATGGGGTATGCCCTATGCTTGAGCCGCATGAGAACGTCTGAGCCGCATGAACTTTGTAAAAAAACCGAGCCGCATAAAGACTCATCTAAACAGAGCCGCATATACCCTGTAAAAACCGAGCTGCATAAGAACTCGTTTAATCAGAGCCGCATGAACTCTAAATATTTTCTGGCCGTCTTCTGACTTTGTTTCTTTTGTCTCTTTTCAGTAAAACTGCCAGTCAATACTGCAGGAGAACCCCTGGTGGGTCAGGACCAATTTGCCATAGGAGTTCAGTTTGACCATCTAGTCCAGCAGGTGGTGGAGCAACTATCCCAGAACGAGCCTGAGGAGAGGCCGAATCTTATCAAGAACCAGCCCTTTCGCTTTATCTGTGCCATGCTGAACTCAGGGCGATTGGAGGAAAAGTACCCGAAGCAGGCGTTCTTCTTCGGGGACGCCCTGACTGTGAAGAACTCTCAGGTATTGGATATATCTGAGAATTGGAATTTTATTTCTGCTCGGAGGGCGATCCACATCCCCCAGATGGAGCATCATTTTCCATTGGCGTGGTTCAATATGTTGCCGGTGGAAAGGAAGATGCCGGAATCCTTGACCCCAAGCCGGTCGGGAATGATTGTGGATAATATCTACTACAATAAACACATTGGATCAGCGTACGCGGGCAGGGAACCGGTCAGCTGCTACGTGATGGGGCTGGCCCCGGATACCTTCTTAAATGCGCAAGGTCCCAATTTCTCATTCTCTCAAGCCGACACCTTCCTGAATCAACTTGCTCGAAAAGGGTCTTATCCCGTTGGCCGGCTCTCGCTTTTGAACTGGATACACCCCATCCCTTCGTGGGCCAATTTGACCGGGTGGATTTTGTGAGAATATGGGACTTTCCTGCCTGAGGTTGGTCTCTACCACGCCATCCGGGGTACATGTCACGGACTGCCCAACAACAAGGAGTTGTTCATGGCTCTCTTGGAGATGTACAACCGGCGGACGGGGACCTTCTTTGCGCCTGGAGGAGAGATTGGTCTCGCTCTTCATGAGATGCACGCAGTTTCTAGGTTGCCCTGGGGCAATGAAGTGTTTGAAGTATATACTCCAACGAACGAAGAGTTCAAAGATTTGGATCAACGATATCCAGGTTTCGTTGCTGTCTACCAGGAGTTACTGTGTCACCACAGTTACTGTCAGCAGACGACCAGGAAGGATGGTAGATCGGAAGGTAACCTTCCGTATACTAGGGCTTGGCTCTCCCACTTTTTTCAGCAAGGTGCCTCAGACCAGGTTGTACAATGTTATACAATAGATGTACAATGTTATACAATAGTTGTACAATGTTATACAATAGTGTACAATGGTCTATCCCTGGGACTCATGTGATATTGAGAGCACAATATGCACAAGGAGTATACAAGGATATGGGTATTCAATAAATACAATATGTAAGTGAAACATACATCACAATATGTATCTAGTAAATATAAGGGGATAACATCTCAAAAGAAGATCCGTATAGTACCAATCCGTGATAACAATCCTGTCAGCATCAAGTACAGTAATCTAGAGCAAGAATGTAAATCCAGACAAGTATAAAACGGTCAGAGAATGTACTCGCCTCGTATCTGAATGGCTGAAGTAAATGTACTGCCTGAGGAGAGGTGTCTGTCTCCTAATCAGAGCAACACAAGTTACAATATGTCTAAAATAAGGAAATAGACTGCTACAATGCATCTACATGCTGTCTTGGTCAAACTAGGCTAAAGTCAACACTTGGTCAACTCTAGTCAACTATCTAGTCAAAGCTAGGTCAACTGGGTCAACATAGACTCAATGAAGTCTCACTAGGCCTAACCAGTCTACCCTAGCTAGTACACACCATAAAAATCCAAGGCTATACAAGCCAACACAAGTCACATATCAAGATACATCACATTCATGCATATTCAACATTATATATATATATAAGAGAAAAGAACTAACATGTAAAGTTATGTGTGTGTGTGTGAACATGGAGGTGTACATGAAAAGAGAAATCAACACTAGTTATGAGTTTACACTACACATGGCACAAAGCTAACCCATCTACATTACACATGTATTATACTTAACATGTATGGCTACAAGTATACATCTATATACATTAGAGTAGAGACTATTTAAGTTATAACTAACATGCATATATACTTTACATAAATCTATATATTATAGCAATCATTTAGAGAAGGGTTACATGGCATGGTGGTTGATTGGAGTGGGGTGTCCTTGTGCAGAGGGTGAAGTTCATTCTCAGTTTAGTTCCACATTTACATATAAACTAAAGTGAGCTATCCCATAAACTGGTGTAACTAACCACATAAAATGAACCATGTTATCTGAAATCTGCCATTAAGCCAACATCCCATATGCATACAGCTCATGCATTGTCTAATACTGAAATTAACTAACATTTCGAATTAAGGGGTTGAAGGTTAACATTACATTCATAGACATTCCACTATATTGAAAACTAAAATTGGCTTGGCAATAGGAAAAGGAAGGTATATATGCTTACATGGACAGTTCAGTGTTCGAACAACCTAAAATGAACTAACATTCAATCTAAATATCAGCTATGCATTGGTTCTATGTCTACATATGAAATCTGATATTGCATTTACAATATTTATACATTATGCATTCATATCTATCATTACATATATACCTTGCATTTATATCTAGCATTCAATATATACTTTCATGCATGCATTGTATATCATTCTTTCATTCATGCATTTATGCATTGCTTACATATATTACATTAATTGCATTTCTACATTCTTGCATTCGACCATATATATACATTAATGTAAATATGATATATATCATATATATATCATTTCATTCATCTAATATATGCATTACATACTCTATATTCATTTAATATCCATACTACATAGGCTCATAGGTTACACAAAATGCATATATCGTATAGTCACTCTTCTACTTAAAACCAATACTGTACCAATTGGGCATTCACTAAATTCTAGGATTAAAGTATGTTGTAGTACTTCATGTTAGCTTTCTGAAACTTTAAACGGATCGCATTTTCGTGTCCGGAAGCTCCCAAAATCGCGAAAATACCGAAACGCGTTATTCTTTCATACAGCTGACACTCAAATAATTCTACAGAAAGTTACAGAAAGAATTTGGCTTATTAAAATATATATTTGGAAAGCTAACTTCGATACGGTTCTTTTAAAAAAATGGGAGATAAATCGGAGTTTTAAGCTAAAAGTTATGACATTTCTACGTTGCTATTGCTACTAAAAACGTGGATAAAAATTATGACGAATTTGGGTAGTTTGAGACAAAAGAACACAAGTATATAACATAATATATCAAAAACTCACTCTCTACACTAATATATATATATATATGAGACACTATAGAACACATCTCCAATACAAAAATATGAGATTAAACATGTAATAATTCATTCATACATAACAACAACACAGTGTGTCCAAATTTGGGATTTTCCCACATGGACACAACCACAACACAAAGGACACTCCTATGACCACCAAATGGACACGAAATGGACACAAATGGAGATACAACCATGGGGGTAATTCCTATGGGTTCAAAATAGACTTATATGCATGAGGAAATGAAAAGGAGAAAGGATTTATACCTCGCGGTAGATCGAATCGAAGAAAAGCCTTTCCGGGACGACACCGACACGTAGAGATTCCAAAAGGACACGAACGAGCTCCAAATCCTTCCAAACTTGGGTAGCTTTCTCCTTGGCTAGAATGGAGAAGGAAAGAAGAAGATTTGGTGGCAAAATGGAAGGATTTGGTGGAGAAATTGCTAGGAATTGCTCTCTAGGAATTTGGGGAAGAACAAGAGAGAGAGAGTGTGGATGAGAATAATGAAATGAACTTGAGCCTATCCACTCCCAAAGTGGCTGGCCATATGGGACTATTTGTCCTATTATGGTAAGGTCCAAAATGCCTCCACTAACCTATTCTATTAATATTAGGAAAGGGCTAATTGGTTGGGGCTAAATTAGTCATTCTAAAGTCTCTAATCACACTAACCTTATCCATAATAATTAGTCTAACCTCTAACTAAAATATTTCTATCATGTGGGCCATGGCTAACTAATGTGTGGGTCCACTAAAGTCAACACTACCCCCGGGTCCCCGTTTCAAGTCGGATTGAGCTAAAATTCGAACCCGACTCAAATAACCCCAAAACAATATCATAAATAATAAAATAAATTTCAAAAATATAAAATGACAAAAATACTCCTGTTCCTGAAAACTGGGGGGTGACAAATTCCTCAAAATTAAAACCAAACAATAGTAAAATATCAAAATCACAAGTCATAATTTTAAATAGTTTAAAAATGATTAAAAATCACCAAAAATCATAATATGAAATAATTATCAATAAATAATAATTATAATTACAAAATTTCAAAATTACCCTCATCTGGAAAACTGGATGTTACAATCCTACCCACCTTATAAAAATTTTGTCCTCGAAATTAAGATGATCGCACCCCCTTCTAGGTCAGACATAGTCAAGGGTCAATCACTAGTCAATTTCTCAACATCCAAGTACTTGGTCATCAACTGGTCAACTTCTTAGGGTTTTACCTATGCTAGCTATTTAGGTGTTGGCAACTAGAATTTAGCAAAAGAGAAACTCTATAATAGACTAGCTCTTAACTTCCCAATCCTATCAAGTCACCTATAACTAAATACCTACAAGCTAAGCACATGAATACCAAATACCACATATATATATATATATATATATATATATATATATGCTCAAGAACAACAACCCATCACATATATCCTAAGTATATCATCTATATATATACATGACTGATCAACCAAGGGTTAAGGCAGACTAAACTTATAAGGGTCTGAAATAATGCTTAGAACTAGGCTAAGGATGAATGGTCTGAATCAAGGGGACATGGTATCTAGTGAAGGGTCTGCACACTGCCTATAAAGGTGATCAACACAAAGGAACTCAACACGAAGGGAACCTAACTAAAATGGAAAACTGAACCAAGTATAGGCTAAACAACATGTTTATAACCCTATACAACAATGGCCTATAGATACCAACTAACCTATATCCCATATGCCAATATCATCTGCAATCTATCTATGCAAATAGACATCTCGGTCTTAGGTGAAACTACAACTATACTCAAAGGCAGGCTCTGGTCATGGGTGCCTCACTGGAAAAGGTAAGGGAAAGTAGTAATAATCATCAAGGCTGTAAGGCATACTAACATCCTATGTGTAACTGGTTGGTATTATAGATAACAGAAGAATTATCTGCAATGGGTTACTATTCTAACACCAATGCTAACTATCACCTCTAGGGTACAGACACTCTACAAGTCATCATACCATTATACTATGAAGGAACTACCTATGAATAAGCTCTACAAAACTAAATATCCCTAATCCTAAGTCATTTATAACAATCAAAAGGGTATAATGTTTAAACCTTCTCAAGATAAAATCTGTTAATCATATGCGTCTGTCCAAAATTATGTTGTCCAGAGTCTTCATCATGCTAGTGAGCAAGGCTGCGATAATCACAGAGTCCTTGACTAAGGTACGTACCTCTAGGTTCATGGTATTTAAAATTTTTGCACTGCCGCATGCGACGGCAAAAACCTTAAATTCTCATACCCGAGAATACATCCAAAATCTGACTACATGTCCTCACTATGCCAACTAACACGACTATTGAATATTCTAGATCCCATGATTTAGGTGACCTAGCCTATATGATTTTGAAGAAAAACAACATAACAAAATTAATCAATCAACAAGGAATAGATGAAACCGGATTTCAAGGTAGTTATAAAAGACAATTCTGGGAATGGAATTGTGAAGAACGGAACTTACAGCAAGATCTCCAATGGTCTGTGCATCCTCGACTGTCCTGACGATAGCTCGCCCTGCTGGTTTTCCCTGGTATGCTGCTGATGCTGCATGAATCGATGCTGCTGAGAGAAACCGAAAATGACGGAGAAAAGTCTTTATACTGACAGAGGTGCACCTCCAATGTAGCAGAAACGCCAACCTGAGTCATCACAACAGAAGCTGCGGTCTCGAGGCCCTGATGAACAGGACGAGAGGTGGCCAGCCTCTCGATAGTATCCCCCGAACCGAAGCGATGAGATCGTGTCTTCATAACCATCATGAAGACAGATCAAAACAAGAAGCAATTTCTGAGAATGAAGCAAAAATTCAAAGGAGAACAGTTTATATTAAAGGGAGGTCAATAAGCAACAATTTTTGACAAAAAGGAATCTGATTAAGAGTTTTTCCTAATGTGATTGAGTACCTCCAAAAATATCCTAATCCTACTGCAGGCTGTAGTGATACTCTAGTTCGAATACCACTATATAAACTCGACCTGCATGGGCCACCACTAAAAACGTGTCACGACCCGCACCCACCGTGAGGGTACGAGTACGTAACAATGCCCAGCCTACGCCGCAGTGTCGACGGTAGAACGCTGTTCTAGGTCATGAACTATAACTAGCATAATACGAATACTCTCCATAAGGAGGCCAACATAGAGGTACAACTCAATCACAATCTAAGGTAGAATGTAGCACGATAAAATAGATAAGAAATCCTCAACTAAGGTACAACAGAAATGAAATACAAGTCTTATCATCTCTAAAAATATACAACTCTAAAAATAAAGACAACGGCTAAACATGAAAAGAAGGAACAGTCTAAGCTATCTACACTATACAAGGTATCATCCTGAGCAGCTGCCTGAACCTCCCCAGGGGTCCAGGTCGCGAGTGTCAACTAGGCAAGCTCCAAGTAAGGGTGAAGGGTTCCTCATCATCCTCTGTAAAATTTTCAACAGGTCCAATCAGGACGGGAGTGAGCATAAAACATCTTACGCAGTTCATATCATGTTAGGAAATATAAAGCATGCAACAGAGTAAGGTACATGAAACGCTGAAAGAAAGAAGTATATGAAAAATAGTAGAGATTTGATAACAGGAAATATCTAAATATGATAAGTAAGAACTGTAAGCCTACTGTGATTTAGAGTACAATATGGTTATGTAAACGGTCTAGGAAAATGTAATGGTAATTCCATTATACGTAGGTGTACAATAGACATATACAATAGTTATATAATCTTGTACAATAGGATTTGATTACATAACCAATTCTACTCCCCCTCCCCAATCAATACACAAGGATCCACTCCAGTTACGTTATCTTGCATAATAGTGTACAATATTATACAATGGATGTACAATATTATACAATAGATGTACAATGTTATATAATAGTTGTACAATGTTATACAATAGTGTGCAATGGTCTATCCCTGGGACTCATGTGATACTGAGAGTACAATATGCACAAGGAGTATACAAGGATATGGGTATTCAATAAATACAATATGTAAGTGAAATGTATATCACAATATGTATCTAGTGAATATAAAGGGATAACATCTCAAAAGAAGATCCGTATAGTACCAATCCGTGATAACAATTGTGTCAGCATCAAGTACAGTAATCTAGAGCAAGAATGTAAATCCAGATAAGTATGAAACGGTCAGAGAATGTACTCTCCTCGTATCTGAATGTCTGAAGTAAATGTACTGCCTGAGGAGAGATGTCTGTCTCCTAATCAGAGCAACATAAGTTACAACATGTCTAAAATAAGGAAATAAACTGCTACAATGCATCTACATGTTGTCTAGGTCAAAATAGGCTAAAGTTAACACTTGGTCAACTCTAGTCAACTATCTAGTCAAAGCTAGGTCAACTGGGTCAACATAGACTCAATAAAGTCTCACTAGGCCTAACCAGTCTACCCTAGCTAGTACACACCATACAAATCCAAGGCTATACAAGCCAACACAAGTCACTTATCAAGATACATCACATTCATGCATATTCAACATTATATATATATAAGAGAAAAGAACTAACATGTAAAGCTATGTTTGTGTGTGTGAACATGGAGGTGTAAATGAAAAGAGAAATCAACACTAGTTATGAGTTTACACTACACATGGCACAAAGCTAACCCATCGACATTACACATGTATTATACTTAACATGCATGGCTACAAGTATACATCCATATACATTAGAGTAGAGACTATTTAAGTTATAACTAACATGCATATATACTTTACATAAATCTATATATATTATAGCAATCATTTAGAGAAGGGTTACGTGGCATGGTAGTTGATATAGAGTGGGGTATCCTTGTGCAGAGGGTGAAGTTCATTCTCAGTTTAGTTCCACATTTACATATAAACTAAAGTGAGCTATCCCATAAACTGGTGTAACTAACCACATAAAATGAACCATGTTATCTGAAATCTGCCATTAAGCCAACATCCCATATGCATACAGCTCATGCATTGTCTAATACTGAAATTAACTAACATTTCGAATTAAGGGGTTGAAGGTTAACATTACATTCATAGACATTCCACGATATTAAAAACAAAAATTGGCTTGGCAATAGGAAAAGGAAGGTATATATGCTTACATGGACAGTTCAGTGTTCGAACAACCTAAAATGAACTAACATTCAATCTAAATATCAGCTATGCATTGGTTCTATGTCTACATATGAAATCTGATATTGTATTTACAATATTTATACATTATGTATTCATATCTATCATTACATATATACCTTGCATTTATATCTAGCATTCATCATATACTTTTATGCATGCATTGTATATCATTCTTTCATTCATGCATTTATGCATTGCTTACATATATTACATTAATTGCATTCCTACATGCTTGTATTCAACCATATATATACATTAATGTAAATAGGATATATATCATATATATATATCATTTCATTCATCTAACATATCATGCATTACATACTCTATATTCATTTAATATCCATACTACATAGGCTCATAGGTTACACAAAATGCATATATCGTATAGTCACTCTTCTACTTAAAACCAATACTGTATCAATTGGGCATTCACTAAATTTTAGGATTAAAGTATGTTGTAGTACATTATGTTAGCTTTCTGAAACTTCAAACGGATCAAATTTTCGTGTCCGGAAGCTCCCGAAATCGCAAAAATACCGAAACACGTTTGTCTTTCGTACAGCTGACACTCAAATAATTCTACAGAAAGTTATATAAAGAATGGCTTATTAAAATATATATTTGGAAAGCAAACTTCGATACGGTTCTTTTAAAAAAAATTGGAGATAAATCGGAGATTTAAGCTAAAAGTTATGACATTTCTAAGTTGCTATTGCTACTAAAAACGTGGATAAAAATTATGACAAATTTGGGTAGTTTGAGACAAAAGAACACAAGTATATAGCATAATATATCAAGAACTCACTCTCTACACTAATATATATATATATATATGAGACACTATAGAACACATCTCCAATACAAAAAATATGAGATTAAACATGTAATAATTCATTCATACATAACAAAGTGGGTGTTACAGCGGAGAAGCCCCAGCGGTCGAAGACAGAAAGCAGTGGGGGAACAAAGTTCCTGTGCCGGACTCGGATTCCACCACTGCGGATGAAGAGGATGGCGAGCAGGGTGCCGATGACTCTCTCCCTCCTTTAGACGAGGTGGCGGCGGATCATCCGCCCATTGTGTCTGATGAAGTGGTGGCGGATAAGCCGCCTGATGTGCGTGATCCTTCGTGCAAGCGAAGCAGAAGTTAGTCTGCTGCTGGCGGCATGACTTATTCCATAAAAGTGGCTGCTGTTAGGTCCCGTCGGCTACATATCGAGGATGTTGACGTTATTTCTGAGGTGACATGAATTATAACTATCTTCTCCTTCTTTTTCCCTGTACTATGGCCTAATTATTTTCCTTTGCTCTTGTAGGCGTTAGAGGAGTCGAATTCTCGAGAACCGACCGCTGAAGTCGATATGGCCCTGACCACTTTGGTCAGTGACATGTGTACCGCGATCATTTCTGCTGGGGTTCTTCGGAAGGCGGCCGAGGAGTTCCACGTTGCTGAGGACTCAACCCAGGGTGATGGAGGCTTTACTGAACTTGTCTCTGAGGCTGTTGAATTTTAGCAGGGTGATGCTGAACCAGTCGTATCCCTTTCCGGGGTGGCTGGGGCAGAAGAAACAGCTGAATTCGACTTGGAGGTTGCTGGTGAGGGGACTACGGAGGCTGTGAGCGAACCGCAGCCTCCATACTCCTCCCCTGGTAAGATAAGCCAAATCTTAACTAGTGAGGAGGCCTATCTGCTCTATCATCACATCCTTCGGGTTTGACTGATTGATGGTTGCTCTAGAAATACAGGTCCTGCCCCTTCAGTGCCGATGACGGACATTGTTAAGGTAGGCTCTGACAGCGGGGATCTGGTGGAGGGGAGTGTGCCCCCTCCTTTTTCGACTTATATTGAAGGGCCTTCTGCTGAATCGAGTTTGGGAGGTCAGGTGGCGGCACTGCCGGGACAGGAGGCGATGGTCCCTGCGTCCTCCTCTACTCAAGTGGCTCCGAGGGTCGACCTTTCTGCCTTACCGAGTATTCAAGTTCTGCGGGCCGCAGAGGAGGAGTTAGCCACTATCCACACGTCTTTCCGCTCTGAATTTGTTTCCTTGGTGGCAGGGGTGGCGAGTTCAAGCGCGCCTCCTTCGACACTGCCAGCCACACTTTCTTTGACACCATCTTCTACGGAGGTTCTGTATGAAGCGTCACAGGACGTGTTTGACAGTTTCTACCGCCACTTGAAGAGAGGGGTCGAGGCTGCAGTAGAACGGGGGACCCCTTTCGCCTTGGCCCGACAATGCGCCCGAGGCTAAATTGACATTCTCAAAACCCTTTCCGGTGGAGCGGGGATAGTCACGCTTCTGGAGCCAAAATTGCTAGAGGCTGATCAGCTGGGGGGCTAGTTTCAGGTGCTGTGCCAAGCTGATCTGTCTGCTGCGATAGATCAAGAGCGCGGTTTCCTCATAACTGCCATAAACAAGGTAAGGGTCGCTCGGGATACGGTCAAACCGGTCATACTGAAGGATCTCCGCGATCTGTCTCAGCTATATGATCAGTTGAGCCGCGAGAGTGAAGATTGTACGGCTCGGGAAGCGACTGCCTCCCGTAGGATAATTGTCACGCGGGAGTAGATCCTCGAGCTTCAGAGGAAGCTGGCTTTCTTGGAGTCTGAACTCGAAGCTTCCCGTACAGAAAATGGAATGATTATCCAGGAGACCGACAAAGTTACTCGAGCTTCTGCTGGCCTGGAGCTCGCTCTGTAGAAGCTTGAGGATGGCTGGCGGGCTCACGTGCACTTGGATGATGCAGAGCGGTTGTCTCAGGAGGCCGAGCGTCGAGCCAAGCAGTGGTTCGAACGGGGAACTGCTTTGCTGAGGAGCCGTCTCCTGGAATTATGTACCGCCGAGCCATAGTCGGCTCTTTTGCTTTTTTTTATATTCATGTTCTTTTCCGCTGTCCAAGAACCTGTAGTACTTTTAGCTTTGAAATAAAAGAGTATGTTTTATTCTACCCTTCATTTGTGCTGCTTATTGCGTTTATGGTGTTATGGTGGTGTTTGTCCCGCAGAGGGACTGTTTGTGGACCTGTTACCCTTGGCATACCTGGATTTTAGGTATGGATAACAAATTTGATGGGGATACCTAGAACGATTCCACGGTGAGGTGGTCATTGATGTTCCTGGTATCGGAAGAAAGAATGCCATGGAGCAGCTGGGCTCCCGGGGCATGATAAGAAATGAGGGGCATGTACCAGGAAATTTGGTACAACATTTGTGGTCAGCAGAGGAAATTTGTGGACCTATTATCCTTGGCATACTCCGGTTCAGAATACGGATAATAAGACAAGAGAAAACCAACATACTTACTCAAAGGTAATTCGAATGTGGCAAGTATGGGGGTTTTACCGCGGGGTCTTCCTACTCAGAGGTAATGAGGACGTAGCCGAAGTGGACTCAGCGGGGGATATTTTTGGTCAACAGTGGACAATTGTGGGCCTATTATCCTTGGCGTACTCCGGTTTTGGGTACGGATAATAAGTCGAAAGGGAACCAACATACTTACTCAGAGGTAATGAGGACGTGGCAAGCATGAGGGTTTCTTCGATGGAGCCTTCCTACTCAGAGGTAATGAGGACGTAGCAGGAGTGGGCTCCATGAAGGTGTACATAAAATGACTCAGAGGTAATGAGGACGTGGAAGTTCTATGTAAGGGGGTGATTTGTTTTTGGCGGAAGTGAAACAACTCAGAGGTAACATCGACGTGGTTGTTTTGGGAAATTTATGGATCTGTTACCCTTTTTTGTGCACTGAAAGTGCGGGTAGTGGATCATGAGTATGAAGCTCTTTTAGGAAGAAAGTTCAGAGGTATGATCATACATAACTTACTACCTAAAAGACGCGATATAGATTTATCTGGAGTGACCGGAGTGTAAGTTCAGCGGTACCTGCGGGTACATAACTCGACAATCAGGGGAATATGGAGTCAGAATGTAAGTTCAGCGGTACCAGCGGGTACATAACTCAACAATCTGGGAAATATGGAGTCAGAATGCGTCGCGAAACGTCGCTATATCAGCGACGCGTACCGACGAACTTGTGACGCACTACCCCATTGAACAAAATGAAGACGTTAGACGTCGCTATTAGTCGTTGTTGGCGACAAACAGCGACGTCTTTTGTTGACGTCGCTATAACCCCAAACATTAGCGACGAAATTTTACGGAGTCGCTAAATACGTCGCTGATTTGACTTATTTTGGTAGTGTGTAAGTTCAGCGGTACCAACAGGTACATAACTCAACAATCTGGGATTTGGAGGATGTTGTTTCAGACATAATACTTGTTCAGGAACTTGTCGTTGATGGGCAACATGAGCAAGTCTTCATTTTGTTTTGCGAGGCGGTAAGCTCCATTGGAGAATACATCATCGATGATGAACGGGCCTTTCCACTTTGGCTGGAACTTGTCGACGGTTTTGTGAGTCATAACCGTCGGCCTCCGAACTACCAGAACGAGATCGCCCACTTGGAATGTTCTGATTCTTCTTCAGCCACCCCCAGTGTCACTGAAGACTGAGGGGATGACTTGGGCAGCTTAATTACCAGGGGCTCCATAGGTGGAGCGGAACGTGGAGTCGTTGGCGTACTAGCGACCCCCAGTTTGGTGCTCGGAGCTGGGCGGGAAGTTGTTGGCTGGCTAGCAGTCCCTGGCTCAGTGCTCGGATGCTAATTTATTTTGGGAAGGCGAATCGTCATCGACTTGACAGAGGGATTGAGCTCCTCTATTTGTTGCTGGCTAGCTCTAGGCAGCCTGATTGTTAGTGGCTCTGTCGTGGGTCTTGATGCTTGGCCAGACCTTGGCAGTCAGATTACCATCTGTTTTTCCTGTGTAGAGAGGCTAATTGCGTCCTTACGCAGAGTGGCTGTAAGGGGTACAGTTATGCCAGGTTTGCGGGCTTGGAGGTGGATCGTCAGAGGTTCTTCTGATCCAGTTGTTGCCTCAGTTTGAGCTTGAGTATCTCTTTCGGCGATATGTTTTTTCAACTTTTCGTACAAGCATGAATCTGAGTAGTAGGATTCGACCCCTTTGAAGGGATCGATGTCGGCAAATTCAGTCCTCACGAAGTCGTGTTTGTCGACGTACTTGAAGCATTGGTACAGTGTGGAGGGCACGATCATGTAATTGTATTTCCAAGGACACCCCAGGAGAATGTTGTAGGAAGTGTTCGTATCTATGACATAGCAGGTCACTTCTGACTGATGGTCACCGATTTGGCACTTTAAGCGAATCTTTCCGATCGAATAGCTTCTGCCTGAATTGAAACCGCTGATGGCGGTGCTTGTCGGTGTCAGACAATGCATTAGGATGCACAGATGATGTAGTAGACTCTTCGGGATGATGCTTATGGAAGAGCCGGGATCAATATATATTTGATCCACCTTGACATTGCCAATGTACCCAGTATAATACAGAGGGCGATCATGTAGGTTGGTCTTGATAAGCATATCCTGCGGAGTGAAGACGATGTTGGGCATTGCACTTGTGCAAGCACTGTCCTGGAAATCTGCAGACGGGCTCTCCCAGTGAGATTGGATTGAGCCAAATATGTGTCGACATTTTGGAGCGCCTTGCTTAGTGCGACGCAAACATCTTTGGAGAGTCTCAGGAGCTCGTATAGCGATAATTTGGCCACTGTGTTAGCCAAGATATCGAAGATGTAGGGCCTCTCCAGTCCATGAGGCATTTTCTTCGGAGCGGTTTGTCGAAGCGAGTCTCCTTCGGCCTAGGCTTATCGGTCGTCGAAGGCTGCGAAGGTCCTGGAGCATCAGCAGCTGTTGGCTGATGGTCTTCAGCCGAGTTATCTGGTGTAGGTTGGTATTGCACACCCGACCGGGTGACAATAGCTGTGGCTTCTTCGACATCTACCGAGATTGTACAGCAGGATTTGACCTTTCCACCCTTTTTTCTGCCAGTGGAGGGTGGTGTGGGTCGAGTCACTTCAAGTACCAGGTCCGGATGGAACCACATGACCTTCCATCGTGATGTGGTAAACGAAACTAGACCAGCAGCTTGATCTCGAGGAGGTAGAAGATCAATGGAAAGCTACTGAGGGACGGGTACTACGTCGTCTTGAGTCTCTGTCGGAGGGAAGCTGCCGATCCGAACTAACACCATGTTGGCTGCAACGGTTACCTCCTCGAAATCGATGGCCAGAGCCTTCGAATCGATGAGATGCTGGATAATTTGCTTCAATTGGAAGCAGTCCTGTATGGCGTGGGAGACGTAACGATGGTAATGGCAGTACATGGGGCTTTCCATTTCGGCCGGCCGAAGTTTCCGTCTAGGTGGAGGGAGCTGGATTCTATCTCCTTATATGAGCATGTCCAAGATGGGCTTGACATGACCGTCCTCGAAGGAGTAAGTCATCTGCGGCCACTGCTTTTCAGCTGGCTTTGATTCAGGCTTCTGGGTTGCGTCGGCCACCATAGCCTGTTTGCCCTTGTTGTCTCGGTTATTGGAGGAATTACCCCCGTTGTTGGTGTTGTCATTAGGGCGTTTGCCCTTGTCCTCTCCCTTCGATATATGTAATCCCAGTTGGCGAGCCTTCTTCAACTTATCTTCGGTGCTAGTGGCACTGATGATGAACGTCTTCCAGTCCTTAAATTGACTTTCACCCATCCAGAGGCTGATTGTTGGGAGCAATCTCTTTTGGCAAATTTTAATAAAGAGGAATCCAGATTTCCAGACGGCAACTTCATTACGGTTTGGCGAAACTGCTCAATATAGTTCCTTGTCAGCTCCTTCTCCCCTTGAACAACATCCATGAGGGTGGACATCGTCACGTCTTGTCCTATTTCATAGAACCTCTCCAAAAACATACGCTTGAAGCCGACAAAGGAATGGATGTAGTTGTCTGGCAGGTTACGGTACCAGTCGAAGGCGACCCCTTCCAATGCCTCGATGAATAATCGTGTAAGGATGGCGTCGTCATGGAGCAGATGGTCGATTGTTACCTTGAAGTACGTAATGTACCGACTTACGAAAGTCTTGCCATCATAGGGATTGATGTTGAACAGCTTATATCATGGCGGAAAAGGGACATCCCTCCATGCAGCAGGGTATGGTTGCCGTATTCTGAGGTCTTGGGAGGTTTTCCGGGCGTGAAACATGGCCCGGAGCTCCTGTACCTCTTTTCTTGCCTCCCTGGCCTCATCCGCAGCGGTGGAAGCCGATATTTTAAGAGGATTGTCGCCCGGGTTTGGTGTCGCTGAGTTCGAGTCCGCATTGACCGCGGGACACAAGCTTGTTTGGCCAGGCGTCCTTCCTTGCAGAGTTGGAAGAGCCATTTTGATTTCGTCCATGGATTTGACCAAGGTACGCACTATGGCCTCCAGAGTGTCGATGCGTTGGCGATCACTGGGACCGTTTTGATCGTCATTTGTTATGAATGTCGTCCTCACACGAGCCGAAGTGGAAGGGACGATGGACGACGTGCCCTCTGAATCATACCCCTGTACAGAGAAGTCGTCGGGGTATGTAGGAATATTTTTCTCTGGTTCGGACTCAGAAGGAATAGTACCCCCAGCTTTAGAGCTTGCCTCTTCTTGAGAGTCGTGAACATCCTCGGGGACGTCGGCACCTGCTGTATCTGTTAGGAGAGTCGTTTTCCCAGGCTCATCTCCTTGGAATACCGGATTATCGTGGATGTTCAAAGGAATGCTTCCTCTGGTTCCAGCGACCCCCAGTGATATGGATGATGAATCTTCCAATGTAGTAGATTTCATCTTCGAACGGGTACCTTGGAAAACTCCGGTGGTATGCAACCGCTTAGATGATAGTTTCTTGGTCACAGTGGTTGAAATCTTCGGGCTGGAGATATTTGTTTTCTTTCCTCTCCCGCTGGCGAGGATTCTCTGAGCAGAGTTGCAGGAGACGACGGGAAGCGCCTCATCCTCTGAACTTGGTTGTTACAGTCTTTGGAAGACGGACCGACGGTCTTCTCGTACTGTCGTATTGTTGCAGCAGCAGTTGACAATAACTTGGGTGGAGTGATGTCCGTGGGAGGACTCTTTGCACACCGAGTCCCCTTCTCTTTCCTTGCGTTTGTGAAGGATCACGTCAAGCAAGTCAGATGGGTCTCGAGCAACCACGTTTGCTCCCTGGTTGCGGGAAGAATTTTGGGAACAACTCTGTCCGTTTGCTGCCGGGGGCTGGACTCGAGTGGTTCTGTATAACTTTCCATCAGAGGCCTGCATAACAGTAAGAGGAGCACTCGGATGGTCAGAGGTTGGGACAGCTGACTGAGCTTGCCGAGCTTGCGCTGCCCTAGACTTCTTCATTCTAGCGCCTGAGGGCATATAGTAGGAAGAGTCTAAGTGGTGCTGCAGAGAGTCAGACACATTTTGTTGGGAGCATAAGAGATCAGGGCCATAGGAGAGGCGGTCGAAGACGGAGCCCGAGCCGTGTGGAGTGGATAATATGCGGCTCGAATCAGCAGTCTTCATGCGGCGGACAGTCGTGGCCGCATAGGCCTTCTTCATGCGGCTGGAAGTCTCGGCCGTATGAGTCTCCTCCATACGGCTGGAAGTCTTGGCCGTATGGGCATTCTGCATGCGGCTGGCAGTTTTGGCCGCATGAGAATCATGCATGCGACTGGCAATCTTGGCCGCATGAGCATCATGCATGCCATTGGCAGTTTTGGCCGTATGAGCATCATATATGCGGCTTGCAATCTTGGCCGCATGAGCATCATGCATGCCGCTGGTGCCTTTATTCATCTTCTTCCTGGACCACATAGAGTCCCTCTTTGTCCCTGTAAGTCCAGCATCGTAGTATTTTCCTCTGTCGGGCTTGGGGACAGCAGAGTCCTCTATGGCCTGAAGTGGAGCCGTATGAGAGTCGCCCTTGCCGTCTTGGAAACCAGAGAGTACTTCTTCTAGAGTTTTGGGAGGAGCAAATGACTTGGGCCTCCACTCCCTGCGAGCCTTCTTCATGCGGGCTCACTTCTGGATCGGGCCAGCGCTCCCATCGGAGAGCATTTCTTCAAACGCCTGTTGGTCAAAGCTGACGACCATCTTCTATTGTGTGGAGCCAAGTTTGGCTGCATTCGATTGCGTCACCAACTTCTCAGCCGTGGAGAAGTTTGTCTCCAGCAGAGTCGCCATCGTGTTTGCCATTGATTATAAAAGAACAAAATAGTTTTATGGGAGGACTGGACTTTTACTTCACAATACAAACTCGCTCATACAAAGAAAGCCTAGGAATAGAAACCTAGGTACAACAATCTAAGTACAATTATTTAGTTTTGATTCCGGGGGTGACGATAGAGGCTCGGGAAAGCGACGATAGCTCTGCCTTACTCCTTGGACGATCGGACGTAGCCTCGGTTTTGATGAAGAAATGCTCTCGGAATGTATGGGGAGACTCTTCTGTGCGTGTCTTTGTCTCTCTGTATATCCAGTCGGGGGTTTGCAAGGGAATGGCACCTTGCTATTTATAGGAGTGGGGTGTGATCATTAGGGTTTGTAATTTGCAATGATTGCCCTAAAAAGGTCGGCGGCTTGGGGGTTTAATTACCATTTTCCTTGATCCTATTTTGTTGGCAATTAATCTGGACCACTAATCTTGATTGCAACGAATCTGGACAATTAATGCTGATTGTGTAAAATCTGTATGGACAATTAATGTTGATTGTCATGAATCTTTGGAAGCTCGGATCTTCTGCCACGTGTTTAATCCGCGTGATTACAATAAATCTGCTTTAATTCGGGTAATTTTGATGATTGCACTAAATCTGGTTGTTGGGATTTGTTGATAAATCTTGATTGATTTAATGCCACGTATCTAACCATCATTATGGGGAAACTGGTCTTCTGCCACGTGTCATGACCGCGAGCCAAATCCGCATGAGGGTAGCTTCTTAGGTTTTGAATCGTATGAAGGTGGCAACCGCATAGGTGTAGCCTCCAAAATCTGAGCCGCATGGGGGTGGTTTCCAATTGAGCCGCATAAGACTAGCCATATGTCAAGGCTGTATGGGCATGGCCTCTCAGTATTTGAGCCGCATGGAGATGATCCCCATGATCCGAGCCGCATGAGGACAGCGGCCGCATGGGGTGGCTTCTTAGGATTTGAGCCACATGACAATGGTCTCCACGATCCAAGCCGCATGAGAGCATCAGCCGCATGGGGGGGTGGCAGCCGCATACGGAGCTTTGGAGTTGGTGGATCGTGCCAGCTGTATAGGAGATTTTCTTCATTTTCTGAAGAACACGCCGTCATGTCAGAGTTCATCATTTCAGCTTTAATGTCAGAGTCATCACTTTATGTCAGAGCATTTAATGGGAGCAGTCACTTTATGGCCAGCTGTAAAAAGTAAGCTGCATAGCGCTACGTGATTCTCTTCTGAGCCGCATGAGGCTATTGGAGAGTTTCTGAGCCGCATGAGGCTCCGATAGATTCCTGAGCCGCATGAGGCACCTTCTGTTTGAGCCGTATGGGCTTCTTCTATTTTGAACCGCATGGGCTTTTCTTGTTCTTTTCCATGCTTCTACATACGAAGAAAAAACTTTAACGGCCAACATGGTCAAGATACAGTTCGGGAGCTTCTCGATAGCCGAGACTCAAGACGGCGTCGTCCCTATCCCAAAGGCAATGATGGAAGTCGTCAACCTTCTACCCGTCGGAAAAAATGCTCAGGGCCTCATCCCCTTCACAATACTGCAAGTTGAAGTGATGTGGGTTCATCCAGATCTCACTCCTGACATGACTGTGCCAGCAGCACGCCCGGCTAAAGGAAGAAAGGTCAGGACATGTCGCATGGTCACCTCCTCGGCAAAAGACACCAGGGTGACCACTCGTTCGTCTCTCCAGCCCAAGGAAGACCCTACGACATGTCCGCATTACCATAGCGTGGTCGAGGTGATTCCTAACATCACCTTCGTGTAGCACGATATACTGCTAAAGAACAATCGTCACAACCGACCCATGTACAATACAGGATACGTGGGTGCCATCAAGGTTGATCACATTCACATCGACCCGGGCTCATCGCTCAGTATCATTCCTCGAAGTCTGCTCCAAGCTCTAGGGATCCCGATGTACCGTCTTACGGCATCGAACACCACCATCAGCAGCTTTAACGCAGGGAAGAGTGAGCCTCTGGCAAGATCTGATTAAAGTATCAAATATGTGATCTTTATTCTGAGGTAACCTATTACGTCATCGATGCAGACATAAACTATAACATGTTGCTTGGGCGGCCATAGATCCATGAATACATGATCGTCCCCTCCACCCTTCACCAGTGCATAAAGTATGTGACCAGTGACGCGACCGTCAAGACGGAGTTTTACTACAAGAAAATAGGTCTTTTCCAACGTTTATTCCTCCAACATTTTTGTAAACGTTGGCTAAGTTAGCATATAACGACGTATTTAAAAAAATGTTGGTCATGACCGGCATTTGTCTTTAAACGTCGCACAATATACCAACGTTTGTAAACAAACATTGATAATTACCTGCGTTTTCCCTTAAACGTTGAGCAATATACCAACGTTTTTAAACAAAGGTTGACAATTACCTTCATTTGTCTTTAAACGTCGAGAAATATACCAACATTTTTAAAACAAACATTGATAATTACTTGCGTTTTTCTTTAAACGTCGAGCAATATACCAATATTTGACAATTACCTGCGTTTGTCTTTAAACGTCGAGAAATATACCAACATTTTAAAAACAAACGTTGTTAATTACCTGCGTTTTTCTTTAAACGTCGAGCAATATACCAACGTTTTGTGAAGCATGTCACATATTTGGAAACCCTTTTCGACATTTCTTTGACTTTTTTTTGGGCATTTACACTTATTTGACGTGTGAAGGAATTTTTTTTCTAATCCTACATAAATTAGGCAGATTTTGTTTATGAAAATTAAGGTGAACCATTGACTAAATTAAAAAGTCTGCTTTATACATATAGCAAATGACCTCTAGCCTAGTGGTTAAGAGAGATGCATGCGGCCCGAGTGGTCAGGAGTTCGAATCCCAGTGGGAGCGATTCCAGAAACAATTTACCTGGTTCCAAAAAAAAAAGTTTTTGAAAAAATTTGGCCATACAAAACCTAACGTTTGTTTAAAATGGTTAGGAAATCAAAATTCGACGTTTTTGGAAAAAGGTTGGGAAAACTCATCGTTTCAAAAAACGTTGGAAAGTTCTCTTTTGTGACGTTTTTGTGAGAAACTGTTGGAAATATTGTAATCATTATAGAACAATTAATGGCGTTTATAAACGTCGTCTAAACCCTATGCCAACGTTTTGCGTAAATGTTGTAAATTGCCAACTAGAGCAACGACGACGTTTGCAAAAACCGTTGAACAAACGTCGGTAACGCCTATGCCAACGTTTTGCACAGTTTTGCCAACGCTAATAAAACGTTGGAAAAAATCATTTTTCTTGTAGTGTTTGATGACATCGACCCGTTTCGAGGTCTCAAAGTATACTATACAGATGCTGATCTGTACAAACAACTCCCCTGGGACGACGAGTCCAACGATGCCGATGACGAAACAGAAGCTGCAGCCATCACGGAAGGACCCATAAAGGTTCGACTAAAAGGAAAGCCACCTAAGACTCCAGTCCCCTTGTCATCAAACTCTGGGGCAATGCTCCAGCACGGCCGCCTCCGACGGCATCAAGCAAAGAGCCCCTACAAATAAAGCTTTCCTGAAAGGCCCCGACACCCGCTTCAAAGCTGCAGGATACTCTAGCCGTGCCTCCCGCGATGATCAACATGAAGCGAAAATCTCCTCCACCTTCTTCTACAGCAGCTCTTGCCCACGAGGAATTACAAGATGGCGTCTGTGCCAATACTGAGGCACAGTCTTTAGATGATGTAATCCCTCGGGATAAAATTTTGTATTTTATTAACAGAAAGTTTTCTTTAAATTACTCATGTGCACATTGGAACACGTACTTCTTAGACAACGCTCTATGTACTCTACTAACGCAAGTGATAATCGCCAACCATGTAAACCGTGTTGCCCCCTCCAAAGGCTCCTACTTCCTAGTCCCGCCAAGGAACCCAGAGGAGCAACCTATCGTCTTCGGTCGACTGGAACATCCGCAGCGACCAGCCCCAGGAGAACCAGAACCAGACGACGGCAAGATGCAGCTCTGCCGCTATGCTACTCAAGCCAAATATCTCATCCAGAAGATGGAATACGACCTGAACAGCAATAAAGGGCTGAACTACGGCAAAGGTCGGCGACTTCCCTTATGAGTTCGTAATCAGAAGGGGAAGCCTCAGAACTACTACTAACGTACTCGTCGGGTGTTGGGGTATATTACTCCTACGACCACTTCAGAGAGTTCAAAACCGGAGGCTCCACTACACTCGCATTCTTCTGACTCTTCAACCCCGGGTTCTGATACCAGTATAGGTCGGGACCTCTAAAAGGTACTATTCGTCAACATGGTTCCCACAGACGATCCCACAGAGGAAGAGGACCAGGCACTCAATTTCTTCAAAGAGGAGTCCTGGGCTCAATGCCTTGGCTCTCAGTGGGAATGGCATTTCGAACAGCAAGAGCCTTCCACCGAGGACGAAGTCGTCCAGATTGACTTAGGGGATGAAACTTCTCATAAACCCATCTTTGTCAGCAAAAGCCTGACAGAAGACGACAAAGATTCTCTAGTACAGCTGGTCCAGGAGTATATAGACGTCTTTGCCTGGAGCTTTTAAGATATGTCAGGTTTGGACCCACAAGTCACCATGCACCGGCTTAACATTCTACCTGACGCCAAACCTGTTAAACAGCAGCAGCGTCACTTCCATCCCAATATTATGGGTGCCATCAAAGAAGAAGTCGATAAACTCCTTGAGAGTGGCTTCATCCGTAAATAACAGCATCCAGACTGGGTGACCAATATCGTATCGGTTACCAAGAAGAATGGAAAGATTAGAGTTTACATAGACTTCTGGGATCTCAACCTGGCTTGTCCAAAAGACGAATTTCCTCTCCCAATCACAAACGTGATGATCGAAAACACTTGTGGCTTTGAGCGTATGTCCTTCATGGATGGCTTCTCAGGCTACCACCAAATCAAGATGTTCCCCGAAGACGAAAAACATAATTCGTTCCGGACTACGAAAGGGATATACTGTTATAATTTATGCCCTTCGAATTAAAGAATACGGGCGCAACCTACCAGCGGGCTATGAGTACCATATTCCGCAATCATCTTCGAAAGACGGTGGAGTGTTACGTCGATGACACTGCCGTCAAGAGCAAAGTCAAGTCCAGCCACTTGGACGACTTACGAACAATTTTTGACATATTGTAGTCGCACCAACTAAAGATGAATCCGGCCAAGTCCTTCCTAGGTGTCTCCAGCGGTAAGTTCTTAGGCTTCATCGTCGTGGCGAAGGGAATCCATATTAACCCGGAGAAGACGAAGGCAATCCTGGACATGGCTCCCCCGAAGAATCTTAGAAAACTTTGAGGCCTACAAGGACATCTGGCATACATCCAGAAGATTCATAGCGAACCTCTCTAGTCGATGCCAGCCTTTCACCAAACTAATGAAGAAGGGGGTCTCCTTTGTATTGAAAGAAGAGTGCTAGCAAGCATTCGACGACATCAAGAAGTACCTCACCAATCCCCTTGTTCTGGTAGCTCCAGTAATAGGAAGACCTTTTATACTCTACGTCCGAGCTATGGATCACTCTCTCAGGGCATTACTGGCCCAGAAGAGCGATGAAGGACACGAGTAGGCCATCTATTACCTCAGCAGAACCATGATTGAAGCCGAGCACCGGTACAATCCTGTCGAGAAGGAGTGTCTTATTGTACTCTTCGCCATTCAAAAAATACGTCACTATGTAACCGGATAGACGATCCACGTCGTCTTTCGAATCAATCCCCTCAGGGTCCTCATGACCAAGCCGGGGGCTTTGTACTCGAGGTTAGCCACCTGGGCCAAACTCTTGACTCCTTATGACATGGTATTCGTCCCTCAGAAGGTAGTTAAAGGACAAGCGTTGGCCGATTTCCTAGCAGCACACCCTATGCCAGATACGTCAAAGCTCTACGACGACATCATCCCCAATGAAATCTTAGAATCCAATACTGTCTTAGATAACCCCGTATGGCAAGTGTTCTTTGATGGTGCTTCAAGGACAGGACCCAAGGGTGAGATTTAGCAGGAGTGGGGGTTGTCCTTATTACCCCTGACGGCCTGATCATCCATCGCGTCTACTCCCTCATGGAGTCATGTACCAATAATGTTGCTGAGTACAACGCCCTCATCATCGGGCTACACCTTGCTAAACAATTGGGGGTTGACTACATCGAAGACTATTGGGACTCAAAGTTGATCATTAGCTTAGTTCGAAGGTAATATAAGGTCCATCATGAGGACCTAATATCCTACCATTAGGCGCTCATCGACATCATCTTCACGTTCACAGGTTTTCTTATAGAACATGTGCCATGTTTACAAAATTTGGAGGCCGACGCCCTCGTCGGTCTCGCCGGCTCTCTCACAGCTCCTGGAAGCTCCCAATACACCGTTACGGTGATGGGGCGAGAACTCGTCTGTCCGAAGAACGCTCTGCACACATGATAAAGTTACTCAGTCCAAGCGGAGGCTAATATAGATGTACGGGACTGGCATTTTCTGTTCATCGACTAAGCGGTCTACGAGATTCTACCCGAAGACCCGAAGGAGGCGGCTTCCATCAGGAGACGTTCCCTACGTTTCTTCTATGACACAGCTACCAAAATGCTGTACCGTCGTTCTTACGATGGACTCCTCCACTGGTACCTATCCCAGACTGAGGCGCATAGAGCGCTTCGAGAGGCACACGATGGGATCTATGGAGCTCATCAACCCGGGCCCAAGTTGCAAGACCGACTGCGTCGCATGGGCTATTACTGGCCCACTATGATAGCGGACACCGTGGAATATACAAAAAAGTGTCAGGCATGTCAGTTGCATGTAGACTGTATTCACCAACCTTCGGAGCATCTACACCCTACTGTGGCCTCCTGGCAATTTGAAGCATGGGAAATGGATATCGTTGGGCCAATCAGCCTGCCTTCCTCTAAAGGACATCGGTTTATCCTTGCCATCACAGATTACTTCTCCAAGTGGGTGGAAGCAGAGTCATTGGCAGAAGTAAAAGCCTCGAACGTGATCAGCTTCATCAAGCACCATGTAATCTACCGGTTCGGGTCCCCAGAAGAATTGTCCACGACAATGGCCCCTAGTTCGTGAGCCATGCCTTCTAGTAGTACTGTGACAAGAACCAAATTCTGAATGTGGTATTAATGGCCTATAACCCGACGACTAATGGGTTGGCTGAAGCATTCAACAAAACTATCGTCAAACTGCTTAAGAAAGTCGTGTCCTCTAATAAATGCGATAGGAACGATAAGTTAGGCGAATGCCTATGGGCATACCGAACGACCGTACGGACACCAACGGACAACAAACCATTCGCCCTGGTCTATAGAAGTGAAGTGGTGCTCCCCTTAGAGATTCAAATCCCATCCTTACGGTAGCTATCACCAATCAGCTGACTGACAAAGATAACGAGCACAGACGGTTACAGAGTTGGATGCGTTGGATGAAAAATGCTTGCTAGCACAGCAAAGAATAGAGCTTTACCAAGCTCCTATTGCTGGGGCCTTCAACAAAAGAATCCAGGAAAGATCATACCAAGTGGGTAACCTAGTCTTGGTATGTGGCTACAAAGATCTATTACAGACTCTTCATAGTTGCATACACAGAGACAAGAATCTGAAACATCATCAAGCATGCACACTCATGCCTCATGTTCATGCTTCGGTTCAAAGCACCCTGAGCTTGACCCAAGTTTGGGATACATTAAAGGGGGTCATGTAGAAGCATAAAAAATCTCAGCTGATAACATTCCTCCACCACAGCGCAGATAATACAAAGGCGCAGATCGAGTATTAAAAAGGCAACAGAAGATACGTAAAGAAGTTTTGTTATTATTATGCCTACAAAGATCTAGTAAGATTCATCAAGGCTATACGTAAAGGAATAATCCAACTTCTTCTATAAAGGATCGATCACAGGAGTCTATAATAGACTTAATCTTCATCAAAGCGTAGGCGTCTTTCGTTTTGGTAAGCATACTAGAAGATTGATCTCCATCAAGGCGCATTCTAACTTTTTTGTATGCGTAACACTTCAAACACATGTCAATTGCTCGGCCAAAGGAAGCAACTTCCTAAAGTTGCATACACAGAGACAAGAATCTGAAACAACTTCCTAAAGTTGCATATTACAGACTCTTCATAGTTGCATACACAGAGACAAGAATCTGAAACATCATCAAGCATGCACGCTCATGCCTCATGTTCATGCTTCGGTTCAAAGCACCCTGAGCTTGACCCAAGTTTGGGATACATTAAAGGGGGTCATGTAGAAGCATAAAAAATCTCAGCTGATAACATTCCTCCACCACAGCGCAGATAATACAAAGGCGCAGATCGAGTATTAAAAAGGCAACAGAAGATACGTAAAGAAGTTTTGTTATTATTATGCCTACAAAGATCTAGTAAGATTCATCAAGGCTATACGTAAAGGAATAATCCAACTTCTTCTATAAAGGATCGATCACAGGAGTCTATAATAGACTTAATCTTCATCAAAGCGTAGGCGTCTTTCGTTTTGGTAAGCATACTAGAAGATTGATCTCCATCAAGGCGCATTCTAACTTTTTTGTATGCGTAACACTTCAAACACATGTCAATTGCTCGGCCAAAGGAAGCAACTTCCTAAAGTAGCGATTGGCCCGAGCTCCCTGAAGGTGCAGTAGGTCGCAAGCCCAGAACAAGCAGAGCCGAGTATGGCCGACTGCTCATCGGAAGAGCAACCAGTCCAAACCCCATAGTCAGGACCTCCAAGTCCTCCAAGAGGTCGCCCAGAGTCAAACTCCTTAGGGAGGATACTTGGATACTTCTCGAGAGCGGTGATGACTCCTTCTACAAAGAGTTCTTCTATAAGAATAGGGCCCCTCCGAACGAGAAAAGCCCCAACCAATAGCAGACTTATGCAAGGCCAGCGATAGTGTGAAGCTACGTCTAGATCAAACATGGTGGTGAAGGGTGCCAGGAAGAAGATAGTGACTCTTCAGAGGAACACTTCCCCTTTTATAGGACTGGGAGTGGTCCAAACTATAGGCCACTTGGCCGACGGTATAAATTCTCTTATTAATGGGAAGTACCTAGGACTCGGCACAATGGGTCTCAATTAATAGGCTCATTCAAATGCGTCTCCAACCTATTCAAATGCTCCTTAGAATTCCCTAATTAACGGTAGCAATTAAGAAGGAGTCGGCATTCAAGGGTCGTCATTTACTTCTCCTGAAAAGAAGACTTAAAAGCTATGTTGTCTCTCATCGGAGGCGCAGGCACCCCACTATGTCCTTTTGCCTCCAAGGCGCAGACAGTACATCCCCCTCTAAGAAGTACAGATAGCTGCTTCGATCCAAGTACCCGGCCCATTCAACGGCCCCTTTTTCTCAGCAAAGACTTGGGAGACACCATTTGCCTCCAGCACATGCCCGACTGCTACTCTAAAAGCACAGTAAAATGATCTATCTGAAGGCGCAGCCTATTCGTCGGCATAAAGCACAGTGACTTTACCCGAAACACAGCCTATTCGTTGCCCCTAAAATTATAGAGGCCTCGTTGTCATCAAAATATAATCCACTTGTCGTCCTAAAGCACAGAGGCTCTGTCGTCTCCAGAAGCACAGTCTACGTGTCGCTCCAGCAGTGCAGCCAGCCTTGTCTGAAGCACAGACGGCAAGGTCCCACCCAATCAGTTTTCTTAAACCGCCTCCCTCAAAGATAGGATTGAGATTGATCAAGTTGATAAATGGAATATCTTATCAGATTGATTTAAATCTCGGACGAAGACTACACAAAATCCAAATCTGAGATAAAATCCTAAGATTTCTTCGGCTACATCAGAATAAAAAAATCGACACACGCGACATGTCACCTCCTTCGGTTATTTTGATAACACCAGAGATCTCGTTTGGGGGAAATCTCAACATCTGCCACATGTCAGCGCCACAGAAGCCCATACCGTACAAGGACGGCAGATTCCTTCATATCTTGAAACTCTAATGTACATCGCATATGTTCCCCTCCCTATAAATATGAGAGGTTTTCCACCAATAGCATGATCGACAAGGAGGAGAAGATCCACAGAATTATAAAAATCTTCAACTTCGGCGTCCTCCTGATCAGCAACCCTAGAGTTCCATCGAAGGCACTAGAAAGTCAAAGCAAGTCTCATATCATCATCGGATCGTCAACGGAGTAAAGGAGCTGCTACTGTGCTCGATCTCTACCGTTACACTTCTCCAAAAATTTTTGTACTTAGATTTCTTCGCATAAGAATGGATTGTACTCTTTTTTATGTTCATAATACAAAAAGTTCGTTCAACCTTTTATCATGTCGAACAACCTTGTTCCACATCGAATTTGGTCAACTTTTTCTTAAGTGTTGTCGTTGCATGTGGTACGGGGCTCAAAATATTGACTTGGAAGACATCGAGGTAGCAAGTTCATTTCCATTAAAATGAGATTCATTACATTAATTTTGAGGGACGGCAGGTTCATTAGCATTAATGTGAGATTCATCATATTTAATTTCGTTGACTGATTGACATGGCTTATGTGCTGGAATATGCTGCTGCCTATAAATAGGGACTTGTGAGAATGAATGTCTTTGCTCATTCCCACTTTGCACTCCTACTTCATGCTCGACCATGACTTAGCCTCGGATGGCTATGAGCCTCCTCTTTGGCACATAAGTCGACTGTCGGTTGTAGATCTCCTAGTTCAAAGAAATCATGGGTTTGACGAAGAATTCCTTCAGAGAATTAAGATGCTCCTGAACGTTTGGCACATTTGTTCAAACCTGAACAACTTCTTGACTGTGTTCTGCTTCGAACGATAAGATGTTGGATACGGGGTTTGGATTGGTTGCTGTAGAGGCTAAAAATCAAGCTGCGACACCAATTAAAGTGTGCAATCATCAAGTGGCGTCAAATCATTATGTTGTGCCAGACCATCAAGTTGCGCAATATCAGATTGCACCAACATCAGGTTGCACAGAAGACAGGTTGTACGAGCGCCACGTGGCACACTTCCTCGAGAAGCTGTAACGGCATCATTATTACCTAACAACTGAAAGCACGGAGATTAAGGAAAATCCATTTGAATCTCGTACAATGCGGCGCTCGAGAAGATTTTGTTAGCATGTTATTAATGCTGACAGCTGGTTTGCGCAAGTCATTATGCAGGCGAGAATTAATCTCTACAGCATAGAAGACCCAATCAAAGGCGCCAGTAGTTGAGTTGCGCCCATGAGCAACCTGGCTAGTTGGCATCACCTGAGAAACTTTTTAGCAGAGTGATATGGTGCACAAGCAACCAATTTCACAGAGCGTGCCCACTACACTACCCATGACCACGCACATCTCAATCAAACGATGTCACGCCTCTGCAGCAGTTGGTGTAACCTCTCGTGTACGTTGTTACATTGTGCTCATATGCAACCTGATGAAGCTCGTGCAAGGTGATCAAACAGTGTTTAGAATAGAGTGACGTGGCGCGCAAGCCACTAACTTCACAGAACGTGTCTACTGTACTGCCTACGACCAAGCACATCTCAATCAAACGATGCTACGTGTCCACAATAGTTGGTGCAGTCGCTCGCGTAACTGAATAAGAGGCACGCAACCTGAAGTACGTGCAACCTGAATAACTGCTAAACAGTTATTTCAAGAACTCTATAAATAGAGTTTCAAATCAATCTCAAAGCATCACGAATGATCATAATCTCCTGCTAAAGTGCTGTTGCATCCTCCAGAGGCTCGTATCTTCGATATCACATCGTCCAAAGGATAAAGTGATCATCTTCTGATCAGATTCCTATAGTTGTACTTCCCCAGAAATCAATTATACTCTTGTACTCCTTTTTTCTAAGATTGTAATAAAGCTTTTGTTTTTGCAAACAAAATGACGACTCTGTTGGGGACGACTTTTTCTCCGACGAGAAAGTGACAACTCAATGTGATACCGCGTCAATCGGCAAGACATAAAAGACCCTGGTCGTTCAAGTTGACCAGACAGCCTGTAAGGTAATGATCAATGCTGGGGGTGCTAAGTGCATCACTGCTGCTGTTAAGAGCATGATGCGCTCTGTCTGGACTCCTAAGTCCTCGACGGCACAATCTCCTGCCACTGCGCAACTTATGCCCATCACTGTCCTGGCGCAATCTAAGGAAAACAGTCTTTTAGCTAATCCCTCCACTTCTTCGATTCTGAAATAGAAGGAGACTTCGTCTCGATACACTGCGATCCAAATTATGGAAAAGCGCCCTTTGGCCTTTTCTTCCCTGGCACAACCTGTGCCTGTTCCTACTCTGGCGCAACTTGCGCATGTCACTGCCCTGGCGCAACCTATGGAAAACAGCCTTTTGGCTAACTCATCTACCTCACCGACTCTGAAATCGAAGAAGACTTTATTTTGACACACTGCTGGACAAAACAAAGGAAAGCGCCCTTTGGCCTTTTCTTCACTGGCGTAACCTGTGCCTGCTCATGCTCTAGCGCAACTTGCACATGTTCCTGCTCTGGTAACCTATGCATGTTCATGCTCTGGCGTAACCTGCACATACTTTTACACTAGCACAATGTAAAAGGAAACATTATTTAGTGGCTCCCTCTTTGCCATCAAACCAGAAGTTTAGCTGGAAATCACTAAATCAAGGAAAACGCTCTTTAGCTTTTCTTCATTCTGCTCGAGTCATTGACTGGGTGAAAAGTACTACTGATTCAGATAGGAATCCTACTCTCCTTAATAGAGACAACCAAACCTCTGTCAGGAAGATGTGTTCTATTCAGAATGAACTTTCTACGCAAAAAATGTATTATGTATACTCCAAAGAGGTCAGGGCAAGATATACCGACTCTACGTATCTCAAGATCCCGATAAGGCAAATTGCTAGTATCTCAAGTAGATGCACAAGTAGCACCCCTGTCAGACTTGCGCACCTATATCACAATGTGCCAATCAGGGCCAAACTCGGGAAAACACAAAATATATCAAGTACAACCTGCACCAGTTGCTAACTTGCACCAGACGAAGAATGCTGAGATAAAGAAATCCTATGACTTATGCTAACCAGCTTAGGACATCCTTGTACACTCAAGGTATGGGACACCTCAAGAATAGGAACCATGTCACGAATATCGTTAAGGACTACATTCCTGCAACTTCTTATCGTCCTGTTAGTGATCTCCGTGAATTCTTGATACAGAAGCAGAAGATTACAAATTCCTCCAGTCCAACGGTGGTCCAACACCAAGAACATCGTTACAATCATCACCATGAAGTTGCTATCAAATATTGCTGTCAGTCAGCTAAACGGTCTGTCTTTGACTGTTTGAATTATGTTCAGACTCCTGCACCTATCCTAGTGGACGAAGATGAACTACTCTATGCTCGTGTCAACATGGCGTCTCGAAGCACTAGGGGTGGAAAATGTCTAAGACGTAATGCATCCCGCAATCCCAGTCAACAGTACTTAGATCGCATTCATAAATCTGGTGAAGGAGTATAACAATATACTAGATCAAGAAGTCGAGAAACAATCGGTCAAAGGAATCTTCCTTCCGACCAAGACACAATCGGTCAAAGGAATCTTCTTGATTCTAACCAAGATTCCCTTAGTAAAAAAGACATCCCTATCACTTATTCTGGGGTGGTTCCTTATCTGACTTTGAAGCCGACAGTAAAAGTTCTGAAAGGACCATTCTTTCTACTAGCTCGTCTTCAAGGGCTTGATAAGTGACTGCTTATGTCGTCATAGAAGATCAAGATACTTCCAGTTCTAACAGTCAAGAGGAGAGAATTGCTGCTTTGGAGGCTAGTTTGAAGAATATGGCTGAGATGATGATAGGCATGCATGCTGTGATTATGGCACAACATATAGTTCCACCGGTCGCGAATCTGATTTCGACTCAGGAACCTGTAACAACATCAGCTATCAATATTGATCTCAGGGTACAATCTCCTCACACTGCTTCCATTCCTGCGCAGGCTATTCCAAGTTAATCTGGTACCGGGGGTAGTACTTACCATGCAGTACCTCCTCCTAACATATCAAATTAATCCACTCCTCCACAATCAATGGGAGATACCAATGAGGCCATAAAACTTTTACGTACTCAATTTGAAGCTTTCAAACAGAAAGACGGCTTGCAGAAGCTTGGGAACAAATAGCTCTATCCCATAGAATGGAAAGAAGTCCAATTTCGTCATAAATACAAACCCCCTCCTATTATGTTGTTTGATGGCAGCACATCTCCAAGTCAATACCTCAACCACTTTGAAGTAATGACTGATCAACTTCAACCAAATGATGCTCTTCTTACTAGAGTATTTGTCGGTTGTCTAGCTGGTGCGGCATAGGACTGGTATCGTAGTTTACCAGATGGTTGTATAACCACTTTATTTGGCTTCAATCAAATTTTTTGGAACAATATTATGAGGGAACCAACGACATGACTATGTCTGCTCTCATCAAAATTAAACAACAACATAATAAAACTATTGAACGTTTTATTGAACGATTCCGCCGTGAAGCACTCAAAATGCCTCCCAAAACTCCAGATGCTTTGAATATAGACACTTGCAAATCAAACCTGTTGCCTATAATCAGCATGTTGACGGGATCAACACAGTTCCAAGATTGGCCTTCCTTCATAGTGAACGCCAAAGCAGTAGAAGAGAGCGCTGACAAGTTCAAACAATTAGGTATTCAAATGCCTAATCTTGAAAAAGATGAACATTCTACAACCAACAGCGGAGGTCGTCAAAACAATCGCAAAAGCAAAGAGACTTTGGCTATTAATCTCAAAGGTAAAGAAGCTCTAGCTATCAATGTAAGTCAACCAACATCTACCCAACAGCACCACCACAAAGGGCACCACGTCCAAAAGAAGAATACTCTTTTGATAAAGTTGATATCATGAGTATCTTTGATTATCTGATCAAGAGCAATAAACTTCAATTGCCAGAAGCAAAACGGTCAGAGGAAGTTGTTAAGATTGGCCATCCTAAATATTGTGTTTACCATAGATTTATTCGACATCCAACTCGAGCATGCTACGTGCTCAAGGGTAAAATTTAGGAGATGGTCAATTCTGGTGCAATCACTCTCCAACAAGACGAGAAAACTGTAACGGCTCACGTCGTCTCTCTACAGTTTAGAGATTTTCTGGCTCAACTTGTACATGATAGCGTCATCACCATCCCGAAAACAACTCTGGAGATTGTTAATCTTCCACCTGCACGAACTGATGGTCTTGTTCCTCTGTCTACTGATAAAGAAGAAATTATGTGGATCCATCCAGATTTAGTGGCTGACTTCGAAACACCGCCTTCCTCCACCAAGTCTAAGAAGGCCACTAAAAATAAATCATGTCATATGATTTCGTTGGGTGAACATTGTCTTTCACCTCTAACTGCTACCTTCATCTCGGCAGCAGATAATCCTTCTTCTTCTTCTCCTACTGAGACAATATTGTCAAAGTCAGAAGCCAAATATCAACCAGCTTTCCATTTGTATAGTCCACAGTCTCGTGAACTAATGATAAAAATAGGATATGATCTACAAAAGGCCTCTGGTTTGAACCATGGAAAGGGATCTTCTGTACCTCTTTCTCTATGTCTTTCTCACAACGAATCTCGGGTTGGTTTGGGTTACTGGACAAACTCTTTATTTTGCCAAAAGATGTTTTCCAGAGACAAGATTCAGGCAAAGAGTTACAATATGGTATCCTTCGAACCTGTATCCGAAGAAGAAGTCTTAACTGGTACTAGGTCTGGGAAACATTACCTAAGAGACTATTCAGAAGGTCAAGAAAACCCTGCTCCAACTCTGGAGGTTCCTCAAGCATCATCTTCTCCTGTTGTCAATATTTCATCAGCTTTATCACCTCCAGTAGAACCAACTCTTCCCAAACCGACGACAGCCGACAAAGGAAACCAGCCTGTCTATTTTGATAAAGTATTGAAAAAGACTCCAACTTTGGGACTCGAGAAGCTGTATAACTTTGATATACTGGCTCAGCTGGCTAATAACCCAGCAAGACTGTCAATTTTCAAGCTACTCCATCTTTCGAAGGAAACTCGAAAAACATTGAGTGAAGCTTTGGCACAAGCTGATACTTGTCTAGCACTCCTCATGAAGCCAGAGGAAGAGCCTGTAACTTGCCTTCATTGTCATAGTGTGATTGATGCCAAACATCACCTTTACAAAGATGATATGTTGTTGGAAGATAATCGTCATGACCGACCCCTCTATTTCACGGGATATGTCGATACCATGGAGGTTGATCGCATTTTGATCGATCCTGGGTCTGCACTAAGCATCATGCCAAAGACTCCAATAGATACATTAAAGATTTCTATACACAATCTTTCAACAACCATCACGACAATCCTGGGATTCAATTATGGAAGAAGTAAACCTTTAGGAAAGATCTGTCTGAAAGTTCAAATAGGCAATCTTCGCACAAAGGATACTTTCTATGTGATCGATAATCATGGCTCTTATAATGCTTTGCTGGGAAGACCCTTTCTGTATGAGCATAACATTGTACCATCCACTCTACATCAATACTTCAAATATGTAGATGTCAATGGAGAGGTTCAGAAGGAAGTAGCCGACCTAAATCCTTTCAGGGGCCTTGAAGCGTATTGTACTGACTCTCGGATGTACAAGAAAGAGTTCATGAAGGTTGTATTGGCGATGGATAGTGAGGAAGATCAGAAAAATACTCCAAAGATGTTCTCATGATACCCGTCAAGGCATGTGTAAAACTCCTAAAAAAATTCACTAATATTTTTATAAACTAATCAATTTTCGTATTGGTTTTCTTTTTGACATGGGATGTAAAGTGTGAATAAGTATATACATAGTAATTTATGTTTTATACAAAACATTTATTATTGAAAAATAGATATTGGTTTCAAAAATAGTATAAGTAAATATCTTCATCTACTAAGTTATAAAATGCGACACGATTGTCAAAACTTTATTATATCTTATTAATTGTAAAAGTAATGGTAATAATTTGGGAAATTATATTTTATAAATAATATATTATATCACAATAAGAAATACGATTCGTGTATATTTTATTCTCAAAAACTACTTATGGTTATATGATTTATTTGCAAAAGGTGTTCAATTATTTAAATAATTATTATATTTCAAAATTAATTATTATTAGTATTTATTATAAAGATACTTAAAAAAATTTGGAGTTAATGTTTAAATTATTATGGCAATTTGAATTGAGATTTGATATGTGATTTTGTTTTTTAAAAAGTTTAAACTATAGATAAGAATTATCTAAATACATATTAGACGAAGATTTATCTATATTAAGTTGGATTTGGATTTATTCGGATTTAAATTAAACTTAGATGTGATTCTGATCAAATTTATTTATTTAAATTAAATGTAAAAATTTTCTATGGGGGAGTTTAAACAATCCAATACCTTATCCAACTAGGAGAGCCCACCTCCTATATAAGGAGAGGCATATTGCCCTTTTTCTCCATGAATCCACAAACAAGCAACCACAACCACAGCCAAGATCGTGCATCGTGTCCGTGTCCCCTTCCTATCCACTATATCCTTTTCTTCAAGATATACATCATCACGTTTGTGTCCAATAAACTCGGACACAAATCGAGTATACAGAGCCCCCACTCATGCATGATCACCTAAACCTAACACCCGACAACACCCAAACTCCACCATAGTGCCTACGGCATCCTCCGTCTGGCTCCTCTGGCCGATCACAGACAACCACCAATGGCGGCACCAATAGCTAGTCCTTGCCAACACCACCATCGTCAGCCTCATCTCCCAATTTTTTTGGTGACCATGCCGTTTCACCACACACGCAACACCACCATCAGCCCAAAGTACGGCCTCCACCACTCCCTGCCATCACAGCCGCCAGTGCCATTTCCTTTCCGACTAACCCGTCTTTACCAACATCACCACAGCAAGACACTCCGGCCGACCGGCCTTACCCCCGTTCACCACCACGAGACCACCAACAACTTTCCACCACCACCGTCTACAAGTGGCCACCGCCACTATTTTATCACCATCACCCACTACAATCGACCATTCCCTGCTCCCTCTCGAATAGCTTCCACCGAGGACAAGCGCAGCTACCACTGGCACCACAGTGACACCTATATCACCGGAGCCCTAGCCTTCTCGGTCACCTACAACTTTGCAATACCACCAATAAAACCCATACTCACCACCACTAACCTCCATCGCCGTGTATTGATCCTATGCAGCGCCATGCTCCGACGGTGCTCCTGTAAGCATTGGTAATCGGGACCACCAGATTCGGTCGTTCCAGATCTGGAGGACTACCGACTTCCTCCACACGTCCATCACTGAGCGCCGCCTCGGTGCTCGAGCCAGCACCTTCGTCGCCATCTACCGTGCCCTGGTTCTACCATTGGGACTGGTTAGTTTGTGCCTCCTTTCTCTCTTTCCCGACACCCAAACCTTCGACGACAGCTGCTACTCTCAGTCATCGTGTCCAACAAGCATCCATCCCGCCTCCGATCACCAAATTTGGTAGCCCGCCTCTGAGACATCATCTCCAGTCCGCTCTCTACCGCTGCCTACCATTGGCACTCCCCAGCGATGAAACCCCCTTCTTCACCGCTCCCCTCTCGTTCACTTCCCAATCTCTTGGCTTGCTCCCACTCCCAAAGAATTTTTCTTCACACTGTTTCTCTCAACTTCCTTTCTCGCAATTCTGCTGAAAAGTGACAAGTATTAGTAAAATTATTATTTATTAATACTATTAATTTCTTATTTAGTTATCATTAAGATGTCTATATGCTTTATAATTAGTATTCTTCATAAATATTATCATAGTATTTACATTATTATTTCTATTATCATATATATATTTCTAGAAATTAAATTATAAATAAAAATATTTATATTCTTCTAATATTTTTATATACAAAAATGTTTTTGGGGTTTGACCCTACATATAATTTCAAATGGGACTAAAAGTCCTAAAATATATTATCCTATTACTTTGAAATATGGCTTTTTTTGACTAAAAATATTATTTCAATGTTTTATATCTAATAAAATTTATCTTGACCTAAATTGGCTTTTTCTAGACTTACTAAGTGATTACTTAAAAATATATGATATAAGTTTCCCACTATTATAAAAGTGATAAATATCTTTCTAAATAAAAATATATAGTTTTGAAATATTAAAAATAGATTTCTAAAATAGTATGCCAAATCTTACTATTTGTTAATCCTAATCGTGACCAATCATATTGCCTATTCTCACATAAATTTGGACCCTACAAATCGACCTCGGCTATTGGACAAATCGGGACTTGACAGATCATCGCACCATACCAGACGACACACAAAGCAAGACACCTTGCCTTAATGTTTACTTACTTGCTCAATATCATGCATGTTTTTACTTATTATTTATTTTTAGCAAATGTAAAATTGTACTTTCAAAACCGTATGTAGATTCAAATTACTATACTTTAGTTTTTTTATGCATTTGGCCTAGAGTTAAGGGACCACCCTTTGTGTGTGTTACATTCATTGGCCTCGACACCTGTGTCCCACGAAGTTGCGAGTCACATGTAGATACGGACTTGCGTGCTAACTAATCATCGGTGCGTACAGGCCGTGCGTTAGGATATGACTGCTAATAGTTACGGGTGTCTAGAAGACTTAGCGGTTACTAGGAATATTGTGATATGGATACAGCACGTGTAGTGCATGGGAAGGGAGAAGACAGCTATTAGGTGTAGGGGCTTTCACTCCTTTACTTTTCTCTTGATTCCCTTAGTGACTCAGTCGAGTGCTAGTGGGCCGTGCATTTACTTTCCTCTAGCTATCGTTAGTGACTCACCCGAGAGCTAGTATGTCGTGCACTTATTTACTTTTCTTTAGATGCTACTAGTGCCTCGATTGAAACGCTAACACGCCGTGTTTCTAGTTTCGGAAGGCCCCTGTGTGGAACATTGTCTTCAAAGTGTATTTTCATATAGAATGGTTAAGGACCTTTATCTGTTTACACATATGTAATTTTCTGTTGAGCTAACTATATTCAGCTTATGGCATGATATAATGTATCTTGTTACGTCTCTCTGAGGACCTAGTGATTTCTCCAGGTGTGCTTTTGTGATGTTTCGCAGGTGCACTAGCCAAGGCCAAGACATGCTCTCTTCCATCGAAGATGATTGCACTTGAATCGTCTTCGCAATGCTCGACACGTTCCTTAATTTTGTATATCTTTTTTTGTTGGTAATGGATTAGTCTCTGCCCAACGATTTGTGTAAACCATAATTGATAAGTTATTATAGATTCTTTCTTCTTTATTTGTGGATGAGATTATTGTCGTGGCTTTCTATACTTTACAGCTTATGTATACATTCGATGGTTTCATACATTGGAGTACACTTCGTATGTATGCAACTAGCATGATTACGTTCTTAGTCCTACTTATTCTGGAAATGGGACATTACATATTTTTGTGGTGGCCTATGCAGGTCAAGGTAAATTGTTTGGTTACTTTACCGTACCAAGCAAGCCTGCATATAGGATTAGATTCTAGGATCTCATCCACATGCTTGACCTCCTTCTTCGATTTTATTTTCAAACTATTGCTTGACCCCTTGATTTGCATCTTGCTTGATTCTCTCAACCGTAAAGTCTTATCCTTATTTCGCTTAATATTGGTTAGGAAGGTAACCAATACTAGGTAGACAGGACCCACTGTCCCATCACACCACTACTTTAACTCTTGTGAGTTGGGTAGAATGCCTTATGACCTAACCTTCCTTATGGCCTTAACCAAGCCTGAGACAAGTAAACAGTAGTAGGACTATATAGGCACCAACACAGGACATGACTTAGATAATTAAAGAGTTTAAACTAATTCTACTTTCTTTCAATCTTAAAATCTCGCGTACCTATGTTTGTTTGTTTTTACCATCTTGATTAATGATGCTAATATAGCCTAGTTTTTGCAAGCTCAATCTTTAGCAAGCTTGTTCAAGACATTTGCTATTGAGCGCGTGCTCACCAAAATATTGTCTAATCAGAACTGGTGCATGATGGTCTGATCAGCCTAGTGCACTTTGGTTCACTTTTCCTATATTGTTCTACGTAGATGAAGACGTAGTTAAACTTGGCCTCTAGAATCTTGTCCGCGACTGCCTTGGCAGTCCCTTTTGAAACTATTCAATCTCCTTTGAAAATCGCAATTGAATTCGTTCGTATCTTCTTGAACCATTATTTGCCTTCGTCTTTCCCCTATTAAAAAATGACGAAATCGCTCATGCTTGGTATCCCCTTTAGTTGCCCTATTACCTATGACCATGTATAGTAGCCATTACAAACCCGTAACTATATCCTCGTCTTAAACTATTCTTCTTTTCCACGACTCTAGATTTACTATCACGACCTTCAAATCATTCTTGGAACTTAAGAATGATTCGAAGCATTTCTTAACCATACCCTAAAACTAGACGACTATATTCTATCAAGGAACCTTATCTCCCAAGTTCCTAAATTATTTTCGATTCCTTGTTATTCTTTTATTCATGTTATCATGATTTATTTGCCTTAACTAGTGACCCACAATCCGTTCCATATCCATGATTTATTTTCATATATATCGAAATCATGACATCCTACATACATGTTTGTGTTAAATGTCATTTCCTTACTTTGATCTTTTTATCAAGGAACCCCTCTATCTTCTCGACCCCACCTATCCTAGTTGTTTTCTAATTTCGAGGATGAAATTCTTGTAAGTTGGGTAGGATGTAAAACCCCTAAAAAAATTTACTAATATTTTTGTAAATTAATTAATTTTTGTATTAGTTTTCTTTTTGACATGGGACGTGAAGTGCGAATACGTATATACATAGTAATTTACATTTTATACAAAATATTTATTATAGAAAAATAGATATTAGTTTCAAAAATAGTATAAGTAAATATCTTCATCTACTAAGTTATAAAATACAACACGAATGTCAAAACTTTATTATATCTTATTAATTGTGAAAGTAATGGTAATAATTTAGGAAATTATATTTTATAAATAATATATTATATCACAATGAGAAATACGATTCGTGTATATTTTATTTTCTAAAACTAATTGTGGTTATATGATTTATTTGCAAAAGGTGTTCAATTATTTAAATAATAATTATATTCCAAAATTAATTATTATTAGTATTTATTATAAAGATATTTCAAAAATTGTGGAGTTAATGTTTAAATTATTATGGCAATTTGAATTGAGATTTGATATGTGATTTTATTTTTTTAAAAAGTTTAAACTATAGATAAGAATTATCTAAATACATGATTTATCTATATTAAGTTGGATTTGGATTTATTCAGATTTAAATTAAACTTAGATGTGATTCTGAGCGAATTTATTTATTTAAATTAAATGTGAAAAATATCTATGGGGGAGTTTAAACAATCCAAAACCTTATCCAACTAGGAGAGCCCACCTCATATATAAGGAGAGGCATATTGCTCATTTTCTCCATGAATCCACAAACAAGCAACCACAACCACAGCCAAGATCATACATCGTGTCCGTGTCCCCTTCCAATCCACTATATCCTTTTCTTCTACATATACATCATCACATCTGTGTCCAACAAACCTGGACACAAATCGAGTATACAGAGCCCCCTCTCGTATCGGATAAACTCTGACACGATCACCTAAACCTAACACCTGACACCACCTAAACTCTACCGCAGTGCCTACGGCATCCTCCGTCTGGCCCCTCCGGTCGATCACAGACAACCACCAATGGCGGCACTAACAACCAGTCCTTGCCAACACCACCATCGTCAGCTTCATCTCCTAAGTCTTTTTCGTTGACCATGTCGTTTCACCACACACAGCAACACCACCATCTGATGCAGCTTTTGTTATTTTGGAGCAACAACAGCTGATAACAATACTGGTGCACGGAAGTGCACTATGAATTGTTATGTTCTCCCTCGCTTTACGCTTATTATTTATCATGTTGCACAAGTCAGCGGAAGGGAATTTTGTCTTACAACCCATGTTGCATGCATCGTCGAGCTTTGCATACGGGTTCGTAAGGAGAGTAGTTGCATCCAGACTTAGTTCATGTGCTGGGGCAACCCCCACACCTAAGTTCTGTGATGTCCTTGAAGACAGCCCCGTGCTATATGCGTTGGGTCCTATCTTTTTGTTGTGGGTGCATAGGCCTTAGAGACTGGCCTTGGGCGCATGCTCCTTGATACCATGTCTGAGCTTCCTTGATGTGGGTGCATAGTATGGATCCAGAGAGCTTAGGTGCATAGCTTTGGGAGCATGGCTCCGGATGCCCTAGCCTGTTGAAGATAGAAGTGTTCTGGTTAGGGCTATGCGCCAAAACACTCCTTTGGGCACATGGCCTTGGGCGCATGCCTGGTGAAGCAGCTGCTGTTTTCTTCCAGTTTGGCCTCCTTCGTTTGTGAGCCTCGTCGGGTCCGGCCAGAGTGTCGCACACCCCGATTCTTGGCATCGTAGTATTTTTTTGCCAAGTCTCGGGTGTTGAACACCCTATTGTTGGTTGTGCAGGAAGAAGTCACTCGGCTAGTAGAGCCCGGAACAGTGTGATCCTTCTCCATTTGGGGAACTTCTGTGGCAGAGTCCTCCAGCTGCGTATCTGGTATGATACTAGCAGGATATGCATAGCGAGCCTTCGGAAGCCAACTCTTAGCAAGACTTGTTTGGCTTCGCTGATTTTAAGGGAGTAGAGCCGTCCTTCGAGAGCATCTCTTCGAACGCCTGCTAATCGAACTTTACGATCAGCATCTTCTGAGTACTCCACACTTTGTCGGTATTGGATTACGTCATCACCTTTTCGTCAGAGAAAAAGGTAGTTCCCAGCAGAGTCGCCATTTTTGTGGACATACACACAAAAAAAGAAGAAAATGCTGTCTTTTCTTTTATTGGCACACAGCACCACAAATCGAGTACGCCTGAGAGATCCTGTACTGAGGATCCCCGAGTACAAAGAAGAATTCTGGGGAATAAGACGATTGAGATCGAGCGGCAGTTGCTTCCTTTACTCCGTTGACACTCCGATTACAAAAGTGGGAGAAAACCTAAGAAAATTGCTAACTCTCGGCTCACTAGCAAGAAGTGCAGCAATTTGGCTCTTGAAAATGCTCTTCGTTATCTTATTTTTAAGAGGGGTGAGGCCCCCCTTTTATAGTCGTTCTCGAGCTGGAAAGATGTTATACGCCCACAAGAGGAAACACGCTGGTTCTTTTGTGGGCGCATAGTCCTGCTTTGGGCAGATAGGGTGTAGGCACAAACAGGCTGCAAGATCGTGGGTTAGTCGTGGTGTTGACGTGACCGCATGCTTCGGTGCACGACTGCCCGTAGTGATTGACGTAGCCATGCGCTTTGGTACACGTTTTGATCATGGCTTTGACTGAGTCAGGCTTGGGCGCATAGCCATGTCTCAGGCTATGCGCTCTCCTTTCGGAGGATCTAGTCTTGGGTGCATGGAGCTACACTGACTAGGCGCATGGAGCTACACTGACTGGGCGCATGGAGCTTCATTGAGTGGACGCATAGAGTTACACTGACTGGGGGCATGGAGCTTCACTTGTCTTGGGCGCTTGGAGCTATATTTGCTGAAAATTTTCTATCATTCTATAGGACCCCCTTCAATGTTTTCAACACTTGAACAAGTTCAAAATACCTTGAAAGAAGCATGGATCGTCTTCTTGCGAGGCAATGGGCACATAGCACGGCCCTCTCATTTGGGCACATAGTGTTTGGCCAGCCTATCAGGGAGATACGACTGTTGAGATTTTCTTTGAAATCCGAACTGATAGATTCATTAGAACAGAATTTGAAGTGGTCCATCCTTTGTGCGCCATCTACGTCAGCAAGAGACAGTCACATAGTATGCAGAGAGCTGGTCCTTTATGTGGGCGCATATACTACAATATGCGCATATACCATAATGGGCACATACAGTATGTGGGCACATAGGAACTGGCCCATGCCTATAAATAGACCCTGGGAGAGAAAATTCATTATTTTTTTCTTTTTGAATTTTTCAGAAAACTCTTCGTCTTCTTCCTTTGAGAATCATGTCTTCCTAGGCCGCCAAGAGATCTGTGAAGGGCAAGAGGGTTACGTCGAGTGGCTCTCCTCCTGCGATAGAGTCCTCGGCAGTCTAGGACCTGATTTGGGTGAGGGCATGCTTCAAAAAACAAAGTCTCGAGCATTAATTTGTGACGCTCGGACTTCTCTTCTGCTTGGGTGCTTGCGTCTAGGGCAGCATACATTCTGTGAGCATTACTATACGCCCACAGAAGTCATGCACCAACACCGTGGTGTGCTATACGCCCACGTGTTGCCATGTTTATGCGCCCCTCTCGCCCACTAGCTGTCTGTGTGTTTATGCGCCCACATATCTTATTTTGGGCGCATATCCATTTGGACGCATAGCCGTTTTGGGATCATAGGAGTATTCAGGACATAGTTTTTCCTGCAGCTCCCTGAGTCTGACTTTCTTTCTGCCATTGCAGTAAACATGTTTATCCCAGAGCTTGGCGATATCCTTTTCGGTTTCGCTTGCCACGTTCTCAGCACGAGCCTTATAACCAACATGATCAACGATGTTCAAGCAAAGATCAGTCATGATCAACCTACAGAGCGGGCGATCGCCCTTATTGAACCGGAAAGAACCTTTCTGAAGCAGATGCTAAATGATGAGAAGCTCGGAGGGTCGCACTGTTCGAAGAAGCCATACTTCCTATTTGGTGACAGTGTAGGATTTGAGGACGACGCGACGATATATTTGGAAGAGTCTTTGGTAACTGTGTTAAATGACCAAAGAATAGTACTGCCATCAACGAACCGCTAATACCTTCTGTCGGCGTTTGCTGATTTAGCTGTGCAGAGACAAATAAAATGGGACCTGACTCCTGAATTGCCTGGGGTTGTTTCTGGCAAGATCCAGTTCAACTCTGGTGATCGAAAAAAGGACACATTCAAGTATGTCAAGGGTTCCACATCTTATTCCATGAAGGGGCTTCTTCTGGGTGTTGTAGTGAATGATGTCCCGACTGATCTTCATCCCTATGCTGCTGAAACTCTCTCCAATTTGATGCTATTGAAGAGGGAGTCATATCCGGGAGGAAAAATACGGCTGAAAGGCTGGAAGCATCCTATTTCATTCTGGAGTGACCTTACTGAGTGGGTGCTCTCGACTTATGGAGCTACCCTAAAGGCTGCCGGTCTTTTCTATGCCGTGGGGGCCACTCAGTATGGCATCAAGGTTAATTGGCTGATGTTCATCTCCTTGGCAGAGTTGTACAACCATCATACGTGCACCTTCTTTACTCCGGGCAGGGAGATGGGCTTGACTCTTCATGAGATGCAGGCGGTATCCAAACTTCCCTGGGGAACGAAGTCGTATACAGAATATGTCTCCAGCGATGCAGAGATCTCAAATTTGGAGAATGAGAGCTCTGATATGATAAATGTGTACAAAGAGTTACTTTGTCATTTTTTATCTGTCACCAGACTACGAAGATGGGTAAGACCTAGGGGTCCAACCCGCACACGAAGTCTTGGGCCAACTATGTGTTCACCAGAGGAGAGGGAAAGGACCCAGTCTCCTTCTCATCGCCTAAGCCTTTGACAATTTTTGAAATAGGTCTGCCGATGACAAGTCACAGAGTTGCGGATACCGAAGATAGGGACGGTCCTGAGGGGAATTCCCTGATTAATCATTTCTTCAAACAAGTCAAATTCAAGATGTCAGAGAAGGCGGTGCTTGCCGCTTTTCTGATTATATGGCTTCGTAACTACCTAGTCCCTGGCGGTTCAGGGACTATTGAGAGGATCAGCCGGGAGATGATACTTCCAGCTGTAAGGCTGGCCTTTGGACACCGTCTTGCACTGCTTCCTGCGATGGTCTGTACCATCCAACGGGGTTTGCATCATTTTGTTGCAAACGCAATGACATACGGGGGCAAGAAGGACTTCGCTAGGACTGAACTATCCTTCCATTATCTGATAGGGTGGCTGATACTGCACTATCCCAAATTGATGAATGCTGGGCTATTGACGGATTCTTTGGCGGGAGATGCCGTCGTTCGGAGGTACAAAGATGCTGATTGGATTATTACAGGGGTGCCTACTTGCAGGAGGGCTTTGAGTTTTCTGTAAAATTATGAATTCATCAGAGTGTCGCCTCCATCTGGTAGTGGTCGCACGGAAGACACCCTAGTAGATGAGGGAGCACTCACTACCAGCCTCCTTATTAGAGCATTCCGTTGGCTCCAGTCCATTAGGCCTTCTCATCAGGTGCTTAGGAACAGGAACCACGCTTTTCTGGAGCCTTACTTGCCAAGCCGCTTTGCACGGCAATTCGGCTATAGCCAGCTTTACTTGCCAAGCCGCTTTGCACGGCAATTCGACAATAGCTATCTTCTCTTAGGCAATCCCAATCCTCATCTCCAGTCGATAGGGAGTCTGATCTACGGGGCACATGCGTGGGGCTACTACAATGCTGGATGTACAGGGGCAGTTTTTACCCTACATAAGATAAATCCGACACTCACATGCTCTTTGCTGCTGCTAAGTTCTATATCCAGGTCAATACCTTTCTTTCTGGGTATGACCGTAAGCATAGTTTCATATCGGGGACCAAGCTTGCCCCTACCCTAGCTGATATAGGACGAACACGTGCAATAGGGGGTAGCAGGAAGGTAGGTGTTGCATCCATAATTGAACCAGCTGTAGTGTCGCAACAGAGAGTCGTAGTTGAAAAGCCTGTCATTACGGCACCTCAGAGGGAGAACACTGAAGAACCTCTTCCTACCGTTACTCACAAGAGGAAGGCTCCTACCAAGCCGATGCCACGGCCAAAAAGGATGAAGGTGGTTGTTTCCCGGAGGAAGAAGGTTACAGACGTGGGTGCCGGCTCGCCTCCTCCTAGAAGGTCTTCTCGATAGACGGCATTGCAGGCCGCTGCCATTCGTGAGATAGACCCTTTCCTAGACTCCATAGCCGCTTTAGTCAAGCCTTTGGAAGTTCTCTCACATTTGTGTTTATCCTTTTCACAGGACCCCAAAGTCGCGGCTGAGGTAGGTGCCTCCTCCTCTGAGGAGGTTGAGGTGGCAAGAACGTTCCTTGCTCGTCCTCGATTGTTGGATGAGGGCGGGTCTTCTTCGACTGTAAGACCTGAGCGACAGGGAAAGTAGGGGGAAGGCCCAGACCTTGATGGTGGTCAAAAGACCAGTTTCTCTTATGACATATCTTTAGGAGATATGTCTACAATAGGGGCTGCGATGAAAGAGCTAGACGAGATCCAAGTCCAATCAACTCATCCTCCTGCAGGTACGTTGGCTTTGCGCCTCTCTTCGGATGAGAACTTTAGACTTCATTTTTGCGTGCTCCTCGTGAGGCTGACCACGTCTATGTGCTCCCTTGTAGACAAGAAGAAAGAACCCCTTGCAAAGATGGTCTCTTCCATTAGGAGGGGGACAGAAGTTGTTCTCGGTCCGTCCAAAAAGAGTGGTCGAGAGCTTGCTGAGGGGGCTGTTGCTGACTCCACTCCTGTTCCGAATGAGCTTGTGGAAGAAACCAGGCCCGATGCTGTTCGGGGCCTTGACATTATTCCACTTGAACAGTTCGGGTCTGCTCTTGGTTTCCCTGAAACCACCATTGAAGGCGCAGTCCAGGCTGGGGTTGAGCAAGCCGAAGGTACGAATTTACAACTCTTTTCGCCTTTCCTCCCTCTTTTCGGTTACCGATGTATATATTGCTTTCTCTGTCAGGTTCGACTTCTTGTCAGGCGTTCCCTCCAGAAGTGGAAAAAACTCTCCAAGCTTCTTCTCCGACGACCTCCACCGAAGATGAGGAGATGGCTCAGGAAGTCGTCACAGCTTTATACTTGGTGTTGAAGGTGAAGCTTCCTGGAGTCTTGAATTAGAATGCTGCCTTCGGCCCTGTGAAGGCTATCGCCGAATGTCAAGTAGCGACCCTCGAGAGCATTGTCGGCTACGAAGAGTGGGCCAATACTCTGAGAAAAGTTCTGAATGACCTGGAGGGTCAAGTGGCCAGGTTCTGAGATATCAAGCAGTGGAGTCCGACATTACTGTTCCACACAGAGGATGAGGCTTTGATGACAGTTCTTACGGAGGAGAGGGCTACCTTTCAGGCAAGGAAGGACACCCTCGTTAGGAGATTGACGAGCTGGCTGACCAGTACAGCCAGTCCAACGCTGTAAGTGAGGCACGTGCTGTCTCGATGAACATGCTGGCTATGCAGATCACTGTGAAGCATGATTATATTGTAGAGATCAGGAACGAGATCGCCAAGTTGGAAGCTGATTTGAGGGCGGCATCATCTGAATAAGAGGATTATCTATCCCAGGCTGCCATGACTGCCATCGCTTCTGCCCATTTAGAAGAGCAGCTGGCGAGGTTGGAGGGGGGCATCAGAGTCTGATCCTCTTTGAAGATGAAGCCGCTCGCCAAGAAGAGGCACGGTGCCGAGCTTCTGTGAAATATGAAGCCGAGATTGTTGCTCTGAGGGATAGCATAAACCGCCTGTGTTTCCCGTAGATTTTTGTATTTCTTTTTTTCTTTTTTGCCTGTCACGGCTCGTGTACCTTATTTTTTGTCTTTTGATAGACATTTAAGTACTAAATAAAAAATCTTTTCAGAAGTGAATTTGCTTTTGTGAAACATCGATGCTAGAGGTAATGTTGACGTAGCAAGGACATTTCTGATGGGTATTCCGCTAGAGAAATTTTATGTGGACCTATTATCCGTTTTATATTCGAATGATTCGAATATAGTTAATAAGTTGAATGAAGCTGCTAGCAGAGGTAATATGGATGTAATAGCAGAGGATGTTCTATATCTGACCAGAGGTAATATAGACATGGAAAGATATAGCATTAGGGAGGAGTGGATAGTTTAGAGGTAGTGTGGACATGACTATCTTTCATGAATGCTTTGCTCAGAGGTTATATGGACGTGGTAAAACTTTTAATCATTCGTTGGGGAAATAATTATCGAAAAATAATTCAGAGGTAATAGGGACGTGATTTATTTTCGTCAAACCGAGTTTAGACTGAGTCGGAAACGGAAATGATTCCACTGGAGAAATATTTAGAGGACCTATTATCCATGGCGTATTCAAGACTCTTGAAATACGGATAATAGTTAGATAGTTTTTTTTGGAATCATATAAACATCGTACTGTACATTTAAATGACTGAACATGTGTGAACATTATGTAAAAGAGGTTACACATAGTACTTCTTTAGAGTCTTGCCGTTGATAGGCATCATAAGCAAGTCACCGTCAGGCTTGGTCAGCCGGTACGCACCGTTAGAATACACTGATTCTATGACGAAAGGACCTTCTCATTTAGGCTAGAATTTCCCTTTTATTTTGACCATCAGTCTTCTTACTGCTAGGACCAGATCACCGACTTGGAAGATTGTCACGCCTCAGAACCAGAATACTGGAGAGCGGGGGCAGACATAGCCAGCTACGTATATTGAAATAGATTTCATCTCGCTATACGGTCACGGCTGTCTAGGATACATGAGGGTTTATCTACAAGCCAGCAGTCTCTTAAGGTCAAGAACAAGCCTATTGTCTCAATCACAAGCAAGTAAATAGATGTTACAAGATGTATGATCATTAAATATACAATAATAAGGCGTCCCAAATATTACATATTCAGCTGATCATGAAGCTAGTCGTTACAAAATATTAGGACTAGCAAGAGTTTAGTCATACATGATCAACCCTAGGATTTGTCAATCATGTAACAGCCCGTAGGCAGACAGTAAGTAAAGTGCAATCGAGCTAAACAGGTGCTCGTCGGCTAAATGCCTCAAAAGAATATTTTTACAATAGAGTGGAAGAGTCAAAAATAACCCACTCGTTGCCCTGGTTACGCCTGGTGTTCACCATCGGGCTGGAAAAGCGGTAGATCCTCTGGAGCTGCTCCGAAATCTGGCCATACAAAACCAGCTGGGTTAGATCCCAGAAAGAGCAAGTGCCACAAAGGAAGCTTCACTTAGGAACTAAAACCAGCAATCAGCACAAGAGTATAAAATAAGGTAAAACTGGAATTAAAGAAAATACATCAGGATGATATACGACGAGATAACCATGGAACTATTCAGATAACCAGGTTACAACCCGTAAACCAAACAAGGACCGGGGTTGTAACCCTTCGTCTGAACAGAGCTTGAAATTCTCACCATTTATCAGTAAAATAAATACAGGCATTCTGGTCATGTAGTAATCTGGAACAGGATCAGGACAAGACTAGACTGGTTAGACTCCATCCAATCATTTCACGGCCAAGCAAGAACTACAGCTTGATACTTTAACTAACTAGGGTTATCACAGGCCTAGTTACTAACAAGATGTAGTGAGATTACTCCACAGCCACAAGCCCTGCAGACCATCCAGGTTACCCGGGTTAAAATATTTAGAGTTGAATTCAGGTAGGTACATCGTCCAGGAAACGAATGTACCCTTAGGTAGCTTGAAGGGTGCAACACATGACAGTGTGCTGGAAATATGCCCTACTCGACGGCAGGCTACAGATCCCATGGCGTGCCCAGGTAACGGGATTGCCTGTAGCTGGGAGATCTCTTCATGACTAATGTATTAATCTAGTTATTAGCCTTAGTCCATTTTAGTAGGTACTCCTGACCGTGGTACTCAGGAGTCCCTTCCTAGACATGATGCAAGACAAGACTAGTTTATTTGTACAAGCACAATCGCCCACGGTATTCAGATTAATTATACAGGTCATGTCATGTCAGGTAGCCATCGTAACAGCTGTTCGAAATAATCATGTCAGGTGTACTTGTCAGGAGTGCGCCACGACGGGCCACTATCATGTCATGTCAGGTTACTAGTCACAGTATGTCATGTACAATTGTCATTTCAATTAATTCGTAATTTATCAAGTTCAGGACAAAAGGCGTAAGGATATAAAATGGGCATAAAATATATATATATAATAATAATAATAAGATAACAAGACAGGGCACAAAAGTCCATGCGGCTCAAGGGGAATGAGTCCATGCGGCTGGGTCAATACAGGTTCATGCGGCTGGGACTGCACGCTCATGCGGCTCAGGGAGCCCAAGGCGCATGCGGCTGGAAAGGCGGGTTCATGCGGACGAAGGGGAGTTAGCTTATGCGGCTGCGAAGGGAGCAATCGCTATGCGGCCGGGGTTCAACAGCATATGCGGCTATGATCAGACGAAGTCCTATGCGGCTGAGCATGGGCGATACATATGCGGCTGGATGGTGGATTGGCCTTATGCGGACCAAAATAGAAGAACATATGCGGCTGGGTGCGAAGGAACTCATGCGGCTGAAAGCTAGCCGCATGAAGTCCATGCGACTCAAGATAACAAGGGCTCATGCGGCTGAGTCTGAGCAAGGCTATTCGGCTGGATCCGGGTCAAGTCTCATGCGGCCAGCAGGATGAGAAATCTCATGCGGCTCAATTACTTGCCGCATGAAGATTCATGCGGTCAAGTACTCAAGCAAGTCTTATGCAGCTAGGAAGGACTTTCCATGCGGCTGAGCTCGAACGAGCCTCATGCGGCTGGAAAGGCCATGCGGCCAGAGACTTGCCGCATGAAGATTCATGCAGTCAAGTACTGCTCTTCTTCTCCACTTGTCCGAGAAGAGGAGCCAAGCAACCATGGTTTCCAAACTACACAAAACCTTCATCCGGAGCCCAAATCGGAACTTCCTTAGGTCAAAATGGGGTAGAACGAGCTACTCTACAACATGGAACCATCAAAACTCAGAAATAACAGGATTAAGTAGATCAAAACCCAAGAAATCCAAAAATAAAGTAAACTTAGATCTAGAAGAATCTAGCCATGGAAAGTAAAAATGCCAAGTTCTAAAGTAAGTTAAAATGCTGTAGGGAAGAAAATGAAACAATAAAATCTGAGTTCCTCCATGAAGCAAGTTGTACTTGCCTAGACCTCTCTCTTCTCTCTCTGGTAGGTAAGAAAGTAATGGTGGAGAAGATGATAAATGAAGAGAGAGAAAGGAGAAGGGTTAATAAATATCAAAGGTGGTGGTAGGTAGGGGGTTCATCCATGGTTCATGATGAACCAAAATAATCCCAACCGAACCAAGCCAACCCGGGCCAAGAATAAACCAAGCCAAGCCATGAAGAAAACTAAACAAGAAATCATGCAATACAGAATAAAATACGTATACGTATCCCAAAATACGTAATACGAACACAGGCATTACAGAGATCCTTTTCTTCACTTTTTTGTTGAAAGCTCCAGAAAGGCGTGCTTGGCATATCTCAATACGCTGTTGAGCTAATAGGCATTTTTTGTCTAACGCTTTAAGCTCTAGGAGTCACAGACGGTAGCCCTCTTCAGTAGTCAGCTCGCTGGCTAGGGCTACCGGAAGGAAAGGAATCTGGATTTCTAGGAGAAGAACTGCTTTGCTCCCATAAACCAGAGAGAATGGCATACTTTTTGTTGGAGTTCGGACCGTTGTGCGATAGGCCCATAGACATTCAACGAGCTTCTCGTTCCAATCGTGGTTGTTTGAAGACACAAACTTCTTGAGAAGTTTTATGATGGTTTTGTTGAAGGCTTCTGCTAGCCTATTAGCCGCTAGATTTTAGGCAGTAGAGGCTACATTCTGGATTCGATTCTTGTCGCAGAACCGATAGAATGCATGGCTTACGAACTGTGGACTATTATCGTGGATGATCCTGTGAGGTAGACCGAAGCGGTAGATGACATGATGTTTGATAAAACTAATCACGTTTGACGTCTTCACTTCGGTGAGCGGTATAGCTTCTGCCTACTTGGAGAAGTAATCAGTTATAGCTAGGATGAACCGATGTTCTTTGGAGGATGGTGGGCTGATTGGTCCTATGACGTCAATGCCCCAGGCTTCAAATGGCCAAGATGTGCCGTCGGGTGTAGATACTCCGAAGGTTAATGAATGAAATCAGCATGGAACTGGCAAGCTCTACACTTCTTTTCATATTCAACAGCATCCACTATCATTGTGGGCCAGTAATAACCCATTCGTTTGAGGCAGTCTTGCAGTTTGGGGCCTGGTTGATATGCACCACAAACTCTATCGTGAGCCTACCGGAGTGCATGCTTGGCTTCTGTGTCTGATAAGTATCGTAACAGTAGCCCATCATATGGGCGTCTCTACAGCATCTTGGTAGCTGTGTCGTAGTAAAATCTGAGGGATCGCCTTTGGATGGATACTGCCTCATTCGGGTCCTCGGGAAGGATTCTATAGACAGCGTAGTCTATGAAGGAAAATCTCTAGTCTTTAGCATCGATGATTGTTTCTGCTGCATAACTGTGATGAATATGCAAGACATCTTTCACACAGAATAGTTCTCGACCAGACACTGTGATCGACTGCTGAGTATTGGTAGGAACGGTCAAGGAAGCAGCGAGACCGGCTAGAGCATTTGCTTCTATAATTTGTAGTCGAGGCACGTGCTCGATGAAAAATCCTGCAAAAGTAGACGCCAGCTCGATTGTTGCTTTATGGTAGGGGATGAGATCTTTGTGGCGAACTTCATAATCCCCTCGGACCTGACTAACTATTTGTTTGGAATCGCCGTAAGCCTCTAGATAGTCAACTCCCAGTTGCTTTGCCAGTTGTAGGTCGATTAATAGGGCATTATATTCGGCTACATTATTGGTGCATAGTTCTACGAGAGAATATGCACGGTGTATAACTAGATGATCAGATGACACAAGCACGACACCTACTCCAGCCACAATATTCCCTTTGGGTCCTATTTTTGATGCATCATCGAAGAACATTCGCCAAATAGGGATTTCTTCAGTTGCAGCATTAGACTCTACCACTTCGTCGGGGATTTAGTCGTAGAGTTTGGACGACTCCGGCACCGGGTGAGCTGCTAGGAAATCAGCTAATACTTGGCCTTTTACTGCCTTCTGAGGAACAAAGATCATATCGTACATAGTCAACAGCATTGCCTATGTAGCTAAACGGGAATTGAGAGAGCCCGGTTTAGTCATGAGTATTCTGAGAGGGTTCGCTTTAGATATAATATGGATAGTCTGTCTAGACACATAGTGGTGCATCTTCTGGATGGCAAATACTAGTGCGAGGCATTCCTTCTCCACCGGTGTGTACCTGTGCTCGGCTCCCACCATTGTGCGGCTGAGGTAGTAAATTACCTGTTCATAGCCGCCGCCTTTGTTCTTCTGAGCTAAGAAGGCACCAAGAGAATGATCCATAGCACAGATATATAGTAAGAAGGGCATCCCCATTATTGGAGCAACCAATACTAGAGGGCTTGTAAGATACGCCTTGACGTCGTCGAATACGCATTGACATTGTTCAGTCTCGACGAAAGATATGCCTTTCTTCATGAGCTGAGTGAATGGTTGACACCTTCTAGAGAGGTTCGAGATGAATCATCTGATGTAGGTTAGCCTTCCATGTAGTCCGCGTAGCTCTTTGAGATTTTTTGGGGGATGCATATCGAGAATAGCCTTCACTTTCTCCGGGTCCAAATGTATACCCTTTAAAGTGATGACGAAACCAAGGAACTTGTCGCTGGAGACTCCAAAAAAAGATTTGGTTGGATTCATCTTGAGTTGGTGTGCACGCATTAGTATGAACACCGTTCTCAAGTCTTGGAGGTGGTTGCCCTTGAGACGGCTTTTGACTGCGATATTGTCTATGTAGCACTCCACAGTTTTGTGCAAATATTCGCAAAAAATTGTGTACATGGCTCGCTGGTATGTTGCCCCTGTATTCTTTAATTCGAAGGACATCACCGTATAGCAGTATACCCCTAACAGTGTTCGAAAAGATGTGTGCTTTTCGTCGTTGGAGAATATCTTGATCTGGTTGTAGCCTGAGAACCCATCCTTGAAGGACATCAGCTCGAAGTCGCAAGTATTATCGATCATTATGTCAGTGATCGGTAGGAGGAACTCATCTTTCAGGCATGTAGAGTTTAAATCACGGTAGTCGATACAGACTCAAACTTTACCGTTCTTTTTACAATCGGAACGATATTGGCAACCCAGTCTGGGTGTTGTTCCTCGCGAATGAATCCACTGGCAATGAGCTTCTTGACTTCATTCTCGATGGCTTCTATGACGTCTGGTCTGTTGTGTGTGTGCCTTTGGTCGTAATCGTCGTTGTTGCTGCTTTACTGGCTTAGCTTTAGAGGAGATGTTCAGGCGATGCATGGCGACTTTAGGGTCCAAGCCTGGCATGTCTTCATAGCTCCATGCGAAGACGTCGATGTATTCTCTTATAAGCTATATAAGAGATTGGCGTTCATCGCCAGAAAGGCTTTTGCTGATGAAAATAGGTTTGAAGGATGCTTCATCTCCTAGATTGACTTGGATGACCTCGTCTTTGGTAGGTGGTTCCCATTGTTCGAAGCGCAGTTCCCACCTGGTGTCCACCTTTCGATCCTATTGTTCGAGTTCGATTGATTGGACATCGTCTAAAATTTGGTCAGTAGAAACCATGTTGACGGACAGAGTTACTTTGAACATGTCGCCGATGCTGGAGTCTGAGTCCCAGAGGAAGGAATAAGAAGAATGAGAACAACGATCTGCTTCCTTATTTGATCTTTTGAGAGTTGTTGGAGGAGTGACATAGCCCAAACCAACACCGCTTCGTTGATAGTAGTTCTCAGGTTTGCCGTGGAGAGCAAAGTATCGTATTGGCAACTGTTGTCCTCGGCCGTAATTTAGCCCTTTGTCGCTTTTGATATCATATCCCATGTTCTGGATGATGTTCTTGGCCTACCAACTATACCAAAAAGTTATATTTTCCCGGAGTCATAGTCAGCTTCTGTGTTGTGCTTGGGAGAAGTAGAGTCTAGAACGAACTTTCTGTTGCCAATTATACGACCGAAGATGATTCGCTCTTCATCTTTCTTTATGGCTGGATCGATGAAGTAGAGGATATCTTCAGGGTAAACGTTTTCCTGCAGATGAGGTGTTGTGATCGGCATACAGAGGTGTGGTCCTATACCATTCTCTAGAGCGTATATCGTATCTATGTAGTGGTTTACAGATTGATAGACATTGGCGTAATTCAAAGATACCTTTACTAAAGAAATACACAAGTTCTTCTTTAGGGATAACATCATCCACCGAAGGTACATTATTATGAGTATTGATATACTCATTGAGAGGATCATCATCTGGAAGAGGAGCCACAATCTTGGCCAAGTTCACCATGAAGGGTAACTCTTCAGGATTGGGGGGGCGGGCATCAGTAGGTTCCTCCCGGGGTATCTTGTTGAGAGTGATAGTCAGTGGCTTGACCTTATTAGGGTTCTTTTTTTTCACCCAGATTGTGAGAGGCTTCGGAGTACTTTTCGGAGTAGTACGTCCTTTGACTCTGATAATCAGGGGACTATCGTTGGAGGATAGACTTGCTTCAGCTTCATTATCGTTATCCTTGGGGGTTGAGACTGGTAGAGTACCAAATCTCTATAGTAAGCTTCGATACCCTTGAAAGGATCAACATCAGCAAACTCTATCTTTACAACACTGTCACTGTTGACGTACTTGAAGCACTGGTGGAGTGTGGAAGGAACGATCTTGTTCTAGTGTATCCATAGATGTCCCAACAAGATATTGTAGGATACATTAATATCGATCACATAGCAGAAAACTTCCTTTCGGAGATCACCGATCTGACATTTGAGACGGATCTTGCCTAGCGGATGGCTTCGACCAGCATTGAAAGCCATGATAGTTGTGTTGGTTGCGAATAGCTTGTACAGAGGGATTCCTAGAATTTGAAGCAAATTTCTAGGAATAATGCTGAAGGAGGATCCTGGATCGATGTGTATGTGGTCCACCTTGATCGCCCCGATATACCATGTATAGTACACGGGTCTATCATGACGATTATTCTTGAGTAGCATGTCCTCCTCTGAGAAGGTGATGTTAGGCACCACTTCCATAGTACTGTGGCAGTGGGGACAGGAGACAGGATCTTCTGCGGGGGCTTTGACTCAGCGAGGCAAGAGTCGGTGTGTAGTAATGCCTCATTTAAGGCCTTCTGCGTCTCTTTGGAGAGTCGCAATAGATCAAACAGAGACAAACTGACTGGCGTATTGGCTAGCTGAGCCAGTATGTCAAAGTTGGAGGGCCGATCCATGCCTTCGGGAGATGGCACCTTTAAATATTTGACAAACCGCGTCTCCGTCTGCTTGCATTTGTACGTGGTTTGAGGCTTGGACGGGCCGACTTCTGAGCTTGTGGGGGCAATGGGAGCTTGAGGAGGTACTGCTTCTTCTTGTGCAGGATCATACGTTCAAAGATAAGTCTTCCCCGATTGCGTCTCGCCAGATAGAACCTCGTAGATGGAGGAGGCTGCCATATGGCATGGTTTGAATTTCTTGTCCTTTCTTGCTTTGGGAGGTGCTACCCCCTGCGTCACTTCTTGGACAAGGTCTTGGTGGACCCACATGATCTCACCACGTTCAGTTGTGAGTGGGACCAAGGTCGAGTTGCGAGCTGGTGGTAGGTTGACGACTTCCATCATCGCCTTGGGGATCGGGACCACGCCGTCTGGAACTTTAGTAGGAGAAAAGTTGCCAAACTGAAGAGAGATCATATTAGCAGATATGACCTTATCTTCTACTTCGAGCTTGATCACTTGACTGTCGATAAGCTGTTGTATCTTCTTCTTCAGGACAATGCAGTCCTTGGTGGAATAGTGTATGTACTAATGATAGAGATAGTACTTGGGATCATTGAGTTGGCTCGCCTCTGCAGGACGTCGTGGTGGAGGTAATGTCAGCTTATTGCCCTTTGTCAACGTATGGAAGATGGTTATGACATCATCTTCGTCGAAGGAGAAGATCTCCTTAGGCTTGTCAGAGGCGCCCTGAGAATTGGAAGCTCCTTTGGATGTGTCGACTTTCAGGACTTTTTTTCCTTTACCCCTACGAACAAGGATAGTTTGAGGATGCTTGCCCTTGTCTTTGGATTTGGGTGTCTTCAACCCCAGTAGTTCCATGTTAGGAACGTTATTTTCAGCAACATCAGCGGCCCCAATGAAAATGGGCCATGTATCATACTTATGTACACCCAGACAAAACTTTACTGTAGGAAGGAAGTTGTGTCGGCAAGTATCCATAAGTTCTGAGTCTGTATGCCGAAGGGCATCTTCAGTGCTAGCCACCTAAAGCGTTCGATGAAGGCGATGACCGACTCAGTCCTCCTTTGCTTGGTCTCGATGAGGGTGGACATACAAACATGCATGCCACTCTCGTAAAATCTGTTGAGGAACAACCTCTCCATGTCTTTGAATGAATTGATACACCAGTCAGGCAGACTGCAGAACCATTCGAAGGCTACCCTCTGTAAGGTGCTGATAAACAACTTCAACAGGAACGGATCATCTCTGGGCAAATGCAGAGTCTGCATGTTAAAGTACATCATATGTTGACGAGGAGAAGTCAATCCGTCAAATGAGTTCAGCGTCAGCTGCTTGTAGTTAGGAGGGCAAGTAGCGTTCTTCCACTCAGAGGGGTACAATTGAGATATCCCCATCTTCTGAAGCTCGTCTTTGTGTGAGATGGTGTTGAGGCGAGCGCCCAAGGAATCAATTGCATCATGTTGGTTGAGTAGGTGTTGGAAAACGACTGCTGAACGGTTGTCAAGCGTTGTTGGCGAAGGACCACCCATGGCATTTGTAAGATTTGGAGGAGGTGCAATGGAATGATACTCCTTTTGTAGTGAAGGAGGGTTGTTGCTATGAGTCGAACTAGCGTGGGCCGAGACGTTCTGTTGAGGTAGAGGAACAGCCCCAGCAAGTTGAACTGCCATGATACTGGTAAGCATATCAGTGATCTTGGTGAATGCTATTTTGAGACCCTCTGGCCGTTTGTTAGTCTGACCACTGGCTTCTTCAGGTCTTTCTCCGTCTGCCATGTATGTAGATAGCATGCGAGGATGAACAGAGGAAGCAGTGCAACTGGTGCTGATACTGTCTGTCTCCGAGTGGGTAAGTCCTTCATCTTTAGGTAGAGGAGGTAGATAGTCGCCATCGGATCCGGAGGGATCATCGTCCTCTGGAAGGCTACCTCCAGTGTGAGGGTCATATGCTTCAGATTCTGAGAGAATGCTACCCCCGGCTTGGGAATCTTCATCGTCCATACAGAATCTTGCCTTTGATCTAGTGCCCATATAGACTCCTTTGGACGTGACAACCTGTTGTCCATCTGTTGGTAGACTTCTCCTTCTTCTTCTCGCAGAGCTAAGAGAGAAAGTTAGGTTCGCAGTCCACCGTCTTTGATTGGGGCTTCCGTAAGGGGGACCCCACGAAGCCATGTTGGATAAAACACATAGTGGCTTCTCATCGTCAGAGAAGTGCAGCCGTCGAAACACGGACTTTCTCTGAGGCGCTTTTGTTGTTTTGGAGCAACAACACTTGATAACAATACTGGTGCACGGAAGTGCACTATGAATTTTTATGTTCTCCCTCGCTTTACGCTTATGATTTATCATGTTGCGCAAGTCAACGGAAGGTAGTTTTGCCTTACAACCCATGTTGCATGCATCGCCGAGCTTTGTATGCGGGTTCGTAAGGAGAGTAGGCGCATCCAGACTTAGTTCATGTGCAGGGGCAACCCCAACACCTAAGTTCTGTGATGTCTTTGAAGACAGCCCCGTGCTATACGTGTTGGGGCCGGTCTTTTTGTTATGGGCGCATAGGCCTTGGAGACTGGCCTTGGACGTGTTTTCCATAAATAAATTCCTTTATTTATTGTGTATCTGGGAAAATTACAACTGTCGGAATCTGATCTAGAAGACGATCACTTTATCCCTTGGACTATGCGAAGAAGAAAAGCTCTCAAAATTTTGATAGTAGATAACTATGTATCCGTACAATGAATGAGAAAAAGAACTCTATTTATAGAGTCAAACATAATAACTGAAAAGATAACTGTCTTCACAGCCTGTGCTTAGTTGAAAATCACGCAGGATTTAACATACGCAAGGTTGTGAGCAGTTACTGGACGTGGCCTGTAACTGTTGGACACATGGCAATCATGCATGAGTCGTGTGCAAGTTACAGGATACGCATGCGAGAGATCAGTGGCATGCCTGCCACGTTCTCCAATTTGATGAAATCCACGCAGACTTATTGAAGACGAAATCCACGCAGACTCGGGGTAGAAAGCTTCAAAATCCACGCAAACTTGGGGCAAGAAGCTTCAAAATCTACGCAGACTTGGTGAAGACGAAATCCACGCAGACTCGGGGTAGAAAGCTTCAAAATCCACGCAAACTTGGGGCAAGAAGCTTCAGAATCTACGCAGACTTTGATGAAGAAAACTTCAGAATCCACGCAGACTCGGGGTAGAAAGCTTCAAAATCCACGCAAACTTGGGGCAAGAAGCTTCAGAATCTACGCAGACTTTGATGAAGAAAACTTCAGAATCCACGGAGACTTGAGGAAGAAAACTTCAGAATACACGCAGATTTGGGATAGAACTGCCAGCTGTCTTGATTCAGCGTGCCTCGACTGACACAAAATCTCTGGTAGTGATTGCTTTTGTCAGTCACATTAAATGACAAGAAGCTCTTTTGGTACGCCAACTTGACGAAGGTTGAGTCTTGCTGAAGAAGATTTCCAAAATTACGCAATAGACGGCTGTGATCTCTCGAATTCTGTGCATACGTGGCATACGAAGAGACATTCTTCGACTGTTGTGCTGTCAGTCATAATTACTCTCTGACAAATGATGAGCTGTCTCCCCAGCGTGATTTGTAAATATTGTCTGGATCAACTTAGCGTGACTTTTGACTCTGTCCTGATCAACTCAGCGTGACTGTTATTTTTAAAGGCCTACAAGACCCCCTTCAAAGTTTTCAAAAAATTGAAAAGACTTCAAAATTTTCGAAATACTTTGAAAATAAGATGATAAAATGAAATCAGTCACGCTGTGATGACTTTAAATTTTTCGGAAGTCGGAAAGACTTCGAAGTTCTTTGAGAATATCTAAATGAACTTATTAAATGTCATGATGACTCTTCATTTTCCGAGACTGATTACATCCAGTTTATGGTGGAATATGAACCGCCGGCGAGCTCTGTTATATAAACAGGGAGAGGATTCATTTAATCTTCATCTTACGTCAACATGACACCAAAAGAGAAAGCTGAGGAAGAAGCACGCAAGTTGGGCTTTTGTTCCCATGGTGACCCCACTTTTGGGGGTGAAGAGCCAGAGCCCCTTGTCTTCGAACTCAAAGATGATCCCTTGCAACTAGTCAAGAATTTCTTGAGCTATTTTGGCTTAGATGGCTCGTTCTCTTCTGATGGGCGCAGCCTCATAGAGCAGCGTGAAATGTTGAAGGCTCTGTTACACCGCATGGGGGTCAAAAGCGTAGAAGAACTAGGCATTAAGCTCAGTCGCTCTGGAAAATAGAGCGTGTCTTTTGTGCTTTTGTTGTACTCTTTTTGTTTTGTCTTTTGTAAAGCCATCAGTGCCTGTCTTGAAGAATGAAGTACAACTTCTGTGTTTAATCTGCGTGCATTAATGAAGAATATTAATTAGCACCCTTTGACTATTTCCAATGTTGCTCTGTTTTCCAAAGCACACGTAACACTCATTCCACGGTTTACGAGCGCTATTTATGCGGATCTTTTCCAAGAATAGACTTGTACTTTGCCCTTTAAATAGATAGAAGAGTTTTACAGATACTCATCTCCCATTCCTCTTCTTCTTCTCTGAGAATGAAATTTTTGGGAGATTTCACTCTCAAACAGGAAAGCAATGTTTTCTAATGTTCGACTTCTGCGCACTGTATCAAACATGAGTTTGCCAATCCTTAGCACCAAACTTGAAGGTAAGTCAGTGTAATACGTGTATTATTTTTGCTGTTGAAGATAGGCTTTCTGTTTCTTGTTTCTGATTTGAACAATACACGCCTGTTTCTGTTTGATAAATGTACACTGAATGATTTCTGTTGATACTTTCTGCAGAAACTTGGCTGAAAATTTTCTTCAGAACTGGCATTGGGGATGTGGATGTTGTGGAGAATATCCTGCTGACATCTACATCAGGGAGCTCATACGCTTTTGATACGTAAATCAGACAACTCAGAACTCTTCGTGGGATAGAAGGGTCTTCCTCAGATGGTAGGAAGAGCCTTTATACACGAGAGTTGGATGGTGGAGTCAACTCTACCCCAAGAAATCGGGTAGTAGAGTTCCTTTCACGGGAGAACTAGGAATTGTATCCCAAGGTTTGGATACATTCCTGTCTTCCTTGAGAGGTTACCCCCAATCCACCAGTTGTATTGGCAGCACCATGACTTCGGGCTGCCATACTCTGTGGTTCTCCTCTCGTCTGAGAGAGAAGACCAGAGTTTGATTCCTGCTGATCTGGTCGTGACTGGGACCCAGACAGTCAGGAACTGCCACCAACAACGAACCTGACGGAGAAGGTCCGACGGAGAAGATCCAAAGAAGAAGATAGATCTCTATTAGGTTATTGTTGTGGTGTAGAATGAAAATCCAAGATTTGTAATAGATTTTCATTATGATTTGTAAGAAAGTCTAAGAAAATGTAATAGACTTTTTGTGGTGAAATGAGAATGGAAATGATAATTCTTCTATGCTCAAAGATTTGTATTTGTGGATGAATTATGGATATGATAGATAATGAAATCTTCTTTTTTGTTTTAGAGTATATGATATTATCAAAGGTATTATGGACGTGATAATATGTAGGAACTCAAAAGAAAATAAATTAATTTCTATGCAGAGGTCAAAAATGACAAATGAGCAAGCAGATTCGGAATTGATTCAGAGGTTATGAAAACATGATCAATAATGAATCCCCACTTTAATAAATTGATAGAAGATCATGAACGGACGAATAAATGAACGGATGAATCGTCGGATGAACGCAATTAATGGATGGATGAACCGTCGGATGAACGTGATGTTTCATTATTTGTAGAACTTCTGCCTATAAATATAGCAGAAATTTGACAAGAACGAACACTTCTTCTTTCAAACATAAAAATGTCGTCTGAAGAAGCATTCAAGAAAACTGGAATTGCCTCAAAAGTTTAGAAAGGCACTGAAGAACACCCTGCTGATCCAGTTCAATCGAAGAAGACAGAAGCAGGCGAAGGTTCGTCTGCACCCAAGCCACCAAGGGACATTCTGGATTTCCTGCTCGAACCAGGAAAGATTGAAGAAGAAGAAGCCATGAGGATGGCCGTTTGCAAGTTCCTCGTGGGTTCTAGCAAGGAGGTTCTCGACTCTTTTGCTGATCACGTCTTCGAGAAGACGGCAGTAGCCCACATCCAAATGTAGAAAAGGATGATAGTGATCTTCTTTAATATCATGTATCATCATTCATGATAAAAATAAAATAAAAATTTTATTTCTAAACATGAAACTGTCTGATGATTACAAGCATTTACATTTATACATAGTACTTTTTAAGGAATTTGCCATTAATAGGCATCAAAACTTTTCGACCATCCAATTCTGAGAGTTGATAAGCTCCATTTGAGAAAACTTTGCTCACAATATAGGGTCCTTTCCACTTTGCGTCAAATTTGCCCTTGCTCATATGAGTCATAGTCATAGGACGTCTGACAGTTAGAACAAGTTCTCCTTTTTGATACGCCCGAATTCTGACTTTCTTATTAAAAGCTCTTGAAATTCTAGCTTGATAGAATTCAATATTCTGTTGAGCAGATAATCGCTTTTCATCCAGAGCTTCTAATTCTTGAAGTCGAAGACGATCATTATTTTCTGCAGTGAGTTCATTAGCGATTGCTATCCTTAAAGAAGGAATTTGAATCTCTAATGGAAGAACAGCTTCGCAACCATACACCAGAGAGAAGGGTGTACATTTAGTAGCATTACGAACTGTAGTACGATAAGCCCACAAACATTCACCGAGCTTCTCACTCCAATTACGTTTGTTAGTAGAGACAAACTTCTTTAAGAGTTTGATGATGGTCTTGTTGAAAGCTTCTGCTTATCCGTTAGCTGTCGGATTATATGCGGTAGAAGCCACATTGTTGATCCGGTGATCGTCACAGAATCGAGTAAACTTCTGACTGACGAACTGTGGTCCGTTATCATGAATAATGCGTCGAAGAACACCAAATCTGTAGATGACATGGTGCTTAATAAAGCAAATGACATTGGACGTCTTAACTTCCGACAAAGGAATGGCTTCGGCCCATTTGGAGAAGTAATCGGTTATTGCAAGAATAAACCGATGACCCTTGGATGACGGCGGATTGATCGGACCAATAATGTCCATGCCCCAAGCTTCGAAGGGCCATGATGCTGCCGTCGGATGTAGAAATTCCGAAGGTTGATGAATAAAATCCGCATGGATTTGACAAGCTTTACACTTCTTTGCATATTCGAGGGCGTCTGATACCATAGTAGGCCAATAATAACCCATACGTTGAATACGGTCTTGAAGTTTTGGTCCAGGCTGATGTGCTCCACAAATTCCATTATGTGCTTCACGAATAATTTGTTGAGCCTCGTCACCGGCAACACATCGGAGAAGTAAACCATCATAGGCTCGACGATATAAGGTCTTTGTTGTATGATTATAATAGAATCGGAATGATCGTCGTCTGATAGATGCTGCTTCACTCGGATCATCCGGAAGAATATCATATAATACAAAATCTAAGAAAGGAAGTCTCCAATCCGTATCCATATTTTAATTCTCGGCCGAATGACTGAAGATGAATTCCATGCTGGAATCAGATGAAGATGATGAAGATTTACGACTAAATCCAAATCCTCTTGTTGTGTTGACGTCATGAGATGTTGATTCTTCAGTGTCAACTGGAAGTCCTAGGGTCAGGTTATTTTCAAGATGAAATAATTCTCAATTGCGAACAAGAATCATTTGTTGTCGTCTAATTGGAATAGCCAACACCGCTGCAAGATTAGCTAGAGCATCAGTTTCTGTGTTACATGCTCGTCTAACATGTTCAATAAAGAATTCTTCAAACGAAGAAGCCATAATTATAGCTGATCTATGATAAGGAACCAGATCTTGATGGCGGACTTCATAAGTACCCTTTATCTGATTGACAATGAGTTTAGAGTCTCCGTACACCTCCAAATGTTGAATATTTAGATGTTTAGCAAGTTGAAGAACAATGAGTAATGCATTGTACTCAGCTACATTGTTTGAACACGGCTGATCGAGAGAATAAGCTCTTTGGATAGCAAGACCTTCTGGCGATACAAGAACGATTCCAACTCCAGCGACAACATCACCATTAGGACCTATCCTTGAAGCTCCATCAAAGAATAGACGCCAAGTAGGATCTTCTTCATCAATTTGGTTTGAATCTAGGACTTCATCTGGAATTTCGTCATAGAGTTTTGAATCTTCTGGAATTGAATGAGCAGCCAGAAAATCAGCTAAAGCTTGTCCTTTGACTGACTTCTGAGGAATATAATGCATGTCATACTGAGCAAGTAGGATTCCTCAGTTAGGTAATCGAGAATTCAAAACACTGGGTTTCTTCATCATGATCCGTATAGGATTGATCCTGGAGATGACATGAATAGTCTGGCCAATGATATAATATCGTGTCTTTTGAACAACGAACATCAAGGCTAGACATTCTTTTTCGACCGGTGAATATCGAGGTTCAGCTCCGGTCATAGTACGACTGAGATAGTAAATGGCTTGTTCATGACCATTTTGATTCTTTTGAGCGAGTAATGCACCCAATGAATGACCCATTGCTCGAGTATATAGGAGAAATGGAATTCCTGAAACGGGAGGTACCAATACTGGAGGGCTCATCAGATATTGTTTTATATCATCGAATGCTTTCTGACATTCATCATTCCAGACAAAAGAAACACATTTCTTCATAAGTTTGTTGAATGGTCTGCAGCGTCCTGATAAATTAGAGATGAATCTCCTGATATAAGCGATCCTTCCTTGAAATCCTCGTAGCTCTTTTAAGGTGCGTGGAGGACGCATCTCTTGGATGGCTTTGATCTTCTCGGGATCCACGTGTATACCTTTAGAGGTAATGACGAAGCCGAGAAATTTACCACTAGAGACGCCTAAGAAGGACTTAGTAGGGTTCATCTTTAATTGATGCTTACGCATTAGATCAAATATAGTCTTCAAATCTTGGATATGATCCTCCTTTTGTCGACTTTTGACGGCAATATCATCAACATAGCATTCGACTATTTTCCACAAATATTCACAGAATATAGTGCTCATAGCTCGTTGATAAGTTGCTCCTGCATTCTTGAGACCGAATGGCATAACTGTATAACAGTATGTACCGATCGACGTTCTGAAAGAAGTGTGCTTCTCGTCATCTGGAAACATTTTAATCTGATTGTATCCAGAATACCCGTCCATGAATGACATCCGCTCAAATCCACAGGTATTATCAATCATGACATCAGTGATTGGTAGAGGGAATTCGTCTTTAGGGCATGCCGTATTGAGATCGCGGAAGTCTATGCATACTCTGACCTTGCTAGTCTTTTTAAGGACAGGAACTATGTTAGCCACCCAATCGGGATGTTGTTCCTCTCTAATAAACCCGAAGGTTATGTGTTTATTGACTTCAACTTCAATTGCATCCATAATATCTGGACGAAATCGTCGCTGTTGTTGTTTGACCGGTTTAGCATTCGGCAAGATATTGAGCTTGTGAGTTGCAATTTGTGGATCAAGTCCTGGCATATCTTCATAACTCCAAGCGAAGACGACGATGTAGTCACGAATGAGTTTGATCATGTCTTACTTATCAGGTTCAGAAAGACTTTCACTAATGAATATTGGTTTGGGAGATCCCTCTTCACCAACATCTATTTGAACAAGTTTGTCTTCAGTCGGAGGTTCTTTTTGCTCGAAACGGAACTCCCATTGATTATCTAATCTTTGGGCCCATTGTTCCGATTCAGGTGAGATTTCAAACTCTTCTTCGTCTTCATCACTTTCTTCAGAATGGTCAATGGAAACCATGTTGGAAGACAGAATGTTGCAGTAGAAGTCCCCGATACTTGTATCGGAATCCCAAGAAGTGGTACTAGAAGAATCAGATCTCTTATCTTCGTCAGACTCGGGATCTTCATGGATAATATTGATAAAAGGAGTAGGAGCTATATAGCCCAGTCCGCATTTCGTCCTTCCATATTTCAGAGGAGGAATACGAACAGGCATTTTTCTTCCCTTTCCACTATTGAGGCCAGTCCTGAAGTCATAGCCCATATTTTTGATGATGTCTTTAGATTGCTGACTATAACAATGTAGTTGTAATCTTCCAGTGTCATCATTTTTGTCTTCATCTTCTAAATCAGAAGGACTTTGGGGCCATTTATAGAAGAATATTGGAATGTCTCCTGGCTTTCTGCTGGGAACTAGAAAGTATGAAGATTGTACAAGTTCTAGGGATACATCTGTATGAACAGTCTGTACAACCCCTATGGTTATTGCGTTCAAGTCATCTAACAAATGTAAATAACTATGAACATAATTACACACATCAGCATACTACAAAGATGGAGACTTTTCATTAAATGTAAAAGCAGCAGTATTCATATTGGGAGAAGGCTGAGCCTTAGAGATTTTAGCCAAGTCAATGACTAAAGGGGGAAAAGAAGAACGAGAAGAAACGTTGTTTCGATTAAGATCGATAACAAATGGCTTAGAAGAGGTGAGCTCCCTTGAAGTTTGAGATGGAAGAATAATCCGCCCTCCAACTGGAATTAGCAGAGTATCCTGTTTCATATGTGGAGATGCAGGAATTACAGTACGCCCACTGACAGGAATAATCATTGTGTCTTGAGCAAATGACTGAGGTAACGGAGAAATCCGTCCACTCACCGGAATGATGAAAGAACATTCTTCAGAGAGTTTGGGAGATTGTTGCTGAATAGTTTGACCTTTAACAGGAATTATTAAGGTCTCACTTTGTGAATCCTCTTTCTCCATAGCTTGTATAACCCTTGTATACTCTTTTTTGTACATTCGGGAATTATTGAAATAAGCTTCAACCCCATGGAAGGGATTTATATCAGCAACTTCTTTTTGTACTCTTCCATTGCTATCAATGTATTTAAAACACTGATGAAGAGTAGAAGGCACCACATTATTTTTATGAAGAAAGGGCCTCCCCAGAAGAAGATTATAGGATCCCACGATCTCGATCACATAGAAAGTGACTTTGGATCTGAAATCGCCTATCTGAAGCTTCAGATGAATCTTTCCTAAAGGCTCGCTTCGGCTTTGATTGAATCCCAGGATAGTAGTAACCGTCTTAGAGAGCTTGTGAAGAGGGATTTTTAGTTCGTCCAACAGACTCTTTGGCATTATGCTTATAGCAGACCCTGGATCAATGAGGATACGATCTATCTTCATTGTATCGATATAACCGGTGTAGTAGAGAGGCCGATCATGTCGATTATCCTCCAATAGCATGTCATCTTGTGTAAAGGTGATATTTAGGATAATTTTCAATACACTGTTGCAATGTAAGCAAGTGGCAGGTTCTGCATCTGGCTTCTTCAATTGTGCAAGACAAGAGTCAGCTTGTAGAAGTGCTTCACTTAATGTCTCCTGAGTCTCTTTGGAAAGACGTAGAAGTTCAAAGAGGGACATTCTAGCTGGAGTATTAGCAAGCTGAGCTAAAATGTCGAAATTATAAGGCTTCTGAAGTCCAAGAGGAGAGGACTTCTTGATTGGCTTATCAAACCGAGCCTGTTATTTGCCTTTCTCCAGAGCTGTAGGCTTGGGAGGAACAGGTTCAGTGGATGATTCTTCTTCAGGAGGAACATTAGAAGCATCTTTATCAGCTGGAGGGATATCAAGAGGATCCTCAGGATTTTTGGAATAATCCTTTAGATAAGGTTTCCCCGTTCGAGTAGCACTAACAAGTGCTTCTTCTTTCTCTTTTGGCTCTGTGTCAGGAATAGATCCAAGAGAAGTCATATGACATGATTTAATCTTTCCAGCCTTCTTGGACTTTCGAGAAGTAGTCTTTTGAGGAGAAGACGATTCAAAATCTGCCACTAGATCAGGATGGATCCACATGATTTCTCTAGTTTCCAAAGTGATTGGCACTAATCCTTCAGACCGTGGAGAAGGAAGATTCACTATGTCAAGAGTTGCCTTGGGAATAGGAACGATCCCACTTTCAAGGAGTTGAGGAGGGAAATCTCCGAATTGTATAGAGACGACGTTGGAGGTGACGGTCTTTTCTTTTGGAGTAAGAGAGATAGCTCCAGATTTAATCATTTCTTGGATCTTTCCTTTCAGTACATAACATGTACGAATTATATGACCCAACATTCTGTGATATGGGCAGTATTTGGGATGATCTATTTTACCAGCTTCATCAGGTTTCTTGATCTCAGGTAATTGTATCTTATTACCTTTCAGCAGACATTCAAAGATACCAAGGACATCGTCGTCATCGAAAGAATATTCTTCTTTGGGGCGAGGTGTTCTTGGTTGTTGAGTTGTAGGAGAGGTTTGAACAGTTGATGCATCTTTGCTCTGAAGATTAACTTCAAGAGTTTCTTTTCCCTTACGAGCATTGTTTTTATTGTTAGTATCTTGACCTGTTTCTTTAGGAGTCATCTGCACTCCTAAACCTTTGAAGATTTTAGCACTAATTTCTGCGGCCTTGGCACTAACTATGAAAGAAGGCCAGTCTTGGAATTGAGTGGATCCTGTCCACATGCTGATGATTGGCAACAAGTTTGATTTGCATGTGTCGATGGTGACAGCATCAGGAGTTCCAAGAGGCATCTTTAGAGCTTCTCTTCGAAACCGTTCAATGTACTCTTCTGTAGTTTTATTATTTTTCTGCTTGATTCTAATAAGAGCAGACATAGTCATGTCATTGAGCCCTTCATAGAACCGTTCAAGAAACATCTGTTTGAAACCGGAAAATGAGGTAATGCTCCCATCTGGAAGACTTCTATACCATTCATAAGCCGTTCCCTTGAGACATCCAACAAACACCCGAGTAAGGAGGGCGTCGCTTGGTTGCAGCTGATCAGTCATCACTTCAAAGTGATTAATGAACTGACTTGGAGAAGTGGTTCCATCATAGAATGAGATAGTGGAAGGCTTGTATTTAGGAGGATACGATACTTGCTTCCATTCTATCGGATAAGGTTGTTTGATGCCTAACCTTTGTAAACCATCTTTCTGTTTGAATGCCTCGAATTGAGTTTTGAGATTCCTCAATTCTTCATTAACAATTCCAGAAGATTGTGGAGTTGTAACTTGTAGAGAATAGTTGGGAGGAGGAACAGCATTATAAGCACTACCCCCAGCTCCAGAGAGACTAGGGTTTGGTTGAGCTGGTCCAGGAGTATTAGATTGTACTGCTGGAGGAACTTGTACTGGACTCATATCAGTGTCAGTTGGTATGGCATCTGGTACAGTCTGTCGATTTTGCATCTGTGTTGCCATGAGTTCATACATCGACTTCATAGTATCAGCCATAGACTTCATTTGTTGTTCCAAAGAAGCAATTCTTTGATCTTGAGGAGTCAAGGAAGAAGAAGGTTCATCAGTATTCCCATCAACCATATAAGTCGTGACTGTACGAGGAATTATTGATGAACTGGTAGATGTTGTTTGTTCTGAATCATTGCTTTGTGCATCAAAGTCAATTATAGGAGAACTACCCCCAGTAGGAAGAGGTAGGAAGTTAGATTCTCCAAGAAATTCAGAATCATCTTCAGAGATCAAATTTCTTTGACTAGAGGCCAGGACTCTTGCTCTGGTATTTCTATATACTCCATCTGGACTATCAACTCTACCCCCAGCATCCCGAGAGGTCATATTGACAGAAGCAAACAAAGGCTCATCTTCATCAGGCATAGGTTCATACTGAATCCGATTGAAGACAGATTATCGTTTTGTTTGACATCTGCATTGCATTGTGACTCTTGGCTGGAAGTCACATTCATGATCAACATGATCATGAGCCATTGATTGACATCTGTATTGAATTATGACTCTTGGATAGAAGTCACATTCAGCATGGTCCTTTGACACAGAATCACTTCTTCTCTTCTGTTGAAGATATTCTCGTAAATCTGTTTGTGAAGATTGAGGAATATATTTCCTGTTCTTGGGTCTTGATGGCTCTTGATTATATAGAGAATGATTAATATGAGCCACATAGTTTCTTGCATACTCTGCATCTGGATCTCTTATCCTTGTTTCCAACTGGTATGGTTTCTTAACACCAGAAGTGTTAATTTTTGTTCTTAGATCAGTTAGAGGTAACACATTAGTTTTGGACACATGGAGTTTTCCTTCCATTGATCTGGATATTTGCAGAGAAGGAAGAGTTGAACCACCCCCTTGATTAGGAGTTGGTAACAGACCTTTTCTAGACAAATTTTGTGCCCAATTCGAAGAAGTCATAGAAGAAAACATTAAGGAATGTTTCTTCTTAGACTCATTCAAGTTTTGAGACATAGAATGTCCAGAAGGAAGAGTAGTCAAAAGACCATCTCCTTTTCTTTGACTAACAAAATTGTTAGTCAAAGCTGTTCCTGAAGTAAAAACTACAGGAGCAGAAGAAACAACTAAAGAGTTATTTCTTTTCGAAGGGACTTTGCGTGGAAGACCACCCCCAGTTCTGGTAGAACTTGGCAAAGAGGAAGAGATAGCTAAAGAGCTATTCTTCTTAGATGAAATACACGCTGAAACAGGCTTGGTTAAAGAACCAGTATTGTTGGCGTGACTTTTGACTTTGGAAATACACGCTGGAATAGATTTGGCTAAGGAGACAGTATTGTTAGCGTGATTGTTGATTTCAGAATTACACACTGGAACAGACTTGGCTAAGGAACCAGTGTTGTCAGCGTGACTTTTGAGGTTGAAATTGCACGCTGGAACAGATTTGGCTAAGGAGCCAGTACTGTCAGCGTGACTTTCAACTTTGGAGACACACACTGGAACAGATTTGGCTAAGGAGCCAGTACTGTTAGCGTGATCTTTGATTGCTGTCATCTTCGAGCGCACAAGAGTGTGCATGCTTGCAGTAGAGTTCTTGCCAGGATTAGGAGCAGACACTGTGGCAGAGACTTCACCATTGGCTGCCAACTGATTCTTAGGGACATAGATAGAGTGTCCCTTCGACTTGGCAGTGATGATGAAGGCTGTAGTGGGCTTACCACTCTTAGCCCGCTGCATTTCTTCATAGGCGAGTTGATTGAATTGGATCGTCATCACCTTCTTCGTCGAGCCGATTGACGAAGTATCGCATTGAGTCATTGCCATCTCAGAAGAGGAGATGGTTTTCCCCAGCAGAGTCGCCAATTTGTTTTCCATAAATAAATTCTTTTGTTTATTGTGTATCTGGGAAAATTACAACTGTGGGAATCTGATCTAGAAGACGATCACTTTATCCCTTGGACTATGCGAAGAAGAAAAGCTCTCAAAATTTTGACAGTAGATAACTATGTATCCGTACAATGAATGAGAAAAAGAACTCTATTTATAGAGTCAAAAATAATAACTGAAAAGATAACTGTCTTCACAGCCTGTGCTTAGTTGAAAATCACGCAGGATTTAACATACGCAAGGTTGTGAGCAGTTACTGGACGTGGCCTGTAACTGTTGGACACATGGCAATCATGCATGAGTCGTGTGCAAGTTACAGGACACGCAGGCGAAAGATCAGTGGCATGGCTGCCACGTACTCCAATTTGATGAAATCCACGCAGACTTGTTGAAAGCTTCAAAATCCACGCAGACTTGGTAAAGACGAAATCCACGCAGACTCGGGGTAGAAAGCTTCAAAATCCACGCAAACTTGGGGCAAGAAGCTTCAGAATCTACGCAGACTTTGATGAAGAAAACTTCAGAATCCACGCAGACTCGGGGTAGAAAGCTTCAAAATCCACGCAAACTTGGGGCAAGAAGCTTCAGAATCTAAGCAGACTTTGATGAAGAAAACTTCAGAATCCACGCAGACTTGAGGAAGAAAACTTCAGAATACACGCAGATTTGGGATAGAACTGCCAGCTGTCTTGATTCAGCGTGCCTCGACTGACACAAAATCTCTGGTAGTGATTGCTTTTGTCAGTCACATTAAATGACAAGAAGCTCTTTTGGTACGCCAACTTGACGAAGGTTGAGTCTTGCTGAAGAAGATTTCGAAAATCACGCAATAGACGGCTATGATCTCTCGAATTCTGTGCATACGTGGCATACAAAGAGACATTCTTCGACTGTTGTGCTGTCAGTCATAATCACTCTCTGACAAATAATGAGCTGTCTCCCCAGCATGATTTGTAAATATTGTCTGGATCAACTGAGCGTGACTTTTGACTCTGTCCTGATCAACTCAGCGTGACTGTTATTTTTAAAGGCCTACAGGGCGCATGCTCTTAGATAGCATGTCTGAGCTTCCTTGATGTTGGCGCATAGTATGGATCCAGAGAGCCTGGACGCATAGCTTTGGGCACATGGCTCTGGATGCCCAGCCTGTTTAAGACAAAAGCGTTCTGGTTGGGGCTATGTGCCCAAACACTCACTTGGGCACATGGCCTTGGGTGCATGCCTGGTGGAGCAGTGCTGTTTTCTTCCAGTTTGGCCTCCTTTGTTTGTGAGCCTCGTCGGGTCCGGCAAGAGTGTCGCACAGCCCGATTCTTGGCATCGTAGTATTTTTCTTTGCCAAGTCTCGGGTGTTGAACACCCTATTGTTGGTTGTACAGGAAAGAAGTCACTGGGCTAGTAGAGCCCGAAACGGTGTGAGCCTTCTCCATTTGGGGAACTTCTGTGGCAGAGTCCTCCAGCTGCATATCTGCTATGACACTAGCAGGATATGCACAGCGAGCCTTCGGAAGCCAAGTCTTGCGAGACTTGTTTGGCTTCACTGGTTTTGAGGGAGTAGAGTCGTCCCTCGAGAGCATCTCTACGAACGCCAACTGATCGAACTTTAAGATCAGCATCTCCTGAGTACCCCCCACTTTGCCGATATCGGATTGCATCACCACCTTCTCGTCAGAGAAAAAGGTAGTCCCCAGCAGAGTCGCCATTTTTGTGGACACAAACAAGAAAGAAGAAGAAAATGTTGTCTTTTCTTTTATTGGCGCAAGGCACCACAAATCGAGTACGCCTGAGAGACCATGCGTCGAGGATCCTCGAGTACTAAAAAGAATTTTAGGGAATGGGACGATGGAGATCGAGTGGCAGTTGCTCCTTTACTCCGTTGACACTCCGATTACAAAAGTGGGAGAAAACCTAAGAAAATTGCTAACTCTCTTCTCACTGGCAAGAAGTGCAGCAATTTATCTCTTGAAAATGCTCTCCGTTCTCTTGTTTTGAAGAGGGGCGAGGCCCCCCTTTTATAGTCGTTCTCGAGCTGCAATACGCCCACAAGAGGAAACACGCTGGTTCTTATGTGGGCGCATAGTCCTGCTTTGGGGGCGTAGGGTGTAGGCGCATACAGGCTACGAGATCGTCGGTTGGTCATAGTATTGCATGGCCGCATGCTTCGGTGCACGACTGCTCGTGGAGACTGACGTGGCCATGCGCTTCGGTGCACGTTTTGATCATAGCTTTGACTTAGTCAGGCTTAGGCACATAGCCATATCTCAGGCTATACGCCCTCCTTTCGGAGGAGCTAGTCTTGGGCGCATAGAGCTACACTGACTGGGCGTATGGAGCTATACTGACTGGACGCATGGAGCTTCATTGAGTGGGCGCATAGAGTTACACTGACTGGGAGCATGGAGCTTCACTTGTCTTGGGCACATGGAGCTATATTTGCTAAAAAAAATTTATGCTTCTACAACCACTAGTGCCTCGGTTGAAATGCTAACGCGCCATAATTCTAGTTTCGGAAGGCCCTTGTGTGGAACGTTGTCTTCAAAGTGCATTTTCATATAGAATGGTTAAGGACCTTTATCTGTTTAGACATATGCAATTTTCTGTTGAGCTAACTATATTTAGTTTATGGTATGATATTATGTGTCTTGTTACGTCCCTCTGAGGACCTGGTGATTTCTCCAGGTGTACTTTTGTGATGTTTTGCAGGTGCTCTAGCCAAGGCCATGAATTGCTCTCTTCCATCGAGGATGATTGTACTTGAATCGTCTTCGCAATGCTTGACACATTCCTTAATTTTTTTATTTTTCTTTTTGTTGGTAGTAGATTTGTCTCCGCCTAACGACTTGTGTAAACCATAATTCATAAGTTATTATAGATTCTTTCTTCTTTATTTGTGGATAAGATTAGTATCGTGGCATTCTATACTTTACAGATTTTGTATACATACGATGGTAGCATATATTGGAGTATACTTCGTATGTATGCAGCTGGCATGATTACGTTCCTAGTCCTACGTATTTTGGGTCTGGGGCGTCACAGGATGTACCATTCGTCCCTCGTCTTCTCAAATGTTGACTATCCATCTTTTCTCTCATAATAAACAGCCCCCTACTGTAGAAAGGGAACAAGAGGAGATCACCCCTTCAGAGCCTCTTGTTATCGACCTTCGTCGTAACAAACCTTCTTCTTCTCCTTCTCCTTCTCCTCCTCTGGTTATCAACCTTACTAAGGCTTTTGTTAAGGCTAAGATTCCTCATTCTCCTCTTCTGGTTATCAACCTTACTTAGCTTTCTATTAAGGCTAAGAATCATGTTGTAAATGATGATGTACAAATCAATAAAGTAGCATCTCCTTTACAGTATAATGATATTCTTTATTATACTCGATGTTATCTAAAAATGTTAGATAACTTGGAACCACATACCATAGGAGTAGTTCAAGCTTCCCAAAATGAAGTATTGCTCGAGCCAGTGCAGGACTCTTTCTATTTAGTTCCTTCCAGGAAGAAAGATGAACTTCATATACTTTTTAGTAAAGGAATAGAACAGAAGATCACGCCCGATAGTGAAGAAGAAAATCACGATAACGAAAGACTTCAACTACGTCATTATAATCAGCAATTAAAAGATATCATTCAAAAGATGGGCCATAATTTTAAAGCTGGTCTCAATGGTGGTCAGGGAAGACGAACTCCTATTCGTATCCCTGCTCCAAAAGGAAAGTCACAACAATATTACAGCAAAACGAAGCGGAGATTAGGTTATACTTCACCAATTTCGACTCCAGAAGCCTCCGAATCCGATGAAGTAGAACGATCTAACTCTTCTGATTCTGTCTTATGGGATTCAGACCCCAGTGTAGGGCATGTCCATCGAGTGACTTTATCTTCTAATATGGTAATTATCGAGTTCTCGGAAGACGATGAAGACTTTGTCGAAGCCTCTGAATCTGATCCATGGGCACAAAAGATGGATACTCAATAGGAGCTTCCTTCGAGCAACGTGAGCCATCCACCGAAGATCAGTTGGTTCAAGTCAATATTGGAGATAAAACTTCCCCAAAACCAATATTTGTCAGCAAAAGCCTCCCTGAAGTAGACAAACAAGAACTGATCTAACTTATTAAGGAATACATTGATGTATTCACTTGGAGCTATGAGGACATGCCGGGATTGGATCCTCAGATCGCTACCCACAAGCCAACATTCTGCCGAATGCAAAGCCAGTCAAGCAGCAACATCGTCAATTTTGACCTGACATAATAGATGCCATAGAAGCTAATGTCAAGAAACTCATCGCCTGCGGCTTCGACAGAGAAGAACAACATCTAGACTGGGTGGCTAATATTGTCTATGTTTTGAAGAAAATAGGAAAAGTCTGAGTCTGTATTGACTTTAGAGACCTTAATAAAGCTTATCCCAAAGACGAATTTCCTCTTCCGATCACTGATGTCATGATCGACAATACTTGCGGATTTGAACGTATATCTTTTATGGATGGATTTTCAGGATATAATCAAATCAAGATGTGGAAGATGAGAAACATACATCTTTTTACACTCCTCTTGGAGTCTATTGCTACACTGTTATGCCATTTGTTCTTAAGAACGATAGTGTAACATGTCAGTGGGCCATGAGTACTATCTTTCGTGATCATTTACGAAAGACTGTTGAATGCTATATTGACGATATTGCTGTCAAAAGTCGTTTAAAGGAAGACCATATTCAAGACTTGAGAACTATTTTCGATCTAATGCGCAAGTATCAACTCAAGATGAATACCACCAAGTCATTCCTGCGAGTCTCTAGTAGCAAATTTCTTGGATTCGTTATTACCTCTACATGTATACACGTTGACCCTGAGAAAATCAAAGCCATTCAAGAGATGCGTCCTCCACGCAACCTAAAAGAGCTACGAGGATTCCAGGGACGGCTTGCGTATATCAGGAGATTCATCTTAAATATCTCTGGACGTTGTAGACCGTTCACTCAACTTATGAAGAAAGGTGTCTTTTATTTGGACGGAAGAATATCAGCAAGCATTTGAAGACATAAAGCAGTACTTGACGAACCCTCAAGTTCTAGTGCCTCCAGTCTCAGGAATACCCTTCCTTATGTATGTTCGAGCAAAGGACCATTCTCTAGGTGCTTTATTAGCTCAGAAGAATAAAGAAGTTCATGAACAGGCTATCTATTATCTTAGTCGTATAATGATTGGAGATGAGCATCGATACACCCCAGTGGAAAAAGAATGTCTAGCTTTGATGTTTGTTGTTCAAGAGTCGAGACATTATATCACTGGCTAAACTATTCATGTTATTTCTAGAGTTAACCCTCTTCGGGTCCTGATGAAGAAGTCCAGTACACTCAATTCTAGGCTTGCAATATGGGCCATATTGTTAGCACAATATGATATGGTTTATGATCCTCAAAAGTCTGTTAAAGGTCAAGCCCTTGCTGACTTTCTGGCAGCTCATCCAGTTCCCAAAACGTCTAAACTCTACGACGAGATTCCAGACGAAACTTTGGAGTCCAACATGATTTTAGAAGAAATTCTTATATGGCATTTATTCTTTGATGGTGCAACTATAATCGGACCAAAAGGTGCTATTGTTGCTGGAGTTGGAATCGTGCTCGTCTCACCATAAGGGTTAGCTATTCAAAGAGCTTATTCTTTAGATGAGTCGTGTTCCAATAATGTGGCTTAATACAACGCTATGCTTATTGGTCTCCAATTGGCTAAACAATTAGATATTGAGTATCTTGAAGTTTACGGAGATTCCAAACTGATTGTAAACCAAGTTAGAGGCACGTACGAAGTTCGACATCAAGATCTGGTCCCATACCATGATGCCGCGATCAGGATGGCTACTTCATTCAAAGGCTTCTTCATCGAGCATGTACGCCGAGCATGTAATACAGAGGCTGATGCACTCGCTAATCTTGTAACTGTGTTAGCAATTCCAGTAAGAAGGCAACAAATGATCGTCATCACTAATAGAGAGTTATTTTGCATCGAGAAAAACTTAAATGTTGAAGTCAACAACTAAAACATGGAATTCAACAATTCGGTTGAAATTTGTAATATCAGTAAAGATTGGAGGACTCTTTTTATAGACTTCGTGGTCCATGATATCATACCCGAAGATCCTAAGGAGGCTATAATAATTCGTCGACGGTCACTCAGATTCTATTATAATCATGCTACATAGACACTCTATCGACGAACGTTTGACGGCTTACTCCTACGTTTTCTTGCAGGAGAGGAAGCAAAATAAATACTTCGTGAAGCTCATGATGGAGTTTGTGGTGCACATTAAACTGATCCTAAACTACAGGAATAAATTTATCGTATGGGTTACTATTGGCCCTCGATGGTATCTGATGCAATCGAGTATGCAAGGAAGTGCCGAACATGTCAAATCCATGCTGACTTCATTTATCAACCATCAGAATTTCTTCATCCGACGGCAGCATCATGGCCCTTTGAAGCTTGGGGCATGGATTTCATTGGTCCTATTAGCCCACCCTCGTCTCGGGGACATCGGTTCATATTGGCCATAACTGATTATTTTTCAAAGTGGGATGAAGCTATACCTCTAGCTGAGGTCAAGACAAGCAGTGTTATCAATTTTATTAAGCATTATGTGTTCTACAGATTTGGTGTTCCTCAGCGAATCATTCATGATAATGGGCCGCAATTCATCAGTCAGAAGTTCACTCGATTCTGCGATGACAACACGATCAATAATATTGCTTCTATAGCTTACAATCCTGCAGCTAACGGGTTGGCAGAAACATTTAATAAGACCATCATCAAAATCCTCAAGAAGTTTGTTTCTACCAAAAAATATAAGTGGAGTAAAAAGCTTGAAGAATGTATGTGGGCTTACCATACTACTATACGTACTCTACAGGATGCACACCTTTCTCTTTGGTATATGGATGCGAGGCCGTCTTACCATTAGAAATCCAGATCCCTTCCCTAAGGATTGCCATTGCCAATAACCTCACAACCAAAAATAATGATCGTCTGAGACTTCAGGAGCTTGAAGCGCATGGTGAGAAACGGCTCCTAGCTCAACAATATATTGAGTTATAACAAGCTCGTCTATCAAAAGCCTTCAACCGTAAAGTCAAAGTCCGAACATTTCAGAAAGGAGAACTAGTTCTAACCGTCAGACGCCTTATGACTATGACGCACATGAGCAAAGGCAAATTCGAAGCGAAGTGAAAAGGACCCTATGTTGTAAGCAAATTTTTCTCCAACGGAGCTTATCAATTGACTGGTATGGATGGTCGAGTCGCCATGATGCCCATTAATGGCAAATTTCTCAAGAAATATCATGTTTAAAGACAAAGTATATCAACACAGAGAATCAGAATGTAAATAAAATTCCTTTTATTTCATAGTTCAAACAAAAGAAAATACATAAAATCAACGAGGAACAGAGCCCTCCTGTTCGAAGACAAATTTCGCAAGGAGCTCGAATACATTATTGTTGGATGACACCAACAATTTACATGCATCTTCCATCAGAGCTTCTTCCTCGGCAGTACTCCCAGGCTCCACCAGTTTGGCGAGAATGTCCTACTTCTGTCTAGGAACAGCGAAGTTTTTTCCTACTTCTGACTGAGTAGGCGGTGGAGGCTCATTCGAAGGAGTGTCGAGGGCGGCTTCATTCTTCGGGACGACTTTCGCCTCCTTAGGCATATCTTCTGAAGACTTTTACAAATGAAAGAAAAAGGGTGAATAATATTCTCAGAAAAGTTTCACACTATTTATAGATAGAAAAGCAAAACATTATGTCTCAAGAATCGAAACAACCTTTCATCGAAAAGGCATGTTCGTTCATTCATCTCCTTTTATCTCGTGAAGAGGTCTTCATTTATTTTCTGTCTCGAGAACTGATGTGACCTTTCCTCGAAAAGGCATGCTTATTCACTCATCAATCTTTGTAAAGCCTACATTTATTATCTCGTAAATAAAGCTACAGATAATAAATGCTCAAAATCCCTCGTGGAGTCCATCCGAATCATCAATTCTGTCTTTTGAAACCCAGCTGTTTTACAAAGACATCTTATCTTTATGATAAATTCGTATTATCACAGATATCGTCTTTTTAGACATGATATCATGTCTTTAAGTCCTAGCCAATTTGAAGATCAACAATAGAAAAATGAATTCACATCCACATTACCTCTGGATTCTATTTTCTATATTATCACATCAAATCAAGTCATAAAGGAGGGAAAAATTATTCTTTATTCCTTCTTTAAAAATATAGATACATCTTAATGGAAATCTATTACATCTCAGATTTTTATTCTAAATATAACCAATGGAGATCTACTACATCTTTGGATTTCTTTATTGGTGCCAGTTCCTTGTCGACTCAACCTGAAGCAGCGAGCAAGGCAACGAAATTAACTCTGGTCTTCTCTCTCAGAAAGACGAGAGGAGAATGACCAGTACAAGAAAATGCATTTTTAGCAACATGTTTTAGCGATATAGGGCCTTTTATGTCTCCAAAAGCTAATTTTTTACATGTATTGGCGACATAAATTTTACTATGTCGCATGATCTCCAAAAATTTACTATCGGGAAACCAAATATCAATTCCGCCAAAACCTCTCTACATATCGCGACATTAACATGTCGTAGAATGTTACCATACAATTGGCGACATGTTTCAGTGTGTCGTAAAATGATACCATACATTTTGCAACATGAGCATGTGTGTCGTAGAATGATACCATACATTTGGCGACATGTACCTGTGTTGCAGAATATATTTTTCAAAATTTCCAATCCTAAAACACTTTGAATCTTAAAAAAATCTTTTTACTTGTATCAAACCCTTTTATTACTGTGCTCTCTCTCTCTCTCTCTCTCTCTTTTGAAACAATCATCTCTCTCCTGGTTCCTATGTTCCCTATATCTTGTTTCTTTTCCGAATCATCCCAAACCTGAGCCCCTTCTCCATCTCTCTCCTGACCTCAATCCTCCGTAATAGATCAGAACCTTGACCTTTCCTACTTCCTCCGGTCAAAAGACAACACTGACGACCGCCCCATGGCCAAAGTCATGAGCAACCCCTCTCCACAACCCTTCTCCCCTACAACTTTGGCTCAAACTTATGTCAGCAACCGCTCATCATCGATCCAATCTCGGGAGATCTAGGTTCGCTCCCGGCCATTGCATTGTCGTCGATATTCATAGATCCGATTAGCCTCATGGAAGTCCTCAACTGCAATAATCGGCATCGAAGAAGTCCCAAGCATGGCAAAGAATCCATGGAAGGAAGTGGAAAAAATATTACGGTGACCATAAATAAGTGGTGGGCTTCTTTTCGCCATGTCTACATATTTTGTATATTAATTCGTTTAAATGGGTTGGGTTGTACCCAATCAATGTTCTGCTTACCCTCCATGTGTTTGTCTAAATGTGTAATAAACAATGACATAGTATGAGCACAACAGTAATTTTGGCATGTCATATTGTAATTATGATGTGTCAGCAACGAGTTTAATAAGTGTCCGACACAATGCTTCACGGACACGACACCTTTGAGCGAGCTATACGTAAAAAAAATTAACAACACATACGGTTGATGGCTATTTGGCTGGTGTAGGAAGGACGAAAACTTGTGCAGTGTCATGTTGAACATGAATTCGATACAATACAGACACTCCACAACACTTGGGTAATTGCAACTTTAAGCCAACAGGTACTTTTGTTTGACCTATTTTCTACTAAATATATTCGATTATTATCTTGTTAAACATTTATTTATATGATAATATGGTTGTGCTCCTACTGACCCCAAAATATTAGATAAAGTTGTTGTTAATTTGGAATTGTTTCAGAGTTATCTCGTAAAAAATTGATGGAAGTTTCGTCTACTATGGAAGTCACACCTGGCTTTAATTTTTCACTTCTGTAAGACATGCTTCTGTCAAACATTAAATACAATAGTTTTAGTTTGTTGGAAAGCAATACAGGATTGGAGAAGTTTTCCATGTTGGATCAAAATAATTCGTTTGGAATGATGTTTTACCATCAATTATTATTCACATTACTGGAATGAACCATGTACTATTTCAAAATATGAGGCCTATGCATGGCTAGTGTAGTCACCGGTGTAAGAAAAATAATAACAATAATATGATACCATATTAAAATGTTTAAGACATACAACTATTCCTCTATTTCACACAACAGCTAACCAAAACATGTTATTAGTTTGGCACAAATGTATATTGTCTCTTAGCAAATGTGCCTACTATTTTATATATGGGAACGGTAAGAGTTATTAGACATCGATTAAGTGACATCTATAGCAATTTTATATTATCAATTATTTACAGTAGCATAACATTTTAATACAAAGTTTCTGCCTTCGACATTTAGAGGGCTAGGTCCATGGGGTGGTCCGGAACTGGTAACCGATATACTACTGCAAGATTTGGCTCTCCTTCAACAGGTAGTATATTGACCAAAGTGGAATCCACATTGCTAAAAGGTAGACAATATTTTTCTATTTTCTTAGTCACTTCATTGGATTTTAAGATATGTGTACTTATTTGATTAGATTTCTACTTCTTTTGTTCATGAAGACTATGTCTATCATACTTCAGCTACCAAAAGTAGTAGAGAACTATTCAAGAAGTATATATTTAGAAGACATTTTTGAGATGCTTTCCTCTTGAAAGTAGGAATAATTCTATTGAGGGGAACAAGAAAGTAGTTGAGACACTACCTTTCCTTCGTCTTACGCTATGATTTGTGTTGTTTGGTACATTTTTTGTTATGATTGAACTATTCTTGTATGTGTCACATCTTGTTTGGGACCCACTGTGTAAAGTATTTAGAAGGTGAAAGAAACATGAATAACTTATTTCGAACAAAACCTCCTAATATCCAAAATGTTCTTGGTAGGGGTGTTAACAAGTCGAGCTTCGATCAAGCACCTAAAGATAGGCCTACAGTCTTGAGCTCAAGCTCTGCTCTCATAATATTCATGAGCCACTCGTATCATCATTCATGGACAGTCCGGAGGAGGAGATGAATTTGAAAACAGTACCATCATTCATGGAATATGTGTCATGATTCATGGTTTTGAGGCTTCAAGATTAGAGAGGGGAAAGGTGTTTTGATGGTTTCTTGTTCAAGGAAGAAAAAGAAAGGATTGTTGGATTTATGTAGTTAAATAGAAGATCTGTGCATCCAACAAATGGGGTAGCAAAGAAGTAGCATTAAAAGGTAACGATGTAATATATTGACTTGCTTTTGCTTATACTTTGTTTTAAACTTATATTTCTACCCATATTACTTTGTACCTTAGTCCATATGGCACTGTTCGTTGTAGTATCATATTTGTTTGTTGTTATTGTTTTATTGGCATGTTTTGAGGACTCCAAGAAATACTTAATTGTACACGGCTATGTTGTTAGTATCTTACAATATGTATCTTAAGATACAATATACTGTCATTTTGTTATTTATTGGTCGATTCAATACGATACATATAGGCGGATAGGTAACATCGTCTTTTTCTTTTACTCGATGATACAATATATATGGGCTGATAGGTAGTATTGACTTTTATTTTACTTGAGACATGTAATGTATGCTTAAGAATTTGGATTCTAGAACTAGATATACTTGTAATGGCGAAGCAAATAAAACTTAAAAAGTTCATCAAAAAATTATACTAAATCATGATCCTATCGATTTAGAAGTATTGATCTAAACTCCTAGAGTTATTGTACCATACGATACCCGATGCACATTACGACATGAAAGCAATTCAATAAATGACACAATATGCAAGCAAATCGCTACACGATACAGTATGCGAGTTGACAACTTAGGTACATAGCATACTAATTATGCTAACAAGATAATTTTTTTTAAATTTTGGTCACAACTTAAATATTGCAGAACTTTTATTTTCAGGACCGATTCGATAGGTTCCTTTCGTTAGTATTTGCTTTCTGAGTTTTACCTTACCTATTTTCCTCTTATTCTATAAATTTCAGTCGTAGCTATTTCTTTGACTGGAGATGAAATGTTGTAAAGTTAACTTGCAACAGGTCTTTTGTGGAAAACAAACTGATCGGTTTAGTTATTTGCTTCTAAAATTTAATGCTGCAAAGTTCTGTAGTTACTGACTGTAATACTAATTGCATATAATTATTGATCTGCATAAATGCAATGCTCTAAAAACTATACTTGCTTCCTGATTGCTATGTGGGTCAGAGGTGGTGCATAGAGTTAGCTCAAATAGTAAAAGTTTGCACAGTTACATTTTATCTTGTTGATTAATAGGCAAAAACTGTCTTTCATGTAAATGTTGTTATTTGGATATGCTGATATTAAAATATAGATCCTATCTCCATGGACATTTTCAGTTGGATTATTACAACTAAATTCAAGGTTTTGCCATTAGTATATATAAATAAAATAGCCCCAAGAAGATGGAATAGTTATCTTTTAATTATTAGAATTTTTACTGTTTTCTGTCTATGAACTTTTTCTACTGATTGGCTAACTAAAAGAAGTATGAAGGTACTTACATAACTTGTATCCTCGATTGCTTGTTTATTAATCTTGTAGATTTGTAATTTTTAATATTATATATAATATAGCTCTTTGTAAAGCTGAATGGAAGATAGGGTACTGAAGGGAACCCCAGGCTTCTAATATAGGCATTATTATCAGTAATTTTTATATTTTGCACAAAATCTGTTAATATTTTTTGTATTTATTGTATCCATGCAACATTTCATATTCTGGATAGTAAAATTTAGCCTTATGCAATTTTAGGTTGCTACTGGAGGGATACCAGCCTCTGAAGAGGCCCAGCCTCTTCGTGCTATTTCTATTACAGCTTGGGGATCTGCTCTCATTTTGCCTACTTCTACTGGAGGGATACCAGCTACTGGAAGGATATCTTTAAAGGTAGACATCTTGAATGCAAACTACATGGTTAAATGTTTAGTGGTACTCTTTATTGTATTATAGAAAGTGATAATTTTCAACCCCTTATGTTATATTAGTTTGGCATATTGGCTTATATTCTCTGTCTTGGAAATTCAGTGAGTTATCTAAAAATTTATGGAGTTCTATACAACAAATTATTTGTTGTTCCCTTTTCATCTGAAACTTTTCTTGTCTGGTTGGTAAGAGAATTTGATGATCTGATCATAGTGTCCTATATTTGCCCCTATGATTTTTGTTTTTTATATTCTTCTTCAACATCCATAAAAGTATATGTTATGAACAGACCCCAAATGCATTTACACTTAGTGAAGGGAAGATCGCATACTTGATTCATATAATATGGACGAGAACTTATTTTTAATTCTTTCTTTTTAAGCTCTGTAAGAAGATGGATGTCGGTAATTCTTAGTTTGTACTCTACTACAGGGAGTGGATCAAGGTTGATGCTACTGAGGCTCCTCCAATACTCTCAATCTCTCTACCTCCGAGCTTTGTTAGTAGAAGCATCTGTGTACGTACTTTTCTGATTTACTGTACTTTAATTTGATCTCGCGCTAATTTTAGATTTTACTAATAGTTCCGAATTGGACATTTTGTTTTATAAACCTTGCAAATCTTAAGTTTTATTTGACTCCAATCTTTTGAATGTAAATATGTATGATGTGGGTTACTTTCGTCGGATCGATGTGGGGAGGCTTCACCTGAGAAATATAGGTGGGTCGTTTCTTCTGATATCTTCATGAAAGACCAAACATCTTGTAGTAGTATACATCTCGACATGTTATGATATGATATCTATTATGTTTCTACAAATCTAATATTACTGTTTCATTAGATATATGATTTTTTTTGAAGATTTTTTGCATGTAAGTCCCTTAAACCTGCACTGGATATACATGATAACGTGATATATGTTTGTAGATTTTTTTTGCATATAAGCCCTTAAACATGTCATTCTTTTATTATATATTTTGTTTTACTTACATGTGTTTTTTGTTTGTTTGCAGGATCAAATAGACAACAAGCCAATTTTGGGGAAAGACATTTATATCATGAGATCTATTGTAGGCTAATGTTTTGGGAAGACATTCAACTCATGTGTTCTAGTTTACATTATAGTAGTCTAAGCTAGAATACAATATGTTTGTGGAATACAATACATATTTTTTTGAATGGCTACTTGACATTGTTAAAATAATATATTATTGTATTATTTTATGAAGAGATGTTTGAAGACATTATGTTGTGTTCACAGTAACTTCTTGTTCTTCGTTCTCAAGTTCCATAAATATAAATTTCAATGTTTGTGTGTTATTTTCAAAATAATATTTTTACATTTATGTTGGAAAATATATGCGAAAAAAATTAATATAAATAAATATAAAAAATATAAATTAGTTTTTGCAACATCAAATTGTGTAGCAGGAATTGTACTTATATTTGGCTACATTAGCTTTTGCGACATCAAATTGTGTAGCAGGAAGTATTTTTTAAATATAAAAAAAGGACTGGACATTTGGCGACATGTGCTATGTTGCCAAAGTATCACCTTTCTGCGACATACAAGACACATGTCGCCAAAAGTTATTTTAAATCAAAAATATGGTATGTCGCCGAATGTGCTTACATTTTGTGACATGTGTTATTTCACGTCACAAAAGACTTTCCCAGACAAGGCTACGGTGACACGTATGCGACATAGCCAGATATGTCGCAAAAATGCTTCGGCGACACAAATCTAACTTTTTGCTACATATTGCTTATGTTGCTGAACATGCATTTTCTTGTAGGAGTGTAACAACTCGAAGAAAAGTTGCTGTCAATACAACTAGTGGAGAAAAGACGACCCTTCGTGAGAAGTAGGAATGAGATCACCCTTGTGATACGATTCCTAATTCTGTGTCTCCATCGTCCAACTCTCATGTATAAAGGCCCTTCCTACCATCTCGAGGAAGCCCTTTTAAGCATGAAGAGTTCTGAGCTCTCTGATGTGTGTGTCAAAGTGGTTCAACTTCATAACATCCAAGATCACCGATACCGGTTCTGGGAATTTTCGTCAGTTCGTCCCCTGCAAACATCAAAAAGAAGAAGAGAATAGTAAATGTATTTTTCTTCTCACAACTATGCAATTGAAGTTGAAACGTTATGCACGCCCATAGGCGTATATTTCGGGAAGAAACACCACATGTTGTTCGAAAGTTGATGTTGTCAGAACCGAAAAAGTACGGGATATATCAAGACAGTTATACAATAAAGCTCATATATGTCCAAAATCGAGACGTGTCAACACGGTTACGCGACAAAAGTTCAAATCTGATAGGATCTATATAGTCAAAGTGTTTTTCATTTCATAATGAAAAGAAAAAAAAGACAGACACTACAAGGCACTATGCCATTATGTAAAAAAAACAATCTTATGTCACGTCATTTCTTCTTCCCACCATCAACCTGACGCAAAGTAGCGCTCAACTCCTCTATATTGTTGATCCCCGAGTGATACAACAGACGGAGGAATCCTTCCCTCTGTTCCAGTGCGCCACTATCTTCGGAAGACGATGACCCACCTTGGGAATGAACGAAGACTGCTGGCGTAAGGCCAAAGCAGTTCAAGAAGTTCTCCGCCATCAGGGACGGATCGGCTTCCAACAGATATGCCATAGGCGTAGAATTCGACTTCTCTTCAGGAGCCTCGCCATCGACAGAGAGGTTCACCTTTTTTCTTCATGCTCTCCTTGGGTGCCATGAGAGTGAATGAGGATGAAGGATTGCAACCTCTTTCCTATATATACAGTGAATGTCGGCTCCCGCAGACTCTTCATCTTCCTAATAAATAGGCGCGTAACACTTAACGAGGGAGAAAAGAAAAAGTGGTTTCGAAAAAGAGTGCCCCTTAAATAGGTTCATTATTGGGAATGAACCGAGTATTTAATGCTCTGTTAAGTCAGGTTGCGCGACACTCACATTGCGTCACACTCAGCTTATGCGGCTATCAGGTTGCACAATAATCATGTTGTGTCGCATATTGTCGTGCAATACGTCAAAACTGTACCCAAAATACAACACAAATTTTGAAGCGTTGCGCAACATGGGTCAACAGCAACCAAAACATAAAAAGAGTGGGTGCACGACATTAGGAGCCGGCCAAACCCTAAATAGGGTTGTCGATGATCAGGTCTATGATCAAGTGCTTACCTTCCATGGTTCGGTTGGCTATCTCCCGGTGTGACGAGGGTGGAACTCGTATGGATGGCACGGCCACAGGCTTTCCTTTCTCAGCAGTGGAATGCTTGGGTGCCATTGCTGTCGATCGAAGTTCTCAAAGATCGGGAAGAAGGAGAAGAAGATAGGGTTTCCCTCGAGCAAATCCCAAATGATGTCAAGAATGAAAAGACTCCAAAAGTGTATGGCTATTTATACCCCAAACAGTTATGCAATTTATGCTGAAGAATCGGGCTCGAGTTGACTGGCGCAATCCAGACAAAACTAGCATAATTTAAAGTATTTCTAAACTTTGAAGTATTTTCAAAGTTTCGAAAACTTTGAAGGGGGTCTTATAGAGGCTAAAATTCAAGCTGCGCCACCCATTAAAGTGTACAATTATCTGGTGGCGCCAAATCATTATGTTGCACCAGACCATCAAGTTACGCAGCATCAGGTTGCGCCAATATCAGGTTGCGCAGGAGACAGCTTGCACGATCACCACGTGGTGCACTTCCTCGAGAAGCTGTAACGGCATCATCATTACATGACAACTGACAGCATAGAGATTAAGGAAAATCCATTCGAATCCCGTACGACGCGGCACTTGAGAAGATTTTGTCAGCATGTAATTAATGCTGACAGCTAGTTCGCGCAAGTCATTATGTGGAGCGAGAATTAATCAGTACAACACAGAAGACCCAGTCAAAGGCGCCAGTAGTGGAGTTGCACCCATGCGCAACCTGGCTAGTTGGCATCACCTGATCAACTTTTTAGTAGAGTGATATGGCGTACAAGCCACCAACTTCAAAGAGCGTGCCTATAACACTGCCCACAATCATGCGCATCTCAATCAAACAGTGCCACGCGTCCACAGCAGTTGGTGCAACCTCTCGCACAGGTTGTTACATTGTGCCCACGCACAACCTGATGAAGCTCGTGCAAGGTGATCAAACAGTGCTCAGTATAGAGTGACATGGCATGCAAGCCACTAACTTCGCAAAATATGTCCACTACACTGCCCACGACCAAGCTCATCTCAATCAAACGATGCCACGTGTCCACAGCAATTGGTGCAACTGCTCGTACAAGTGAACAGGAGGCGCGCAACATGAAGTGCGCACAACCCAGAATAACAGCTAAACAGTTATTTTAAGAACTCTATAAATAGAGTTTTAAATCAATCTCAAAAGATCATGAATGATCATAATCTCCTGCTAATGTGTTGTTGCATCCTCCAGAGGCTCGTGTCTTCGATATCACATCGTCCAAGGGATAAAGTGATCGTCTTCTAATCAGATTCCTATAGTTGTACTTCCCTAAAAATCAATTGTACTATTGTACTTCTTTTTTTAAAGTTTGTAATAAAGCTTTTGTTTTTGCAAACAGTTGCCATTCCAAACTTTGTCCTATTCATATTATGGATGAGCCGCTTAAGGAGCTGTACGGGAGAGCCCAGCCCATTGTCTTCGGTTGATTCACATAGCCGACGATAAGGTTAAGTGGTGCATCCACAATACCTGCACCTTCTGTCTGTGGCTGATTCACATGGACGAAGAAAAGGTCAAGTAGTACACCCATGTTGCCAGTACCCTTTGCCAATATATCATCTATATAGCAGAGGACAAGGTTAAGTGTAAAGTAACGTGTAGGCAACTCTAGAGGGGGTGAATAGAGTTTGTGTCTATAATGACCAGTTACAAAATTAACTCTATGCTAAGTCCAGAAGCAACTAGTGAAAGAATATAATAAGAGAGTAATAATGCAAAAAGTATAAGAGTTGAGCAGAGCACACGCAAACACAGCGATATAACCTGGTTTCCCTCGTGGACGACTAGTCTAGGCTTGAGAACTCTTGTTCAGGATTGAAATCCACTATTTGTGAAATAGGGAACACAATGCCTTTAGTTAGAAGAGCACGCCAACTTCTTACAGACAGGAGCCTTAGAAGCGCTCGCTACTTTGACATCGCAGATGTGAAACTTAGAATTTTCCAAGTGACTTCTTTTCAAACTCTTGCACAAAACTTCTAACTGAATCGCACTGAACACCTTCGAGCTTAGGAAGTTTTGTGGCTAGGGGATTAGAAGAGTAAGGCTTAAAGCATATAAGGCTTAGAAGATGAGAGTGAGAGATGATTTTAAATGAGAGAAATCAATCCATATTTATACAAGACAGGGGAGGCAGAGTTCGGCCAAAATTTTGTCCCAAAAATTCAAAAATTCGAACGTTGGACAGCTCGTAGCAAGGTGTTCCTAAAAGTCTCGTTGCTGATTTTAAGGAGGAAAAGTTCGGCCAGAGTTCTGCCTTAGGCAGAGTTCGGCCAGATTTCTATCTTAGGCAGAGTTCGGTCTGCCTCAGACCAGAAGTCCTATGTGGGTGAGGGTGGTTTGGTTTTGTTCAGGAATTGGTTTATTTTGTATGGCAGAGTTTGAAGAGATATGTCTAGGGTTTGAGATAACTCAGTATGACTCAATGTATATTTTCTTAGACTCAATAAATTAAAAAATTTACAAACTGAGAACAAGAACATTTGTAATGTAACAGCTTGTAGGCGACGTCTGTCTTAAACTTGATGTGTTATATTTGATCATAGATGATGTTCTGTCTTGAACTTGATGTGTCGTATTGGATCATATTAGATATCAGTTTGTTAATTATCTAAATCAAGTTGACTGTGATCCAGTTTGGGTTAACAATCTCTCCTATTTTGATAATTGACAAAATGATATTTGTATGTCTCAATATTCATAGTTGGACACATGTTGAAGGACAGAAGATAATTTGTACATATGACGTGGCTCCCCCGCAACTGAATATTTTTTTCCTAATATAAAGCTATATCCAAGCACAACGTAATGCATATACAATATCACATAAAATATCACATAGTATGCTATTTTTCTTCTCCTTTGTCATTTAGCAAAATAGTGCATAGCTCCCCCGTAAAGGGATAAAAAGACAAAGTAAAGAGGGCAAGCACACAACATAACCATTACCAATTTTAAATAGAGAAAACTAGCAGTTTTGATAATCCAGTAGAAGAAACTTGCAGTCACATATGAAATGAAAATAAAAGAAAAATATAACTATAGTGCATGAAATGAAACTAAAAAGCAGAAACATAACTAACAGCCATCATGGAGCAGATAGTCCAAAATTGGAAAATAGTAGATTTTATTGGCCATAAAATAGGAAGAACATGCGATAGACTTGTGAATCATTATTCAGTATATGTGAATCGTCTCAGGTTAGTTGTAGGGGCCGGATCCCAGCTAGCGGTAGTCCGAAGACATTAGGCATCATGTCGCTTAGGCTTTTATGCCTTGTTGACAAAAGGACCCTTTCGTCTTGTACCCAAAACAATGCAACATATATGAATTTGATTTAACAAGTATTTGTGTAGGTAAGGCTTATGGTATGACATTTTCATCCAAGATCCTAATTTTCGACGAAGAAAGTTGAAATGCTCTTCGGCAACTGGTTTAGTGAAAAAGTCTGCTAGCTGATTATCAACGTCAATGAATTCTAGATTAATAGTGCCTTGTAATTGATGATCTCTTAGAAAGTGGTGTCGTATTTCTATATTCTTAGTGCATGAATGACATATTGGGTTCTTTGTCAAGTTAATAGCACTAGTATTATCACATAATATAGGAATGTGCTGAAAAGATAAATTATAGTCTGCTAGGGTTTGCTTTATCCACAAAATCTGAGGACAACAACGTCCTGCTGTTATGTATTCAGCTTCTGTTGTAGATAGTGCGACGAAGTTTTACTTCTTGCTAAACCAAGAGACTAAAGTTTTGCCTAATAAATGACACGTGCCGCTGGTACTTTTACGGTCGACTTTGCATCCAGCAAAATCAATATCAAAATAACCGAGTAGGTCAAAGGATGTGGTTTTAGGATACCACAAGCCCACTGTAACAGTGTCTTTAAGGTATCGAAAGATACGCTTAACTGTGCTCTTGTGTGATTCCTTAGGGTTGACTTGATAACGAGCACATAGGAAAACACTAAACATTATATCAGGAAGACTAGTAGTTAAATAGAGTAGACTACCAATCATATCTCGATACTTACGTTAGTCGATTGGTTTGCCACGTTCATCAGGTTCTAATTTAGTTGTAGTAGCCATCGGAGTACTGATTGGTTTGATGTTGTCAACATCAAATTTCTTCTGCATATTCTTTGTATACTTTGATTGACTGATGAAGACTCCCTTTAAGTTTTGTTTGACTTTGAATCCAAGAAAGTAGTTAAGCTGCTCCATCATGCTCATCTCGAACTCATTCTGCATACACTTAGCAAATTCTTGGCATAATACCCCATTAGTAGACCCAAAGATGATGTCAGCTACATAAATTTGCACTAATAGAATTGTGTCATCAATTGATTTTATAAAAAAGTGTCATGTCAATCTTTTCTTTTGAAAAATCTTTTTCAAGTAAGAAAGTGCTTAGGCGTTCAAACCAAGCGCAAGGGGCTTGTTTGAGGCCATAAAGAGCTTTCTTAAGCTTGAAAATATGATCAAGAAATTTATAGTTTTCAAAACCAGGTGGTTGTTTTACGAAAACTTCTTCTTTAATAAAACCATTTAGAAAAGCACTTTTAACATCCAATTAAATGAGTTTGAAATTTTGGAAATTTGTAAAGGCACAAAGCATGCGGATTGATTCAAGTCGTGCAACAGAAGCATAAGTCTCATCGTAGTCGATACCTTCCTCTTGGTTGTATCCTTGTGCTATGAGACGTGCTTTGTTACGTGTGACTGAACCGTCCCCATTAACTTTGTTACGAAAGACCCATCGTGTACCAATGATCGAATGGTTAGCAGGTTTAGGAACAAGTTCCCAAACATGATTTCTTTCGAATTGGTTGAGTTCTTCTTGTATTACAGATATCCAAAATTCATGAGAAAAAGCTTCTAAAATATTTTTGGGTTTTATTTGGATATAAAAGTAGTGCTAGCTATAAAATCTCTAACAGATGAATGCATACTTACTTACTCCTCTAGATACCTCAACAAATACCAAGTTTTCTGGATGTTCTGGTGTGAAGTGGAACTTCTTTTGTAAGCTATCCAGAGAACTGGTTCCAGATGTTATATTCTCAGGGGTAGGAGTTATTGATTTGATATGAACATCATCGTCGTCATCAAGAACAGCTGCTGAACTATTATTCTCAACAAAAGTAACATTAGCAGATTTTTCAACAATCGTGGAGCGTTTGTTGAATACTCTGTATCCTTTACTCTTGGCAGCATAACCAAGAAAAATACCTTCGTTAGCTTAGGCATCAAAATTGCCTAAGTTGTCTTTGGTATTCAGGAAAAAGCAGCGACAACCGAAAGAAAATAGTATCACTTCGGATTCGAGTAATCATGAAGTCTTTTTCATTTTGTACCTTTTTAGCAAAAATTTTGAAAGCAGAAATAGTATCACTTTTGTTTGAAAGAAAGAAAACCCAAGTAAATCGAGAAAAGTCATCAACAATCACAAAGACGTGGAGTTTTCCACCAATACTGGCTACTCTACTAGGACCAAACAAATCCATATGAAGAAGTTGCAAGGGTCTAGTCGTACATACAGAGTTGATGGATTTAAAAGAGGATTTAGTGCCTTATTTTTCTCACATTCAGCACATACTGTATCCTTTTTTAATGTGATATCCAATAGTCCTCTTACTAGCTTCTTGGTTGATAGTCTTGATATGGTATCCATATTTGCATGTCCAAGATGCATATGTCATAGTAATCTTTCATACTTGTTAGCGTAGAGGCATCTTCCTGTATTGTTAGTATCTTTTGAGAGAGAATATATAAATGTTATCTTCCCTTATCCCTTCAAAAGTGATGTCCCCAGATGATCTATCAAATAGAGCATTTAGTTTTCCCAAAGTTAATAACGTATCCATTCTCAGCAAGATGACTGATGCTGAGCAAGTTATGCTTTAACTCTATTATCAAACAAACATCTTTAATAATAAGACAGGGAGGATTACTAATAGTACCGTTACTTATAATATAACCTTTCATATTATTGCCAAAGGATACATATCCTTCCCTTTTCATCGATAGTATTACGAAAAAATTTGAATTTATAGTCATATATCACGAGCACCCACTATCAAGAATCCATTTACTTCTAGAAGATGAAGGAAGGTCTACCTACATCACGAGTAGATGTGACCTTTGGTACCGAAATTCTTGAGGGTCCTGAAATGTTAGCCTTTGTACCCATGTATGCAAGTTTAAGTCAACTAATCTTCTGAATCTACATTGAGTTAAACTGTGTCCATACTTACCACAGTAGTGACATGTAGCATGCATGTTTGTGTTAGGAGCAGGATGATAATGATGTCTATGTGTGGGTGATTATCGTGTTGCATGAGAATATGTATATATAAAAAGCGTGTTTGTGTACATCATGTGTATGTGTGTTTTTCCTATGTCGTGTACTCTTGTGTTGTGTAGTCTTGTGTCTCATGTGAGTGATATGACCGTAAGACTGAGTTTGAGGTTGAATAACCTGTTTTCCTAGCCTGATCTCTAATCTTTTAGAGGAAGTATACATTTTATCACATTTAGCAGCCACAACACTAATTCTTATAGCTACATTATTGTATTTCTTTTTATTTTCCGTAAACTCTTTATTGAGTACGATAAGATCATGTGTTTGTTTCTCAATACGTGATTCAGCATCGTGTAAGCTTAACTTAAGCTTGGATAATTCCTCTGCGCTATCTGTGGGAGATGTGTCTCTAACATTAACAAGCAAGCATGATAGTATATGAATCTCAGCTTCATGAGTCTTGATCTTATCCTTTGCATGTTTGTACTTACTAAGTAACCTCTTGTGATCTTCAAGTAAATTACTAAAAGCATCTCCAAGTTCATCAAAAGTAAAGTCATCAAGTGGATCATTTGTTACGTTGTCGGACGTTGCCATTAGGCAGACGTTTGTAGTGTCTTTGGGAGTGTCCTCATCTACTTCTAAGTCACTGGCTTCACTCTTATGCCAAATGCTTGTATTGGCATACTTTTGAGAGGATGGCCTTTTGTATGATTTTTCATATCGGCACCCTTTCTTTGCTGCAGAGCAATCTTTCTTGACATGTCATGTCTTCTTACAACCGAAGCAGATAGGCTCTTCATCATCATCTTTATGTTGTTCCTTCTTCCTTTGGTTGAAATGCAGAAACTTCTTAAAGTTGTGAACCATGAGCGCTTGATCATCACCTTCAGAGTCATCACCGTCCGTTTTATCTGTAGCAGTCTTTTGACGATGAACTATTAGAGCAATTTTTTTTCCTTTGGAGCAGTTTCTTCAAAGTCCTTGAGGTCGAGCTCATGCAACATTAATTTGCCCATCAGAGTCTCCAGAGACATGGTAGTGAGATCGTTGCCTTCGATGATTGTTGTAGCTTTGGGGTTCCAGTTCTTCGTTAGACACCTTAGCACCTTATGTATCTTCTTATGGTTAGAGTAGTTCTTTCCGAGGGAAGATAGGGGGTTGACGATGTCAAGAAATTTGGTAAACATGTGTGTGATCGTCTCGTTGGGCTTCATCTTGAATGCTTCGTACTTTTGTGTTAGCTGATTGATTTTTGATTTATTGACTTGAGTGGTTCCTTTGTGAGTCACTTCTAGAAGCTTCTATACTTCGTGTGAAGTGGTACACATAGATACCCTGTTGAATTCAGTCATGTCTATAGCATAGAAGAGATCATTAATAGCCCTAGCATCTTGACTAGCCTGTTTCTTTTCTGGCTCAGTGTATTTTTCGTAGGATTTCTCTATGAGGATCCCATCAACTACAATTCTAACAGGCTTTTTATAACCATCTGTGACTATGGTCATAAGTCAAAGTCTAGAGATTTCAGATAGAAACTCATCCATGTCTTCTAGTAGGTGTAGTTGGTTCCATCAAATACGGGTGGCCTATTAATGGACTGTCCTTCATCATAGTTGGTGAAAATGGGTTGTGTGGTTGCCATAGATCAGCTCTTAGGACGTTTATCAGGAGACCAGAGCTCTTATTCAAATTAAAGTAACGTGTAGGCAACTCTAGAGGGGGGTAAATAGAGTTTGTATCTATAATGACCAGTTAAAAAATTAACTCTATGCTAAGTCCAGAAGCAACTACTGAGAGAATATATACTCAGAGAGTAATAATGTGGAAAGTATAAGCGTTTAGAAGAGCACACGCAAACACAGCGATATAACATGTTTTTCCTCATGGAGGACTAGTCTAGGCCTAAGAACTCTTGCTCATGATTGAAATCTACTATTTGTAAAATGGGGTACAAACGTGCCTTTAGTCAGAAGATCACGCCAACTTCCTACAGACACGAGCCTTGGAAGCGCTCGCTACTTTGACTTTGCAGATGCAAAACTTAGAATTTTCCAAGTGACTTCTTTTCAAAGTCTTGCACAGAACTTCTAGCTAAATCGTACTGAGCACCCTGGGGCTTAGGAAGTTTTGTGGCTAGGGGATTGGAAGAGTAAGGCTTAGAGCATATAAGGCGTAGAAGATGAGAGTAAGAGATGATTTAAAATGAGAGAAATCAAGCCCTATTTATACTATTCAGGAAAGGCAGGGTTCGGCCAGAATTCTGTCCCAAAAATTCAAAAATTCGAACATTGGATAGCCCGTAGCAAGGTGTTCCTAAAAATCAGGTTGCTAATTTTTAGGAGACAGAGTTCGGCCAGAGTTCTGCCTTAGGCAGAGTTCGATCTGCCTCAGACCAGAAGCCCTATATAGGTGAGTGTGGTTTGGTTTGGTTCAGAAATTGGTTTGTTTTGTATGGTAGAGTTTGGAGAGATATGTCTAGGGTTTGAGATGACTCAACGTACATTTTCCTAGACTCAATAAATTAAAAAATTTACAGACTGAGAACAAAAACATTTACAATTTAACAGCTTATAGATGATGTCTGTCTTGAACTTGATGCATTGTATTTGATCATAGATGATGTTATGTCTTGAATTTATGTGTCGTATTGATCCATGTGTCGTATTGATCCATGTGTCGTATTGGATCATATCAGATATCAGTTTGTTAGTTATCTAAATCAAGTTGACTGTGATACAATTTGGGTCAACAAAGTGGTGCATCTACAGTGACTGCACCTACTGCCATTAGTTGAGCAGAGTGACGTGCCTATGCCGCCAGTAACAGACGAAGTGATGCGCCCTAGAGAAGGACTTTTGGTTGTAATAGATTTCCGTTGAATGAAAATCCTTCGTATATGTAATAGATTTCCAATTAATGAAAATCTTTTGTAATAGTTTTCCAATGAATAAAAAACCCTTCTTTTCTTCACTTTTTATATCTTTTTGATGTCTGTTTGATGTGCCAATGTTAATTTTAGTTGTTTGGCGTACGCTGCCTGCAGCGCATTAAGGCTGCTTACTTGGTTTATGGCATATGAAATTCCATGCTTGTACAATACCCCTTCAAAGTTTTCAAAACTTAAATAAGTTTTAAAAAACTTTAAAAAAGAACCATGGACAATAGAGTCTTTTTCTGACACTCATGCTAGTTTGGCGCATGACGTTTGGACGTCTTTGACAGGCTGTCAGATCAATCTTTGGGATGAGGGCAATTAATTTTTGGCGTGATCCGAAGCGACGGTAGTTCGTTTCAAATTCTATCGGAGAATGCGTATAGGCATCTTATAAATAGGCATTGAGTTGGAGAGGAAGAACATTACTTGCTCTATTGTTTTTCGAGAAAGAACTCTCCCACTTTCGTCTTCTTCTCCAACTTCTCTATCGCTATGGATTCCAAACCTGTTGCTGTTGCTAAGGAGAAGGGCAAAGCCAAAGACCAATCTAATACAGTTACGTCAAAACCGTTCGTCATCGACCTGACTCATCCTGACTTTTTGACTACAGTCAAGGATGAGTGGCCATCGTAGCCTTAGAGTTCATCGATATTTTATGCACCGACGATCGTATGGATGGTACATCCATCAAGTTTATCATGCTTCGTCCTTCTCTGCTACAGCGTATGGACCTAGCTGCAAAGCTCGGTCTAGCAAGATGCGCCGAGGCTTCGACGTGCGTGGATTTTTTACCGAAATACTACATCCAGTAAAATATGGTGTTGTTACTATCTTGGCCGACGTGTCTGACTTGGCCATAAGGCCATGTCAAAGTTATGCGCTAACGCTGTCATCTACTTATGCGCCTGACTTAGCTGTAGGGTCAGGTCGAAGTAGTGCGTTGATGCCCTCAAATACTGACATGCATGACTTAGCTGTAGGGATAGGTCAAATTTTTGTACTGACGCCCTCATATGCTGACACGCTTGGGTTTAGCCCGAGTGATGCGCCGACGTATGCTCTTTCTGCACATAGAAACTTGTACGCACAAACAATCATATCTTTTTCCTTAGTCTTTGGGGCTTTTGTCTGTGTTAGCAATGTCTGAATTTTTTTGTTTGACACTTTTATTTATTTTGTGCAGTAACGCTGTCATCACCAACAGGTGAGTTCTTAAATGATGGGGTAGACTCGAATTTCGAGGATAATATCGTGACCCCAGCGAAGACAACTATTGCTACAAGGAAGGCCCGTTAGATAATGGATATAATTGCGATCCAAGAATGTGCCTTCCTCAAGCAGATGCTAGTATCTGGAAAACTTTTTCGAGGGGATGGTGGGAGTGGTTACTACCTAAAGCCGTAATTCTTGTTCGTGGATCGGGTATTTTATGAAGAAGTCGGGATCCTAAAATTAAAGTTTAAATTTTCTTCGAGGCTCATGGCATTAGGATGTGTCTTCCTGCGATTGAACATCACCTACCACTCACTTTATTCACTTTTCTCACTATGCAGAGAGTGATGGACTGGGAGTTTGTTGGAACAGGGGATTCCCAAGACCCTAGATTGGTGTGCGTATTGATCGATAGAAAGTTAAACATATATAAACGTATTATAACCCCTTATAGGAAGAATCTAGGGTTCACGAATTATACCTGCGGCGGGAAGAAGATAACAGTTCATACTAATCTCAAGCAGTCGCGACCCCAAGATTTTCTACATGTATTCTTTCCTCGGGTTGGACATCGTATGGGCGACGATATCCCAATCTTTTCTTCTTCTTGGCAGCCCTCCCTTCCTCTTCTTACGTGAATCACGAATTTAGAGAAAGGTTCTTATTTCTAATAATATAATGACGACCAGAGAATAGAGGATATATATAAGGCTACGACAGGGACCATGGGAAAAAATTGGGTTAAGTCTTCTAACGGATCTGTGTATCCCATGTTCAGCCCGAACGCACAACCCAGGCCCATTAACAATAGCAGAGTCCACTAGAGAGCTATTATTGCACTACCTTCCTAATCCCAAATTATGGGCTCCTTTTATTATATGCTCGTTTGGCTCCCCATGTTAAGATACCGAATGTTCGTCGATCAAATTAAGTTGCTAACAACTATGTTAATTAACATCTTTTAACCTTAAGTAGTACCACTCAACTTTATTTGTCATGTCAGATATAATCTACCTGCAGGGTTTACATGACAATCCTTATGAGATCCTTAAAGGGACATCATCAACCCGACGTATCGAGACATGGAATCCTTTTATAATCAACAGCCCATCTTACATATAATGTTATTATCCAATTTATAGAGGTTGTTGAAGCATAATGAATCTCACTCTTTTATGAGTCAAAGTAATGCACACTATATACATGTCTATTATTATATTCGGATTAAGAGCACAAGCATCCATAATAACCGAGGTGTTTGTTCTCTTATGTAGTCAGTACAAAGAGAACAACATCAAGTGGTCATGTTCAATACTCACAAAGTGTACTAGTGTAAACCTGTAGTCAAGATAGACTAATACCAGATTACACTACAACTTTTCCAATGGATTGTCCAAGTCCATTTAGGTTCTGAACTATTTATATATTCCATAGGGATATGATAATATGATCTTCTGTGTGACACCACATACCATATTATCTATAATATAGAATATCATACACTTGTATTAACACTTGCAACAAATACAATATGAAAACATTTGCCTATATAATTCTTATTCAAAATTTAAGAAAATAAAGTTAATACAAAAGTGATGCTTTTAGTATATAACCCTAACAGAGTTGACTCCTAGCCAAGCCAAGGCAGTGTTCGAAAGCTTCAAGATGAAGTCCTCCATGCGTCAGAGGGATACGTTTGAAGCATTGTATGGAGAACCTTCATTTACCCTGTGGGTGATGCACCCGGGGACGGTCAACGAGGTAGACCAAGAGTCTTTGGCCTTCAGAGCTGTAACCTTCATCACTCAAATGCTAGAGATAGGTCGTTTATACCCTCTAGGGATTTCTGTCTCACGAGTTGGACCCACAGTAACCTTGAGTGGTATGACCTAACTCCTTGGGGCCTTACTGAGTATGAAGTCCTACTGAAGAAGCTTGGACTTTATTATGCCATTAGGACTACCCAGTATATGATTGATGTAAATTAGCCTATGTTTTTAGCACAGGTGGAAATCTACAACCCACATACTGGTAATTTTTTCGTGCCTGGCGGGGAAATAGGCTTGGCCCTTCATGAGATGCATGCTATCTCAAAGTTGCCATTGCGGTCTGAGCCCTATGAAGAGTCCATTCCTACATATGAGGAGCTCCTTAGTTTGGAGGAGAAGGATGCTAATACCGCAGCAATTTACAGAGAACTGTTATGCCATCATATGATGTGCCAATGTTTCGACAGTCAATATTCCACTCCCCACGTCCATGCCTGGAAGTGGCATATCTTTATGTAAGGGTCGGTGCTACTAGGTAAATATACCTTCGACATCTACTCGACCTCTGCACCGGATACTGTTAAAGAGCAGATGGCAATGAAAGGAGGAACATCCTGATTTTGATGAGTTCAAGCGTCCGACCTCCTCTATCTATAACTTCTTTTACCATGTCACGTACCAGCTATCATCTAAGGCGTTGCTGGCTGCATATCTAATTATATGGCTACACGATTGTTTGTTCCCTGGTGGATCGGACTTGCTTGAACGAGTGCGCCAAAATTTGATACTTTTAGCTATTCGGCTCATGTTTGGCCATAAGCTAGCTCTCCTTCCCGCCATGGTGTGCAACCTCCAGGGAAGTTTGCGACATTTTGTAGAAAAAACAATAAATTATGATGGTCAGGGTGAGTTTCCTCGGTCAGAACTTCCATTCCATTATTTGATGGGGTGGCTTGTGCCGTATTACCCCTTCCTGATGAACCTAGGTATGGAGGTATTTATTCGCCCAGAAGATGCTTTCCTTCACCGCTACCCGAAGCAGGTTTGGTCGGTCCAAGAGGTTCTTATGTGCTGGAAGGCGTTGGCGTACATAGACGAGTACGCCATTTTCAAGATCTCTATTTCCTATGCAAAATTTAATGAGGGAAGTAAGCTGGTAGATGGCGGAACTCGCTTTTCCAAACTTTCTGAGGAGGCCTTTCGTTGGCTGCAATTGATACGGTCATCTCACTTGGTGTATCGGAACCGCAATGAGACATTTCTGGAACCATACTTGTCGAGCCAATTTGCCCGCCAATTTGATTACAGCCAGCTGTTGTTGACCAACGCCAGCACCTCCTTTGGATTCAAAGGAGGACTCCTTGATGGTGCACGAACCTGGTAGTATTACAATACGGGTTGCACCAAGGTTCACTTTGTGGCTCCTTCGAGGAGACCGGAGACATACATCCTTTATTTTATCGTTAACTTTTACTGTTTTTAGAATACCTACACAAAGGAGTATGACCGAGAGAAGAGTCTTCTCCTAGGGACTCGATTTGAACCTTCGTAGGATGCCATTACTGCATCATGTACCTTTTTACCCCATGGTACGTAGTTATTTGTGGAGCTAGAGTCGGACGTATATTCGGATAGACCGGATGATTCCAGTCAAAAGTAGCCAACACTGTCAGGGACGAGCACATCACATTCGAAGAAAAGGAAGAGAAAGGTGGCGGCAACTAAACAACGACCATCCTCAAAAAAGGAGGAATCTTCCACAGCTATCACTTCTCCAGTAAGTGAATTTATAGTTCAGCGAGGTAATGTTTTCTTTTGTTAACCCTATTTTTTCTTATTTTATAGGCGGCCAAAGGAAAGTTTAGGCATAAACAGAAGGCGCCTAGCCCTCCATCCTCGTCTAGCCACAGGGAGGATTTGCCACCAGTGGATTGACCACTTATTGATGAGGAGAATCCTCTAGTGGATGTGAAGGCCGTGATAGATGATAACTCAATATTTGACTATTTGACTGGAAATTTCTTGAATCTGATGGACGTCTATCACCAAAAGCTGCGTTATACGGGTCCTTCTGGTGAGTAAATTTATTTTTACCACAGGGTGACCTTCCATGATGATAACCTTTTGATTGTTCTTGATATTATAGGTTTACAAGCAGGGCCGTCGTTACCCGAGGAAGGACCAACAGTTGAGGGTAAAATAGTTATCCCCGCTATCCTTCCCCTAGTAGGGGATCCAGTCCCTGAACCTTCTAGAGAAAAGGTGTTAAGGGGAACAGCCGGGGTTGAGCCAGTTACAACGAGTGGTGAGACCGCCGTAGATCTCGATGCCCAGGATGGTGAGGAGCCGATTGGCAATGACCCTACTTCCCAGGCTATTGTAGTGGCGAGGGAAGGAGTTGTTTCTGAGCCTCTGGCTTCGGTTGCAGGAGAAGAGACAGGTAGCACCCTCCCCACGTCTGTTATAGATTTGGCGGCCAAGGAGACAAAACTAGAAGATGTCTCTCACGTCGGGCAAGTGGTTATGCCACCGACCGGTCCTCTAAAAATCATTTTCAATATCGCATGTTCTGGAAAGATACATGCCTCAACGGAGCAACCGACATCGATCCAGGATATGGGTAGATCTCCTTTCCAGGAGAAGGGGCTCGTGGTAAATGACAAGCCCGAGACAAGGATGCCCTTGACCCTGAGAAAAATTTATGTTGGCTCCACCATGGTTAGGGTTAATCCAGAGGCCTTCATCCCTCCAAGGGATCCAAAAGAGCTGAGCAGGCGTCTGTTTGGCACTATTTCTTCGAGTCCGGTGCCCATGGCCTGGCCTTTGGATTTTGTTAAGGCGACTTCCTATGTGGTCGCATCGGCTCCAGTTTCGATGGGAGCTCTGAGCATGGCACTGCCAATGATGCCACTTTCGGTTGGTGAAGATGATGAGTATACCAGACTCATCCTTGAGACATTTTATACCATCCTGAACCAAGCTATAAAAGGTTATCTGGAGCGGGATCGGCCGTTCGTGATTGCCAAAACTGTAGCATTAAATCTGCTTATTTCTACGTGCCCGAGTAGGTCAGAAGGTCCAAGCGAATGCTCTTGAGGCGTCTGTAGGTGAGTTGGAGCGTAATCTTATGAAACTTCAGAGATTGCAGTCGAACGATCCCTCTCCTCTTATTGAAGAGGAAGTATTAATCTTATCGACCGAGATTGTTGTGGCTAGCTTGGCTTATGCAGCCGACTTAAACGTACTTGAGCAGAGCATGGAAGAGGCCCACAACAAGGAGTTGGAACTCCTATCTGCTGAAGAAACCTACATCTCTTCTCAAACTGTCACTACGAGGCATCTAGATGTCATCCGTGAGGAGATTCGAAGGTTGCAAGAGGAAGAGGCTTTGTTGGAAGCTGAGGCCCACCAATTGGGCAAGAATGTTACATCTCTTCGCCAGGAAGTGGTGGCGCAAGCTCAAATCAAGGCACATTTCTTAGATCAGAAGGTCGAACTGGATACGATCCCTGCTAAACAAACTCGTCACCTTTAAAGATGAAGTCGTGGTATAACGAGAGGCTTAACGTCAGGCGATAGCTAAGGCTCATGCGAAGACTAAATTTCTCCGTCATCACATTGGCGAGCTGTGCATCGACCCTTCTCAGTAGCGCTTTTGTATCTTTTCTTTTTGTCTTTTTAGAACAAGAAGCTTTTCGTTGTATTTTTTGTTTTGCGTTAAACAAGAAATAGTTATTACTTTTCTTGTTCACTTTGTACTCCGTGATACTTGTGATTTTTTATTATGATATATAACATGTCAGAGGTAATGTGAATGTGACAAGTTATAATCATTACTGGAAGACTTTTTATGGACCTACCATCCCAAGCATACCAAGGCTAGCTATGGATGGTAAGTATGCATGTTTTGACCAGAGGTCGTATGGACGTGGCCAAACAAGAGTTATGAGTTAATAAGTATCTTATTCAGAGGTGATATGGACGTGGTAAAATAACATTCTGTGGGGATTTTTCAATAAGCAATTCAGAGGTAATGTAGACTTGATCGCTTTTGATATAGGAGCATAGTAACACGTATATTGCTAAAATAGAAATGTTTACTCAGAGGTAGTATGGATGTGGTAAACTTTTATTTAGTATTTTCTTTACTCAGAAATTATAAGAACGTGGTAAGATAGGACTCTCGTAGGGGTGTAAAAGTCAACTCAGAGGTAATATGGACGTGGATGTTTACTACAGGGGAAATGATAAAGGAATGTCCTAGAGCAGGTGGGCTCCGAGGTCATATGATGATCGAAAAGTTTATTTCTGATCTGGTTGGGGATTGTAGACTTTAGTGGGCGAAATAAGCTCGATTGACTATTTCATAGGTACTTGTTGGAGAATACGAAATATGGAAGTCCATGATGATATGTCTCAAACATAGTACTTCTAGAGGAACTTAACGTTGATTGGCATCATAAATAAATCTCCGTTGGGTTTTGCAAGTCTGTAAGCACCGTTAGAGTACACCATCTATATGATAAAGGGACCTCACATTTGGGTTCAAAAGTTTTGGCTGATTTGTGAGTCATCACCATTGGCCATCTAACTGATAGAACAAGGTCACCCACTTGGAACTTTCTTTCGTTAACCTTCTTGTCAAATGCTCCAGAAATGCGAGACTGATAAAGCTCGATGCGCTATTAAGTCAGAAGGCATTTTTTGTCAAGCGCCTCCAACTCTTGCAACCGAACGACATTGATTATCCTCATCTGTCAGCTGATTCGTGATGGCCACTCGCAGCAAGGGGATCTGGATTTCGACGGAAAGGACTGATTCGCACCCATACACTAGAGAAAATGATATGTTACCCGTAGAGTTCGAACTGTTGTACGGTAAGTCCAAAGACATTTACCTAACTTCTCATCCTAGTCACATTTGTTAGTCGATACAACTTTCTTGAGAAGTTTGTCGATTGTCTTGTTGAAGTCTTTACCCAATCCGTTAGCCGTTGGGTTGTTGGCGGTTGATGCCACACTCTGAATACGGTTTTTATCGCATAATCTGTTGAATGCATGACTTATGAATTGTAGACCATTATCGTAGATGATCCTCTAGGGTATCCCAAAATGGTAGATAATGTGATACAAAATGAAGTTAATCATATTTGAGCTCCACCCCTCGAACAATGCTACTATTTTTTCCCACTTGGAGAAAGTCGGTGATAGCCATAATGAAGTGGTGCCCTCTAGAGGACGGAGGGGTGATTGGCCCGACACTATCTATACCCAAGCTTCGAACGGCTAGGAAGCGACCATAGGGTGTAGGAACTCCGAAGGTCGATGAATGAAGTCAGCATGCAACTGGCATGCTCGACATTTCTTGACATATTTGATAATATCTGCCATTATGGCAGGCCAGTAATAGCCATGTATCAGAGTCGATCTTATAGCTTAGGATCGGGTTGATGGACACCACAGGTGCAATTGTCGACTTCTCGAAGGGCTTCCAGTGCCTCGTTGTTTGATAAACATCGGAGAAGAAGTCCGTCTTATGAACGACAATATGACATCTTGGTGGTTGTATCATAGTAGAATCGAAGAGAACATATTTTAACTGACATTGCCTCCTTTGGGTCGTCTGGGAGAATTTCGTAGACTACATAGTCTGTAAACGAAAATTGCCAATCCCTGACGTCGATATTGGTGTCTGTCTACAGAGTGTGGTTCAGACAAATGCATAAGTTGTTCTTGGGACACACTAGTTCTCGGCCAATGATCATGATAGAGTATTGCGTTCCGATAGAAGTTGCCAAGAAGGCAGCGAGGCCTGCCAGAGCGTCGGCCTCTAGATTTTGTAGCCGAGGCACATGTTTTATGAAGAACTTGGTAAAGTAGAGATGATGTCCAGGGCTGCCTTATGGTAGGGAAATAGGTCTTCATGACGAATCTCGTACTGCCCTCGAACTTGGTTGACTATGAGTTTCGAATCACCATAGGGCTCGAGGTAGTTAAGCCCAAGTTATTTTGCTAACTGGAGTCCGATGATGAGAGCGTTGTACTCTGCCGCATTGTTAAAGCATGGTTCTCTGAGAGAATATGTACGTTGGATGACCAGGTTGTCTGAAGAAACCAAGACTACCCCCACACCTACAACGATTTGTCCCTTTGGACCTGTTTTGGAAGTGTCGTCAAAGAACATTCGCCAGACGGGGTCCTCTTCTGCTATATTAGATTCTAAAACCTCATCGGGGATTCCATCGTAAAGCTTTGATGTTTCCAGTATTGGATACGCAGCTAGGAAGTTGGCCAGTGCTTTGCCTTTGACGGCTTTTTGTGGAACGAATACCATATCATATGGTGATAGCAGTATTGTTCACGTAGCTAGTCGGGAGTTTAGCACTCCTGACTTCGTTATAAGGACCCTGAGTGGTTTAACCTGAGAGATGACATGGATTGTCAGATTGGGTACATAATGAAGAGTCTTCTGAATAGTGAAGACCAGAGCCAAACATTCTTTCTCGATAGGATTATACCGATGTTCAGCATCAATCATTGTCCTACTTAGATAGTAGATGGCTTGTTCGTGACTTGCATCATTTTTTTGGGCCAGTAGTATTTGCCATAAAAATCAACGACAGGTATTACAGAATACTGAAATTGATTGCAAACTCGCTTGTACAAAGAAGAGCCTAAAAAAAGCCTAGGAAACAATCTAAGTACAATTGTTTAGTTTTGATTCTGGGGGGTGACGGTGGAGGCTCGGGAAAGTGCTATCAACTCTGTCTTACTCCGTGAACTATTTGATGCAGTCTCTAGCTCGTGAAGATATTGTTTTTTTCTTGAAGGTTGCCAGCCTTTTGCAGAGGTGTGGCACCCTGCTATTTAAAATAATGTATTTTGAGCCGCATAGACGGCTTGCGCCCACATGGCTGATTAGCACGTGAAGCCCCGCTCTTGGGCTGCCATCTGTCGGTTTGTTGGGATTTTGTTGCAGCACATCTGGATAGTTAAGGAATTGGTCAGATTGCCACGTGTCCCGTTGCGTATAGCTTTCTCAGTCTTCGATCATGCGGGGTCGCATGAGACTCATGCATGCGGCTTGGATCACAATTACTCCTGGCTGCATGAAGTTTTGGAAACTTTGGGGTCGCATAATCTGAGCCGCATAAGTTTCATGCGACTTAGATGACACTCTTCTGGCCGTATGGAGGCGTACGAACCCTATTTTTGGGCGACGTCTCACATCTTATCAGTCAAATTGCTCCTCTTTGGCCGCATATTTTCCTTCTACAGCTGTTTGTCGACGGGCCGCATATGTCTTTAAACAGTCATGCGGCTTTCCTTCATGCGGACCTGTTTAGCCCAAGGTACCTATGCGACAATTTGTAATCCGCATGAACCTCATATTTTTTATGCTTCTACAAGTAGGGCACTGAGAGAGTGGTCCATTGCACGGACATAGAGCAGGAAGGGTTTGTCCTCAACTGGTGCCACCAGAATTGGAGGGTTCGTGAGGTACTCCTTAATGTCATCAAATGCTTGCTGACATTCTTCAGTCAAGGCGTAGGAGACTCCCTTCTTCATAACTTTGGTGAAGGGATGGCATCGTCCAGGGAGATTCCTTATAAATCTTATGATGTATGCGAGACGTCATTGTAGGCCTTGAAGTTCTTTCAGATTCTTCGAAGGACGTATGTCAAGGATGGCCTTAGTCTTTTCCGGGTCAATGTGGATACCCTTTTGCAGTGATAAAGAAGCCTAAGAACTTGCCGCTAGAGACCCCGAGGAAAGATTTAGCTGGGTTCATCTTGAGTTGATGTGCCCACAGAAGATCAAAGACTGTCCTTAGATCCTGCAAATGACCATCCCAAAAGCGACATTTAACCGCTATGTCATTGACATAACATTCTACTATTTTATGAAGATATTTACGGATGATAGTGCTCATAGCTCGTTGTTTTGTTGCACCTCCATTCTTTAATCCGAAGGGCATTACCGTATAACATTAGATCCCTTTTGGGGTTTGGAATGATGTGTGCTTGTAACGCCCCAATCCTAAAATACTTAGGACCAAGTACATTGTCATGCCAGCTGCATACATACGAAGTATACTCCAATATATGGAACCACCGTATGTATACATAAGATGTAAAATGCAGTAACCATGAAACTAATCTCATCCACAAATAAAGAAGAAAGGAATTTATAAATCAACTCATGAATTATCATTTATAAGTGGTTGGGCGGAGACAAATCCACTACGAACAAAAAAGAGGAGAATACATGATAACAAAATTTTGTCGAGCGATACGAAGACGATCCAAGTGTAATCATCCTCGAAGAAATGACCATGGCAAGAGCACCTACGAAAACCACAAAGGACACACTTGGGGAGATCACCAGGTCCTCAGAGGGACGTAACAAGATACAGGAAGAATATGCCGCATAATTGAATATATAATATATCATAAATCACAAGTAAAGTAAAATAGTCCCAATTGTAACAAGATCCAATATCTCATCATCGAAACAGTGGACTACCCCTACAACCAAACAAGGACAAGGGGTAGAACACTATTTTGCAATGTTACATTGTCCCACGCCATGACTAAAATGAGGTGTGACATGACATTGAATAAGGTCTCCTAACCATTCTAGTATATAATTTAGAAGACATCTCGATGTATTGGAAGGTAAGGGCTGACTCTCCCAGGACAAGGTAACAACTCACAACACGCACACGTCAAGTACTAATACTATCAGCCGGCATAACTCAAGGCTAGCGGCCCACGTGACCCATTAGTCCACATAGCTCGAGGCTAGTGACCGTCGTGACACGACTAACGTAGTACGTAGTTACTACGGCTTTTGGTTTTGGGTAGCCCATACATCAAATTGTCTTCACCCTCCCAATGGTCATGGTCAAAAATATAGTCCGCTAAAACTAGGTCCACATGCATGTTAAAATATAAGCAAGAAAAATAATTGAAAGTAAAATAAAGTAACTAAAACAGCAAGTCATGGAACAAACTAAAAGTAAACTGAAAATAAATATGCAGTAATCAAATAAAAACATGCAACTAATTATAAGCAGTAATTAAGGCCATGTATCTTGCCTAGTGTGTCGCCTGGTGTGGTGCGATAGTCCGGCAAGTGCTAATTTGTCCAATAGCCACGGCCGATGCATAAGAGTCCGAAATCGCGAGAAAATAGGTAGGCACGATTAGTTACTATTAGGTTTGACAGATGGTGCAATTTTTGTGAGAAACGTATTTATACTTCTAAGAATTTATTTTGGTAGATAAAGTAGTTTTGGACAATTGCTTGAAAATCTTTAAAATCTTAAACAGATTAAGTTTAACAAAAATAGAATTTATAGATAGAGAAACTATAGTTTTATTAGTAAAAATAATTTAGCTAGTTATTTTTCTGAAAATGTTTAGAAAAATCGTTTTATAACTTGGAAAGTATATTTTTATGGGTTAATATTTTTAGGTAGAAACTATTTATAACATTTGAAAACTAGATTGTTATTATTATTATTTTTGTAAAAAATATTTTTTTAGCTAATGCTTAAAAATAAAAAATTATTTTTAGGAGAAACTCTAGTTGTTTATATTCCATTTGTAAAATATTTTAGAGAAATATATGGGATCTAGAAAATATTTGGGACAAATGTAAATTTGAAGTTTTTAGGGCCAAGCAAATATATCTATCAGTTTAAAAATTACTTATAACTTGAATTTTTTATACAATTATTTACTTAATAATACAGGATATAATATTAGAATAAGGAAAAGCAGAATTACTAATAATAACTATGGTTACTAATACCATTAAAAGCAATGAAATATTTACTCTTAACCTTTAACTAATAAAGTAATAAATAACGAAAGAAGAGTAAGCAACATCATTAGTTCTCAGCATTCTAAACGGAAAAAAGGGAAGAGAGAGGCGCACCCTTGAGGAAGTAGGTTTTCGAGATCGCTGGTGGCTCGACAACCTGGGAACGAAGGCGGCGGCGGAACGGAGGTGTTCGACGGAGGAGGAAACGGGAGGCCGGAGGGAGGAACGGGAACCGAGCTCGGCGCTCGGCGTGACGGACGCGTCCGCCGGTCTGCAGTCGGCGCTCGGGGTCATCTGCGCGGCACGCTGTGGCGCGCTCTCTTGTTGGAGGCGACGACGTGGGCACGGGACTGCAGAGGCTGAGGAGAGGTAAGGGTCTCCCCTCCCTACTATTTCCATCCGACGGTAGTGGCGATGAGATTTTGGGGTCTTTGGTGGCTGGCGTGTGATGTTGATGTTGGTGGTGCCGTAGGCGGCGCCACTAGTTCTGGGGTCTGGGGTTCGGGGTCCGGTGGTGACAATGGTGGTTGTGTATGTGTTTGGGAGTGCTGGTTGTGAGGGGTGGCGGTTGTCCGGTGGTGGTGGTTATGGTGACACTATGGGGATGATATCGAAGATGGTGGTGATGGTCTTGATGGCTGCGGTGTCGTGCGATAATGGCCGTCGACGACGGTGGTCATGACGATGATGCTGTGTAGTTGTTGCGGCCAGGAAAGGCACGACGGTTAGGTTTAGGATTCTCTGTTGTGTTGGGCACATGTCCTGTGAGACAGGAGAAGGGTCGAGTCCGGGGTTGTCGGACGGGACATGGATAACTGTACGAAGGTTTAGAATAAGTTCGTGTGGTCACAGACACGGTGCACAACTGTTTGTGGAGAATTTTGTGGATTGTGGAATTTTATGGAGAAAAGCCAATGAGCCTCTCCTTATATATGAGGTGATACTCATAGTTGGATAAGACTATGTTTGATTTAAATCCCTAAGGGATAATTCATCAGTTAATTCAAATTGATTTAAAATCTATTTGGTAATTCCAAATCCAATTTAAACTCATATTAGATAATATTTATCTGGATTCAAAATCTATTTTTATAAAAATAATTTTTGGATTTAATTATAATAACTAATTTGAAAAATATCTTTTATAACCTTTTAAAAAAATAATATAATAATTAATTTCGAAAATATAAGAATTAAAATATTTATATGAATTAGATTCATGTACGCAAATATTCATAATATCATCGTTTTCTAAATTACTACTATACTTTTAGTATAAAATAAAATAGCCTTTTATAAGGTAAAATAAAATAAAGTTTTGGAATTCTCTATGTTACAACCTTAAGCAAATTAAAATATTTGTCACATATTATTTTTGAAAACTATACTTCCTCTATAAATAAAATCAAAATGTTTTCTAAAAAATATGTACCTCGCACATATTCGCACTCGACGAGCAATACGAAGAAGGTGAACTTGCACGCGATGCATATACGAGAATGCAAACTTGTACGCGACGTATAAATACGAAGTACAAGTAAATACCATTAATACCAATTTATTTTAAAAAAATCGTAGTATAAATTAGGGGGTTTACATCCTACCCAACTTGAAAGAATTTTGTCCTCAAAATTTTGGAATAATTAGGATAGGTAGGGTTGTGAAGATAGCAGAATTTTCGATAAGAATCATGATTAATCATTAGACGAGGAGTTCGAGACAGAAGTTAATGAAATAGGCAATTTGGATAATTTAGACAAATAAACTCAACATATTTAGTTAGAAGATCATCAATGCATGACAAGCCTTCGACGTTTAAATTTAATCGATACTACTATTCACTCTACAGACATGCTATCTTATAAATAGGCAACAACTCCCTCTATCTCAATCTTGATTACCAGCTCGTTAGTTTCGAGTCGAACTTAATCGTCATTATCCTCTTATCACTAAATCTTCAAGGCTTTGATTTCTCTCAACATTGATTTACGACTTAAATTTTTGTGAAACACAATTTTCTTTTTCTTAAATTTGAGATTTACAAAAAAATAACTTAGATGCCAAAATATACACATATAATTATAATATCTCATAATAGGATGCCATGAATTTTAGAAGTTTTGAACTTAATAAACCTCTAAGCTACTTCTTTCAAAGTATTTTTTTCAAACCAATTTTTGTCCTCTATAACCTTCTTGAAATTCGAAATCTAATAATCTTAAATATATGAAGGTGAAAATCATCTCATTTTAACCTCTTTTTTTTCCTTTTTTTCCTCAAAGTTTGACTCCTACAATTTGATTCTTAAAAATATATTTTTCAAGTACGACCTCTCATCAAAACTTGTAGTCAAAACCTGCCAATTCAATATTTCTCTCTCTTCTTTTTTTTACCTCAGTCGATAGTTCAATATAATCATCAATCATTTAATTCTTAAAGCGTTACGAGTAAATGTCACATTTTCTTTGGAATCTAATAACTTCCAATCCCTTATTTATCCTTCCATAAAAAATTTCTTAACCATGGATTGTCTCGAAGAACCATTGTCAATTGGGAAGTCTACTAGCATACTCCCTTATCAAACATACTCCGTCTAAATGGATTTTACCACAAAATCTCACTTATGGCTATAATCATTCAACTGCTACTCTCCTAAGGGTTTTCTAATCTAATTCCCTTATAGCCGAAGGGTGTCATGATCAAATTTCATCTTCGCATAAGGGAATCATCTAAGAACAAGGTTTTCATGAACCATGAAGGAGTTTAGAAAATTTTCTCATAGAGGGAAGCAAAACAACTCGGTTAGGTTCAATAAAGGTTGCTAATTATTGCATAAAGAGTAGAACATGTTATGGGTCTAAGTAAATCAAGATAATAAAATGACAAGGGTCAAGCAAGCAAGATTAAACACAAGTTTAAGCATTCAGGGAATCACATCATATATTGGGTTGAAAGATTTGAGTCAAGGTTGAGTCCCTATTGGTAATCGAAAAGTTATCTGTATCATGGTAAAGGTTATAGTTTAGCCTCTTTGAATTGAAAGTCATATCATAAAAATAGTAAACAAAAGGGACGTGTTTGAGTGGGACATGATATACCTATACAAAGGTGGAGTCGTCTATGTCTTGTATGTAAAATTTGTTGGAAGGTAATAGCTGGTATCATGCTCTGAATATCAATGTCACGGTAAGGACACCAAAAAGATCAAAATAGAAAGTAGGTTCTCATTAGGTACTAATTAACGTACAAAATAAAAAGATCAAGTTAAAGCATAAAATAAAATTAAAGAATCTAGTAGATCCAAGTAAGATGAGTTAGGGACACTGTTTCTAGAGAGAAGATAGTCTCTAGGTTATGGTACGGTCAAGGAAGCGGTTCTTATTATTTTCCAATTTCAAATGATTAGAAGGTCACGATTGATCTAGAGTTGAGGGAAGGTCGAGTAAGTCAATATGAAGATATAGTCACATAACTTGATCGATGGTTAGCTATACTCATGTATATACAACTAGGAGAATACTTTGTGTCTATCTATAAAGTAGAAAGCATTTTGTCTTTTTAACATGAGTGAAAGACAAAACGATAAAGAGTTCGAACAAGGTGTGTTTGAATACGAACACGTGGTTCAAAGGCGACTGAGTAATTCCAAAAGTGCATTGTCAAGGCAGTCGTGGATGAGATCCTAGAGGGCAAGTATATCCCAATCAACATAGATTAAGAAAAGCGAACCAAGTGCACTTAGGTTGATCAGACCATCATGCACCAGTTCTGATTAGACAATATGTTAGTGGAGGCCTCCAAAAAAATACCGTCCTTGATTAAGCTCGATAAAGAAAGCAAGCTCGCAAAAACTAGCTATAATAGCAGCATTAGTTAGTCCAAAATATAAGTATAAGAAATTCAAAAAGTTCAAGTTCCGTAATTCTAAGTCATGCCCGAAGTTTTCGGCCTACACGATCATCCTAGTGTCTCCTTGGCTAATCTTTGGTTTGACCAAATAGGTTAGGGTTGTCACACCCAGATTTGTCGAGTCATTTATTCATATATTTATCTCTTGGAATCGATCATCCTCGCTTGGGCGTGATGCCGTACAAGTCTGGTATTGTACTTGTACAAGGCAAAGATGGTATAAAATTTGTAATATTCAAATATAATCACATTGCAGCGGCAGAAGTAGATAAATTAACGTTAATAAGGACAATTTTTCCTATTTAATGGAAATACATCACTTCTTTATAGCAGCGGAGATAAAAAGACAACTTGAAGTCGCACAGAGACATATAGAACTTTATTCCTTTTATTGATAATTGAGGAAGAGTACAAGACTTGTATTGAAGTACAATGCTTACAAACAATCTCACTTTACATTGAAAGCCAACTGAACAATACTATACAACTTACATTTGATACTTGGATACATTGGATTACAACTCGATATACCGACTTAGCATACAACTTACTGGTACAACTGACTACAATATTCCATACGTTATGTCCTTTATAAACAGAAGATATCATCTTGTACAAGGAGAGCTTCTGCATGTCCAACAAATCTTCGATGTCGTGGGATCGATCAAGCCAATCTTCGTGTATAGAACATCCCAAGCACAAGCACCTGCCCACAAAATGCGGGTCAGTACATCATCTATGTACTGGCAAGCAGAATCTAACCCACTCGCCTAAACCAACATTTATCTAACCATTTAAGTAGCATTTATTAGAATGATCTTTCTACTTGGGGCTTAGCATCAGTTTACAGTTCATGGGCAACAATCATAATGAAGCATATAAACTTGTTATCTCATTTATTCTGTAAAGGCAATAGCGAAACATACATTTGGTGTTATCAAGTCCTCATAGTGTTTATTTAAAGCATCATTTAAGCATCTTTGAGTTAACATTAGCCAAACATTTTATAGATATTCTTTTAGCAAGGCAACACTACAACATATTGCATTTAACTTGTTGAGCATGTCATAGAGTTCTCTTTTAAAGGCAATATTATAACATCGTCTTGTTTAGCATGATTAAGCAGACAATTTAACCAACATATATTGCATATATCACATTTGAGTGATTTCTTACAGATATCTGACTCTGCGTACCTGCATAAGAATACATGATAATATGATATTCTTACTCTGTCTGCAAAAAACATGTATTAGCATGCATCTTGACTACATGACCACTAGTGCTGCGTACCATTTAAGGACTTTGCCATATAGGACTTCATAGGGTATGGGATGTGCCCTTCACCAGGTTGCGAGCCCGAATGAAGGTCCCAATACCGCGTGCCACCAAAGCACGCCGATTCCCTCCTAGGTCGACTCGATTCCACCGCCACGGGTACCGTTCGAGGAAATAATACCTTGTATACAAGTTTGCCCATGGTCATGCAAATGTGTGTCCGACTCGATCGTATTCGAAGTCGCATGACAATATATTAAGATAAGTAAAGGAAATATTTCATTATCTCATCTTTCCAATATTACCACCTGTTCACTTGGTGATCTCAATGATCCCAAGCCTCGTTATTTCTCATATCATTCCTTTCTAAGAGGAACAAACAATACTCCATTCAACTCAATAGGACCTGCAGCATTTCATTCATTTCATAGGAACATTATTCTTTCTTCCATTGCTTATAACGAAATAGACAACAACAACAGTTATGCAGAAGGCACATAATTCTAGTATTTTATTCTGCTCATTGGGTCGATAGTATAGCCAGTTCATTTCTTATTCTATCATTCATAAGGCATCTCATTATTCATGCGTAATTTATTCAGCAGTTCAATATTCATGTCTTATTCATTTTAATAATTCTCAGCATAAGTATCTCTATTATTCAGTAACTAAAACATGGGACATCTAGGGACAATTCATAGCATCACATTATTCCATTTATTAAGCACGCAGGAATAAGAAGAAAGGAGGACAGTTCCACTTGCCTTGCATAACGGTCTTCCTGCTCTGATCACGCTTATCTTTCAATGTATATAGCTCCACCAACGAGCCATATTCTAACACTTAATCCGTCTAGCCAGCTAAGAGAGACTGCATCAGTCTCAACTCTATTGATCTCCAACACAAGTCACGGTCCAACATTCTGATCCCATCCAACAAGCTAACCAAATGCCTCGTGCGGAGCGGGACTTACATAATATACCACTCAGAAAAAGTTTCATCCTCAAAACCTAAGAGAACAACTCATCTTACTAATTTACTTAGTCACAACAAGTTACTCATTTAGCTTCAATTCAATATTCATTTTAGCACACTCAGTCATCTCAAAATAGCTATCCAACTGTACCATTTTAATCCATCAATGATTCGATCTGTCTTTTTCTTTTTCCAAATACTTGTAACTTCTCATTGATTCACCAATATTTTCCTTGCATTTCTATCTTGGTCGTAACATATCACTTCGTTTGGATCCATACACATACTTTAGGCTTCCCCAAAACATATGTATTTCAGCCAAAGTCCATGCTAGTATGACAAACTCTTCCCATAATGTTATCTCAATCGCAACCTATCACTTCGGCTAGATCCATACACATATTTTAGGCGTCCCCAAAATAAATGTACTTCAGCCAACTTCCATGTTAGTACGATTCGATAAGCCACGGTATAACTCTCTTTTCCAAATCCGACTTAGCATCCATTCAATTGACTTATTACTTTACTCACTTGCCACAATCACTATCTTCCAGGCCACAACACTTAACATCAGGGACAACTCGGTTAAGCTCTCTATCCAAGCATAATATTTCTAACATTCGGTCAAGGATCTAACTTAGAGCCAATCATATTAAGACTTCACAACATGCAATCATATTCCTTCCAAAATCTAACAATATTTCTCACCGAGGCAATTCATCTTTTCTAAAAGATACAATCCGACATCACCCACTATCGATTACCCGGGTCAGGGTATAATTCTATGCAACAGACAAGGTTAACCCAGCTACCCGACTATTGATATCGATCCAACATTCCCGTCATGAGTCGTCAATTCTATCTCATGGGATAATTCACTACTCGATACATACAACTCGAGTCTCATCCCACGATTCTAGTTCCCGCTATAGGCCGACACATAATCCTCAAGGGTCAAACATCTCTAAGGTTCATATTGAAGCATATACATACCACATATCTTTTTTAGGTCATATTCATCACCATCTCTCGTTCAAATACCAAAGGTTATCCTACGGTCACCAATAGTCACCCTATTATTCGGTCAAGTCTCTATGGTTAGCTATACCGACAGCTAAACCTAATCATACAGGTGACTCCCCTAGAGTGGACGGCTACTAGGGATCATACAATTTTTTATTCCCAGGCCAACAGGCAACCGACAGTTCGAGGCAGCTCTACGTGTCACGACCCGCACCCTAGAGTTAGGGCACAAGAACGTAACAACGCCCAGCCTACGCCGCAGTGTCGGCGGTAGAACGCTGTCCTAGGTCTCAATGCAGCTAACAGTATAAGACTAAACAGTTTATACTCCCCGAATGGGGGTGACATAGCAGAATGTAAACTCAATCACATCTAAGGTAGAGCATAAAGGAAGATAGATAAAACATGAAATCGAAAAGAGATACAACAGATAGAAGTCTAAGTGTCTAAGATACAAACTCAGAATACATCTCAAAACTCAAATAAAGTAATCCATAAATACAACTCAAGATGACTGAAAATAAACTATAAGCAAAAACCCTAACTATCTATGCAACCTCTACTGTCTCCTCTAGGCTAGCAGGCAACCTCCAGGCTATCTGTAAAATTTATCAACGGGTCCAGTCAGGACTGGAGCGAGCACAGTACATCTCAACAGATCATAGCAGGTTAGAAAGTATAATCACGCAGTAAAGTAAGATACAGGATCTGAAGGAAATACAATATGTAAACAGAGAAAGAGAACTGTAATAGAAATATCTACTATAAATAGAGAACTAACAGTGACTAGTGAGTCAGAGTAAAATATAAATATGTGAATGGCATAGAAGATTCATGACTACAGCTAAGAGAGTGATTCATGACTACAGCTACTTGGATAATATTTACATGTCTATTTCTACTCCCCCATCCCCAATCAATACACAAGGATCTGTTCAAGTTATGTTAAGATTCGTGAAACTTCACATGGCTCATAAAATGAGTGATACGTAAAGGTGATTCATGATGGCTCTGTGAACATGAGAGTACATGTGTCACAAGCGATTCGTAAATCAGAGGAAGCATAGAGATACGTGATGATTCGTGAAACGCACAAAATATGCAGTATCCGATGCTTTCGAGGAGGATAACATCTCATGAAAAGATCCATATAGTACCAATCCGTGTGACCAACGTGACAGTATCAAGTAAAGTAATTTAAAGCAGGAAAATAATTCTAAACAGGATATGAAATGATCAGAGAATGTACTCGCCTGATATCTGAATGTCCAAGGTAAAGATACTGTCCGATGAGAGGTGTCTGGCTCCTAATTAGAACAGCACAAGTCACAACATGTCCAGAAGGGTAATATAAAGCACTACAATGTATTCTACATGAATCTAGGTCAAACTAGGCCATGTCCTAACCCAGTAAGTCTTACTAGGCCTAACCAAGACTATCCTAGCAAGCACACATCAATACAAGGCTATACAAGCCAATATACACCCAACTCTATATAGTATGCAATTAGTCAATACTCAAATAGGCAAGAATTCACATTGGATATACACTAGGTAATCTATTACTTTAAGCTATATATGTCTACACATATATACACATGCATATATTGGTATTCAACATTAGGTCTATAATCATGGCATTTCAAATGGTTATATAAACTTATATATTACAACACAATATGCTAACATATATATAATATACATACATAGCTAAGTTAACTATATTCATAAATACTTATTTAAGAGGCTATGTGTGTGTATGTGAACATGGCAAAGGGGCAAGTGAGGGTTAAATGGGTATACATAGTGTATACATATCAAAGAGTGTCAAAGTGTAAGTGAACAAAGTGTCAAGTGTGATAGTGTCAACATAGTGTAAGGGGTACATGAGGTAATATAGGATTTGTGTTAACATAGAACATTACATCTCATTAACTTATATATTGCATACATTATATCTATTGTTACATTACATTCATGCTTGCATTCATTCATCATTCTTTTATTCTCTTGTACTACTATATGCACCATACATTACATACTATGGAACCTACATATTCATTACAAGTCATACTTATACATGCTTACATTAGATAGGATACTTACACCTCATACATCATTTATTTAACTATTTACTCATGCTTGCATTCTCTATTTAATTACATAATGTATATACATTAACATGGGTTAAAATCAAATAGAACATTATATTACACACAAGGGTGCACAAAATGCATATGCCGAATAGTAACTCCTACTAATAATCAATACTGTACCATCTCAGCATGAATTAAAATTTAGGATTAAATTATGTTATAGATCTATGTGTTAGCTTTCTGAAACTTCAAACGGATCGCGTTTTCGTTTCCGGAAACTCTCGGAATCGCGAAAACACCGAGAACGCGTTTGTCTTTCGTACAGCTGATACTCAAATAATTCTCCAGAAAGTTACAGAAAGAATTAGGCCTACTAATACATGTTTTTGGAAAGCTAACTTCAATACGCTTCTTTTAAAAAAAACGAAAGATTAAACCGATCTTTGAGCTAGAAGTTATGATATTTCTAAGTTAGGGCTGAAATTAAAAACGTGGATAAAAATTATGACGGATTTAGGTAGTTTGAGACAAAAGAACACAAGTATATAACATAATATATCAAGAACTCACTCTCTACACTAATACATATATATATGAGACACTATAGAACACATCTCCAATACAAAAATATGAGATTAAACATGTAATAATTTATTCATACATAACAACAACACATAGTGTGTCCAAATTTGGGATTTTCCCACATGGACACAACCACAACACAAAGGACACTCCTATGACCTCCAAATGGACACGAAATGGACACAAATGGAGATACAACCATGGAGGTCATTCCTATGGGTTCAAAATAGACCTATATACATGAGAAAATGAAAAGGAGAAGGAATTTATACCTCCCGGTAGATCGAATCGAAGAAAAGCCTTTTCGGAGCGACACCGACACGTAGAGATTCCAAAATGACACGAACGAGCTCCGAATCCTTCCAAACTTGGGTAGCTTCCTCCTTGGCTAGAATGGAGAAGGAAAGAAGAAGATTTGGTGGTGAAATGGAAGGATTTGGTGGTGAAATAGAAGGATTTGGTGGAGAAATTGCTAGGGATTGCTCTCTAGGAATTTGGGGAAGAACAAGAGAGAGAGTGTAGATGAGAATAATGAAATAAACTTGAGCCTATCCTCTCCCAAAGTGGCTGGCCATATGGGGCTATTTGTCCTATTATGGTAAGGTCCAAAATGCCTCCACTAACCTATTCTATGAGTATTAGGAAAGGGCTAATTGGTTGGGGCTAAATTAGTCATTCTAAAGTCTCTAATCACACTAAATATATCCATAATAATTAGTCTAACCTCTAACTAAAATATTTCTATCATGTGGACTAAAATTAATATCATGTGGGCCATGCCTAACTAGTGTATGGGTCCCACTAGAGTCAAAGTACCCCCGGGTCCTTGTTTCAAGTCGGATTGAGTTGAAATTCGAACCCGACTCAAATAACCCCAAAACAATATCATAAATAATAAAATAATATCAAAATAATTCAAAGAGGTCAAATGCAAAAAATATCCTTAGGCCAAAAATGACATTGAAATATCATAATCATATGGTTAGGCTCTAGGTCAAACAGTCTCTAGAATTTCACTAGCAAAACGTCAAAACCACAAGTCATTGATTTAAATAATTTTAAAATGATTTAAAATCACCAAAAATCATATCATGAATTAAATATCATTATTAAAATAATTATAAATACGAAATTTCAAAATTACCCTCATTTGGGAAACTGGGTGCTACAACTCTACCCACCTTAGAAAAATTTCGTCCTCGAAATTTAAGATCGATAGTACTCCTTCTAGAGCCTCTAACCTACCCAATATCTAAGGTAACACTTCCTAACACTGGAATAATAAACGGACATCTAAAAAGTGTCAATCTAGGAATACCTCCAATACTGCTCTGCTGTACGGCGGTAATGGAACTTCAATAGAATATGGACTGGAACCTATATCCAAAGGACTGGACCTATTTTAAAGTGGTCTTATCTAAGGATGAAAAGGAACTAATCATAGGCTATAGGTATGCTCAAACTATTATTTTCCTATTAACCATCTATTAATACATTTTATTACCATAGGAACGATGCATTACTAAGACATATAGGCCCCTATCTCTCATAACACATTTATACTCACCAAAAGACTAGTACATCCTATCAAGGCTGATACTATAATCTCTCCTAAATCTCCTAAGCTACATGTTTATAGACACACATCCCCACATCAAGGACTAACCCATATATATCTACAACTGATACTAATGGAGTGACGTCCCTATTTCCCAACAATCAAGGTCTAAAATAAATTTATCTAAATCATGCAATTTGAAGGAATAGTATACAAGGTCAGGGCATACCGTAGCAGTTGGAAGTCTCACCTAGGTACACTAATCATTCTAGGTCAAAACAGTACTATGTATCAACACACAAACAATCTAGGGTGTCCTAATTGGGAAGGTAAGGGAACAACAATCATCAAGGTTGTAGGGCTGTCAACCATCCTATATGAAAATTGGTCATTAACAAGCAACTAAGAAATTATTAAAAGGTTACTATTCCATAAAATGGCAAAAATTAAAAATTTAGGTACAACAAATCACAAATAGATTTTTGTCTTGACACGATCTAAGTTGATCAATTTCGGGATAAAACGAGACTTGGGCAAGAAGGGAAATCAATGAAATCAAAGTATGAGCACGAGCATCCAATGATGGAGGTTCAGGTCATGATTAAATTTAATTCGACTGTGTACGAATACGAGGTTCATAGGCGATGAAAAGATTTCAAAGAGAATTGTCAAGGCTGTCGCGAATGAGACTCTAGGGTCAAGTTTAACTATGTCTCCATTCTCGTAGATTGATACATGAAAAAGCAAACCAAAGTGCAATAGGTTGATCAGACCATCATGTACCGGTTCTGATTAGACAATATGTTAGTAGGTGGCCACCCAATAAAATATGTCATGACCAAGCTCGAAAATAGATAAGCTTGCAAAACTAAGGCTAATTTAGTAGCACAAGATATAAGGGTGGTAATGATGAAAGGAATTACATAGTCCAAGTTTCTTAACCAACGGGTCAAGTAATCAGATGAGGTACAAGGTTAAGCATCTAAGGAAATAAGTAGAACACCATCACATGTCGGGTCGAAAGAATTGAGTCAAGGCTGGATTTCTAATTGAAATAAGAAGAAATTTAGTATAATGGTAGAGGTTATAGTTTAGCCAGTTGACCAGAAAATCATATCAAGAAAATAGAGTACAAGAAGACGGGTTTTAGTGGGACATGATATACCTACACGAAGGTGAGCTCGTCTAGGACTTGCATATAAGATTTATTGGAGGGTAACAGCTAGTATTACATTCCGAATATCAAAGTCACGATAAGGAACGTCAAGGATCTCAATTAGAAAGTGGGAGTTCAAGAGGTGGTAATTAATGCACAAAAATAATGATGATCGAGTTAATCATCTGATAACCAGTTACGTCTTCTCTGAGCTACATAATTTACGTCACTTCCTTAGCCTTCCCCATGCAAAAGATACGAAGATTCAAGGGTTTCGAAGTGCATCTGGTAGGGACGACAAGATATGGGTAATTAATGTAATGAGACAGAGTTTAAGATAAGAGGTAAATAAGAATGCAAGAGAATAATGGCGAGAAAGAATAATAAAGATATGTTCCTTCTCATCGGTTCAAACGAGAGGAACCCATCAAGCTTAAATTCAATAGCAAGGAATGAGGATGAATCCAAACAAGAGGAAAATGAATTCCAATTGAAGTTCAAAATGAGTTTCTCAGGGGTCGTCCCAGAAATCTCTCAAAGAATCCTAAGTGTGATTGAGTACCTTGGATTTGAAAATATAATCTAAATACATAATTAAATCAACAACTACAAAATTTTATCAAAATCATCAACTAATACCAGGATTCAAAGTTCTACAATGAATCCACAAAATCAAATTCAAATCAAGGAAAAAGGTGAATCAAAACAAGGAAAAGGAGTTTAAATCGGAACTCAAAATGAGATTCTCAAGGGTTATCCCAGGAATCTCTCAAGGAATCCTAAAAGTGATTGAGTATCCTCTCATCCTAACATCTTAATTTATATATCCTATAGCAGGCTCGTAGTAGTACAACTAAGTCGTTGCGCTACTACGAAATCGTACTAATACGAATCTCGACCTGCATGGGCCACCACTAAAAATGTGTCACGACCCGCACCCTAGAGTTAGGGCACGAGAACGTAACAACGCCCAGCCTACGCCGCAGTGTCGGCGGTAGAATATTGTCCTAGGTCTCAATGCATCTAACAGTATAAGACTAAACAGTTTATACTCCCCGAATGGGGGTGACATAGCAGAATGTAAACTCAATCACATCTAAGGTAGAGAATAAAGGAAGATAGATAAAACATGAAATCGAAAAGATATACAACAGATAGAAGTCTAAGTGTCTAAGATACAAACTCAGAATACATCTCAAAACTCAAATACAGTAATCCATAAATACAACTCAAGATGACTGAAAATAAACTATAAGAAAAAACCCTGGCTATCTATGCAACCTCTACTGTCTCCTCTAGGCTAGCAGGCAACCTCCAGGCTATCTGTAAAATTTATCAACGGGTCCAGTCAGGACTGGAGCGAGCACAGTACATCTCAACAGATCATAGCAGGTTAGAAAATATAATCATGCAGTAAAGTAAGATACAGGATCTGAAGGAAATATAGTATGTAAACAGAGAAAGAGAACTGTAATAAAAATATCTACTATACATAGAGAACTAACAGTGACTAGTGAGTCAGAGTAAAATATAAACATGTGAATGGCATAGGAGATTCATGACTACAGCTAAGAGAGTGATTCATGACTACAGCTACTTGGATAATATTTACTTATCTATTTCTACTCCTCCATCCCCAATCAATACACAAGGATCTGTTCAAGTTATGTTAAGATTCGTAAAACTTCACATGGCTCATAAAATGAGTGATACATGAAGGTGATTCATTATGGCTCTGTGAACATGAGAGTACATGTGTCACAAGCAATTCGTGAATCAGAGGAAGCATAGAGATACGTGATGATTCGTGAAACGCATAAAACATGCAGTATCCGATGCTCCCAAGGGGGATAACATCTCATGAAAAGATCTATATAGTACCAATCCGTGTGACCAACGTGACAGTATCAAGTAAAGTAATTTAAAGCAGGAAAATAATTCTAAACAGGATATGAAATGATCAGAGAATGTACTCGCCTGATATCTGAATGTCCAAGGTAAAGATACTGTCCGAGGAGAGGTGTCTGGCTCCTAATTAGAACAGTACAAGTCACAACATGTCCAGATGGGTAATATAAAGCACTACAATGCATTCTACATGAATCTAGGTCAAACTAAGCCATGTCCTAACCCAGTAAGTCTTACTAGGCCTAACCAAGACTATCCTAGCAAGCACACATCAATACAAGGCTATACAAGCCAACATACACCCAACTTCTATATAGCATGCAATTATTCAATACTCAAATAGGCAAGAATTCACATTAGATATACACTAGGTAATCTATTACTTTAAGCTATATATGTCTACACATATATATGCATATATTGGTATTCAACATTAGGTCTATAATCATGACATTTCAAATGGTTATATAAACTTATATATTACAACACAATATGCTAACATATATATAATATACATACATAGCTAACTTAACTATATTCATAAATACTTATTTAAGAGGCTATGTGTGTGTATGTGAACATGGCAAAGGGGCAAGTGAGGGTTAAATGGGCATACATAGTGTATACATATCAAAGTGTGTCAAAGTGTAAGTGAACAAAGTGTCAAGTGTGATAGTGTCAACATAGTGTAAGGGGTACATGAGGTAATATATGATTTGTGTTAACATAGAATATTACATCTCATTAACTTGTATATTACATACATTACATCTATTATTATATTACATTCATGCTTGCATTCATTCATCATTCATTTATTCTCTTGCACTACTATATACACCATACATTACATACTATGTAACCTACATATTCATTACAAGCCATACTTATACATGCTTACATTAGATAGGATACTTACACCTCATATATTATTTATTTGACTATTTACTCATACTTGCATTCTCTATTTAATTATATAATGTATATACATTAACATGGGTTAAAATCAAATAGAATATTATATTACACACAAGGGTGCACAAAATGCATATGCCAAATAGTAACTCCTACTAATAATCAATATTGTACCACCTCAGAATGAATTCAAATCGAGGATTAAAGTATGTTATAGATCTATGTGTTAGCTTTCCGAAACTTTAAACGGATCGCGTTTTCGTTTCCGAAAACTCCCGAAATCGCAAAAACACCGAGAACGCGTTTGTCTTTCGTACAACTGACACTCAAATAATTCTCCAGAAAGTTACAGAAAGAATTAGGCCTATTAATACATGTTTTTGGAAAGCTAACTTCAATATGCTTCTTTTAAAAAAAACGGAAGATTAAATCGATCTTTAAGCTAGAAGTTATGACATTTCTAAGTTAGGGCTGAAATTAAAAACGTGGATAAAAATCATGACGGATTTAGGTAGTTTGAGACAAAAGAACACAAGTATATAACATAATATATCAAGAACTCACTCTCTACACTAATATATATATATAAGACACTATAGAACACATCTCTATTACAAAATATGAGATTAAACATGTAATAATTCATTCATACATAACAACAACACATAGTGTGTCCAAATTTGGGATTATCCCACATGGACACAACCACAACACAAAGGACACTCCTATGACCTCCAAATGGACACGAAATGGACATAAATGGAGATACAACCATAGGGGTCATTCATATGGGTTCAAAATAGACCTATATGCATGAGAAAATGAAAAGGAAAAGGGATTTATACCTTCCGGTAGATCGAATCGAAGAAAAGCCTTCCCGGAGCGACACCGACACGTAGAGATTCCAAAAGACACGAACGAGCTCCGAATCCTTCCAAACTTGGGTAGCTTCCTCCTTGGCTAGAATGGAGAAGAAAAGAAGAAGATTTGGTGGTGAAATGGAAGGATTTGGTGGAGAAATTGCTAGGGATTGCTCTCTAGGAATTTGGGGAAGAACAAGAGAGAGAGGGTGGATGAGAATAATAAAATAAACTTGAGCCTATCCTCTCCCAAAGTGGCTGGCCAAATGGGGCTATTTGCCCTATTATGGTAAGGTCCAAAATGCTCCCACTAACCTATTCTATGAGTATTAGAAAAGGGCTAATTGGTTGGGGCTAAATTAGTCATTCTAAAGTCTCTAATCACACTAACCTTATCCATAATAATTAGTCTAACCTCTAACTAAAATATTTCTATCATGTGGACTAAAATTAATATCATGTGGGCCATGCCTAACTAGTGTGTGGGTCCCACTAGAGTCAAACTACCCCCGGGTCCCTGTTTCAAGTCGGATTGAGTTGAAATTCGAATCCGACTCAAATAACCCCAAAACAATATCATAAATAATAAAATAATATCAAAATAATTCAAAGAGGTCAAATGCAAAAAATATCCTTAGGCCAAAAATGACATTAAAATATCATAATCACATGGTTAGGCTCTAGGTCAAACAGTCTCTAGGGTTTCACTAGCAAAACGTCAAAACCAAAGTCATTGATTTAAATAATTTTAAAATGATTTAAAATCACCAAAAATCATATCATAAATTAAATATCATTATTAAAATAATTATAAACACGAAATTTTAAAATTACCCTCATTTGGGAAACTGGGTGCTACACTACCCAAACCTATGGGATTCAACTCGGTCTGAATAACTAATCGCCATTGTCAACTATGCCAACAATTGGTCATGCATCCCACGGTCGCTAGGGTCAAGTCTATCTATCCAGGGTCTTCCTCTAGGAAATAATTCCCATAGAGGCTCATTCTAGACTTACCCAACGATCGACTATGATCGATCTATCAACATTACGGTCAATCCCAACCCGACAAACGATTCTCATCGTTCTAATAATCCATCAAGTAAAATATCCAATGATTCAATTTCACTTCCAATTCCTTTGTACTCACACGATCCCATAAGTCTAGGCTAACTGTTCAAGGGTCATCGATTCCGATAGTCTTAACATAACTATACAATCATACTATTCGGTATGTATAACGAAGTCACACCACTAACTCATAAGCCAACAATCTATATCCCAACTGACAGCCATCTATACATCACACCATCTACCGAGACTATCCAACATATTTCGTGACTATAAATCTCATTCATTTTTCAGCCATCAAAATCTCATATGGACATTCTTAAAATTCTCTACCTCAAAGGTCGAGTAGTTCATTCAATTCAATCCGATAATTCATGCATCAATTAACCATCCTCTATGCAACACAAATATTCAGGATTGCTACTTGTTATTTTTCTAGTACAATTCTATTCCTCAGCATACATTCACCTATGCAACGACTATCCTTTGGTGATCAAGATGGATTAACATCTATTTCACCATAGGGTCAAGGCACAGCTTTCTAATATTCCTTTGGGTCACCGATAATAATTCTAAACCTTTCAGCTTAGCAACCAATTTTATATTAGCCACATATGATTTGCATCCAACCAATCGAAGTCAACATTCAGATGTCTTAAGCCACAACATTCTCTAGCCAAATCCACTTACCCATAGCATACTAACTGTCTTATTAGTCTGAGTCATCACTCGACTAAACAATTTCTAACCAAGCCATCCGTTACAATTGCCAGAAATCTCGCTATCTAGTATAACATCACCATCGATGGACACTCAAGTCATCTAGCAGCAATACATGACTCCCAGCTAAGTCTCGGCACTACCCAGTACCCAAAGATAGTCTCATTGCTATCCTATGGAAAGGGTCAAGATACATCTAGTTCTGAGGTGGTAGAGGCAATATACCACTTAGAAATGAAGCCATTCCCAAACAATACCAACTCAAATATATTCTGGACATTCATGATCTATATTGACCACCACACAAAGCCAACATCTTGGGGTCTCAATATTACAAGCCAACATTCTTAGGGTCTCAAAAGCACTAGCCATCACCCATGAGCCAACTTATCCGTTCTGTTGAACTCATCCATCCATGTTTAGTTCCCTAATTCTTTTCTAACATCACATGCAATTCTCAACTTATTACAGCATACATAGCCACTTTTCTTTATTCTACATTCCAAACAGCATTCAAACTATAGCATTGTAGAAGCATGGAAAAGAAATAATAAATTCTTATACGGCCAGAAACTCCATGCGTCTCAGAACTTGGGTGCTCTCATGCGGCTCAAAAATCCTTCAGAGCTTCATGCGGCTCAGAAAGCTTTATGCGGCTCAGAAGGAGCCATGTGGCCTTATGCGGTTCGAAATAGGCCTAATACACCTAGCCATAATTACTCTGTGCAGCTGGCCATTAATGCTCTGACACAAAGTGACAGCAATGATGGCTCTGACATAAAGAAGAGACGCGACATGCTCATAAAAAGACGAGAAAATCATTATGACAGTTGGCACAGTTTACCAATTCCAAGAAAGTTTTTTATGCGGATCGCCTATGTGGTCTTCATGCTGCTCAGACATGAGGCCACCCTCATGCGGCTCGGTTGTGAGGCCACCCTCATGCAGCTCGGTTATGAGGCCACCCTCATGTGGCTCGGTTGTGAGGCCACCCTCATGCGGCTCGGTTACGAGGCCACCCTCATGCGGCTCGGTTATAAGGCCACATCATGCGGCTCAGTTGTGAGGCCACCCTCATGCGACTCGGTTATGAGGCCACCCTCATGCGGCTCGGTTATGAGGCCACCTTCATGCGGCTCGGTTATGAGGCCACCCTCATGCGGCTCAAACAGGGGGACAGTCCTTCATGCGGCTCACAACCTAGTGGCAGTTGGGGCACGTGGCAGAAGTTGACGAAGTCTTAACAACTTAGATTTATTGCAACCAACAGATTATAGCAGTTCAGATTTATTTCAACCAACATAACAGTCCAGATTTATTGCAACAAACAGATAAAGATTAATCTTAACCAATTCCCAACCGCCCACTTCTCAAGATGCAGTTACAAGGATGTGGCCACGTGACTGTACACCCCACTCATCATAAACTCTTATAAATAGCATGGTATTATTCCTTTACACACACAGAGAGACATATAGAGCAACAAGCACACAGTAAGAGAGCATTTCTTCGCCGGAGCTGAGGTTGCGTTCGATCGTCCAAGAAGTAAGGCAGAGTTGATAACACTTTTCCGAGCCTCTACCGTCCCCCCCTAGTATCCAAATTAAACAATTGTACGTAGATTGATTTTCCTAGGTTTTGTTCCTAGGCTTTATTTTGTACAAGCAAGTTTGTAAATGTGAATTAAAGTTCAGTCCTCCCATAAAACTGTTCTGTTCTTTGACAATCAATGGCAAACACGATGGCAACTCTACTGGGGACTAACTTCTCCACTGCTGAGACGTTGGTGATACAATCGGACGCAGCCAAACTTGGCTCCACGCAACAGATGCTGGTTGTTCGCTTCGACCAGCAAGCGTTTGAAGAGATACTCTCCGAGGGGAGCACTAGCCCGGTCCAGAAGCGAGCCGGCACGAAAAAGGCCCGCGAGAAGTGAAGGCCCAAAACTGTTGCTCCTCCCTAAGCTCTAAAAAAAGTGTTCTCTGTTGACCAAGACGGTGGAGAAGACTCACATGCGGCCCCACTTCAGGCCACAGAGGACCCTGCTGTCCCCAAGTCTGGCAGAGGAAAGCTCTACGATGCTGGACTTTCGGAAGCAAAGGGGAACTCTGTATGGAAGTCGCATAAGGGCGCCAGCCGCATGAAGGCTCATGCGGCCACCAATCCCAGCCGCATGGAGAAGGCTCATAGGGCCACGAGCTACAGCCGCATAAAGAGAGCTCATGCGGCTGCTAATCTTAGCCGCATGCAGACTGCTCATGCAGCCACCTATCCCTGCCGCATGCAGCATGCTTATACGGCCGCCAAGCCCAGCCGTAGGGGGATGGTTCATGCAGCATCCAATCCTAGCCGCAGACCATCCGTCCTACGCTGCTCGGGTTTAGTCTTCGACCGCCTCTCATGCGGTCCCGACCTCAGATACTCCCAAAAAAATGTGCCAGACTCTGTACGGCACAGCTTGGACACTTCCTACTACGTGCCCTTGGGTGCTAGAGGAAAGAATTCTAGGAGAACACGGGCTCGTCGAGCTCAGTCAGTTGTCTCAACTTCTGACCATCAGGGAGCCCTGCTGACTGTTTCGCAGGCCTCTGATTGAAATTTATACAAAACTACCTGTGTCCAGCCCCCGGCGACCAACGGACAGGGTGATTCTCAAGAGTCTTCCAACAATAATCAGGGGCAAGTACTTTTACTAGCCCCACATCAGGGAGCAAACATGATACCAACACACTCGTGTGCTCAGGTCTCCCGGGCCCACAAAACCCGTGTAAAGGTTGCTCGAGATGCACTTGACTTTCATAATGTGATCCTTCACAAGCGCAAGGAAAGAGAAGAAACATTGGTGTATAGAGATTCCTTCCATGGACATCACTGCACTCAAGTCATTGTCAACTGTTGCTGCAACAAGACAGCAGTACAAGAGGACCGGCAGTCCGTCTTCCAACGACTGCAGCAGCCAGGATCGGTCCTAGAACAAAGCTCGGGAGACGAGGTGCTTCCTTTCGCCTCTTACAATTCTACCCAGAAAGTCCCTACCAGCAAGGGAGGGAAGAAAGTAGATGTCTCCAGCCCAATGATCTCAACGGCACGACTAAGAAACTCTCATCCAAGCGGTTGTCCACAACCACCACAGGAGGAGTTTATCAAGGCACCCGCTCAAAGACGAAAACTTCAACACTTGGAGGTTTGTCATCTATATCCCTGGGGGTAGCCGAAGCTGGGGGTAGCACTCCCCGGAACATCCACAATAATCCGGTGTTCCAAGAAGATCAACCTGGGGAGATAATCCCCCCAACAGATGCAGCAGATTCCGACGTCCCTGAAGACGTCCATGGGTGCTAAGATGAAGCAACCTCCTATACAAGGGATGGCATTTCCTCTGAGTTTGAACCGGAGGAGAACATTCCTACATATCCCGACGACTTCTCTATTCGGGGGTATGATTCCGAGAGCACACTACAACAAAAAGTCCTATTAATGACGCTTGATAAGTGGTTTTCATGACGGCTGATGAAGAAGCGTCATCAATGTTCAGTAAGACAAGAATCTTTGATGGTTTACATTAAAAACATTATTGATAGTGCTCCAATGATACGAGCGTCATAAAAAAAGCACAAAAATTTAAGTCGAAACCTCGCCTCCCCCGCAATTCTCCCGTACTTAAGAAAAATTCTAAACCCTCTCTCTTTCTCCTTCTCCTTCTCCTCCCGCTCCCCAACTCCCCTCAGCCCATTTCCCGCTCCCCAACTCCCCTCATCCCGCTCCCCGCTCCTCGCTCGCCAACTTCCCTCAGCCCGTTCCTCGCTTCCCTCGGTTATAGACTCCACCGCAGAGGGAAGGATGTCACCGACGTAGCCTTCACCACCGGTTTGTCCTAAAATCCCGATCATTGCTTATTTTATGCACTAAATTCAAAAATCTCCTAATTTTTGACAACCATATATGCATCCATCTCTCCAAAATTAGGGTTCTAAATTTTAGGGTTTACCGACGTCTCCGTCCACGTCGGCGATGATCCGAAAAGGGCTGCATCATCGTTGACTTCTCTTGATTAAGTGAGTGATTTTGATTTGGATTTTTTCCCTAAAAAAAGATTTTGTTGGGAGTGTAATTTTTCTCCTAAAAATTAGGGTTCTTAATTTTTGATTTGGATTTTTTTCCCTAAAAGGGTTCTTTGATTTTTTTTTCTGTTTGTTCTTGTTCAAGGGTGTGTAATTACATTTAGGGAGCCGAGTCCGAAGCCTCTCAACAGTCACAGCCGTGACCCGACGAGGTGTTGTGCGTGCCTGCGAGCCGAGTCCGAAGCCTTCCTTCGGATTCTGACACTAAATTTTGGTGTATAAATTCTAAACTCTTGATTGATTTCAGTTTCTAGGTTTATTTTGTTTGTCGATGATGTTGTTGGATCTCGATATCCCTACATAAAAAGGGTTTCGATCGATTGATACGTGTTGGGTTTGATTTTGGCTTGATGATCCTACGATTGTCTTTGTTTGTGAAGCACGAATGATCTTTAGATCATGTTCGGTTCTTTACTTGCTGTTGGATCATTTTCGGTTTCGGGTTACCTAGCTGCTGTTGGAATTATTTGTGATGCATGTATTGTTGGTTTGTGTTTCTTGTATAAATTGTTGCTTGGGTTCTCCTTCCTATACTTGCTGTGGGATGTTGGTTTTGGTTTTCCTTATTATACATGTTGGGTTGGGAAAGATTTCTTTGCTGTAGGAGATGTTTTGCTATTTGGATAAAAATTGTTGGTTGGGTATCTATTATGCATGATGGGTTTAACTTGGTACTGTGGATGTTTTTGTTAGGAGCTTTTCGATATAAATCACATGCGGGTATATATTAGTTGGGAGTATTTCTATTTCGAGATTGACATCTCCATTAGCATGCATGCGTCGTTGATTTTGGGACTACGTCCACTTTGCCATGCCTGGATGTTTTACTTTATTTGTCGGTTTCGGTTTTTATTAGAGTACTCTGATATTCTTTGTGTTGGTCATTCGACGAAATGAACCAAAGCGTTGCAGAACGTATCGGATACACTGGCTCCGTGTCGGGACGTGTCCTATACGTGTCATGGCACGCTAGTACAGCAGATGATGATTGATCCTTATCTGAGACATCTTATATATCTCATTTCATTTCTTGTCATTAGTCATAGTTTGTATGTTGGTACTGTTGGGTTGTTCATTCTGGGTGCAGATATGCTCATGTTTGTACGAGTCGATACTGGACACGAATGTGAGGATACCTTCGTGTCGATGATGTAGCCTCTCCACAGTTGTAGCCGCGACCCGACGAGGCGTTGTACGTGCCTGCGAGCCGAGTCCGAAGGCTCCTTTCGAATTTCGACACCAAATTCTGGGGTATAAATTCTAAACTCTTGATTGATTTTAGTTTTTGGGTTTATTTTGTTTGTCGATGATGTTATTGGATCTCAATCCCTACACAAAAAGGGTTTCAATCGACTGATATGTGTTGGGTTCGATTTTGGTTTGACGATCCTACGATTGTCTTTGTTTGTGAAGCGGGAATGATCTTTATATCATGTTCGGTTCTTTACCTGCTGTTGGATCATTTTTGGTTTCGGATTACCTAGCTGCTGTTGGAAATATTTGTGATCCATGCATTGTTGGTTTGGGTTTCTTGTATAAATTGTTGCTTGGGATCTCCTTCCTATACTTGTTGTGGGATGTTGGTTTAGGTTTTCCCTATTATACATGTTGGGTTGGGAAAGATTTCTTTACTGTAGGAGATGTTTTGCTATTTGGATTAAAATTGTTGGTTGGTATCTATTATGCATGATGGGTTTAACTTTGTACTGTGGGTGTTTTTGTTGGGAGCTTTTTGTCATAAATCACATGTGGGTATATATTAGTTGGGAGTATTTATATATCGGGAATGACATCTCCATTAGCATGCCTGCATCGTTGATTTTGGGACTACGTCCACTATGCCATGCCTAGATGTTTTACTTTATTTGTCGGTTTCGATTTTTATTAGAGTACTCTGATACTCTCAGTTTTTCGATATAAATCACAGACTCTAAAATATAGGGTTTTGCTTTCTTTTTCAGGGTTTTGCTATACGTACATGTGCTATGGACAGTCTTCAAGTGACCAAGTTGAAGCGTTATAAGTGTGCTTCTTCGCTACAGTATCTGTGAGATTTTTGATGTCGATAGTTTGATGTAGCTAAAGTGTACTCTATATTGGATACTCTATATATTTTGAGAAGATGTAGATAATGAAATGGAGAAATGTAGAATGGTAGCTAAAATACTCTATTTTAAGACAATGAAATGGAGAATGGTACTTTATATTACATTTCAATGCTTTGTTGTGAATATGGTTCAATGTGGTTGTTTTCGAATTGAATTGAGCAGCGTTTGGAATATATAACATGCAGTATAGAGCATTATAAATGTGATACAACGACCATATACATCGATTTTTCATAACTATCCATAACGCTTTAAAAATAAAACATAGCAGAGTTTAAACCTATTAATGACGGTTTTGGATGAATTATCTATAACGCTTTTAAAAATATTTATAACACCCAATTTCATAACGCTTGGACTGAGAAAAAAAGCGTCATGGTTTGCAATTAATGATGCTTTTTAGCCTGTAACGCCCCAGTCCCAATTACTTGAGACTAGGTACGTATCATGCTAGCTGTATCCAAACGAGTAAATCTACAGCTCGTATGTATACATAAGCTGTAAAATATAGAAAGCCAAGACACTAAATCTCATCCACAAAGATAAATGATAATATAAAAGCAACTTTGAGTTTGTCATGTATACAATCATTGGGCGGAGACAAAGTCCACTTCCAACTAATTTAAATAGAGAAGAAATATACAAAGAAAGTGATTGGTCGAGTGAAGCAAATGACGAGTCCAAAAGCAATCATCACGAAGGATAGAGAGCAATTCATGGCCTTGGCTAGAGCACCTGCAAGAAATCACGTAAACACACACTGGGGAAAAACCAGGTCCTCAGAGGGACGTAACAAGACACATAATATCATGCCGATAAACTGAATAAATAAAGCTTAACAGAAAAGTATGCATGAGTAAAGGTTCCTAACCATTCTATGTGATATGCACTTTGAGGACAACGTTCTACGCAAGGGCTGTAGGCTCAGCAGAGTAAATAAAGTGTGAAAGTAAGTAGCGCTCATCCGAATCACTATCGGCCCTGGACAGAAGGTAGTGCTCATAAGAGTCACCCTCGGCCCAAAATGTGTCTAAAAATAAAATGTAGCCCCTACGCTAATAACTGTCCCCTTCCCCCAATGATATTATACATGCGTCGTCTCCACGACACTGTTTAATCCTTAATAACTGCCAAGTCTTCTACACAATCTATTAGAAGTTATATCCTAACGTACGGCCTGTACGCACCAATAATCAGTCAGCACGCAAGTCCGCATCTATATGCGACTCACACACAATTCGTAGCACATCGTGACAGTTTATGAGATGCACTAAACATACGGTGGTCCCTTAACTCTAAGCCAATTGTATAAGATATAATAATTTTGCATCTATATAGTTTTGAAAGAACAACATAAAGAAAAAGCATGCATGATATTGAGCAAGAAATTAAACAGTAAAGACAAGGTGTCTTGCCTGGTGTAACGACTGGTGTGGTGCGATGATCCGACAAGTCATGTTCTGTCCAATTGCCAAGGCCAGTATATAGGGGGTTTGAAGTCACGAGAAAATTAGGAATATGATCAGTCATTGATAATAAAAGAAAATTTTGTGGAGAAGTACTTTATACTATTTTAGAGAGCATTTATAATATGGAAAACTAGATTTGATTAGTATAATAAATTTTTAGGAGGATACTCGAAAATATGAAAAATCGATTAGGCTAAAATATCCTAAGTTTGTGAAATTATAATTTTTAATAAGAATATTTCATTTGTCAAAATATTTTGGGAATAATACTAGAAATTTCTAAAAAAAATTATTTCAGGACTTTTAAACCATAAATATTCATATAGGCGTGCAAAATTCTATAAATCGATATAAATTTGAAAATTACTTATCCTATATATTTTTGTTTGGTAGTAACAATAGCTAAATAATAAAAGTATTGATAATACACAACCTCTTAATAAAATACAATAATCATAAAATATAACAAAAGCAAAAGTAATAATAATAATAATAAAGAAAATAATGAAATTGAGTTCTTAACACACATCTTTACTGTTTGGTTTCAAAAACACTCAAATTAATAATAATATATATATAATAAAAAAAAAATATCTATATATATATATATATATATAATATCTGCTGATGTTATCAGCAGTGCTGCTCCTCATGAATTTCGAGGAAAATGCAGGAGCTGTAGAAAATGATTAGATTAGGGAGAGAGAGAGAGAGAGAGAGAGAGATATAGAGGGGTGAGAGGGATGCGCTTACCTGAGGAGGCCGGCGAGAGGGGGTGAATCACAAGCGGCTGAGGGGTTTTGCCGGAGAGGGTGTGGCGGAGGGCGCTCGACACGGTACTCGCTTTGGCGGAGGAGGCGCTGTCGTTTCGAGACACGAGGAGGTTGATGCGAGAAGTGCTCGTCGCGCGTGGATCAATAGTCGTCTCTGGTGAAGGCATGGTGGAGGCAGTGATGGCGAGCAACTACGACGCTCGGTGATGGGAGAGGGGCCTTCACTGGAGCACGACGCCGAAGGGATCTGTCCGAGTATTGGGGCTTACCGGATCTGCGGCGGCGGCTTGGGTGGGGATCTGGTCGTCGGTGGAGGCGCCGGGGGCGCACAGCAGCACGGAGTCGACCGCGGCAAGGTAAAAGCCTCCCTCCTTCTACTTTTTGCGTTTGTTGTGATGGGGATGGTGTTGACAGTTTTGGGGTTTCCGACGATGGTGCCGATGATGGTGATAGCGGTGGTGGTGGTGTGAGCGCGATGTCGGGACGGTGGTGGCTGGTGGAGGCTCTGGTATGGATGGGGTGTTGGTAGTTATGGACGGGGTTTTGGTTTGGGCTGGCCGGAGTCGAAGGGTGGTAGGGAGAGGGTGACGACGAAAATTGGGTGTCTCCGGCAGTTGGATATGCGGCAGGAGGCCACGATGGTTCTGCTGGGTTTAGGGGAGAAGGCTGGCGGCGACGGGGAGGATGGATGGCAGTATTAGGCGTAGGATTTATTTGTGTCGGGATTGTCGACACGGAGAAAAATGTATATGTAGAGGATGGAATAAGAAGCTGGGCACAGACACGGTGCACATATGTGGATGGTAGAAATTTCTGGAGGAGTACCTCTCCTTTTATAGGAGGTGGGAATTCGCAGTTGGATAGGGATTGGGAGGATTTAAATCCCCCGTAGATAATATCATATTAAATTAAAATTTGATTTAAGCTTTAATTGTTCAAATCCAAATCAAAGTTACAAAAAACCTTCATTGAATTTAAATTCACATGAAATCTTTTCTAATTTAAATTATCCAAAATAATTCAAATATTAAATAGAACAAAATTTAAAATATCTTTTTCATAAATATTAAAATATAACATTAATTAATTTCGAAAATCAAGATAAATATTAACTCATAAAATAGCTTTTACAAATAAGAAAATATATTAATAAAAAAAATTCGCAAAATATTTGGAATACCTTTCATATAACCACAATTTTCCAAATCACTACTTATTTTTAAACGACGAACAAAATAACTCTTTTATAAAATAAAATATTTATTATATTTATTTGAACATGTACTTTCCTAAAAATATTTTTCAAGTAAAAATATGTACGCTCACACATATTCGTATTCGACGAGCAATTTACGAAATACGCCGCTTGCGCACGACGTACAATACGACTATGTGACGTACAATACAAAAAATTTAAATCAGTACCAAAATTAATAAAAATATAGTAAAAATTTAGGGGTTTTACAACGTACCCAACTTAAAAGAATTTCGTCCTCGAAATTAAGAGTGGGGGGTACAACTGTTTAACGAACAAGAAGTATGAACAATTCATTGGACGAGGCAAGGAAACGATGGCTATCACAATGTGCATTTACAAAGTCATGAATTAGATAATTATGAACTTAATTTACAGATATGGTAATGGACAAGGGTCGCTAACTAAGGAAAACACAATTCGAGAAATAGTAAGGCATCGGGAAAATCAAAGGAATAATTAGACATTTGGAAGATATGGTTTTGAAAGAGGGTCGCTAGTTAACACGATGAAGTAAGGCAGGATTAAGGGTTACATTAAATCATGATAAGACATGAATAAAGTGATAAGGAATCGGTAGATTAAGGGCAAGCAATTTTAGAGAATATAGCCGTCTAGGTTTAGAGTTGAATCATTCTCGAGTTCCAAGAAGGTTATGAAATTGAATCTGAGGTCGAGAAAGGACGAGGAACTCAAGGTAGGGATAAAGTCACATTAGTAGGTCAGTGGCTAGCTATCTCTGTGTATACACAAACTTCATGGCCATAGGAGAATAGTTTGGCCAATCAATCAAGTACATGCCCTGTCCAGAATAGGTAAAAGACGAAGGCCATCACACTCCAAGGAAGATGATTTGCTTTCTAATATGTGGTTTAAAGGCGATTGAATAATTCAAAGAGATTTGTCAAGGCAGTCGCGGATGGGGCTCTAGGGCAAATTTATCTATGTTCCAATCCACATAAATGATATTCGAAAAGCGAACCAAGTGCAATATGGTTGATCAGACCATAATATGTCGGTTCTGATTAGACAATGTATTAGTGGGTGCCCACATTAAACATATGTAATAATCAAGCTTAATAAAGAATACGCTTGCAAAACTAAGCTATTTTAGCATCATAGGTAGATAAAATAATAAGTAAAGGGTAATGATGAAAGAAATCAATTAGTCCAAGGTCTTATAAAATCTAAGTTCCGCCCAAAATTTGGGCCTATGCAGTAGGGTCGGTTGACTAGATAAGTTAGGGTCTACTGAATTCTATGGTCCAAATGAACTTATCAATATGGTTCACTAGAAAATAGGGTTTGTTAGGTAGTGAGATATTCTACCCAACTTACAAGAATTAAACTAATGGTGTCATGGGACGATAGGTCCAGCAATCAAGAACAAATGCAAGGTTAAGCATGTAAGGAATTTAAGTAGAACAAAATTATATATCGGGTCGAAAGAATTGAGTTGAGATCCATGGTCGATAAATATATCGATATCATGGTAAAGGTTACAGTTTAGTCTCTTATGATCCAAAGTCATATCGTGAAAATAGAATACAAGGAGAAGTGTTTTAGTGGCACGTGATATATCTACATGAAGGTGGGCTCGTCTAGGTCTTGCATATGAAATTTGTTGGCTGAAAAAGTCTAGTGTTGTGCTCCAAATATCAATATCACGGTTAGGGACACCAAAAGATCTAAAATAGGAAGTGGGAGTTCACCAAGGTGATATTTACGTACGAATAAATTGGATCAAATTAAGGCACAGGCAAAAGTAAAATAAGTTAGGGACATGGTTTCTAGAGAAAAGGTACCCTTCTAGGTTGGGGTTAGTCAAGGAATAGTTCTAATCGTTTCCAAATGTCCAACGATTAGAAGGTCAATATAAAAGTTTTAGAATTGAAGAAAGGTCGAGCGAGTCAAGTTTGAAATATAATCACATGGTTGGTAGATAACTAACTCCACTTGTGTATGTGTAACTATCATGGTCATGGATGATATGGCAATTAATGAGGAATACTTGTATCCCATTAGCGTGACTTGCTTGCTTCTTGGTCCTCTACCAATATATGATCAAATTTCAAATTTTAAGTTCCTCAACAGTTTCGAAATAAAATCTCAAGATACTCGATCAAGTATTTAATCATAACTTAACATTTAATTTCCTTTAAATAAATTCCACATAACCTTCATCATATCTAATGCGGCACAACTAAATTTTCATAATAAGCCATCACTTTTAAAATTTCCCAATTCTCAAAGGTACCTCGAGATAAACTCTTAGCCTATTTCATTAATCACAAATCATGCGACACAAATTAAATCTTTTTTTTCCAAAATTTAAATATCCATAATCAAGGCTTTTAAACTCGAAATCTAAATAACTTCTTAAATCATAGATCATATGACATAATTTAAAATTTAAATTTTTCCTTCAAAGTCATTTTCATATCCTCCAAATATTTAAACAAAATTTACCATCATTTCTTCAACTCAAAATTTAATAAACTTATAAATCGTACGACCAAATTTTAAACCTCAAGCTCTCTCAAACCAAACTTTCGTCTTCTCTAGTTGCCTAAAATCATAATTAAAACTCCTTAAATAATCTTGAGATAAACTTTATAATATTACAATCCAAACTTTTAAGTTAACCGTAAATCATACGGCATAATATAAAAACTTAAGTTATATCTCAATTGATTTCATATCCCTAATAAATTATAACTATTTCACCATTTCAAAGAAAATTTGCTTCCTCAATCTAGCTATCCTCTTGTGTATACCACCTTTAATAAAATTATAACTATCCTTTGAAGGCGGTCATATGCTACTACCCAACTTGGAATTAACTAATCCTTAAGATCATATCTCTAGGAAAAATAAATGCCTTTATACTCAAATATAACCACAATGGATATTATTTGTCAATATAATCCTTCTCGCTATAGGGTTGACCATTAAGTATACGGTAGTACAGTCATCTTTCTAACCATGTTTAAGTACAAGATAATAGGGTGTTGGTAGAAAGAGTTCAAGCAAGATTCAAAAAATCAAGGGGAGCCACGGGAGTCGGAATATAGAAATCAAGGAAGGTCAAGGAAGGTGATCAAGTATGTGGATGAGATTCCTAGATTCTAATCCTATATTGCAGGCCCGCTCGGTACAGTCATGTAACTGAAACGGTAAACTTGACCTACATGGGACACCACAAAAACATGTAATGCCTCAGTCACAATTACTTGAGACTAGATACGTATCATGCCAGCTGTATCCATACGAGTAAATATACAGCTCGTATATATACATAAGCTGTAAAATATAGAAAGCCAAGACACTAAATCTCATCCACAAAGATAAATGATAATATAAAAGCAACTTTGAGTTTGTCATGTATTGGGCGGAGACAAAGTCCACTTCCAACTAATTTAAATAGAGAAGAATTATACAAAGAAAGTGATTGGTCGAGTGAAGCAAATGACGAGTCCAAAAGCAATCATCACGAAGGATAAAGCGCAAGTCATGGCCTTAGCTAGAGCACCTGCAAGAAATCACGAAAATACACACCTGGGAAAAATCCAGGTCCTCAGAGGGACGTAACAAGACACATAATATCATGCCGATAAACTGAATAAATAAAGCTTAACAGAAAATTATGCATAAGTAAAGGTTCCTAACCATTCTATGTGATATGCACTTTGAGGACAACATTCTACGCAGGGGCTGTAGGCTCAGCAGAGTAAATAAAGAGTGGCAGTAAGTAGCGCTCATCCGAGTCACTATCGGCCCTGGACAGAAGGTAGTGCTCATAAGAGTCACCCTCGGCCCAAAATGTGTGTAAAAATAAATGTAGCCCCTACGCTAATAACTGTCCCCTTCCCCCAATGATATTATACATGCGTCGTCTCCACGACACTGTTTAATCCTTAATAACTGCCAAGTCTTCTACACAATCTATTAGAAGTTATATCCTAACGCACGGCCTGTACGCACCAATGATCAGTCAGCACGCAAGTCCGCATCTATATGCGACTCACACACAATTTGTATCACATCGTGACAGTTTATGAGATGCACTAAACATACGGTGGTCCCTTAACTCTAAGCCAATTGCATAAGATATAATAATTTTGCATCTATATATAGTTTTGAAAGAACAACATAAAGAAAAAGCATGCATGATATTGAGCAAGAAATTAAACAGTAAAGGCAAGGTGTCTTGCCTGGTGTAACGACTGGTGTGGTGCGATGATCCGACAAGTCATGTTCTGTCCAATTGCCAAGGCCAGTATGTAGGGGGTTTGAAGTCACGAGAAAATTAGGAATATGATCAGTCATTGATAACAAAAGAAAATTTTGCGGAGAAGTACTTTATACTATTTTAGAGAGCATTTATAATATGGAAAACTAGATTTGATTAGTATAATAAATTTTTAGGAGGATACTCGAAAATATGAAAAATCGATTAGGCTAAAATATCCTAAGTTTGTGAAATTATGATTTTTAATAAGAATATTTCATTTGTCAAAATAGTTTGGGAATAATACTAGAAATTTCTAAAAAAAATTATTTCAGGACTTTTAAACCATAAATATGCATATAGGCGTGCCAAATTCTATAAATCGATATAAATTTGAAAATTACTTATCCTATATATTTTTGTTTGGTAGTAACAATAGCTAAATAATAAAAGTATTGATAATACACAACCTCTTAATAAAATACAATAATCATAAATATAACAAAAGAAAAAGTAATAATAATAATAAGGGAAATAATGAAATTGAGTTCTTAACACACATCTTTACTGTTTGGTTTCAAAAACACTCAAATTAATAATAATATATATATAATAAAGAAAAAAAGAAAGAAAAAAATATATATATATATAAAATATCTGCTGATGTTATCAGCAGTGCTGCTCCTCATGAATTTCGAGGAAAACGCAGGAGCTGTAGAAAATGATTAGATGAGGGGGAGAGAGAGAGAGAGAGAGAGAGAGAGAGAGAGAGAGAGAGATAGAGGGGTGAGAGGGATGCGCTTACCTGAGGAGGCCGGCGAGAGGGGGCGAATCACAAGCGGCTGAGGGGTTTCGCCAGAGAGGGTGTGGCGGAGGGCGCTCGACGCGGTGCTCGGTCTGGCGGGGGAGGTGCTGTCGTTCCGAGACACGAGGAGGTCGATGCGAGAGGTGCTCGTCGCGCGTGGACCAATGGTCGTCTCTGGTGAAGGCGTGGTGGAGGCAATGATGGCGAGCAACAACGACGCTCGGTAATGGGAGTGGGGCCTTCACCGGAACGCGACGCCGGAGGGATCTGTCCGAGTATTGGGGCTTACCGGATCTGCGGCGGTGGCTTGGGTAGGGATCTGGTCGTCGGTGGAGGAGTCGGGGGCGTACAGCAGCACGGAGTCGACCGCGGCAAGGTAAAAGCCTCCCTCCTTCTACTTTTTGTGTTTGTTGTGATGGGGATGGTGTTGACAGTTTTGGGGTTTGCGGCGATGGTGCCGATGATGGTGATAGCGGTGGTGGTGGTGTGAGCGCGATGTCGGGACAGTGGTGGCTGGTGGAAGCTCTGGTGTGGATGGGGTGTTGGTAGTTATGGACGAGGTTTTGGTTTGGGCTGGCCGGAGTCGAAGGGTGGTAGGGAGAGGGTGACGACGAAAATTGGGTGTCTCCGACAGTTGGATATGTGGCAGGAGGCCACGATGGTTCTGCTGGGTTTAGGGGAGAAGGCTGGCGGCGACGGGGAGGATGGATGGCAGTATTAGGCGTAGGATTTATTTGTGTCGGGATTGTCGACACGGAGAAAAATGTATATGTAGAGGATGGAATAAGAAGCTGGGCACAGACACGGTGCACATATGTGGATGGTAGAAATTTCTGGTGGAGTACCTCTCCTTTTATAGGAGGTGGGAATTCGCAGTTGGATAGGGATTGGGAGGATTTAAATCCCCCGTAGATAATATCATATTAAATTAAAATTTGATTTAAGCTTTAATTGTTCAAATCCAAATCAAAGTTAGATAAAACCTTCATTTAATTTAAATTCACATGAAATCTTTTCTAATTTAAATTATCCAAAATAATTCAAATATTAAATAGAACAAATTCTAAAATATTTTTTCATAAATATTAAAATATAACATTAATTAATTTCGAAAATCAAGATAAATATTAACTCATAAAATAGCTTTTACAAATAAGAAAATATATTAATAAAAAAAATTCGCAAAATATTTGGAATACCTTTCATATAACCACAATTTTCTAAATCACTACTTATTTTTAAACGACGAACAAAATAACTCTTTTATAAAATAAAATATTTATTATATTTATTTGAACATGTACTTTCCTAAAAATATTTTTTAAGTAAAATATGTACGCTCGCATATATTCGTATTCGACGAGCAATTTACGAAATACGCCGCTTGCGCACGACGTACAATTCGACTATGTGACGTACAATACAAAAATTTTAAATCAGTACCAAAATTAATAAAAATATAGTAAAAATTTAGGGGTTTTACAACCTACCCAACTTAAAAGAATTTCGTCCTCGAAATTAAGAGTAGGTGGGGTACAAGTGTTTAACGAACAAGAAGTATGAACAATTCATTGGACGAGGCAAGAAAACGATGGCTATCACAATGTGCATTTAGAAAGTCATGAATTAGATAATTATGAACTTAATTTACAGATATGGTAATGGACAAGGGTCGCTAACTAAGTAAAACACAATTCGAGAAATAGTAAGGCATCGGGAAAATCAAAAGAATAATTAGACATTTGGAAGATATGGTTTTGAAAGAGGGTCGCTAGTTAACACGATGAAGTAAGGTAGGATTAAGGGTTACATTAAATCATGATAAGACATGAATAAAGTGATAAGGAATCGGTAGATTAAGGGCAAGCAATTTTAGAGAATATAGCCGTCTAGGTTTAGAGTTGAATCATTCTCGAGTTCCAAGAAGGTTGTGAAATTGAATCTGAGGTCAAGAAAGGACGAGGAACTCAAGGTAGGGATAAAGTCACATTGGTAGGTCAGTGGCTAGCTATCTCTGTGTATACACAAACTTCATGGCCATAGGAGAATAGGTTGGCCAATCAATCAAGTACATGCCCTGTCCAGAATAGGTAAAAGACGAAGGCCATCACAGTCCAAGGAAGATGATTTGCATTCTAATATGTGGGTTAAAGGCGATTGAATAATTCAAAGAGATTTGTCAAGGCAGTCGCGGATGGGGCTCTAGGGCAAGTTTATCTATGTTCCAATCCACGTAAATGATATTCGAAAAGCGAACCAAGTGCAATATGGTTGATCAGACCATAATACGTCGGTTCTGATTAGATAATGTATTAGTGGGTGCCAACATTAAACATATGTCATGATCAAGCTTAATAAAGAATACGCTTGCAAAACTAAGCTATTTTAGCATCATAGGTAGATAAAATAATAAGTAAAGGGTAATGATGAAAGAAATCAATTATTCCAAGGTCTTATAAAATCTAAGTTCCGCCCAAATTTTGGGCCTATGCAGTAGGCTCGGTTGACTAGATAAGTTAGGGTCTATTGAATTCTATAGTCCAAATGATCTTATCAATATGGTTCACTAGGAAAAAGGGTTTGTTAGGTAGTGAGATATTCTACCCAACTTACAAGAATTAAACTAATGGTGTCATGGGACGATAGGTCCAGCAATCAAGAACAAATGCAAGGTTAAGCATGTAAGGAATTTAAGTAGAACAAAATTATATATCGGGTCGAAAGAATTGAGTCGAGATCCATGGTCGATAAATATATCGATATCATGGTAAAGGTTACAGTTTAGTCTCTTATGACCCAAAGTCATATCGTGAAAATAGAATACAAGGAGAAGTGTTTTAGTGGCACGTGATATATCTACATGAAGGTGGGCTCGTCTAGGTCTTGTATATGAAATTTGTTGGCTGAAAAAGTCTAGTGTTGTGCTCCAAATATCAATATCACGGTTAGGGACAACAAAAGATCTAAAATAGGAAGTGGGAGTTCACCAAGGTGATATTTACGTACGAATAAATTAGATCAAATTAAGGCACGGGAAAAAGTAAAATAAGTTAGGGACATGGTTTCTAGAGAAAAGGTACCCTTCTAGGTTGGGGTTAGTCAAGGAATAGTTCTAATCGTTTCCAAATGTCCAACGATTAGAAGGTCAATATAAAAGTTTTAGAATTGAGGGAAGGTCGAGCGAGTCAAGTTTGAAATATAATCACATGGTTGGTAGATAACTAACTCCACTTGTGTATGTGCAACTATGATGGTCATGGATGATATGGCAATTAATGAGGAATACTTGTATCCCATTAGGGTGACTTGCTTGCTTCTTCGTCCTCTACCAATATATGATCAAATTTCAAATTTCAAGTTCCTCAACAGTTTCGAAATAAAATCTCAAGATACTCCATCAAGTATTTAATCATAACTTAACATTTAATTTCCTTTAAATAAATTCCACATAACCTTCATCATATCTAATGCGGCACAACTAAATTTTCATAATAAGCTATCACTTTTAAAATTTCCTAATTATCAAAGGTACCTCGAGATAAACTCTTAGCCTATTTCATTAATCACAAATCATGCGACACAAATTAAATCTTTTTTTCTAAAATTTAAATATCCATAATCAAGGCTTTTAAACTCGAAATCTAAATAACTTCTTAAATCATAGATCATATGACATAATTTAAAATTTAAATTTTTCCTTCAAAGTCGTTTCATATCCTCCAAATATTTAAACAAAATTTACCATTATTTCTTCAACTTAAAATTTAATAAACTTATAATCGTACGACTAAATTTTAAACCTCAAGCTCTCTCAAACCAAACTTTCGTCTTCTCTAGTTGCCTAAATCATAATTAAAACTCCTTAAATAATCTTGGGATAAACTTTATAATATTACAATCCAAACTTTTAAGGTAACCGTAAATCATGCGGCATAATATAAAAACTTAAGTTATTTCTCAATTGATTTCATATCCCTAATAAATTATAACTATTTCACCATTTCAAAGAAAATTTGCTTCCTCAATCTAGCTATCCTCTTGTGTATACCACCTTTAATAAAATTATATCTATCCTTCGAAGGCGGTAATATGCTACTACCCAACTTGGAATTAACTAATCCTTAAGATCATATCTCTAGGAAAAATAAATGCCTTTATACTCAAATATAACCACAATGGATATTACTTGTCAATATAATCCTTCTCGCTATAGGGTTGACCATTAATTATATGGTAGTACAGGCATCTTTCTAACCATATTTAAGTACAAGATGATAGGGTGTTGGTAGAAAGAGTTCAAGCATGATGCAAAAAATCAAGGGGAGCCACGGGAGTCGGAATATAGAAATCAAGGAAGGTCAAGGAAGGTGATCAAGTATGTGGATGAGATTCCTAGATTCTAATCCTATATTGCAGGCCCGTTCGATACAGTCATGTAACTGAAACGGCAAACTTGACCTGCATGGGCCACCACAAAAACATGTAATGCCTCAGTCCCAATTACTTGAGACTAGATACGTATCATGCCAGCTATATCCATACGAGTAAATATACAGCTCGTATGTATACATAAGCTGTAAAAGTAGAAAGCCAAGACACTAAATCTCATCCACAAAGATAAATGATAATATAAAAGCAACTTTGAGTTTGTCATGTATACAATCGTTGAGCGGAGACAAAGTCCACTTTCAACTAATTTAAATAGAGAAGAAATACACAAAGAAAGTGATTGGTCGAGTGAAGCAAATGACGAGTCCAAAAGCAATCATCACGAAGGATAGAGCGCAAGTCATGGCCTTAGCTAGAGACCTGCAAGAAATCATGAAAACACACACCTGGGAAAAATCCAGGTCCTCAGAGGGACATAACAAGACACATAATATCATACCGATAAACTGAATAAATAAAGCTCAACAGAAAATTATGCATGAGTAAAGGTTCCTAACCATTCTATGTGATATGCACTTTGAGGACAACGTTCTACGCAGGAGTTGTGGGCTCAGCAGAGTAAATAAAGAGTGGCAGTAAGTAGCGCTCATCCGAGATACTATCGGCCCTAGACAGAAGGTAGTGCTCATAAGAGTCACCCTCGGCCCAAAATGTGTGTAAAAATAAAATGTAGGCCCTACGCTAATAACTGTCCCCTCTCCCAATGATATTATACATGCGTCGTCTCCACGACAATGTTTAATCCTTAATAACTGCCAAGTCTTCTACACAATCTATTAGCAGTTATAATCCTAATGCACGGCCTGTACGTACCAATGATCAGTCAGCACGCAAGTTCGTATCTATATGCGACTCACACACAATTCGTGGCACATCGTGACAGTTTATGAGATGCACTAAACATACGGTGGTCCCTTAATCCTAAGCCAATTGCATAAGATATAATAATTTTGCATCTATATATAGTTTTGAAAGAACAACATAAAGAAAAAGCATGCATGATATTGAGCAAGAAATTAAACAGTAAAGGTAAGGTGTCTTGCCTGGTATAACGACTGGTGTGGTGCGATGATCCGACAAGTCCTGTTCTGTCCAATTGCCAAGGCCAGTATGTAGGGGGTTTGAAGTCACGAAAAAATTAGGAAAATGATCAGTCATTTATAATAAAAGAAAATTTTGCGGAGAAGTACTTTATACTATTTTAGAGAGCATTTATAATATGGAAAACTAGATTTGATTAGTATGAATAAATTTTTAGGAGGATACTCGAAAATATGAAAAATCGATTAGGCTAAAATATCCTAAGTTTGTGAAATTATGATTTTTAATAAGAATATTTCATTTGTCAAAATATATTGGGAATAATACTAGGATTTTCTAAAAAAAATTATTTTAGGACTTTTAAACCATAAATATGCATATAGGCGTGCCAAATTCTATAAATCGATATAAATTTGAAAATTACTTATCCTATATATTTTTGTTTGGTAGTAACAATAGCTAAATAATAAAAGTATTGATAATACACAACCTCTTAATAAAATACAATAATCATAAAATATAACAAAAGCAAAAGTAAAAATAATAATAATAAGGGAAATAATGAAATTGAGTTCTTAACACACATCTTTACTGTTTGGTTTCAAAAACACTTAAATTAGTAATAATATATATAAAATAAAAAAAGAAGAAAGAAAGAAAAAAAATATTAAAATATATATATATATATATAAAATATCTGCTGATGTTATCAGCAGTACTGCTCCTCATAAATTTCGAGGAAAAAGCATGAGCTGTAGAAAATTATTAGATGAGGGAGAGAGAGAGAGAGAGAGAGAGAGAGAGAGAGAGGAGATAGAGGGGTGAGAGGGATGCGCTCACCTGAGGAGGCCGGCGAGAGGGGGCGTATCACAAGCGGCTGAGGGGTTTCGCCGGAGAGAATGTGGCGGAGGGCGCTCAACGCGGTGCTCGGTCTGGCGGAGGAGGCGCTGTCGTTCCGAGACACGAGGAGGTCGATACGAGAGGAGCTCGTCGCGCGAGGATCGATGGTCGTCTCTAGTGAAGGCGTGGTGGAGGCAGTGAGGGCGAGCGACCACGACGCTCAGTGATGGGAGAGGGGCCTTCATCGGAGCACGGCGTCGGAGGGATCTGTCTGAGTATCGGGGCTCACCGGATCCGCGGCGGCGGCTAGGGTAAGGATCTGGTCGTCGGTTGGCGTCGGGGGCGCACAGCAGCACAGAGTCGACGCGGCAAGGTAAAAGCCTACCTCCTTTTACTTTTGCATTTGTTATGATGGGGATGGTGTTGACAGTTTTGGGTTTCCGGCGATGGTGCCGATGATGGTGATAGCGGTGGTGGTGGTGTGAGCGCGATATCGGGACGGTGGTGGCTGGTGGAGGCTCCGGTGTGGATGTGGGGTTGGTAGTTATGGACGGGGTTTTGGTTTGGGGCTGGTCGGAGTCGAAGGGTGGTAGGGAGAGGGTGACGACGGAAATTGGGTGTCTCCGGCAGTTGGATACGGCAGGAGAGCGATAGTTCTGCTGGGTTTAGGGGAGAAGGTTGGCGGCGACGGGGGAGGATGGCAGTAGTATTAGGTATAGGATTATTTGTGTCGAGATTGTCGACACGAAGAAAAATGTATATGTAGAGGATGGAATAAGAAGCTGGGCACAGACATGGTGCACATATGTGGATGGTAGAAATTTCTGGAGGAGTACCTCTCCTTTTATAGGAGGTGGGAATTCGCAGTTGGATAGGATTGAGGATTTAAATCCCCCGTAGATAATATCATATTAAATTAAAATTTGATTTAAACTTTAATTGTTCAAATCCAAATCAAAGTTAGATAAAACCATCATTTAATTTAAATTCACATGAAATCTTTTCTAATTTAAATTATCCAAAATAATTCAAATATTAAATAAACAAAATCTTAAATATCTTTTTCATAAATATAAAATAACATTAATTAATTTCGAAAATCAAGATAAATATTAACTCATAAAATAGCTTTTACAAATAACAAAATATATTAATTAAAAAAATTCACAAATATTTGGAATACCTTTCATATAATCAGAATTTTCAAATCACTACTTATTTTTAAACGATGAACAAAGTAACTCTTTTAGAAAATAAAATATTTATTATATTTATTTGAACATGTACTTTCCTAAAAATATTTTTTAAGTAAAAATATGTTCGCTCGCACATATTCGTATTCGACGAGCAATTTACGAAATACGCCGCTTGCGCACAACGTACAATACGACTATGTGACGTATAATACAAAAATTTTAAATCAGTACCAAAATTGATAAAATATAATAAAAATTTAGGAGTTTTACATAGCCGTCATTAAAAGGTATTTTTGTTGTAGTGGTACATCCTCCACAGTTCCTTCCACTGTTCCTCGTGTGAGAACAGTATTTATGAATGAGAATGACCAGGACGGTCCCAGCGATCGAGAGCGCCTCGACACTCTAGGCCATACTTCATACCAGGTCAAGTCAGTAGACGAGATCAAGACAGCCCTGCCGATTCTCCAAGGAAGGACACCGGGCCAAACAAGCTTGGGTCCCGTTGTCAATACGGACTCAAACACAACTGCACAAACCCCGAGCAACAATCCACCCGGGATGTCAGCTCCCACTGCTGCGGAAGAGGCCAGGAAGGGGAGGAGAGAAGTCCAGGAGCTCTAGGCAATGTTTCATGCCCGAGAAAACTCTCAGGACCTCAAGATACGACAACCGTATCCAGCGGCAGGAGAGATGTCCCCTTCCCTCCTCGATACAAACCATTTAACATCAACCCTTATGACGGGAAGACATCTGCAAGCCGATACGTGACCTATTTTGAGGTCAAAACAGATCATTTGTCGCATGATGATGCCATCCTTACACGATTGTTCGTTAGGGCATTGGAGGGAGTCGTATTCGACTGGTACCACAATTTGCCGGACAACTGCATCCATTCCTTCGCGGCTTCAAAATATATTCTTAGAGAGGTTCTATGAGGTGGGACAAGATGTGACAATGTCTACCCTCATGATATTGTTCAAGGAGAGAAGGAGCTGACAAGAAACTACATTGAGCGATTTTGCCAAACCACGATGAAGTTGCCCTCCGGTAACCAGGACTCCTCCTTAATTAAAATTTGCCAAAAGAGGCTGCTCCCCACAATCAGCCTCTGGATGGGCAAAAGTCAATTTAAGGACTGGAAGACTTTCATCATCAGCGCCACTAGCGTAGAGGCCAAGTTGAAGAAAGCTCGCCAGTTGGGATTGCACATCTCGGATGGAGAGGACAAGGGCAAATGCCCTAATGCCAACAACAACAACGGCGGTAATTCCTCCAACAACCGAGACAACAAAGATAAATAGGCTATGGTGGCCGACACAGCCCAGAAGCCCGAACCGAAGCAGGTAGCAAAGCAGTGGCCGCAGATGACTTACTCCTTCGAGGATAGTCATGTCAAGCCCATCTTTGACATGCTCTTACAAGGAGACAGAATTCAGCTCCCCCCACCAAGGCGTGAACCTCGACCTGCAGAGATGGAGAGCCCCAAGTACCGTCACTACCATCGCTACGTCCACCATGCTACATAAGAATGCTTCCAATTGAAATGGTACATCCAGAACATCATCGACTCCAAGGCACTGGCCATTGATTTCGAAGAGGTGACGGTCGCTGCCAACATGGTGTCAGTCCAATTCGACAGCTTCCAGCCGAAGGACCCAAGACGGTGTAGTACCCGTCCCCCGCACAAAAATAGAGGTCGTTAATCTTCCACCTTACGAGACCACGCTGCTGGGCTGGTACCCCTCACCACTTCACGAGGGGATCATGTAGGTCCACCCGGACTTAGTATCTGAAGTAACCCAGCCAGTATCACCCTCTACTGGCTAGAAGAAAGGAGGGAAAGTCATGTCCTATCGCACAATCTCAGCCGACATCGAAGAAGCGACAACTGTCGTTACCCGGTCTGGTGCACAAACTCAACCCATACCGGGTAACTCGGCTGAAGAACGTCAGCCGGCCGCTGTTGATACCCCAGGACCTTCTCAGCCTCCCCCGGCCGATAAGCCGAACCCAAAGGAGACCCGCTTTGACAAGCCGCTCCACAAAGACGCACCACAGGGGCTGGAGAGGCCCTACAATTTTAACATTCTAGCACAATTGGCCAACAAACCAGCCAAATTATCATTATATGAGCTACTGAGACTCTTCAAAGATTTGTATCGCACTAAGCGAAGCACTCCAGAATGTCGACGCATATCTGGCTTAGGTCAATCATACAGGGGAGAGCTCGTCGGCGGATCTCCAGGACAGCGCTTGTACAGGTGCAATGCCCAATATTGTGTTTATTCTGCAGGACATGCTTATCAAGACCAACCTGTACGATCGCCCTCTGTAATATACTGGATACGTCGGCAACATCAAGGTGGATCGGAGGCACATTGACCCCGGTTCTTCGATAAGCATTATTCCGAAGAGCTTGCTTTACCTCCTGCGCATCCCTATGCATCGGCTGACTCCTACCAGCACCGCCATCAGCGGCTTCAATTCAGGAAAAAGCTATCCCATTGGAAAGATTCGCCTGAAGTGCCAAATTGGCGACCTTCAGTCGGAAGTAACCTGCTATGTCATCAATGCAGACACCTCCTACAACATTCTCCTGGGGTGTCCGTGGATACATGATTATATGATTGTGTCTTCCATATTACACCAGTGCTTCAAGTATGTCGACAAGCACGGCCTCGTAAAGATAGAATTTGCCGACATCGATCCCTTCCAAGGAGTCGAATCCTACTATTCGGATTTTGCTTGTACGAGAAATCAAAGAGGCACATCTTCAAGAGCAGACGGAGGCCATTGTAGGGCCTGAGGAACCCTTGAGAATCCATCTCCAGCAATCAAATGGGGTCGATGCTCAGAGTGATGTCACAAACCTAAAGATGAGATATATATATAAGCTAATTAGGGTTCAACAGTGTTAGACATGATTATATAGTATAAGCTATGTAATCTAGGTCAATCTCAGTCCAACTAAGTCAAACTAGGTCACTGAATCAAAGGTTGACTTATAGTAGACTTTTGATCAACTTGTCAACTCTAGTCAACTCTGGTCAACTCTAGGTCAAACTAGGCTAATGTCGACTAACAGTTAACTTTTGGTCAACTGGTCAACTCTAGTAAAGTTCTAGACATTTCTAGGCCAAGTATTGACTGATAGTTGACTTTTGGTCAAAGCATTCAAACTTGGTCAACCGAGGTCAAAACTAGCCTAAGCATACTATTCCTAATATTTACCTACCAAGATACCATATATCTTGGTCAAACAGGATCAACTCTAAGTTAAGAATTAAAATATCAAGTTGTACCTCGTTATTTGTACATCAAAACCTACAACACGTAAATCGAGATAAGATAATCAACGGTAAGGTTAATAATCTTATCACAGTGATCCACATGATCATCTTGTCAATTTCAGCGATGTGAGATCACTGGAATCGATTGATCTAGTTTCGTTGTACTAATTTTGAAATACGAACTTAATAAGAATAAATTATAATAAAGGTTAATACACAGAGAAATATCTACAAACATTGTCGGATGATGAAACAAACTTCACCAACGTGTCCAGAATGGTCAAATCATCTAGGATAGCCTATCCATAAGTCCAATTTGGACACAGGGGCAAAAAAGTAATTTTGGGTCAAAAACGGACCCACTTTACACCAAAAATGTACAAGAATACTAGTCTACTAAATGTAACAAATTATATGCCCACGAATCCAGAATGACGATACGAACCCAACGGTATATCCAGAATTGGATTTCGTTGACCCGATATCAAATTGGTCCGTTAACCACGACATTAAAATTCTGATTTGAACGAAAAAGCGTGTCGGAGCCAATGTCTTCAAAACTCAGCAAATTATATGTCAACAAGTCCACAATGACGATACGAACTCAACGGTATATCCGGAATTGGATTCCGATGAGCCGATCTCAAAATGATCCGTTGACTCGGACTGTGGGGCCCGCTTTGTACTGAAATATGTGCTAGGGCCCACGTCCTCCAAATCTAACAAACTTTATAAAAATGAGCCAGAATGATGCCACGAGTCTACTGGTGGTGTCATAAATTGAATCCGGAGTCCTGGGTTCAAAATTAGAATTTATAACTTGGAAATTACGAATTCGTACGACCAACTTTGGCGTCGAATTCAACCAACCAAACAAGCTCACAATGAAAAGAAATTGAAAAGGCAAGAAGAGGGTTATACCAGTCGTGCACAGGAACTGGTGGCATGCCAAACGGAGCTACAATAGAGGAGATACGAACCGACGAAGTTGGCTCCACAAAACTGTCCAAAAATTATACAATTAAAACGGTCAAATTGGCGGCCGATTTTGATGTATCAAACGACAAAGTTAACGGACGAAACATGAGAGGAGTGAAGAAGGATATACCGAGATTGTGACGGAGCAAAGAGTTCGTCGATCAAACGATCGAATTTCTCGAAAAATATGCGCGAAGTTGCTACGTCGAGGCACACATTCTGAATTTCGTTCGCGAGCGCGTCGACGGGATTTCGTGCAAAATGCACGAATTGACAATGTATCGCATCGGAGAGGAGGGCGGTGGCCTGGGGGAGTTTGCCGGGGGCCTTCCCGAGGGTGCACCCGGTCAAGGGGTACTACAGCGACGGAGCGGCCGCAGCGGCATGCGGTTGGCCAGCAGCGGCACGCGACTGCTGCTGCTGTACTGCAGCTACTGCTAATCGCTGCTGCCTCACGCTGAGGGGAGGAAGGGGAAGGATAAGGTGTAGAGAGAGAAGAGATGGTGGTGGCGGTTGATGGTGATGGTGGTGGCGGTTGATGGTGGTTCCGGGTGGAGGTGATGAAGGAGTAGGGATGGTGATGGGGATAGTGGTGTTAGATGATGATGATGAAGAAGAAGAGGAAGGAAAGGGGCTGGAGAGAGGGGGGTGTCGGCCATGGGGAGCTGATGTTCGGCCATGGAGGCTATTGGTGATAAAGAAGGAGAAGAGGAGGAGGAGTGTTGTGGTGGTGTTCGGGGGGTGGTGTGCTGTTGAGAAAATAAGTAAGGGAGAGAAAATATATATGTGTGTGTGTGTGTGTGTGATATTAAAGGAAGGAGAGATATAAATATTTGGGAATTAGGGCCGGCCATAGGGGGAGGTTGTGTGAGTGAGTGCTAGGAATGGGTGGTTGGGATTGAATAGGAGTGGAATGAAGGCTTGGATTAAATATAGTAAAAATAGGTCATCCTTTAGGAAATTAAATCAATGGAGTTGTCATTGAAATATTTGAATGGATATACTTGGTGCTTGATATTTAGTAGAGAAAAATAGTGTGTGGGTATTCATGAAGGGGACAACATGAAACTTGGATTGGGCTCAGTTGAGCCAGGTCGGGTCAAAACAGACTTGGTACAATAAACGGATTAATTTTAGGTATTTATGATCATGGATAAATAAGTAGCATGTGGGGGCTCAAATAAATGGGACACAAGTGTCATGTGGGTAGCAGGCTCAAAATTGGTCGAAACCATATATTGGGTCGACTAGGTTGCATCGATGTCGGGTCCCGAAATTAAATTGGAAGTCAGGTCACATTTTACGGTGGACAATTAATTGGCCTAAATGCCCCAATAGTTGTACGAAGCAAATGAAGCACAAGATGGTGTTTGAGTAGGACATGAAGGTGATGGATATAGGGCGTCTCGAGTAGATCATGCATGAGAAGTTGTTTTCGAGAAAACGACTAGTCTGGTGCTCCTAAATTAAAAGTCACGGTACCGTGCATATGATAATCAAAGATAAAAGTGGAAAAATCAATTAATATTTATTTAATGATCAAATGGTCTAAATTGACCCAAAGTTGTGTGAAGCAAAAGTAGTACAAGGGAACAAGTTTGGGTGGGACATGATATATCAACATGAAGGTAATCTTATCTACTACACACTGATGAATAGTGTTTCCAGAGATTGGCATCTCTGACGCTCCATAAGTCAAAGACACGGAAAAGAACATTAAATCAAATAATAATATCTATTGCAAATAATTGATTTATAAAATTAAAAAAAAAAGCCCTAAATTTAGGGGGCTTACATCCTACCCACCTTATAAAAATTTCGTCCTCGAAATTCAAATCATCCAATAGGTTAAGCTAAGGTATACAATTGCTATGGCTACAGTACCCAATCTGCTAACCTTGTGATCATCTATGTTGTTTCTCTCTACATATATTTTGGTTCAGGTTCAACTATGTTCTTTTCTTATAAAATACGTTTATTTTTACCCTTTAGATACTTCATATCAGTAAGAGCCTTTACGTATATTCTAAGATATAGGATTATATATTATAATATATATATATTATTATATATATATATATATATATATATATATATAACAATGCTTGGCCATCAACCAAAATTCTAATCTCAAAGCAAAAAGTTTGTTCCCTTATCCTATATCATTCCACATATCGATCTACCCTCTAATCATATTAAATGGCTTGTAGATAACCAATAATCACTTGGTCATCAAAGTTCTACAATGCTCAACCCTCGAACCTAAGCACAAGATTCTAACCCTCAATCCGTAGTCACAATAATACAATATTCATTACTCCATCTAAGATACCCTATAATCAATCTATACTATCAAACTAATCATTCTTAATGGTTTCTAAGTCCACTATAGTCAATCACTCATATCTGTCCTATAATCTTAATCTAACAAATCCCCAAGAAAATATACTCATCACAATCACGTAATAACATATTTATAGTTATAAAAATCTGCTAACGAGGTTTGGCTATTTCAGTCATCTAATTCAATAAAAGGTAACAAGGGCCTAAGACTAGGTCGAGCAATCCATATCAGTATTCAGACAAGTTAAGTGTCAAGCAAGACAGGAAAGATTGTCGAAATATTTCTAAGAATAGTACGAGGCCAAACGAGATGAATAGGACGTAGCCAAAGTAAAACTCAAGAACCATATACCTCCGTAATTATGTCACATGAAGTTACTATCGCGCTAGTGTGCATCTGACTACGATTAACTTTCTTGTTCCATAATACGACGGATGGCTGCAGCACAGCTGTCATGCCAGATAATATAGGTTCCTGAACTTCACTTGGCAAAATCCGTAAAATATTTCCCAACTAACTTTTGCAAATAAAGAAGAAGATGTTAGTCAAAATGCTTAGGGAGTGGTCCAAGTAGAATTCGAGAAACATATTTAACCATGATGCCGTTATTCGAATCATGCCTCGCCAGTATTTCTCTGGATGCAAACTCTCGATTCTGTAATACAAGGATAAATTACTTTTCAAACTTTTCTTGAATCAATCCATGAGGTACTTTCAACAATTACCGGGAAGACAAGAAGAATTACCCAAGAGGTTAGCAAAGAAAGTTTAGTCAAATCATAGGAAAGATGGAACACAAACAATCATGTTGAGAAAATCCTAATCGCGGGTGTAGATAGACAAAGTTAACCAAGACGAGGAAAAATGATGATAAGAATTTGTTCTTGTTGATCCGGTCATAACGAAGTGATCCGATTTAAGATATAATCTGATAACCATACACGTCTTCCTGAAATTATGCTGCCAAAATTTTTGTACGTCAGTAAGCATAGCTGTAATAAATGATAGAGTCCATAACTAAGGTATACAGCCTAAAATTATGTTATCTGGAATTCTTACCACGCCAACCGGTATGGCTGCAAGAAAATCCAAATTCTATAACTAGGATAAGCATATCTAAAATTAGGCTCTATGTACTTGTCATGCTAGCTAGTATAACGGCGATAAATTCTAAACTCCATAAATAAAGCAGACATTTACCTTATCAGGATATACCTTAATTCAATCCACAAAATTTATCTCGATACAAGATCAAGTCAATAACAAAAATTAGGAATCAAAGTCAACGATAAATTAAGGAAGAGTAAATGGTGACAAGCGAAAACAGATTTCGAGATAGGGTTTAGAAAAAGATTCACAAGGGTTATCCCAAAGATATTATCTAGGTCAAAATTCAAAATTCCTTGAAAATAGTCTAGAGCAAATCCCAACAAAATGGTTATAGGTTCAACTTCTACTTCCTAGTTCTCTCAAGGGTCCATAGACATCCTAGAAAAATTTTAATAACTAGCAGATATTCAAGATCAGGACGAGCGAAATCAAGTGGGAATAGACTCAAGAGTTTTCGAAGTAAGATTCTCAGGGGTTATCCTGGAATCTATCAAGAGTTCCTAACTGTGATTGAGCAACTCCTATCATAACCTAGAACCTATATCCTAATAGCAGGCTCGTAGCAGCGCTCTAAGTCAAGCATTACTACAAAATTGTACTAGTTGCAACTCTGACCTGTATAGGCCACCACAAAAATGTGTCACGACTCGCACCCAGATATACGGATATGAATACGTGGGCCACGTCCAGCCTATGCCGAAGAATCGATGGTAGAATGCTGTATAGGTCTACTAGAAAGTATAGCATCTAGACACAATATATTTACCTGTCTCCGTACGGAGGTATATAATCTCAACTCAATCACAAGACATCTACAGAAGATAGGCACGAATATCATAAAGATATGATGGAAATATAAGTAAGAAATATAAGCAAAGTGACAAACATAGTAGATAGTCGAAAACATAACACAATGTCCCAAACACAAATATAATATAAGTCTCAATAATAGCTGGGTCGCAGTCCTGACAAACCTATCTAGAAAATCTAAATAAGTGCTATATCATCTACGAGCTCTAGGGGTAATGTCTCATCAAAGTCTCTATCCTGGCCATAATCGTAAAAGGTAGAGCAATCAGCTAACATGTCCTCTGTAAATATCAACGGTTATCTTGTCAGGAAAATGAGCAAGTACACCTCCAACAACAGTTTCATAGTATTGACAAAGGCTATAAGAGACAATCATAATAGAATACAAGAAGATATATCAAGACTGTAAGTAAAACATGATATATAAAGTGGAAATCATGTCAGGGTGTAACGTACAGGAAAGTAGAACAATACAAGAATATCTGATGTATAATGTAAACATAAAATGTGCCTTGAGATATTATAGCATTATATGATCTGCTTGGAAAATCGGACAGGCTATCCACTTGGTCCGACAATCACAAGAAAATCTCTAGAAAGGGTCATGCCGGCCAACCTGGATAACGAGCAAAAAATAAGACTCGCTACACCCTACGTGCAATGAGGGTGACGCAAGCACAAGAATATAGTGACAGGGTGGCTTTGATCACATAACCTATAATAACTCCCCATCCCCGAATAGTATATGGATCCGGACATAGCACGTCATGACGCGGGATTCCATAAGGGTAGCTACTCCCTCTCAAGAATCGGTGTCTATACAGGTACAGGAAATAAGACAAAAAATGTACCAATATACCAAGAAAGTCCAGGAATAACATCCCATGCCAGAATCCGGAGTATACTAGTGTGTACCATCGTGACGAGAATCAAGTAAAATACTATAAGTGAATCGGATACAGAAATATCAAAACAAAGAACTACTATCAGAGAATGTACTCACATGCGGTCCTGAGCTATCAAATGGGATCGATGCTCAGAGTGAGGTCACAAACCTAAAGATGAGATATATATAAGCTAATTAGGGTTCAACAGTGTTATGCATGATTATATAGTATAAGCTATGTAATCTAGGTCAATCTCAGTCCTACTAAGTCAAACTACGTCACACTGAGTCAAAGGATGACTTACATTGACTTTTGATTAACTGGTCAACTCTAGTCAACTCTGGTCAACTCTAGGTCAAACTAGGCTAATGTTGACTAACAGTTGACTTTTGGTCAACTGGTCAACTCTAGTAAAGTTCTAGACATTTCTAGGCCAAGTGTTGACTGATATTTGACTTTTGGTCAAAGCATTCAAACTTGGTCAACCGAGGTCAAAACTAGCCTAAGCATACTATTTCTAATATGTACCTACCAAGATACCATATATCTTGGTCAAACAGGATCAACTCTAATTTAAGAATTAAAATATCAAGTTGCACCTCGTTATTCGTACATCGAAACCTACGACACGCAAATCGAGATAAGATAATCAATAGTAAGTTAATAATCTTATCACAGTGATCCACATGATCTTGTCAATTTCAGCGATGTGAGATCATTGGAAACGACTGATCTCAGTTTTGTTGTACAAATTTTGAAATATGAACTTAATAAGAATAAATTATAATAAAGGTTAATACACAGAGAAATATCTACAAACATTGTCGGATGATGAAACAAATATCAGCAACGTGTCCAGAATGGTCAAATCAGCTAGGATAGCCTATCCATAAGTCCAATTTGGACACAGGGGCAAAAAGGTAATTTTGGGTCAAAACGGTGTCCGTGTCGGATCCGCTTTGCACCAAAAAATATGCAGGATACTAGTCCACTAAATGTAAAAAATTATATGTCCACGAATCTAGAATGACGATATGAACCCAACGGTATATCCATAATTGGATTCCGTTGACCCGATCTCAAATTGGTCCGTTGACCACGACATTAAAATTTTGATTTGAACGAAAAAGTGTCGAAGTCAATGTCCTCAAAGCTTAGCAAATTATATGTCAACGAGTCCAGAATGACGATAAACTCAACGATATATCGGAATTGGATTTCGATGAGCCGATCTCGAAATGATCCGTTGACTCGGACTGTAGGGCCCGCTTTGCACCAAAATACGTGCTAGGGCCCATGTCCTCTAAATCTAACAAACTTTATATAGAAACGTGCCAGAACGATGCCACGAGTCTACTGGTGGTGTTAAAAATTGAATCTGGAGTCCCGGATTCAAAATTAAAATTTTACAATTTGAAAATTACGAATTCGGACGACCAACTTTGGCGTCGAATTCAACCAACCAAACATGCTCATAATAAAACAAAATTGAAAAGGCAAGAAGAGGGTTATACCAGTCGTGCACAAGAACTGGTGGCATGCCAAATGGAGCTGCAATGGAGGAGATACGAACCGACGAAGTTGGCTCCACAAAACTGTCCAAAAGTTATACAATTAAAACGGTCAACTTGGCGGCCGATTTTGATTTATCAAACGACAAAACTAACGGACGAAACGTGAGGGAAGTGAAGAGGGATATACCGAGATTGTGACGGAGCAAAGAGTTCGTCGATCCAACGATCAAATTTCCTGAAAAATGTGCGCGAAGTCGCTGCGACGAGGCAAACATTCTGAATTTCGTTCGCGCGCGCGTCGACGGGATTGTGCAAAATATACGAATCGACTATGTATCGTGCCGGAGAGGAGGGCGGTGGCCTGAGGAGTTCGCCGGGGGCCTGTCCGGGTGTGCTTCCAGCCAAGGGGGTACGACGGCGGCGGCGGCGGCCACAGCGGTACGCGGTTGGACAGCAGCATCACGCGGCTACTGCTGCCTATACGCAGCTGCTGCTGCAGCTACTGCTACTCATTTTGCCTTGCGCTGAGGTAAGGAAGAAGGAGGATAAGGAGTGGGGAGAAGAAAAGAATGGTAGTGGCAGTTGATAGTGATGGTGGTAGCGGTTGATGGTGGTTCGGGGTGGAGGTGATGAAGGAGTAGGGATGGTGATGGGGATGGTGGTCTTAGATGATAATAATGAAGAAGAATAGGAAAAAAAAAGGCTGGAGTGGGGGATGACAGCCATGGGGAGCTGGTGTTCGACCGTAGAGGGTATTGGTGATGAAGAAGGAGAAGAGGAGGAGGAGTGTTATGGTGGTGTTCGATGGAGGTGGTGTGCTGTTAAGAAAATAAGTGAGGGAGAGAGAGAAATATATGTGTGTGTGGTGTGTGTGTTATTATAGGGAGGAGAGAGAAATATTTGTGCGAATTAGGGCCGGCCACAGGGGGAGGTTGTGTGAGTGAGTGCTAGGAATGGGTGGTTGGGATTGGATAGGAGTGGAATGAAGGCTTGGAATAAATATAGTAAAAATAGGTCATCCTTTAGGAAATTAAATCAATGGAGTTGTCATTGAAATATTTGAATGGATATACTTGGTGCTTGACATTTTGTAGAGAAAAATAGTGTGTGGGTATTCATAAAGGGGGCAACATGAAACTTGGGTTGGGTTCAGTTGAGCCGGGTCGGGTAAAACAGACTTGGTACAATAAACGGATTAATTTTAGGTATTTATGATCATGGATAAATAAGTAGCATGTGGGGGCTCAAATAAATGGGACACAAGTGTCATGTAGGTAGTAGGCTCAAAATTGGTCAAAACCATATATTGGATCGACTAGGTTGGATCGATGTCGGGTCCCAAAATTAAATTGGAAGTCAGGTCACATTTACGGTGGCTAATTAATTGGCCTAAATTGACCCAAAAGTTGTACGAAGCAAATGAAGCACAAGATGGTGTGTCTGAGTGGGACATGAAGGTGATGGATGTAGGGCGTCTCGAGTAGATCATGCGTGAGAAGTTGGTTTCGAGAAAATGACTAGTCTGGTGCTCCTAAATTAAAAGTCACGGTACCGTGCATATGATGATCAAAGATAAAAGGAAAACCTATTAATATTTATTTAATTATCAAATGGTCTAAATTGACCAGAAGTTGTTTGAAGCAAAAAGAGTACAAGGAACAAGTTTGGGTGGGACACGATATATCAACATGAAGGTAATCTTGTCTACTATACACTGATGAAGAGAGTTTCCAGATATTGGCATCTCTGACGCTCGAGAAGTCAAAGTCACGGAAAAGAACAATAAATCAAATAAAATATATTGCAAATAATTGATTTATAAAATTAAAAAAAAACCCAAAATTCAGGGGGCTTACATCCTACCCACCTTATAAAAATTTTGTCCTCGAAATTAAAATCATCCAATAGGTTAAGTTAAGGTATGCAACTGCTATGGCTACAGTACCCAATCTGCTAACCTTGTGATCATCTATGATGTTTCTCTCTACAGATATTTTGGTTCAGGTTCAACTATGTTCTTTTCTTATAAAATACTTTTATTTTTACCCTTTAGAGACTTCATATCAGTAAGAGCCTTTACGTATATTCTAAGATATAGGTCATCCTAGAGATATGTATATATATATATTTTATAATATATAATATATATAATATATATATATATATATTTTCTAATATATATATATATATATATATATAATAATATATATATATTTTATTTATAAAAAAATATATATATATATATTATATTATATATATATATATATATATATATATATATATATATATATATAATATATCAACAATGCTTGGCCATCAACCAAAATTCTAATCTCAAAGCAAAAAGTTTGTTCCCTTATCCTATATCATTCCACATATTGATCTACCCTCCAATCATATGTAAATGGCTTGTAGATAACCAATAATCACTTGGTCATCAATGTCCTACAATGCTCAACCCTCGAATCTAAGCACAAGATTCTAATCCTTAATCCGTAGTCACAACAATACAATCTTCATTACTCCATTTAAGATATCCTATAATCAACCTATACTATCAAACTAATCATTATTAATGGTTTCTAAGTCCACTATAGTCAGTCACTCATATATGTCCTATAAGCTTAATCTAACAAATCCCCAAGAAAATATACTCTCACATTCACATAATAACATATTTATAGTTATAAAAATTTGCTAACGAGGTTTGGCTGTTTCAGTCATCTAATTAAATAGAAGGTAACAAGGGCCTAAGACTGGGTCGAGCAATCCATATCAGTATTCAGACAAGTTAAGTGTCAAGCAAGACAGGAAAGATTGTCAAAATATTTCCAAGAATTGTACAAGGCCAACGAGAAGCATAGGACGTAGCCAAAGTAAAACTCAAGAACCATATACCTCCGTAATTATGTCACATGAAGTTATTATCGCGCTAGTGTGCATCAGGCTACGATTAACTTCCTTGTTCCATAATACGACGGATGGCTGTAGTGCACAGCTGTCACGCCAGATAATATAGGTTCCTGAACATAACTTGGCCAAATCCGTAAAATATTTCCCAACTAACTTTTGCCAATAAAGGAGAAGATGTTAGTCAAAATGCTTAGGGTGTGGTCCAAGTAGAATTCGAGAAACATATTTAACCATGATACCGTTATCCGAAGTCATGCCCCGCCAGTATTTCTCTGGATGCAAACTCCCGATTCTGTAATACAAGGATAAATTACTTTTTGAACTTTTCTTGAACCAATCCATGAGGTACTTTCAACAATTACCGGGAAGGACAAGAAGAATTACCCAAGAGGTTAGCAAAGAAGAGTTTAGTCAAATCATAGGAAAGATGGAACAGAAACAATCATGTTGAGAAAATCCTAATCGTGGCTGTAGATAGACAAAGTTAACCAAGACTGTGAAGAATGATGATAAGAATTTGTTCTTGCTCATCCAGTAATAATAAAGTGATCCGATTTAAGATATAATTTGATAACCATACACGTCTTCCTGAAATTATGCTACCAGAATTTTTGTACGTCAGTAAGCATAGCTGCAATAAATGATAGAGTCCATAACTATGGTATACACCATAAAATTATGTCGTCTGGAATTCTTACCACGCCAACCGGTATGGCAGCAAGAAAATCCAAATTCCATAACTAGGATAAGCATATCTAAAATCAGGCTCTATGTACTTGTCATGCTAGCTAGTATGATGGCGATAAATTCTAAACTCCATAAATAAAGCAGACATTTACCTTATCAGGATATACCTTAATTCAATCCATAAAATTTATCTCGATGCAAGATCAAGTCAATAACAAAAATCAGGAATCAAAGTCAACGATAAATCAAGGAAGAGTAAATGGAGACAAGCGAAAACAAGTTTCGAGATAGGGTTTAGAAAAAGATTCACAAGGGTTATCCCAAAGATATTATCTAGGTCGAAATTAAAAATTCCTTGAAAATAGTCTAAAGCAAATCCCAACAAAATGGTTATAGGTTCAACTTCTACTTCCTAGTTCTCTCAAGGGTCCATAGACATCCTAGAATAAATTTTAATAACTGGCAGATATTCAAGATCAGGACGAGCGAAAGCAAGTGGGAATAGACTCAAGAGTTTTAAGATTCTCAGGGGTTATCCCTGGAATCTATCAAAAGTTCCTAACTGTGATTTAGCAACTCCTATTATAACCTAGAACCTATATCCTAATAGCAAGCTCGTAGCAGCGCTCTAAGTCAAGCACCACTATGACATTGCACTATTTGCGACTCTGACCTGTATGGGCCACCACAAAAATGTGTCACGACCCGCACCCGGATATACGGATACAAATACATAGGCCACGTCCAACCTACGTCGTAGAATCGACGGTAGAACGCTGTATAGGTCTACTAGAAAGTATAGCATCTAGACACAATATATATGTATATGTCATCTCCGTACGGAGGTATATAATCTCAACTCAATCACAAGACATCTAGGGAAGATAGGCACGAATATCATAAAGATATGATGGAAATATAAGTACAAAATAGAAGCAAAGTCACAAACGTAGTAGAGAGTCAAAAACATAACATAATGTCCCAAACACAAATATAATATAAGTCTCAATACTAGCTGGCTCGCAGTCCAGACAAACCTATCTAGCAAATCTAAATAAGTGCTATATCATCTATGGGCTCTAGCGGTAATGTCTCATCAAAGTCTCTATCCTGGCCATACCCGTAAAAGGTAGAGCAATCAGCCAACATGTCCTCTGTAAACATCAACGGTTATCCTATCAGGAAAATGAGCAAGTACACCTCCAACAACAGTTTCATAGTATTGACAGAGGCTATAAGAGACAATCATAATGGAATACAAGATGATATATCAAGACTGTAAGTAAAACATGATATATAAACTGGAAAACATGTCAGGGTGTAATATAGAGGAAAGTAAATCCGTACAAGAATATCTAATGTATAATCTAAACATAAAATGTGTCTTGAGATATTATAGCATTATATGATCGGCTTGGAAAACCGGACAGGCTATCCACTTGGCCCGACAATTACAAGAAAATCTCTGGAAAGGGTCATGTCGGCCAACCTGGATAACGAGCACAAGAAATAAGACTCGCTACACTCTACGTTCAGTGACGGTGACGCAAGCACAAGAATATAGTGACAGGGTAGCTTTGATCATATAACCTATAATAACTCCCCATCCCCGAATAGTATATGGATCTGGACATAGCACGTCATGACACGGGATTCCATAAGAGGGTAGCTATTCCCTCTCAGGAATCGGTGTCTATACAGGTACAAGAAATAAGACAAAAAATGTACCAATATACCAAGAAAGTCCAGGAATAACATCCTATGCCAGGATCCAGAGTATACTAGTCCGTGTACCATCGTGACGAGAATCAAGTAAAATACTATAACTGAATCAGATACAGAAAATATCAAGACAAGGAACAACTATCAGAGAATGTACTCGCATGCAGTCCTGAGCTATCAAATGGGGTCGATGCTCAGAGTGATGTCATGAACCTAAAGATGAGATATAAATATATATAAGCTAATTAGGGTTCAACAGTGTTAGGCATGATTATATAGTATAAGCTATGTAATCTAGGTCAATCTCAGTCCAACTAAGTCAAACTAGGTCACACTGAGTCAAAGGATGACTTACAGTTGACTTTTGATCAACTGGTCGACTCTAGTCAACTCTGGTCAACTTAGGTCAAACTAGGCTAATGTTGACTAACAGTTGACTTTGGTCAACTGGTCAACTCTAGTAAAGTTCTAGACATTTATAGGCCAAGTGTTGACTGATAGTTGACTTTTGGTTAAAGCATTCAAACTTGGTCAACCGAGGTCAAAACTAGCCTCAGCATACTATTCCTAATATGTACCTACCAAGATACCATATATCTTGGTCAAACAGGATCAACTCTAATCTAAGAATTAAAATATCAAGTTGTACCTCGTTATTAGTACATCAAAACCTACGATACGCAAATCGAGATAAGATAATCAACGGTAAGGTTAATAATCTTATCACAGTGATCCACATGATCATCTTGTCAATTTCACCGATGTGAGATCACTAGAATCGACTGATCTCAGTTTCGTTGTACTAATTTTGAAATACGAACTTAATAAGAATAAATTATAATAAAGGTTAATACACAGAGAATTATCTACAAACATTGTCGGATGATGAAACAAAATCATCAACGTGTCCAGAATGGTCAAATCAGCTAGGACAGCCTATCCATAAGTCCAATTTGGACACAGGGGCAAAAATATAATTTCGGGTCAAAACGGTGTCCGTGTCGGATCCGCTTTGCACCAAAAAATGTGCAAGGATACTAGTCCACAAAACCTAACAAATTATATGTCCACGAATCCAGAATGACGATAGGAACCCAACGGTATATCCAGAATTGGATTCCGTTGACCCGATCTCAAATTGGTCCGATGACCAGAACATTAAAATTTTGATTTGCACGGAAAAGCGTATCGGAGCCAATGTCTTCAAAACTCTGCAAATTATATGTCAACGAGTCTAGAATGACGATACGAACTCAACGATATATCCGGAATTGGATTCCGATGAGCCGATCTCAAAATGACCCGTTGACTCGATCTGTAGGGCCTGCTTTGCACCGAAATGCGTGCGAGGGCCCACGTCCCCTAAATCTAACAAACTTTATATGAAAATGTGCCAGAACGATTCCACGAGTCTAGTGGCGGTGTCATAAATTGAATCCAGAGTCTCGGATTCAAAATTAGAATTTTATAACTTAGAAATAACGAATTCGGACGGCCAACTTTGGCATCAAATTCAACCAACCAAACTAGCTCACAATGAAACAAAATTGAAAAGGCAAGAAGAGGGTTATACCAGCCGTGCACAGAAACTGGTGGCACGCCAAACGGAGCTACGATGGAGGAGATACGAACTAACGAAGTTGGCTTTACAAAACTGTCCAAAAATTATAGAATTAAAACGGTCAACTTGGCGGCCGATTTTAATGTATCAAACGACAAAATTAACGGACGAAACTTGGGGGAGTGAAGAGGGATATACTGAGATTGTGACGGAGCATAGAGTTCGCCGATCCAACGGTCGAATTTCTCGGAACACGTGCACGAAGTCGCAACGACGAGGCGCACATTCTAAATTTCGTTCGCGCACTCGTCGACGGGATTCCGTGCAAAATGCACGAATCGACTATGTATCGTGCCGGGGAGGTGGGCGATAGCCTGGAGGAGTTCGTCGGGGGCCTGCCCGGGGGTTCACACGGCCAAGGGGGCTCATCGGCGGTGGCGGTGGCCGCGGCGGCGCGCGTTGGCCGGCTGCGACGTGTGGCTGCAGCTGCCTGTGCGCTGCAGTTGCTACTGCTGCACTGCTGCTGCTGCTACTCGCTGCTGCATCGCGCTGAGGGAAGGAAGGAAGAGGATAAGGAGTGAGGAGAAGAATAGAATAGTGGTGGTGGTTGATGGTGATGGTGGTGGCAGTTGACGGTGGTTCGGGATGGAGGTGATGAAGGAGTAGGGATAGTGATAGGGTTGGTTGTGTTAGATGATGATGATGATGATGATGATGAAGATGAGGATAAAGGGGATGGAGAGGGGGATATTGGCCATGGAGAGCTGGTGTTCGGCCATGGAGGCTATTGGTGATGAAGAAGGAGAAGAGGAGGAGGAGTATTGTGGTGGTGTTCGGTGGGGGTGGTGTGTTGTTGAGAAAATAAGAGACAGAGAGAGAAATATGTGTGTGTGTGTGTGTGTGTGTGTGTGTGTGTGTTATTAAAGGGAGGAGAGAGAGAGAGAAATATTTGTGGGAATTAGGGCCGGCCATAGGGGGAGTTGTGTGAGTGAGTGATAGGAATGGGTGGTTGGGATTGAATAGGAGTGGAATGAAGGCTTGGATTAAATGTAGTAAAATAGGTCATCCTTTAGGAAATTAAATCATTGGAGTTGTCATTGAAATATTTGAATGGATATACTAGGTGCTTGATATTTTGTAGAGAAAAATAGTGTGTGGGTATTCATGAAGGGGACAACATGAAACTTGGGTTGGGTTCAGTTGAGCCGGGTCGGGTCAAAACAGACTTGGTACAATAAACAGATTAAATTTAGGTATTTATGATCATGGATAAATAAGTATCATGTGGGGGCTCAAATAAATGGGACACAAGTGTCATGTGGGTAGTAGGCTCAAAATTGGTCAAAATCATATATTGGGTCGACTAGGTTGGATCGATATCGGGTCTCGAAATTAAATTAGAAGTCATGTCACATTTTACGGTGGATAATTAATTGGCCTAAATTGACCCAAAAGTTGTGCGAAGCAAATGAAGCACAAGATGGTGTGTCTGAGTGGGACACGAAGGTCATGGATGTAGGGTGTCTCGAGTAGATCATGCATGAAAAGTTTGTTTCGAGAAAATGACTAGTCTGGTGCTCCTAAATTAAAAGTCACGGTAACGTGCATATGATGATCAAAGATAAAAGTAGAAAAATCAATTAATAATTATTTAATAATCAAAAGGTCTAAATTGACCCAAAGTTGCGTGAAGTAAAAAGAATACAAGGGAACAAGTTTGGGTTGGACATGATATATCAACATGAAGGTAATCTTGTCTACTGCACACTGATGAAGAGAGTTTCTAGAGATTGGCATATCTGACGCTCCAGAAGTCAAAGTCACGAAAAAGAACATTAAATCAAATAATAATCAAATAATAATATCGATTACAAATAATTGATTTATAAAATTAAAAAAATAAGCCCTAAATTCAGGGGGCTTATAGCTCCCAAAAAAGTTCTATAAGTCAAAAATGATGGTCCAACAATTGGGGCTGGGTACGAGAAGATATGTTATTATTGCAACGGATGCATGTTGTACTACAAGAAGAACGAAGACATAGAAAGTTGTAGCTTCTGTAATACAGATCGTTACAAGCCAGTGTAAGGAAAAGGAAAGTCAACTAGAAAACGACGTCCTTATAAGTATATACATTACTTGTCGATCACGAAGCGGTTGCAGAGGATGTATATGTCTCTGAATACAGCAGAACACATGACGTGGCATAACGAAGAACGCACAATGGACGATAGAAAATTATCACATCCTTCGGATGGAGAGGCATGGAAACATTTTGATTTGTGTCATCCAGATTTTGCTGCAGAGCCTAAAAATGTACTTCTGGGGCTATGTTCTGATGGTTTCGTCCCTTTCGGGCAGTCGGGATCTCAATACTCCTGCTGGCCGGTCATTTTTACTCCTTACAATCTGCCACCACGGATGTGTATGAAGACTCCTTATATGTTCTTGACAACTACCATACCCAGTCCCAAAAATCTGATGAAGAACATTGATATATATTTACAACCATTAGTGGATGAGCTAAAACAGTTGTAGGAGAACGGCGTCGCGACCTATGATATTTTCAGGAAACAGAACTTTCAGATAAGAGCTTCACTGATGTGGACAATCAATGATTTTTTAGCATACGGTATGCTGTCGGGATGAAGTACTCACGGCACCATGTCTTGTCCGATATGCATAGAAAATAGTAAGGCGTTCCGCTTTAAGCCTGGAGGAAAAACTTCTTTCTTTGACTGTCACCGTCAATTTCTGCTTCGGGATATTGTTGATTTATAATATATTGTCCCATACGATATGCATATTATAATGTTCAAATGTGAGTGGTTCGATACGACACCAAATATCGGTTGGCGAATCGATAAACAATTTGGATTCGTCGATATAAATTATCGCAGGAGGTATAGTGGGTTCGACACATTTGCGATAGCAAGTCAAGCTGTTCAAGTCTACTATACAAGCTACGCAAGGCGTCGTAGAATTGATTTGATTGGTGGACAGTATGCAAGATTAAATCTAGAAATACATTCTACGTTAGAGATCCAACATACGAAGAGGACCAGATCGAAAAGCCCCAATACTTGGGACAACAGTCGGATACCATGGATATTGAAGATATTATTGAGGAAAATAGAGGGGAGGAAGAGATTGATACACAAGACTTAGCTGTCAACCAGGGGAGAAAGAGGCGTCTTGTCCCAAGTATTGAGGCTGAAGAAGAAGAAGAACTTGATGAAGATCATGATACAGATGAAGTCGACGATGAGGATGAGGATGAAGACGAGGCCGAGGACGAAGACGATGAAGATGATTAGATTAATTATCAGTATATCTTAAAAACAGGTCATGGTGGTATATATATATATTTGTAAAGGCTAAAAATCAAGCTGCGCCACCTATTAAAGTATTCGATTATCAAATGGCGCCAAATCATTACATTACGCCAAACCATCAAGTTGCACAGCATCAGGTTGCGCCAACATCTGGTTACCCTGGAGTCTAGTTACGCGAGCACCACGTGGCACACTTCCTCGAGAAGCTGTAACGACATCATCATTACTTGACAACTGACAGCACGGAGATTAAAAAAATTAATTCGAATCCCGCACAACGCGACGCTCGAGAAGATTTTATCAGCATGTAATTAATACTGACAACTAGTTCATGCAAGTCATTGTGTGGAACAAGAATTAATCAGTACAGCATAGGAGACCTAGTCAAAGGCGCCAGTTGTTGAGTTGCGTCTATACGCAGCCTGGCTAGTTGGCGCCACTTGATCAACTCTTATTTTTAAAATAGGGTGACGTGGCGCGCAAGCCACCAACTTCGCAGAGCATGCTCACTACACTGCCTACGACCACGCGCATCTCAATCAAATGATGCCACGCGTCCATAGCAGTTCGTGTAACCTCTCATACAAGTTGCTACATTGCGCCCATGTGCAACCTGATGAAGCTTGCACAAGGTGATCAAAAAGTGTTCATAACATAGTGATGTAGCGCGTAAGCCACTAACTTCACAGAATGTGCCCACTAAATTGCCAACGACCACGCACATCTTAATCAAATGATGCCACGTGTCCACAACAGTTAGTACAACTGTTCGCGCAAGTGAATAGGAGTCGTACAACCTTTAACGGCACAACCCAGAATAACTGCTAAACAGTTATTTCAAGAACTCTATAAATAGAGTTTCAAATCAATCTCAAAGCATCATGAGTGATCATAATCTCCTACTAAAGTACTAATACATCCTCCATAGGCTCGTGTCTTCAATATCACATTGTCCAAGTGATAAAGTGATCGTCTTCTGATCAGATTCCTATAGTTGTACATCCCCAGAAATTAATTGTACTATTGTACTCTTTTTTAAGTTTATAACGAAAGAATTTTTTGTTCTTGCAAACAAAATGGCGACTCTGTAGGGGATGAATTTCTCCTCCGACGAGAAAGTGACAACTCAATGTGATACCGCATCAATCGGCAAGACGCAGAAGACCCTGGTCGTTCAAGTCTACCAGACAGCCTACGAGGCCATGATCAATACTGGGGGTGCCAAGCACACTGCTGCCACTGTTAAGAGTAAGACGAGCTCTGTTTGGACTCCAAAGTCCTCGACGGCACAATCCCCTGCCACTGTGCAACTTGTGTACATCACTGTGTTGGCGCAATCTAAGGGAGACAGTCTTTTGGCTAATCCCACCACTTCTTCGATTCTAAAAACGAAGAAGACTTTGTCTCGACACACTGCTGTCCAAAACTAGGGCAAGCACCTTTGGTCTTTTCTTTTCTGGCGCAACCTGCACCTGTTCTTGCTTCTGCACAACTTTCATCCATCACTGCTTTGGCACAACCTTAGGGAAACAACTTTTTGGCTAACCCCTCTATTTTTCTGATTTTTAAATTGAAGAAAACTTCGTCTCGACACACTACTGGACAAAACAAAGGAAAGCACCCTTTGGCCTTTTACTCCCTGGCACAACCTGCGCATATTCCTGCTCCGGTAGAACTTGCGCATGTTCATGCTCTGGCGCAACCAGCACATACTTCTGCACTAGCACAACGTAAAGAGAAACATTGTTTAGTGGCTCCCTCTTTGCCACAAAACCAGATGTTTAGTGAGAAATCACTAAATCAAGGAAAATGCTCTTTAGCTTTTCTTCATTCTGTTCGAGTCATTAACTAGGTTTAAAGTACTGCTAATTCAGATAGGAATTCTATTCTCCTTAACAAAGGCAACTAAATCTCTGTCGGGAAGATGGGTTCTATTCAGAATAAACTTTCCACGCAAAAGGGTATTATGCCTATTCTAAAGAGGTCAGGGCAGGATCTTCCAGCCCTATGTATTTCAAGATCCCGACAAGGCAAATTGCTAGTATCTCAACTAGATGCACAAGTAGCTCACCTATCAGACTTACGCACCTATCAACAGATGCCAATTAGGGTCATTCTCGGGAAATCACAAGATGTATCAAACGCAACCTGTACCAGTTGCTAACTCGCGCCAGAGGAAGAATTCTGAGGTAAAAAATCCTGAGACTTATGCTAACCAGCTTAGCACGTCCTTGCACACTCAAGGTACGGGACACCTCATGAACAAGAACTATGTCCCGAATATCGTCAAGGACTACATTCCTGTAACTTCTTCTTGTCCTGTTAGTGACCTCCGTGAACTCTTGATACAAAAGCGGAAGGTTGTAAATCCATCCCGTCCAGCGGTGGACTAACAACATCATTGCAATCACCACCATGAAGTTGTCATCAAATGCTGCTGTCAATCAGCCAAGCGGTTCGTCTGTGACCTTTTGAATTATGTTCAGACTCCTGAACCAATCCTAGTTGACGAAGATGAATTACTCTATGCTTCTGTCAATATGGCATCTCGAAGCACTGGAGGTAGAAAACGTCCAAGATGTAATGCATCCCGCAATCCCAGTCAACAGTACTTAGATCGGATCCATAAATCCAATGAAGGAGTATACCAATAGACTAGATCAAGAAGCCGAGAAATAATCAGTCAAAGGAATCTTCTTTCCGACCAAGATACAATCGGTCAAAGGAATCTTCTTGATTCTAACCAAGATTCCTTTAGTCAAAAAGACATCCCTGTCATTCATTCTGGGGGTAGTTCTTTATATGACTTTGATGCTGACAGTGACAGTTCTGAAAGAACCATCCTCTCCACTAGATCATCTTCAAAGGCTAGAGAAGTGACTGCTTATGCCATCACAGAAGATTAAGATACTTCCAATTCTACCAGTCAAGAGCATAGAATTGCTGCTTTGGAGGCTAGTTTGAAGAACATTGCTGAGATAATGACAGGCATGCATGTTGTGATCATGGCACAACATACAGTTCCATCGGTCGCGAGTTCGATTCCGACTCAGGAACCTGTAACAACATCAGCTCCCATCAATATTGATCTGGGGGTACAGTCTCCTCACACCGTTTCCATTCCTGTACAGGCTATTCCAAGTCAATCTGGTGCAAGGGGTGGTACCTATCATACAGTACCCCCTCCTAACCTATCAAATCAATCTACTCCTCCACAATCAACGGGAGATACCAATAAGGCCGTAAAACTTTTACGTACTCAATTTGAAGATTTTAAACAGATGGATGGCCTGCAGAAGCTTGGAATCAAACATCCCTATCCCATAGAATGAAAAGAGGTCCAATTTCCTCATAAATACAAACCCCCTACTATTATGTTGTTTGATGGCAGCACGTCTCCAAGTCAACACCTCAATCACTTTGAAGTAATAACTGATCAACTTCAACCAAATGATGCTCTTCTTACTAGAGTATTTGTCGGCTGTTTAGTTGGTGCAGCATATGACTGGTATCGTAATTTATCAGATGGTTGTATAACCTCTTTCGCTGGCTTCAAACAAATGTTCTTGGAATGATTTTATAAGGGAACCAACGACATGACTATGTCTGCTCTCGTCAAAATCAAACAATGACATAATGAAACTACTGAACGTTTTATTAAATAATTCTGCCGTGAAGCACTCAAAATGCCTCTCAGAACCCCAGATGCTTTGACTATAGACAATTGCAAATCAAACCTGTTGCCTATAATCAGCATGTGGACAGGATCAACACAATTCCAAGATTGGCCTTACTTCATAGTGAATGCCAAAGCCGCAGAAGAGAGCGCTGACAAGTTCAATCAATTAGGTATTTAAATGCTTAATCTTGACAAAGATGAACATGCTACACCAAATAATAGTGGCCGTCAGAACAATGTAAATCAGCCATCAATGTAAATCAGCCAATATCTACCCCAATAGTACCACCACAACGGACACCAGGTCCAAAAGAAGAATACACGTTTGATGAAGATGATATCATGAGTATCTTTGATTGTCTCACCAAGAGCAATAAACTTTAACTGCCAGAACTAAAACAGCCAGATGAAGTTAGTAAGACTGACCATCCTAAATATTGTGTTTACCACAGGTTTATTGGACTTCCAACTCGAGCATGCTATGTGCTCAAGGGTAAAATTCAGGAGACGATCAATTCCGGTGTAATTACTCTCCAACAAGACGAGAAAACTGTAATGGCTAATATCGTCTCTTTACAGTTTGGACATTTTCTAGCTCAACTTGTGTAGGACGGTGTCATCCCCATCCCGAGAACTACTCTGGAGATTGTTAATCTTCCACCTGCACGAACTGATCGTCTTGTTTCTATATCTACTAATAAAGGGGAAATTATATGGATCCATCCAGATTGAGTGGCGAACTTCGAAACACCATCTTCTTCCACCAAGTCTAAGAAGGCCACTAAAAATAAATCATGTCATATAATTTTATTTGGTGAACATTATCTTCCACCTTTAACTGCTACCTTCATCTCGGAAGCAGATAATCTTTTTTCTTCTTTCCCTGCTGAGACAATATTGTCAAAATTAGAAGCCAAATACCAACTAGCTTTCCATCTGTATAGTCCACAATCTCATGAACTACTGACAAAAATAGGATATGACCTACAAAAGGCTTCTGGTTTGAACCATGGAAAGGGATCTTTTGTACCTCTTTTCCTATGTCTTTCTCACAACCAATCTCAGGTTGGTTTGGGATACTGGACGAACTCTCCATCTTGTCAAAAGAAACCTTTCAGAAACAAGATCCTTGCAAAGAGTTACAATATGGTATCCTTTGAACCTGTATCCGAAGAAGAAGTCTTAACTGGTACCAGGTCTGGAAAACCTTACCTAAGAGACTATTCAGAAGGTCAGAAAAACCCTGCTCCAGCCCTGGAGGCTCCTCAAGCACCATCTTCTCCTGTTGCTAATGTTCCATCAGCTTTATCACCTCCAATAGAGCCAACTCTTTCTAAACCGACGACAGTCGACAAAGGAAAACAGTCTGTCTGTTTTGATAAATTACTAAAGAAGAGTCCAATATTGGGACTTGAAAAGCCGTATAACTTTGATATACTGGCTTAGCTGGCTAATACCCCAGCTAGATTGTCAATTTTTGAGCTTCTCCGTCTTTCGAAGGAGACTCGAGAAACATTGAGTGAAGCTTTGATGCAAGCTGATACGTGCCTAACATTTCTCAAGAAGCCAGAAGAAGAGCCTATAACATGCCTTCATTGTCATAGTGTGATGGAGCTGATGCCAAATATCACCTTTACACTAGATGACATATTGTTGGAAGATAATCACCATGACCGACCCCTCTACTTCACGGGATATGTCGATACCATGAAGGTTGATCACATTTTGATCGATCCTGGGTCTGCACTTAGCAACATGCCAAAGACTCTACTAGATGCATTAAAGATTCCTGTACACAATCTTTCAACAACCATCACGACAATCTTGGGATTTAATTCTAGAAGAAGTGAACCTTTGGGAAAGATCCGCTTGAAAGTTCAAATAGGCAATCTTCGTACAAAGATTACTTTCTACGTGATCGATAATCATGGTTCTTATAATGCTTTGCTGGAAAGACCCTTTCTGCATGAGCATAATATTGTACCATCAACTTTACAACAATACTTCAAATATATGGATGTCAATGGAAAAGTCCAAAAGGAAGTAGCCGACCTAAATCCTTTCAGGGGCATTGAAGCATATTTTACGGACTCTCGGATGTACAAGGAGGAGTTCATGAAAGTTGTATTAGCGATAGATAGTGAGAAAGATCATAAACATAATTCAAAAGATGTTCTCATGATCCCCGTCAAAGGACGTGCTACTTGTCCCTCTTCTTCTCAGACATTAACTATACATCTTTCCTCTCATAACAAACAGCCTCCTGAAGTAGAAAGGGAACAAAGGGTGCTCACCTCTTTTGAGCCTCTTTTTATCGACCTTCGTCGTAACAATCCTTCGCCTTCTCCTTATCCTCCTCTAGTCATCAACCTTACTAAGCCTTCTGTTAAGGCTAAGAATTATGTTGTAAATGATGATGTACAAATTAATACAGTAGCATCTCCTTTACAGTATAATGATGTTCTTTATTATACTCGATGTTATTTAAAAATGTTAGATAACTTCGAACCACTGACCATAGAAGCAGTTGAAGCTTCCTAAAACGAAGTATTGCTCGAGCCAATACAGGACTCCTTCTTCTTAGTTCCTTCCAGGAAAAAAGATGAACTTCCTACACTTTTTAGTAAAGGAACGGAACAGAAGATCATGGTCGATAGTGAACAAAAAAATCATAATAACGGAAGACTTCAAATACATCATTATAGTCAGCAATCAAAAGATATCATTCAAAAGATGGGCTATAATTTTAAAGTTGGTCTCAATGGCGGCACAAGAAGGAAAACTTCTATTCGTATTCCTGCTTCGAAAGGAAAATCACAATAATACTACAGCAAAATGAAGTAGGAATTAGATTATACTTCACCAATTCTGACCCAAGAAGCTTCTGAAACCGATGAAGAAGAATGATCTAACTCTTCTGATTCTGTCTTATGGGATTTACTCAAGATGAATCCCACCAAGTCATTCCTGGGAGTCTCTAGTGGCAAATTTTTTGGATTCTTTATTATCTCTAAAGGTATACACATTGACCCTGAGAAAATCAAAGCCATTCAAGAGATGCATCCTCCATGTAACCTAGAAAAGCTACGAGGATTCCAGGGACGGCTTGCATATATCAGAAGATTCATCTCAAATCTCTCTGGACGCTATAGACCATTCACTCAACTCATGAAGAAAGATGTATCTTTTGTTTGGACTGAAGAATGTCGATAAGCATTTGAAGACATAAAGCGGTACTTGATGAACCCTCCAGTTCTAGTAGCTCCAGTATCAGGGATACCCTTCCTGATGTATGTTCAAGCAATGGACCATTCCTTAGGTGCTTTATTAGCTCAGAAGAATAAGGAAGGTCATGAACAGACTATCTAATACCTTAGCCGTACAATGATTAGAGCTGAGCATCGATACACTCCAGTAGAAAAAGAATGTCTAGCTTTGATGTTTGCTGTTCAAAAGACGAGACATTATATCATTGGCCTAACTATTCATGTTATTTCTAGAGTTAACCCTCTTCGGGTCCTGATGAAGAAGCCCAGTACACTCAATTCCAGGCTTGAAACATGGGCCATATTGTTAGCACAATATGATATGGTTTATGTTCCTTAAAAGTCGTTAAAGGTCAAGCCCTTGCTGACTTTCTTCCAGCTCATCTAATTCCCGAAACGTCTAAACTCTACGACTAGATTCCAGACGAAACTTTGGAGTCCAACATAATTTCAGAAGAAACTCTTATATGGCATCTATTCTTTGATGGTGCTTCCAGAATCAGACCAAAAGGTGCTATTATTGCTGGAGTCGGAATCATCCTCGTCTCACCAGAAGGGTTAGCTATTCAAAAAGCTTATTCTTTAGATGAGTCATGTTCCAATAATGTGCCTGAATACAATGCTCTACTCATTGGTCTCCAATTGGCTAAATAATTAGATATTGAGTATCTTAAAGTTTACGGAGACTCCAAACTGATTGGCAATAAATTTAGAGCCACATACGAAGTTCGACATCAAGATCTGGTCCCATATCATGATGCAGCGATCAGAATGGCTACTTTATTCAAAGGCTTCTTCATCGAGCATAAACGCCGAGTGTGTAACATGAAAGCTGATGCACTCGCTAATCTTGTAGCAGTATTAGCAATTCTAGTAAGAAGGCAACAAATGATTGTCATCACTAATAGAGAGTTATTTTTTGTCGAGAATAACTTAAATATTGAAGTTAACAACTCAAACATAGAATTCAACAATTCAGTTGAAATTTGTGCCATCAGTGAAGACTGGAGGGCTCTTTTCATAGACTTCGTGGTCCATGATATCCTAACCGAAGATCCGAATGAGGCTACAACAATTCATCGGCGGCCACTCAGATTTTATTATAATCATACTACAAAGACACTCTATCGAAGAACATTTGACGGTTTACTCCTACGCGATCTTACGGAAGAAGAAGCAAAACAAAAATTCGTGAAGCTCATGATGGTGTTTGTGGCACACATCAACCTGGTCCTAAGTTACAGGATCATAGTCGCCGTATTGGCTACTATTGGCCCTCAATGATATCTGATGCAATAGAGTATGCAAGGAAGTGTCGAGCATGACAAATGCATGCTGACTTTAACCATCAACCATCAAAATTTCTTCATCCGACGGCAGCATCTTGGCCCTTTGAAGTTTGGGTATAGATTTCATTCGTCCTATCAACCCTCCCTCGTCTCGAGGACATCTGTTCATATTGGCCATAACCGATTACTTCTCAAAGTGGGCTGAAGCTATACCTCTAGCTGAAGTCAAGACAAGCAGCGTTATCAATTTTATTAAGCATCATATGATATACAGATTCGGTGTTCCTCGGCAAATTATTTATGATAATGGGCCATAATTCATCAGTCAGAAGTTTACTCGATTTTACGATGACAACAGGATCAATAATATTGCTTCTACAGCTTATAATCCTGCAGCTAACGGGTTGGCAGAAGCATTTAACAAGACCATCATCAAACTCCTCAAGAAGTTTGTTTCTACCAATAAACAAAACTGGAGTGAAAAGCTTGGAGAATGTCTGTGGGCTTACCGTACTACTATACGTACTACTACAGGTTGCACACATTTCTCATTAGTATGTGCATGACTCGGCCACAGTCTTACCCTTCTCAGCAGCAGAGCGCTTGGGTGCCATTGCTGTCGATCGAAGTTCTCAAAGATCAGGAAAAATGAAAAAAAGATATAGTTTTTCTTGAGTTATCTTAAACGATGGTGAAGAATGAAAAACCTAAAGTGTACGGCTATTTATAGCCCAAAACGATTACGCAATCTATGATGAGGAATCGGGCTCGAGTTGACTGGTGCAACCCAGGCAGTAAACCAGCACAATCCAAATAAAACTAGCATAATTCAAAGTATTCCAAAACTCTGAAGTATTTTCAAGCTTCGAAAACTTTGAAGGAGGTCTTGTAGAGGCTAAAAATCAAGCTGCATCCCCTATTAAATTGTTCGATCATCAAACGGCTCCAAATTATTACATTGTGCCAAACCCTCAAGTTGTGCAGCATTAGGTTTCGCCAACATCTAGTTGCACTGGAGTCTGGTTATGCGAGCGCCATGAGGCGCACTTCCTCAAGAAGCTGTAACGGCATCATTATTACCTGACAACTGACAGTACGGAGATTAAGGAAAATCTATTCGAATCCCGCGCAACACGGCGCTCGAGAAGATTTTTTCAACATGTAATTAATGCTGACAGCTGGTTCACGCAAGTTATTATATGGCACAAGAATTAATCAGTATAGCACAGGAGACCTAGTCAAAGGCACCAGTTGTTGAGTTGTGCCTATGCCCAGCCTGGCTAGTTGGCGCCACTTGATCAACTCTTATTTCAAAAGCAGATGACGTGGCGTGCAAGCCACCAACTTCGCAGAGCGTGCTCACTATACTACCTAAGACCACGCGGATCTCAATCGAAAGATGCCACGCGTCCATAGAAGTTGGTGCAACCTCTCGCACAAGTTGCTATATTGTGCCCATGTGCAACCTGATAAAACTCGTACAAGATGATCAAATAGTGTTCAGAACAGAGTGACATGGCACGCAAGCCACTAACTTCGTAGAACGTATCCACTATACTGCCCACGACCACGCGTATCTCAATCAAATGATGCCACGCGTCCACAACAGTTAGTGCAACTGTTCGCGCAAGTGAATAGGAGGCGCGCAACATGAAGTGCGCACAACCTAGAATAACTGCTAAACAGTTATTTCAAGAACTCTATAAATAGAGTTTCAAATCAATCTCAAAGCATCAAGAGTGATCATAATCTCCTACTAAAGTGCTGTTGCATCCTCCAGAGGCTCGTGTCTTCGATATCACATCGTCCAAGAGATAAAGTGATCGTCTTCTGATGAGATTCCTATAGTTGTACTTTTCCAGAAATCATTTGTACTCTTGTACTCTTTCCAAAGTTTGTAACAATGAATTTTTTGTTCTTGCAAACAATATTATACTATTTTCTACTTATTGTAATATTTTTTTTACAGATATCACTCCTAGTCCTTTTCGACATGACGGCACTCGTCGCCCTGCTGGTAGTGTATATATTTTATTTTAGTTTTATATTCATGTATACTTCTATATTATTAATTATGTTTATGTGTTCTATTTATAGGTCATGGTGGCTAGCACTCGTCGTAGTGGTGGTGCTGGTCGTGGTGCTGGTGGTGGTACTGGTGGTCCTGGTCGTGGGCGTGGTAGTGGTGGTGGTGGTGGTGGTGGTAGTGGTCGTGGTCACCTTTAACATTCCCGGGATCTGACCCCATCTAGCGATCCCGACCCGGAGAGAACCCCGGGCACAGACTCATCCCGCCGTCGATCTACCCCGGAGCTATCATCACCTTCGTCGAGGCTTGCGACTACACCCCTTAACGGATCCGTTCCGCAAGCGGATCTACCAGTTACTTTACGGTAGGCCCCGGAGTACCCCAGAACTCAGTTACATCCGGTTACTGGTGAGTACATGTGCGGAGCCGCAGATCCTCCGACGTCACCAGAGAGGCCGATGGGCGAGTTCCGACGAGAGCTATGGTGCGCTGGTGTATCGTAAGTAAATTTTAGTTAATTTATTAAATTTGTTTCATTTATTCAAGTTAATAATCCAATCGTTGCTTCTTTGTAGGTTTTTTCGTAGGATGTTGCCAGGATTCTAGGTCACATTATCCAGGATAACTACCATGGCCCCTACCTTAATTTTTCTGAGGTGCCCCTGGACTTGCAGTACGCCTAGCTCGACGAGATGAGGGTATATATATATATATATATATATATATATATATATATATATATATATATATATATATATATATTATTTTTATTTTTGAAAAAAAACCCCTTTTTATTAATCAAGGCTCAAAATGTCGAAGCCTGAAGAGTGTACAAGGCAAAAAGCCTGAAACCACCAAAAAGAAAGACAGGGGGACGACCGCGCCCGCCAAAACTAACAGAAGGGAGGTTGCCAGAATGCTGGTGGGCTGTGGGAGCACAGTGAACTCCTTTTGCGGCATTGCCGATGAATTTCTCGAATTAGCTGCTCGGCGGAGTATTGGTGGCCCTCGTATCTCGCTTTGTTACCATTATTCCAAATTGCCCAGGTGGCGGCCGCTGCTACGATCTGGTGGCCGTGGGACGCGACTCCCCAGAGGGCCAGAAGATCGTTAAAGCACCCGTCTCCTAGATTGATGTTGTAGATGTGGTTGAGGATGCTCCAGATTTGGTCAGAGAGGCTTTCCTCCCGGAAGATATGGTCAATAGTCTCCATCTGCTGCTCGTCGCAACAATTATAAGCTGACGCCAGGCTAAAGCCGATGGAGTTAAGGATCTCGTCGGTTGGCAATTTCTTTCTCATGACTCTCCACAGGAGGAAGGACAATTTCTTAGGGATACACGGTTGCCAGTAACGCGCCATGAAGTGCTCTTGCCCATTCTCGTGGATCGCAGATCTTGCCGATCGTACTGAGAATACTCCGGAAGCTTCCAACAACCATCTCAGCTTGTCCGCGTCGGACCCAATGATAAGTCTGTGCTGATGAATGCTGTCGACCGTTTCGATGCCAGACCATTCGCGAATCTGGTCCCAATTCTATTCGTTATTAGTGTGGTTCCACAGGTCTTTGATCCTGCTGTTGTTCGGGGAGCCAGAAATGTTTGGGATAAGGCTGTCACCGATCCATCTTTCCAGGAAGAGATTAGCCTTGCTGTCACCCAGATGGAGTCTAATCGCCGGCTCAGCCAATTTGTGGCCCCGTAAAATGCAGTGCCAAGCCACTGAGGATTTGCTATTGGCTCTGGCCATCGCTGGGTGGATGTGTTTGAAGTATCTGGCCTTCATAAACCTGGTCCATAGGTTTTCGTTCGTGCGTAATTTCTACCACAGTTTCATAGAGAAGGCTTTAACAATATGATTGAGTTTGGTGAATCCTAGCCCGTCGATCACAATAGGGGTGGCCATGGCTTCCCAGCTGGCCCAGTGGTGTTTGTCTTATCCTTTGTTGTGGCCCCAGAAGAACTTGCAAAAGATCTGCTCGATCGACGCGATGACCTTCTTAGTCGGGGAGCAAGCCGCTAAGGTGTGGATGGGGACGGAGTTGAGCACATGTTTGATGAGGATAATTTTGCCGCCTGGGGATAGGGTGGCGTTATGCCAACCTTCGATTTTGTTCCTAATTTTGGTGATGAGGTTCTCGTAGATGCTGGCGTTGGATCTTCCGTACACCAGGGGGCATCCAAGGTAGTTGAAAAGAGGGTGAGCCACCGAGAAGGAAGTAAGGTTGGTAAGACTGGTAGCGTTCTCGATTTTGATGCTGTGGTGGGCGTAGATAACAGTCTTGGAATGGTTGATTTTCTGGCCGGAGCATCTGGAGTACCGCTTTAGGGTGTTGTGGACCACCTCCATCGATCCGATATCCCCAGAAGAGAAGATGAGTAAATCGTCGGCAAAGGCCATGTGGGTGATGGTGGGACATCCACTGGCAGTGTGATATTGCAAGATGTTCGGGGTGTTGGCCAAGTTGTTGAGGTTTCTACTCAGGGCGTCGGCTGTGATGATGAAGACTGTGGATGATAGGGGGTCGCCTTGTCTGATACCGCGACTAGATTTGAAAAAGTCCTCGGATTGGCCGTTGATAACTATGGAGAACCATGAGTTGCTGACAGATCTCCACACGGTGTTGGTCCAATTCTCCGAGAATCCAAAAGCTCTGAAGACCCAGATCATGAACTGCCAATTGAGTCTGTCGTATGCTTTCTCCATGTCGATTTTGATGGCAATATTACCCCCTCGAGCAGGAAACTTCATGCAGGTGATAAGTTCTTAGGCCTGTATGACGTTGTCCTGGATATTCCTCCCTCGAACAAATCTGCTTTACTCCTCCGAGATAATTTTAGGTAGAATGTATGTCATTCTAGTAGCAATGATCTTGGATATAATTTTGTTGGTGAAGGTACAAAGGCTGATAGGTCGAAAATCGCGAAAGGAGTTGGGGTTGTCTTTTTTCAGGATAAGGATGAGGTTGGCACTTGAGATAGCTTTGGGGTAATGAGCTCCATCTAGGAAAGCACTAGCCACGTCGGTGATGTCCCGCTTGATAATCTCCCAGCAGGAACGAAAGAATACACCAGTAAATCCGTCTGGGCCGGGGGTACTATGCTCGTTCAATACCCACACCTCATCTTTCACTTCCTGTTCGGACAGGGGGCGCTCCAACAAAGCATTGTCGGAGTCGTTAATAATGGTGGGAATTTGGTCGAGGAATGATGAGTCTTTGTGGACCGTTTCCTTGGAGAATAAATTACCGTATTAATCGGCGGCCGCCGCTTGGATTCCTTTATGGTCTGTTCTGATGATGCCATGCTCGTCTGATATGTGATGAATCTATAGTTTGTTTCTTTTGCCATTGACGCAGGCATAGAAATATTTAGAGTTTTTGTCCCCGTCGCTGTCCTATTTCAGTCTGGCTTTCTGTTTCCAGAAATTGGTCTCAACTTTGAGCCTGAATTTGAGCATGGCCTTAGTAAGGTTCAGGGCTCTTCTGGCCACAGGGGATCGGTCGGTTAAGAATGTAGCTTTTGCTCGGGCGACGTCGTCCTCAGCGACGCGGATCACTTGGAAAATGTCCCCAAATGCTTGTTTGCTCCAATTGGAAAGGGCTTTCCTGGTGGCTTTGAGCTTGTTACTAACCCGAGTGAGAGGGTTGGGGGAATCCTGACTATTCCATGCTTCTGCCACAATGCTCGAGAACTGCGGGTGGTCGGTCCAAAAGTCGAGGAATTGGAAGTTCTTTTTGGGAAGGTGGGTGTTATTTTTGATTTCCACCATAATAGGGGCGTGGTCGGATTCTGTGGAGTTGAGGTGGGACAGGATAGAGCTGATCCTCATGCCGTGCCAGCGTGCGTTGGTGAGGGCTTTGTCTAGACGGGAATATTGACGGCGATCACCGTCTTGCATATTACACCAGGTGAATTCGCTACCTTTGAACTGGAGAGGAGTGAGATGAGCGTTGAATATGAAGTCGTTGAAGTCTTGCATAACTGATAGGGGTGTGGGACGACCTCCGATCTTCTCTTCTCTGCAGGTGATGGCGTTGAAGTCCCCTATGCAAAGCTAGGGGGTATTGGTGTTGTGGAGATAAGTGTCGAGAAGATCGTTCCAAAGGAGTTTGCGTTCGGCGATGACACAGCTACCGTATACCGCTGAAAGGATGACACGCTCCGGGAGAGTGGGATGAGTGATCCAGCATGAGAGGGCTTGTTGGGAGTCCTGGAGGATGTCGAAGGTAACATCCTTCGAGCCCAGAATCCAAATATCGTGCCTGTCTGCAATCGCTGTGGGGAGGCCCAGAGCCATTTGGGTAGATTTAAGTCATTTAGAAGGGATTTTGGGTTCAATGATGATGAATATGTCAATCTTGTGAATTTTTCGAAGGCTGGAAATTCTCCTTAATGTCGGTTTGTTTGCCAGACCTCGAACATTCCAAGATAGGATGTTAAGCATTTATGATATTGTTGGAGGGTTTTTTGTTCCGTCTTGCGGCGGATCTGGTTAGGATGGTGACGGTATTGTCCGTGCCTACCTTGCTCCATTGGGAGTTCGGCACTTCCGCTCTCAATGTTGTTGGGGGATTGCAGTTGTGGTGTTCGTTCGGACTTGAGGAGGGTCCTATCAGGTCTCCAGCTGAGTCTACAACAGGATCCTCCGGTGGAATGGCCAGGGAGTCGTGTGCTCTCTCGGTCAACAATAGCTGAAGAGGGACCCCTGCGGCTAGGACTTACATACCTCTCCCCTCTTGGTCGGGACCAAGGAGGGCTAGTACGTCTTCGACTGGGTTCCCGCTGAGGGGATGGTGAGCTGCATTGATTGGTGTAGAGGCCGTGGAGTCTGCCTTCTGTCTGCTGGAGGGGAGCCGTTGCTCAGCGCTGCCTGAGACGATAGCTTTTTTCGTTCGCGAGGAGTTTGGGGAGGGGGCGGAAGTATGAGAAGGCTAGAGTCTTCGGGGGGGCTGACCGGCTCTGGGTCCTCTGAGTCGAGAATGGCGAATTGGTTGGAGGTCGCTATGTGTTGGGGAGTGAAAGGGATCAGGGCTCTGCTCGGGGAATCGCTGAAGGCTGGCCCGATGGGGCTGGATTCGAATCGAATGTGAGAATTCAGGAGAGGTAAAATGGGCGCCTTGGGGGACCTTCCATCTGAAAGTTCGTTGTCTTTCTTGGATGACTTCTTTTGAGCTCCGGGTGAAGGCGGTAGCAAAACCTAGGAAGATGGCCCCTTAAGTGGCCGTGGTTGTAAAACAATATGTGGTTGTCGTAGAGGATTTGTTGGGTGTAGGTGTGGTTGCCTAGCTTGATAGTAATAAAGTTGGGTGGTTCTGATGTGAGATCTAGTTCGACACAGATTTTTGTGAAGTGGGCTTTGGTTAGGTTGCTGGTCTTGGACACCGTGGCCACGTACGTCCCGAAAGAGTTGGCGATGCGTCTTAGTGCCGCTGGGACAAAGCAAATGAGCGGAAGGTTAGGGAGGGTAACCCACGCTGCCACTGTGGCTAAATCTTCTTTGGTGTTGAATCCCGGGGACCACTTGATTATCTTCATCTGGTGGGAGTCGATCCTGGCAGTGCCCTTGGACCACACAGTCCTGTAATCGTGATCCGAAGATAGGTGAAGGAGCATGTGTCTAGGATCAAGGGGGCAACTCGGTAGTCAGATGACATATTCCACTTGGCGATCGCTTCCTGAACCTTGGCAAGTTTGGGGCACCCCGAGGAGAATTTCAGAATGAAGGTGTGTGGAAAGGCCGCTGACAGCGAAGACACTTCCTATTCGGAAAATAGGATGACTGGAGTAGAGGACTCTTGAGAATAATCAATGTCCGGCTGATGTACGTCTGGGAGAATGATGCCCTTCGAGGGGTTAAGGTCCGGACGCAGCATGGCGGCGTAGGAAGGCTGAGACGGTCCGGGAGTAGAGGGTCCCGAGGAGCCGGAACGGGCGGTTGAGGAGTCACTCCGGGGAGGAGGAGCCCGACGCTGGGGGCTAGTGAAGTGGTGGGTGCCTGGGGAGGCCTGCCTGAGAGGGAGAGAAGGGAGGCGGGGGGGCGGTGCACCATGAGGGGCAGAGACGGGGTCCATACCGACGCAAGGAGGAAGGAGGGAAGGGTGCGTCGAAGCTGCCTCCACCGAAGAGGAGGTGCCCGGGGGTGCCGGTACGAGGCCGGCTAAGACGGGCGGCGCTGCGGGAGACGGAGAGAAGGCTAGAGCGGGAGCACCAGAACAGGGGATCGCCAGGGATGAGCAAGGGCCAACGGATGGGCCGAGGGAAGGGGTGGGTCCCAGGGAGGACTGGGACAGGGCTGTGCAAAGGTGGAGGGGGGACTGCACAAAGGGGGCAGGTGGACTGCACACAGAGGAGAGGGGGAGGAAGGGCACGCAATGGAGAGGGGTGGAGGGGGGGAGAGGGAGTGAATGACAGGAGGGGGGAGATAGAAAAACTAGAGGGGGGCTGGATTGCACAGAGGAGAGGCGGCTGGGCTGCGCCAGGAGGTGAAGGGGAGTTGGACTGTACAAGGGAGAGGGGCCCACCCTGGGCAAGCGCGGACCTGAGCTGCTGTGCAAAGAGGGAGGAAACGTACGCCAGGAGCTGCACAACAGAAGGAGAGAGCTCGGCAGGAAAGCTCTCTGCGCAGTCGGTGCGCTCGAGAAGGGACGTCTCGGAAAGCGCGTCAGGGGCAGAGAACCCGATGGACTGGAAGGTGGGGGGCCCGAGGCCTGCAGAGCTGGGGATCATGCCTCCCAAGGGAGGGAAGGGTGATTTCGAAATGGTGGAGGGGGCGGGAACACGAGGAAGCAGCGGGAGGGGGTCGGGGGCGCCCGAGCCCCCATTCGGGGCGGAGAAAGGCGGGGGGACGGCGGACAAATACGACGAAGGGCTGCGGGGGCCACCCCGAGGCGCTGGAGCAGGGAGGCGAGCTCCGGGCTGCGCGACGGGGGGAACGGCCGGCGGCAAGGGGGAGCGCGGAGGGGGAAGAGGAGGGGAGCAGGATTGAAAGACTGCGGGAAGGAGCTGGCGGATCAAGTCCAGCGCCTCCGGGGGCCAGGGGGTTGACATCGGAGGAGACTACCGAAGATAGGCGGCGGGGATACGCGAAAAGGCGAGGGGGACAAAGGGAAAGGGGCGGCCGTCCTAGGCCGGCCGAAGGAAGGGGAAGAGACGTTCGTTAGGAAGAGGAAAGCAGACCATTGGAGTTTTTTTATTATATATATATATATATATATATATATATATATATATATATATATATATTTATTTATTTATTTATATATTTTATATATATATAAAATAATAAATATATATATATAAATATATATATATATATATATATATATATATATATATATATATATATATATATATATATCTTGTGGTTAATTATTAATTACTCTTTAATCTACCATTTTTTAATTACGTGATAATTGAATTTGTATGCAGAGGACGTTTTGGTGCCCCCCCCCAATCGCGAGGAGGCGATCCGTAGGACCTACAGAAGCGCCGTCAGGAAGAAAGTACTGGACGCGGTGTATGACCTTCTCTCCGGACTCCTGGTCCGTCTGCTCCCGGTTCTTCTGCTCATGGTCCGTCTACCGCTGCTCCCGGTGCTTCGGATATTCCCGGTCCTTCTTCCATCGGGGGTCTTTCTTTTGACCCTGCTGCCCCTCTAGTACCGTCTTCTGCTGTGATGACACTCCTTGACATGATGTCGCCAGAGCAGCTACGCTAACTTCCAGACCATGTCTTTGATACCCTGCCGACACACATGGTGGAGGAGTATCTTCGTCGGGCGTAGCAGGGATTACCATTAGCGGACGATCCACCTCCTCCTTCTCATTGATGTTATTGTATTTGAATGTTTGGAAATGTTTTTTAAATGTTGAATATTTGTGAATTTCGGATATTGTCACATGGATATTGGTGAATGTTTGGGATAATGGTAGATATTTGGATATTAGTTTGTAATGGATGTTTGGATATTAGTGTGTGATGTATGTTGGTTTGTGTAATGTATTTGTGATAGATATTTGTATATTGGTGTGGATGTATATTTGTTTGTTGGTTTGTTTGAGGTGTGATGCATATTGTGATGTTTCGATGTTTCGAATGTTGTACGAACAGGGAAGCTCTGTTTTATGCAAAAAAAATATCAAAACTTTTCCAGTTAGCGACGGACTTGCATCTACCAAGCGATGAAAGGCGACGACTGAGCGACGGAATATCCGTCGCTAACTGGAGAATTTCTAGTTAGCGATGGATGTCGACGGACTAGCGACGGAATATCCGTCGACAAGGTTCTGGAACTATGAAGATTTCCAGAACCTAAGCGACGGATATTCTGTCGCTAAGCCGTCGCTATGCCATCGTATTAACAACTAATTTGTGACAACCTAGCGATGGATTAACCGTCGCCAAGGTTCTGGAAACATGAACATTTCCAGAGCCTAAACCCGTCGCTAATCCGTCGCTCTGCCGTCGAGTATTAGCGACTATTAGCGACGGACTGGCGACGGATTTTGCGTATCAGAAACTCTCTGATACGCGGTTACCGACGTATTACCGACGAACTTGTCCGTCGCTAAAAAGTAGTATCAGAAACTTATTGATGCTTGATTTGACGAAAATTCGTCGGCTAGTCGTCGCTAAATCTATGATTCTTGATGATGGCAATCCGTCGCTAAGCCGTCGAATGGCGACAACTTAGCGACGGACTTTTTTAGCGACGGGTTATTTTCCGACAGATTTTTCCAGCCAAATTTCGTCGGCAATCCGTCGTTAAGTCGATTTGCCGATGAATTAGCGACGGATATGGTCGTCGCTAATTCGCTATATTTTAGTAGTGACAAGATATCGGAAGAACATGCCACATAACTGAATATATAATATGTCATAAATCATAAGTAAAGTAAAATAGTCCCAATCGTAACAAGATCCAATATCTCATCATCGAAACAGTGTACTACCCTTACAAATAAACAAGAATAAGGGGTAGAACACTATTCTGCGATGTTATATTATCCCATGCCATGACTAGAACGAGGTGTGACATGACATTGACTAAGGTCTCCTAACCATTCTAGTATGCAATTTAGAAGACATCTCGATGTATGGGCAGGTAAGGGCTGACTCCTCCAGGATAAGGTAACAACTCACGACACGCACACGTCAAGTACCAATACTATCAGCCGGCATAACTCAAGGCTAACAGCCCACGTGACCCATCATTCCACATAGCTCGAGGCTAGTGACCGTCGGGACAAGACTACCGTAGTACGCAGTTACTACGGCTTTTGGTTTTGGACAGCCCATACATCAAATTGTCTTCACCCTCCCAAGGGTCACGATCAAAAATGTAGTCCGCTAAGACTAGGTCCACATGCATGTTAAAATACAAGCAAGAAAAATAATTGAAAGCAAAATAAAGTAACTAAAACAGCAAGTCATGGATCAAACTGAAAATAAACAGAAAATAAATATGCAGTAATCAACTAAAAACATGCAACTAATTATAAGTAGTAAATAAGGTAAGGCATCTTGCCTGGTGTGTCGCCTGGTGTGATGCGATAGTCCGGCAAGTCCTAATTTGTCCAATAGCCATGGCCAATGCATAAGAGTCCGAAATTACGAGAATATAGGTAGGCACGATTAGTTACTATTAGGTTTTTGTAATGCCCCAGTCCCAAATATTTGAGACTAGATACGTATCATGCCAGCTATATACATACGAGTAATTATACGGCTCGTATGTATACATAAGCTGTAAAATATAGAAAGCCAAGACACTAAATCTCATCCACAAAGATAAATATTAATATAAAAGAAACTTTGAGTTTGTCATGTATACAATCGTTGGGCGGAGATAAATCCACTACCAACTAATTTAATAGGGAAGAAATATACAAAGAGAGTGATTGGTTGAGCGAAGCAATGACGAGTCCAAAAGCAATCATCACGAAGGGAGGAATGGCCTTAGCTAGAGCACCTGCAAGAAATCACGAAACGCACACCTGAAGAGATCACCAAGTCCTCAGAGGGACGTAACAAGACACATAATATCATGCCAATAAACTGAATAATAAAGCTCAACAGAAAAGTATACATGAGTAAAGGTTCCTAACCATTCTATGTGGAATGCACATCAGAGGACAACGTTCTACGCAGGGGCTGTAACGGATTCACGCAAGCAAGTAATAAAGAGTGGCCGTCAAGTAGCGCTCATCCGAGACACTATCGGCCTGGGCAGAAGGTAGTGCTCATGAGAGTCACCCTCGGCCCAAAATGTGTGTAAAAATAAATGTATCCCCTACGCTAATAACTGTCCCCTCCCCCAATGATACTATATATGTGTCGACTCCACGACACTGTTTAATCCTTAATAACTGCCAAGTCTTCTAACAAATCTATTAGCAGTTATATCCTAACGCACGGCCTGCACGCACCAATGATCAGTCAGCACGTAAGTCCGCATCTATATGCGACTCACAACTCACACATAATTCGTGGCACATCGTGACAGTTTATGAGATGCACTAAACATACGGTGGTCCCTTAATTCTAAGCCAATTGCATAATGTATAATAATTTGCATCTATATATAGTTTTGAAAGAACAACATAAAGAAAAAGCATGTATGATATTGAGCAAGAAATTATACAGTAAAGGCAAGGTGTCTTGCCTGGTAGTGGGCCTGGCGTGGTGCGATGATCAGACAAGTCCTGTCGTATGCACTAGCTGAAGTCGGGGTGGAAGTCCAGTTCACGAAGATCTAATAACAATGGGTTTTTAGTATGGATTGCAGATAGGGATACCTATACTAATTTTTGAAGATACTTTCATGTAAATACTTGAAAATACTTTATATAAGTATATATAATTAGCAAAGTACATTTTCTCTAGCATGTAAAATCTTTTTTAGATCAAAACTTATAATTTTGAGAAAATATCTATAATAGGGAAACTACGATTTTACCAATCAAAATATTTTTAAATAAATATTTTGAAATCGTAAAATTTAATTACAATAGTTTAAAACAATATTCTATAAATCTTTTTCCTTTTTTTAATTTTTTTATACAATAATTAGAGTCATGAAATATCTGTATTTAAATAATAAGCATTTTAGGAATATATATAAATTTTATATATACTTGTTATAAAAACTAATTAATGTAGCTGGCCAAAATCTAATTTGAAAATCAGTGTTGGGCCCAAGCCCAAACCATATATTGTTGTTACTAATACTATTTAGAAACTATTAATATAAAATATTTAATATAAATATAGCAATATTTAATAACAAATGAACAAAACAAGAATAATGGTTAATATTAATACTGTGTTATTATTACTAATAATAATTATTATAACCTTACTTAAATAACAATTTGATTAATAAAACCCAATTCTAGCATTTTTAATACTAATAAAAATATATAATAAGATTAATAATAATAATAATAATAATAATAATAATAATAATAATAATAATTAAACCCCTAAAGGGCCTAAACCATCAGCCCTATCCCCATTAAAACGAGAGAGAGAGAGAGAGAGAGTTAGGAAAGAAAATTGAAGGGGAGAGAGGAAGTGCGGCTTACCAGCGATCTCGGCGGCGGGGAGTTCGCGGACGCGCGGAGAGGAGAGGCGGCGGAGGACGGCGGCTCAGGCGGGGCTGCCGCGGAGAGGTGCGGGTGGCGGCCAGCTCGCGGAGGGAGCACGACGAGAGGGTTGTCGGAGGGGGCAGTGGACCCGACGGAAAGGGGGTTTCGACTGGGGCGCTCCTGGGTGGCGCGGTCGCCGGGCGCCGGAGGCAGATGTGGGCGGCGGCGATGGAGGGTTTCGCCGGAGCTGTAACGAAGAGGCGGCGGTCGCGCTGCTCCAGGCGGCGGGAGCGGTACTCCGCCCTAGGTCGAAGGGCGCAGCGGCTCACGCGTTCGTGGAGGTGGCGGCGACGGTGTCGTAGATCTGGGCAGGGGCTCGGAGGAGGCGGTCGGCTGGGTCCTGGGCGGAGACGCAGGTAGAGGAACGACGTCGAGAGGCGGCGAAGCTCGGCGTCGGAGAACACGAAAAGGGTTTTCAGTGACTCGTGTATGCGACGGATACGCGGCAGGCGATGGAGGTTAGGGTTCCCCTTCCCTTCTTTTTCTGGTATACTTGCGAATTTTTGGTGGTGGTGCCGTAGGCGGCGCCACCAGTTCTGGGTTCGGGTCCGGGGTGGCAATGGTGGTTTGGTGAATGTGGTAGTTCCTTGGCTGATGGCCGGGATGATGGTGGTGTCGGTAGGTTGAGGAGTTTAGGGAACAGATCTGTGGCGGCGAGGGTGGTGTTATTGATAATTGGTGGTGGTCGACTGATGATGGCGGAGATGGTGGTGGTGGTGCTGACAGTGGAACGGGTAGGGGTCTTGGCTGGGATTCTGCGGGGTGATCGTCGTGGCCGGAACGGCGCAGTGGGTTGGTAGTGTACGAGAATAACAGGAAGGAGTAGGGGATGGGTTACGTCGTGTCGAGGGTGTTTGACACGACGGGGATGGAGGTCCGGATTTGTCGGCCCCGATTAATATTGTATTTGTATTGGTGGGGATTATAGTGGATGGGAGGCATGGACAAGATGCACAAATGGGTAAAAATTGTGGTTGAGAATCATGGAGGAGTACCTGCCTATTCATAGGATGTGGGAATTTCCAGATTGATAGGACTATAATTGGTTTAAAACCCCAATAGATAGTATTATATTATATTTAGATAGTTTAAAAAAATAATTGGAACGAATCCAAATCAAATATAGATATCTCCTATATTTAAAAGTGTATTTAAAACAAAACCTTTTCCAATTTAAATTATCCAAATTAATAAACTATTAAATTAAACAAGATTAAAAATATCTTTTTCATATCTATTAAAATATGCTATTAATTAATTTTAAAAATTACATATATATACTGATAAATAATTTTAAAATATAAAACTTGCTTTTCTAATATACCATTTTATATTAATCATATTTATTATTATAACTATGTAAATAAAAGGCTTTATAAATAAAATAACCAATTTGGAATTTTGGAACGATAACTAAAATACTTATTATATAAATTTTGAAACTACAAAAATTAGAAATATGTTTTTCCTAAAAATATGTACGCTCGCACATATTCGCACTCGTCAAGCAATTACGAAAAATAAAATTTCGTGCGCGACGTAAAATACGACTACGCGACGTACAATACAAAATTTTAAATCAGTACCAAAATTTAAATAAAAAATAGTAGAAATTTAGGGATTTTACAGTTTTACAGGTGGTGCAATTTTTGTGAGAAACGTATTTATACTAATAAGAATATATTTTGGTAGATAAAGTAGTTTTGGACAATTGCTTGAAAATCTTTAAAATCTTAAAAAGATTAAGTTTACCAAAAATAGAGTTTATATATAGAGAAACTATAGTTTTATTAGTAAAAATAATTTAGCTAGTTATTTTTATGAAAATGTTTAGAAAAATTACTTTATTACTTGGAAAGTATATTTTTATGGGTTAATATTTTTAGGTAGAAATTATTTATAACATTTGAAACTAGATTCTTATTATTATTATTTTTTTGTCAAAAATATGTTTTTAGCTAATGCTTAAAAATAAAAAAAATTATTTTTAGGAAAAACTCTAGTTGTCTATATTCCGTTTGTAAAATATTTTAGAGAAATATATGGGATCTAGAAAATATTTGGGACAAATATAAATTTGAAGTTTTTAGGGCCAAGCAAATATATCTATAAGTGTGAAAATTACTTATTACTTGATTTTTTTAATATAATTATTTACGTAATAATACAGGATATAATATAAGAATAAGGAAAAGCAGAATTACTAATAATAACTATGGTTACTAATACCATTAAAAGCAATGAAATATTTACTCTTAACCTTTAGGGTCTGCTTGGTAACGGTGTTTTCACCGGTTTTGGGGTGTTTTTGAACCGACCGTTTATGAAAACCTCTGCTTGTTAATTTTTTTGAGACACTGGTTTTGGTTGGCTCAAAAACCTCCCAAAACCGGTGTAATGTATTTTTGGGTGGCTTTATAAACACCCCAAATCGGTGGGTTTTGAGCGGCTCTATTTTTTTATTCCATTTATATCCTCAAAAATATATATATATAATTATAACTACTGATACCCTTCCCTATTTAATCTATTCATATAAAAAAATTTCAGAACCGCTCGTTAGTGAATTACCAAGCATGGATTGGACTGGTTTAAAAGCCGCTACTTAAAAACCACCCAAAATCGGACCCCTCATAACCGCTCATAACTGGTACTCTAAAAACATCCCATAACCGCTACCCCTACAATTGCCAAGCAGCCCCTTAACTAATAAAGTAATAAATAATGAAAGAAGAATAAGCACCATCATTAGTTCTCAGCATTCTAAACAAAAAAAAGGAAGAGAGAGGCGCACCCTTGAGGAAGAGGGTTTCCGAGGTCGCCGGTGGCTCGACCACCTGGGAACGAAGGCGGCGGCAGAACGGAGGTGTTCGACGGAGGAGGAAACGGGAGGCCGAAGGGAGGTGCGGGAACCGAGCTCGGCGCGGTAGACGCGTCCGCCGGTCTGCATTCGGCGCTCGGCGTCGTATGTGCGGTACGTGGTGGTGCGCTCTCTCGTCGGAGGTAACGACGTGGGCACGGGGACGGCGGCGGCTGAGGAGAGATAAGGGTCTCCCTCCCTACTATTTCCATCCGATGGTAGTGGCGATGAAATTTTGGGGGTCTTTGGTGGCTCGTATGGTGACGTTGATGTTGGTGGTGCCATAGGCGGCGCCACTAGTTTTGGGGTCCGGGGTTCGGGGTCCGGTGATGACAATGGTGGTTGTGTGTGTGTTTAGGAGTGCTGGTAGTGGAGGGGTGGCAGTTGTTCGGTGGTGGTGGTTGTGGTGACACCGTGGGGATGATATCGAAGATGGTGGTGATGGTCTTGATGGCTACGGTGTCGTGCGATAATGGTCGTCGACGACGGTGGTAGTGGCGATGATGCCGTGTAGTCGTCGCAGCCAGGAACGGCACGACGGTTAGGTTTAGGATTCTATGTTGTATTGGGCACGTGTCCTGCAAGACACGAGAAGGCGTCGAGTCCGGGATTGTCAGACGGGACATGGATAACTGTACAAAGGCTTGGAATAAGATCGTGTGGTCACAGACACGGTGCACAACTGTTTGTGGAGAATTTTGTGGATGGTGGAATTTTATGGAGAAAAGCCAATGAGCCTCTCCTTATATAGGAGGTGATACTCATAATTGAATAAGACTATGTTTGATTTAAATCCCTAATGGATAATTCATCAGTTAATTCAAATCGATTTAAAATCTATTCGATAATTCCAGATCTAATTTAAACTCATATTAGATAATATTTATCTGGATTCAAAATCTATTTTTATCAAAATCAATTTTTGTATTAAATCATAATAACTAATTTGAAAAATATCTTTTATAACCTTTTAAAAAATGATATAATAATAAATTTCAAAAATATAAGAATTAAAATCTTTATATGAATTAGATTCATGTACACAAATATTCATAATAACATCATTTTCTAAATTACTACTATATTTGTTGTATAAAATAAAATAACATTTTATAAAATTAAAATAAAATAAAGTTTTGGAATTTTCTGTGTTACAACCTTAAGCAAATTAAATTATTTGTCACATATTATTTTTGAAAACTATACTTCCTCTATAAATAAAATCAAAATGTTTCCTAAAAAAAATATGTACCTCGCACATATTCGCACTCGACGAGCAATACAAAGAACACGAACTCGCACACGACGCATATTTACGAGAATGCAAACTTGTACACGACGTATAAATATGAAGTACAAGTAAATACCATTAATACCAATTTATTTTAAAAAAATTGTAGTAGAAATTTAGGGGGGTTTACAGTGCTTCTCAACGTCCGGGAATATCTTGATTTGGTTATAGCTTGAGTATCCATCCATGAAGGACATATGCTCGAAGCCACATATATTGTAAATCATCATATTGGTGATCGGAAGGGGGAACACATCCTTCGGACAAGCGGAATTAAAATCTTGAATGTCTATACAGACCCAAAATTTTTTGTTCCTTTTTGTGACAGGGACAATATTGGCTAGCCAATCTGGGTGTTGTTCTTCACGAATAAACCCACTTGTTATGAGTTTGTCCACTTCCTTCTCATTGGCATCCATGACATTGGGATGGAAGCGTCGCTGATGTTGCTTAATTGGCTTAGCGTTAGGCAAGATGTTAAGTTTGTGCATTGTAACTTGCGGATCCAACCACGGTATGTCTTCGTAGCTCCAGGCAAAGACGTTGATGTATTCCTTGATATGTTGTACCAAGGATTCTCGATCTTTCCCAGATAGACCTTTGCTAATGAAGATAGGCTTGGGTGAGGACTTATCCCCCAAGTCAATTTGTTCAACTTTATCCTCGGTGGGAGGGTTCCGCTATTCAAAATATAGTTCCCACTGGGACCCTAGGCGTTGAGCCTAAAGTTCTTCATCGAAGAACTCTAGCATCTGTTCGTCATCTTCTTCTAGAGGAAGTATGGATGTCATATAATATTAGATCGATACTGGTATTAGAGTCCTAAGTAGAGGATTTCGACGAATGAGAATACATCTCAACCTCGATTTCTGAACTTTTAGGGGGTGTTATGTAGCCCGCCCACCCCCACCCCTCTTCTCCCATCGAGTGCGGTGGTAGTAATCCTGAGGCTTCCCTTTTTGAATGGGAAGTCATAGGGGAAGGCATCCTTTTGTCGTAGTTCAAGCCTTTAGCGCTATTCAAGTCATAACCTATCTTTTGGATGAGGTATTTTTCTTGAGTGGTGTAATAATATATTTGTATTTTGCCATTATCGGGCTTTGGTTCAACTGGAGAAAGGTCTTGATGACGTTCCACTCTACCAAAGATGATAGGTTTCTCGTCCTTTGTCATGGACGTGACCACATAACAGGCACCTTGAGATAGAACGACCAGATTTACGTTATTGACAGTTATTACTTGTACCTGTAATGGTCCTAAGACATTATCTAGAGCATATATAGCATTCCAATATAGAATATTAGAATAGTTCAAAGATAGCCTTTTATTGATAAAATAAGAGATCTTATCTCAGGGGATTACATCATCAAGTGAAGGTGCCTCAGTATGGGCAGATATATAGTCCCCTAATTCTTTATCTGTGAGAACCGGGATAACAACATGAGAAGGTGTGGTGGCTTTTTGCTGTAGCTTGGCCACCAAAGGAGCTGTCGTCCTAGCAGCTGGGGAATCTTACGACCTCGGAGGAGCTTCTGAAGACCTCCTCGGCAATCTGACCCTGATATGCTCCTGGGCCCTGCCTAAAAGTTTAACGACCATAGGAATTGGAGCCTTTTCATGAATCTTAGCCACGATAGGAGCTAACACCAGGGGAGGCTTCCCCTTGAGTCTTACTCTTAATAGTTCTTCAATTACTGCTTCGGCTTCTGCTTCGTCATCAGCGTCATTTTCATCGTCGTTCAAGTGGATTGATTTATACATAGCAGCATTAGTGTAGTATGCATCGTCCTGAAGGGATCAACGTCAGCGAACTATGTTCTAATGATGTCATTGCTAGATACATATTTCATGCACTGGTGGAGAGTAGACTGTATGATCATATACTCGTGTATCCATGGACGTACTAACAAGACATTATATGATATGTCAGCATCTATGATATAGCAGGTCACCTCTTTCTGGAGATCAACTATCTGGCATTTTAGGCAAATTTTGGCCAAGGGACTGCTTTTACCGGCGTTGAAGCCGCTAATGGTAGTATTGGAAGCAGATAGCCGGTGCATCGGTATCCCCAAGGTCTGGAGGAGACTCCGATGGATGATGCTAAGAGAAGAACCATGAACAATACGTATCCAGTCCACCCTGATGGCACCAACATACTCTGTATAATACAGAGGTCTGTTTCTTGGTTATTCTTAGCAGCACATCTTGTTGAGAGAGTGTAATGTTAGGGATGATCTCCCCTACATTATGACAGTGTGGACATGCCGTTAGGTCCTCTTCGGGCTCTAGACTTGGCTCGTGAATGAATCGACATTTTTAATGCCTCGCATAGGGTATCCCGGGTATCTTTAGAAAGTCGAAGAGTCTTAAAAAGTGACAACCGGGATGGGGTATTGGCTACCTGAGCTAATATGTGAAAGTTATGGGGTTTGATCAATTCCGAAGTGCCATCATTCCTCATTGTCTTGTCAAAACAAGCCTCATTTTTTTTATTTGTTCACCACCGGAGGTTGGGATGGACCTTCTTATGGGGCAGCAGGAACGATGACGGGAGGCACCTCTTTGGCCGAATCCTCCTCCCGCTGGGTGTTTTGCCTCGACCTTATCTCAACTGGCAAGGCTTCTTCTCGGGAGGGAGTGACCATATGGCAGGACATAGAAATAATGCATTTTTCTTTGGCGGTAGAGCGTGTCGCTGATTGAGTCAGTTCTGGGCTAGATCTGGATGAACCCACATAATCTCACCCCATGACGTGGTGAGTGGTACCAGCCCACTCATGTTATCACAGGTTGGAGGAAGTTTTATTACTTCTATTGTCGCCATTGGGATGGGGACGATGCCATCTCAGTTGGTGGCAGGGTGCCAAACTGAAGGGATACCATATTTGCTTAGATTGTCTTATCCTTATAGTCAAGGGTAAGAACATTTGCATTAATCATGTGTTAGATGTAGTTTTTTAATATGTAGTAGTCTCATGTTGAATGGCCGATGAACCGATGATAGTGACAGTACTTCGGATCATCAACTATGTCTACCTCATCAAGGAACTTGGGATCAGGAAGTTTGATTTTATTGTCTTGCTTGAGTACCTCCAAGAGTTGTAGAGTGTCCTTGTCACCCCCATTTCCTGTATTTCATATTTGTACTCGTAATTTGATTTTGGCACGTATTTTATTTTCTCGACTTGCGGATTTTGGTTTCTTGTAAATGGGTTTGGACCACGGCTTGGTTTTATTTTGTGAAATTGGGTTGGTTTGATTAGGTTTGGTTTAATATGAATTGGTACACTTTAACCTACACTCTACCCTCAACACAACACACCCACCCTCATTATATCTCCACCAACCTTTCTCTCTCCTCTTTATTCTCCATTAACTTCTCCATCTTCTTCCTTCTTCCACACAACTCCCCAACCCATAGGCAAGTGCACCTTGCCATCAAATAAGCACCACTTTTTATTTGTCCATTAACTAGATTAGGCCATGGAGAACAACTTTAGAACTTGACATTTTGTGATTTGGAGCTTTCATTCTTCTAGATCTAGGTTTTAACCATTTTTGAAAATCCTTGGTTTTGATCTATTAAACTTCGATTTTTGCATGTTTTGATGCTTCCATCTAGAAGAGAATTCGATTTTACTCGAGTTAGAACTTTGAAAATCTAGATTTGGTTTTGATTTGATCAAGTTATGAAGAATTGAAGTTTTGAAGTTCTTGGAGTTCTTCTCGGGTTGGAGAAGCAGCCCTCTCGGCCTGCGCTCTTTAGCGCAAGGCCGATTGTGCAGCTCACCCTTTGGTGAACTGCGCACCTTCCTTCTCGGCCAGCGCCTTCATTGCGCATAGCCGATTGCGCCCGGCCTCTCGGGCTGAACCGCGCATCTCCCTTGGCGCACTAACCCCTGCGCAGTTGGCCCCTGCGCAACCTGACTCCTGCGCAGTCTACCTTCTGCGCAATCTATCCATGCGCCATCCATCCCTGCGCAACCTGATCCCATGCAATCCATCTGCTGTGCAGCTTATCCTGCGCAGTTGGTACCCTGCACAGCTCACCCTGCGCAGTTGGTACCCTGCGCAGCTCATCCTGCGCACTTGGCACCCTGTACAGTACGTACCCTGCACAACCTACTTGTCTATGATGAATTTGTTATTTCTTGATCTTGGCTCTTCTATAGTCCTATTTATATTAGTATTTTATTAGATATTGCAATCCATCTGCTGTGCAGCTTATCCTATTTTGTCATGAACTTGATTTTACTTAATATGTTTGGAATGACTATTGTATATGGCATAGTATGATAAGGAACTAGCATAACACGACAGTGACCGGTAGTGGTGCACTCCTGACATGACCAACCTGACATGACAGTGGCCCGTAGTGGCGCACTCCTGACAGTACCCTGACATGAATTATCTTGATAACTTGATAGTGGCCGTGGCGGCGCACTCCTGACTTGACTTGACTTGTAACTTGTAACTTGACTCGTATAATCAACTTGACACCGTGGGTGTTCCTGCTTGCTTGCTTGGACAATCTACTTGTCTTATCTTGCATCATGTCTAGGACGTGATTTCCTGGGTACCACGGCCAGGGACTCGCGCTAAATTGGATTAGGCTAATGATTAGATCAAACTAGAACATGGAGAATTCCCAGTCACAGGCAATCTCGTCATCTGGGCGCTTTAATGGACTTGTAGCTTGCCGACGAGTAGAGCACATTTCTAGCACACTGTCATGTGAGTCACCTAAGGGTACATTTGTCTCCCGGGCAATGTACCCACCTATAACTCTCAACCCGCGAAAGGATAACTGGATAGTCTGCAGGGCTTGGGACTGGAATTCTCACTTGCATCTTGTTAGTAATTAGGTTTGTGATAACCCTAGTTAGTTAAAGTAGTAAGCCGTAGTACTTGCTTGGCCGATTGTGAATGAATGGTGTCCAGCCTTGTCTAAGTCTTGTCTAGCTCCAGTACCTGCTATCTCCTGAGCATGTTTGTTTTACTTATCTTAACGATAAATGAGTAGAGACAGTGAGCTATTCAGGCGAAGGGTTACAATCCTGGTCCTTGTTTGGTTTAAGAATTGTAACCTGGCTCCCGGAATGGTTCCACGTCCCTAGTCGTTTATCGCCCTGTGTACTTTACTACTTGTACTTCTTTTATTCTTTATGTTCTGATATGCTGGCTTTTGTTCTTATTTGTGGCCTCCTTTGTGGCACTTGCTCTTTCTGAGGTTTGACCCAGCTGGTTTTGTGTGGCCAGATTTTGGAGCAGCTCCCGAGGATCTACCAAGCTTCCAGCCCAATGGTGAACACTAGACGGATCCCGGGCTACGAGTGGGTTTTCCCTTTTTGTTTCACCCACTTATATGTAAATTTATTCTTTGGAGGCGTTTAGCCGACGAGCACCTGTTAGCTCGATGCACATTTACTTACTGTCTGTCTACGGGCTGTAAACATGATTAACAAATCCTAGGGTTGATCATGTATGACTGAACTCTTGCTAGTCCTATCATTTTGTACGACTAGCTTCATGATCATCCAATATATAATATTTGGGACGCCTTATATATATATATTTGATGCTCTAATATCTTGTAACTCTGTTAATTGCTTGAGATTGAGACAATAGGCTTGACCTTAAGAGACTACTGGCTTGTAGTAAACCCTCATATCTAGACAGCCGTGACCGTATAGTTGAGATGTATTCTATTTCAATATACGTAGCTGGCTATGTCTGCCCCCGCTCTCCAGTATTCTGGTTCTGGGGCGTGACAGTCCTCATCGTTAAAGGACTAGACCTTCTTTTGTCAGGGTACCGTTGGCTGCTTTTGAGTGGGGGCTAGAGCACTCTTGGAGACGTTGACGATTAATGCCTGTTTTCCCTTAGATTCACATTCGCCGTTATTGTTGTTGGAAGGTTGTTTCCCTTTGTCATCTAGAGTAGAAAAACTAACTCCCAAGAGACTGGAATCTTTGGCCTTCATTTCAGCACTGTCGGTACCGATGATGAAGGTAGTCCAATCGGTATATAAATGAGCGGAGTCGACCCAAAGTCTGGTTGCTGACAACATGTTCTTACGGAAGGAGTCCATCAGCAGAGGCTCGAGGATACCAGAAGGTGATCTCAAAGCTGCCTGGCGGAAGCGTTCAATGTAAGCTCGGATCGGATCTTTCTCTTTTTGAATGATATCCATGAGGGAGAATCGTCATGTCCATTCCTCCCTTATAGAATTGGAAGAGAAAATACGCTTTAGGTCCTCAAAAGAGGATATGCAATTGTCAGGGAGTCTGCAAAACCATTCGTAAGTCACTTCCTTTAGTGCCCCGATGAATAAGCTTGTGAGTACGCATCATCTTTTGGCAAGTGCCCCGTCATAGAGGCGAAGTATGTCAGATATCGACGGGGCGACTCCTTTCCATCGAATGGTGTCAATGTCTGTGGTTTATACTTTGAAGGATAGACTATATTATTCCACCCAGACGGGTAAGGCTGCCTGATGCCAAGCTTCTTGAGCTCTTTCTGCTTGTCCTTAGCTTCTATGTGAATGTGTAGATCTTTCACAAGCTTAAAAAACTCCTCCGTTGATGAAGGAGCGGATGACCAAGGTAGTGTAATCTGCTCCTAAGGGGACATATTGAGGTAGCACATTTGATTTCTCATTTATCCCAGGGTCGGGACATACAGACGCGGGAGCCCTTGACGGGGGCTGAGCAGTCAAACTAGTCCTGATATCGAGCATGACTTGTGTCAAGGCCAGTATAGAGGAAGTGAGAGTTTGAAGTCCCGCATCCCGGGTGTCAATACGATGTAGGAGATTTAGGGTCGAAGCTTCTCCCTCGTTTCCGTTTCTACCCTCTATCATGTAGAGGCATTCTGTGAGATAAAATGGATGGAATTGTGCACCTCTAGCTTTTATCCTCGCTGTCTTGTGGGAAGATCGGCATCAAGGCTTCCTCCTCGAAATCCTATAGTTGGCTATCCCCAGCTGCATCGGTAAATGTCCCTTGATAGATGTCATCTTCTTGGAACGAAGGGTTATGGTAGATAATCGGGGACAGGCTACCCCCCCTCCCGTCTATACTGTCGATGCAGACTTCACTCTTGATCAGGTATTCTGGAATACCCCGCCAGTAGAGATTATTGCTTTATTTCTTCGAGGTAGACTCTTTGATGCGCTAGCCGAGACTGGTGGGTTATTGATTTTATAATTCCTCTTGGGAGTAGGGGAATTTGAAGTAACATGGCACGAGGCGATTGGAAGTTCTTTCTCATCTTTAATTGGCACCATTTTTTCGAGCCGATGTCGGATGGGTGCAGCTTGCTGCAGTCGTTGAAACACGAACTGCCTTGGTGGCGGGGCTACTGTTTTGCAATAGCAGCAGTTGATGACGATACTAGTGTCATGACCCGCACCCGATTTAGGGGCACGAGCACGTGGGTACGTCCAGTCTATGCTGCAGTATCGACGGTAGAATACTGTATAGGTCAATAGTAATATCTAACAATCCACATGTATGAAATATATAACTTGTCAATGGATTAAAATCAATTTGGGAATAGGAATATGAATAGAGAATGGATTAATGGCTTATGACTTTACAAGTCATGATTAATGACATAAGCCCATAGAGGCCCAAGCCCAACACCATGTAAACCTAACCCTAACCCTAGCATGGCCGGCCAGCCCACCTAGGGATTCCCCCCTATAAGTAATCTCTTCCATTAGGTAAGCCTCCTTTAGAAAGTTCACATTTGGAAAGAGAGGTATGCTCCATCTTTAGAAATTCATAAGAAATCCAATTTAATTCCTTTTTCCCTCAAACTAATTGCAATAGGTTCTAATTTCGGTATTCTTGCTGTGTGTGTAATTTATTTTCAGTTTGTTAACAATTTGGTGAAGTTTGGCAATCAAGAGGAACACCCCTCTTTGAAGCTTTTGAGGAGTTTTGATACCTATAGGTAATTCCTTCAAAACTTATTGAAATTGCTGTTATTATTGCATATTAGCCTAGATCTAGGTGTCCCCTAGTTAACCCTAGATTTCTTAGGATTTTGTGTCCAATTCGTGTCCTATTTGGACACGTATCAGTCCCTATTCCTAGGTGTTCGAGAAAATGCCCCAAAGGGGATTTCGATCTGATTTCAGGAAAACTTTTGAATAGAAATTTAGGTTTTGTGGTTGCTTATCGAAATCTGGTTGACTGAGCTTGATTTTGTGTCGTGTCGTGTCGGAATCTGGACACGAACACATACGTTCAGTCCCTGAGCAGTGTCCTGCTACTCGGGGGCGATTTCACTTTGGACACAACACGTGGACACGTGATTCTTTGAGGACACGTTGGGGCAGTGTCTGAAACGACACTCCCCAAGGGGCACGACCTCTTATGTCGTATCAAGGGAGCACGAGGTCGGATAGGGGTTTTGTACTGCACGCGTACAGTGGGTTTTTGGCCAGTGATACGTCTCTGTAGCTTCGGACACGACACACCAGGACACGATATAGGATGTTGGACACGTAGCTGGGCCCTAGGCAAACCTAGGGTTGTGAACACGAGGTCTCGTTTGGCCTGTGTCGGGTGGACGACACGCGTGCACTTGTGCACGAGACTGTACTGGAATTTCAGTGTTCAGTTGCTGTTTGAGTCCCTGGATGGTTTGGGCACGGCTGTGTCCACTTGGGTGGACACAAATAACATGTAAGACACGTGCACACCCTGTATTACATTACCAACCAACAATTTCCCATCTTAACATGTTTTCGATTGTTAAATCCCATTTACCCTATTTTGGACTGAACCATGTATTTTCATGTATTTCTAGTTTTACAAATTGGATTTTGGAATCCATTTTAGTTTAGTTTAATACTGTTAATTGCATGTTTTATACCCTAATGTTGTTTACCTACATGTTTTCTAGCTATATGTCGATTTTGGGATGAATTGGTTGGGGTTTGATATCAAAACTGGTTGTTAATATGGGTGGGACTATTTTCAAAACCTGAGAGTTAATGTGTATGTTAGTTCTTCAAAAATCTGAGTTTAGTTTATAGGTTAACTGTCATATAGGACTGGGATTCACTACTCACTGATTTTCCTAATATCACTCACTGTCAACTAACACACACACACATTAACACTCCCCTCTACCTCACTCTTTCTATCACTCTATATATTATGTATACATATATTGTTGTTGTGTGAATAGCAATATAGGTAATGTATAGGAATGCAAGTTGTTATATAGAATGTGTAAATGTAAATATGCATCTATGTATTTATGCATGTATGTATAGGCATATATGAATGACTTGAATGCTTGGTGAAATGCTAGAATACAATATAAACATGAATGTATATATATGGTATGTGCAATGTGGGTTGCTTGAGGCTTAGTGATGTTGCTTGGTAGAGTAGTATAGGCTAGTTTAGCCTTGATTAGACTAATATAGACCTGATAGGCTTGGGTTAGGCTTGTATGGTCTTGTGGGCTTGTTGTAACGCCCCAGTCCCAAAATACGTAAGACTAGGAACGTAAACATGTGAGCTGTATTCATAGAAGTACATAGGCCTCGTATGGATACCTAAGCTGTAAAATGCAGTAGAACCATAACTAATCTCATCCACACAAAATAAATGAATAAAAAATATCATAAAATGATAATGAATTATCTTGATACAATATGTTGGGCGGAGACAAATCCACTACCAACAAAATAAGAAAAAATACATAAAAATAAAATGAGTGGCGAGCGAAGCGAAGACGATCCAAATGCAATCATCCTCGAAGAAGTAGCGATGATCACTGCTAAAGGTAGAGCACCTGCAAAAGACAATAGCACACACCTAGAGAGATAACCAGGTCCTCAGAGGGACGTAACAAGACACATAATATCATGCCATAGAAACTGAATAAATATTGCTCAAATAAATAAGTCAATCGAATTATAACATAGTCCAATACGCACCTACTGAACGAGTGTTCCATCCCCCCAAGCAAACAAGGACAGGGGATGGAAAACTAATTCACGGTGACGTATCTTTCCATGCTATGAATCCAATATGGTATCCGGACCCCAACAAGGTTCAATACCTTCTCATCGAAGTAGTAAGTCACACCTACAACCAAACAAGGACAAGATGTGACGAACTAATCCGCGACAAATTATTGTTCCAAGCCATGGTCAGATACAAGTATCCAAACCAAAAGTACTCGTACCTAACGGATAAGGTATCCTACCGTTCTAAGTGAAATGTAGTTAAGAACAATCCTTCCTACGTATGGGCCCTGGCTGAATAGGATCGGCGTAGTCCCCCCTTGGGCACCAGAGGCCCCATCAGTAAGAGCATGACGTTTCGCAGAATCGTCAGTGGCCGTCAGTAATCATGGGTCGTCAACCCCTATCTCCAGCGGAGAGTCCGGGTCACAAGGGAAAGTGCATCGAAGCCCATACGCTAAGGAATTGTCCTTCCCGCCCAATGCCTACTGTGTTGTATCCACAACACAAAACCACTATAACCGCTAAGTCAAACTAGCATGCAATCTCTATTAGCGGTTATTCCTATCGCACGGCTTGTACGTACTGGTAGCCAGCCAATCACGCACTTCCGTGTCCTACATGCGACACACAACTTCGTGTTACAACGTGTCAAGGCCAATGAATGCAACACACAAGGTGGTCCCTTAAATCTAGGTTTAATGTATAAGAAAAATAATACATAGCAGGAATAATAATGAACAGTAAGTTCTAACAGTTATGCCATGTATCACAGTTTATTTTACATAAAAAAAAATAATGCATGAAATATGAGCTAAAATAAATAAACAGCAAATGGCAAGGTGTCTTGCCTGGTAGGACGCCTGGTGTGCTGCGGTAATCACGATGGCACGAACTGCAACTTTGGTGCAACAACTATACATGGTGACCTCGGGTAGTGGCATGGACAGTTCCATTAAGTCCAGAAGGGTCAATTTAGTTTGGGTGGACATAAAGTAGTCTCGAAATGGGCAAAGGAATAGGAATAATAGGACTGGTTACGGACAGAGAAAAATCAAAGAATTTAATGGATAAATATTATATATACGAGTTTTAGAAAATATTTATAATTCCTAAACTAGTTTTCATGAGTCAAAATATTTTTTTTAGGAGAAATACAAAAATACTTAAAGTCATGAAAAATCGTTTTCGGCAAAAACTCTAAGTTGTCAAAAATTTAGATATTAGATAGGAGTTATATTTTATTAGTAAAAATAATATTTGATAAACACATAAAATTTTTGAAAACCGCTTTAGACAAAAATTATATGTTTTCTTTTATTCAAAATATTCTAAATAAGTATCTAAAAGTCATAAAAGCTCTTTTCTTATATTAAAGCTATAATTCAACTGGGTAGAAAATATTAGAATCATCAAAAATAATACGCTAATATAGTTCAAAAATATCTCGATGTATATTAATAATAATTTAACAAAATTAATATAAGTAAGCCAAACAAATATATTTAATTAATATCAAAATAGCATTAATGATAATAGTAATATAGCAATTTTAACCATACAATAGATTTTGTGCATATAAAGAATAAATAAATAATATTATAATAATAACAATAATAAAAATAACAATAATAATAATAATAATGAAATAATAATAATAATAATAATAATAATAATAATTAAAAACACCAATAATATTTACTCAAAAAGAAAAGAGAACAAATAACAATAAAACTAAATAACAATAATATTATTATTAATAATAACAGAATGAAACAAAACCTAAAAACAAAAAAAAATAAAACAAAATACAAAAATATAAAAAAATAAACATAAAATTTTTGCACAGAGCCACTGTGCTCTCAACAAAAACAAAAGAGGAAAAGAGAGAGAGAGATGAGATCGAGAGGGGTCGTCGGGCTCCGGCGCTGACGCCGGTGGAGGGTGAGGCCAGGCGGTGCGGGATCGGACACGCGGAGGTGGAAGGGCTGGAGTGGGGTCGCAGCGAGGGTTTGGGAAGTCGAAGGCGGTCGCGCGCTCGCCGGCGCTGTCGGGATCGGGCGGCGCGCGATGGCTAGGACACGGCGGCGTAGGGTTTCAGTCGGGGAGACGGAGGAATGGAAGGAGGCGGCGGGAGTTTTAGTCGGCGGACGGTGAGGGTTCAAGCGGAGGGGCGAGGCCAGCGCGGTCTCACTCGGCGGCGGAGGCGAATTTGGTCGGCGATGGAGGGCTAGGGCACAGCTCGGCTAGGGTTTCTGGCGGGGGAGAGGCGGCGACTGCGGAGCGGGAGGCCGGCGGCGAGACGGATCGAGGAGGGGGTCGGAGTGCTCTCTTCCAGGCCGTGCGGCACCGGAGTCGAGGGATCCGCGGCGGGTGGCTACGGAGAACCTGGTGGTCAGACCACCGCCAGGTGCTACGCTGGTCGCACACAGCGCCGTTTGGGAGAGGCGCGGCTCTGACTCCGGTAGAGGCGAACGCTGCTCTCGGCGTGCGGCGGATTGGGAGGCTGAGGGATCTCGTCTATGGGGAGGCCGGGTAAGTGTTTGGATTTTAATGTATTATTCTTGGGGGTTTGACGATGATGGGGCGGAGGTCGCTGGTGGTCGTGGTCGGGCTTGGTGGTCGTGGTTGCTAGGGGATGGCCATGGTGGTCACTCTAATGGTGGTGTTGCGGGTAGTGGCGGTGGCTGTGAGGGGACGGCCGAGAAGTCGAGGGTGGTGGTGGTGGTGATGACGGTGACGGGGTCTTGGCGGGTGGCCGGGTGGTTCTCGGTCGGGTGAGGACTACGATGGTGAGGGTATGCTGGTGGTTGTGGTGGATGGCCGTTGGCCGATCGTGGCGGTGGTCTTGGTGGGTTTCTGCTGGGAAAGAAGGCAGGGGGAGGTGAAGTCATGGGTGGTCGGGTCTATCGAGGGTGGTGCTAGGAGAGTTGTGGTCAGAAGGGAAGGGTCTGTTGGTGGTGGTCGTGATTGGGTTTGGACGAGGCCGGGGTAACGGGTCTGACGGGTCGGGGTAGCGGTTAGGATTTCGGTTGTGTCGGGTATGCCCGACACGGAGAGGTTAATGTATTTGTAAAAATGGAATAAGAATCTGTATGGACACTGACACGGTGCACGGCACGTTTGTGGAGAAAATTGTGGAGTTTTTGTATAATAGAAATTTGGAGGAGTACCTGCCTTTTATAGGATGTGGGAATTCCCAATTAGATAAGAATTAGGATTCCTTTAAACCCAATTTAGATATTTTCTAATTTAAATTAAAAGCAATCAAATCCAAATCCAAATATATATTCAATTTAAATCGAATTAAATTTTAGTTTAAAATCGAATAGGATAAATCAAATTTCAAGTACTTAACTATTTAAATAAATCCATAAATTTAAATCAAGATTTAAAATGGTCACCAAAATTTTCAAATATATTTTCCAAAAATACTAATAATAATAATTTCAAAAATAATAAATCTTTCTGAATTATAAAATATTAATATTAATAAATCTTGAAAATTATTTTTTTTATTTAACATAGGCTAGTAAAATTTTTAGTAAATGTATGCACAATAATATTTATCAATAATTGCTATAAATGAAAGGCTTTGTACCAATAAATAAATAAAATAATTAGCTTGAAAGTTTGGTATGATAGCTAAAACAAATTATTACATATATTATTTTGAAACTATAAAATAGAAAAAATATTTTTCTAAAAATGTGTACGCTCGCACATATTCGCACTCGTCGAGCAATTTCGAAAAATAAAATTTTCGTACACGACATACAATACGACTACGTGACGTAAAATACAAAATTTTAAATCAGTACAAAATAAAAAATATAAGTAGAAATTTTAGGGGTTTTACATCCTATCCAACTTAAAATAATTTTGTCCTCGAAATTAAAAATTTGTAGGGGTGAGAAGACACAAGGGATATCGATGATGAACAATCAATAACAAAATTATGCCGTAAGAAATTGCGATCTAGATCATAGGAAAATAATACGATATGGTCGTAATCGATAGGATGGCTAGAGGAAGTTCTAGTATAACGCTTTCGTCCTCCTAAAATAGGTGAAGACGAAAGCAATATAGAGTTCGAAGGAGGCGTTATCGAATACGTATACGTGATTCAAAGACGATCAAATAATTTCGAAAGAATTATCAAGGCAGTCGTGGATGGGATCTAAAGGACAAGTTTAGCTATGTCCTCATCCACGTAGAACGATAGATATAAGCGAACCAAAATGCACTCGGTTGATCAGACCATCATGCACCGGTTCTGATTAGACAGTATGTTAGTGAGCGGCCGCTCAATATCATATGCCTTGATCAAGCTCGAATAAGAATTAGCTTTCAAATATGTCACGCCCCAGAACCAGAATACTGGAGAGCGGGGGCAGACATAGCCAGCTACGTATATGAAATGGATTCCATCTCGCTATACGGTCACGGCTGTCTAGATACATGAGGGTTTACTACAAGCCAATAGTCTCCTATGGTCATGAACAAGCCTAGTGTCTCAATCACAAGCAAGTAAGTAAATGTTACAAGATGTATGATCATTAATATACAATAACAAGGCGTCCCAAATATTACATATTCAGCTGATCATGAAGCTAGTCGTTACAAAATGTTAGGACTAGCAAGAGTTTAGTCATACATGATCAACCCTAGGATCTGTCAATCATGTTACAGCCCGTAGGCAGACAGTAAGAAAAGTGCAATCGAGCTAAACAGGTGCTCGTCGGCTAAACGCCTCAAAAGAATATTTTTACAATAGAGTGGGAGAGCCAAAAATAACCCACTCGTTGCCAGGATTCCGTCTAGTGGCCACCATCTGGCTGGAAGGTCGGTAGATCCTCCGGAGCTGCTCCGAAATCTGGCCACACAAAACTAGCTGGGTCAGACCCCAGAAAGAGCAAGTGCCACAAAGGAAGCTTCACTTAGGAACTAAAACTAGCAATCAGCACAAGATATAAATAAAAGTAAGAACAGAAAATAAAAAAATACATCAGGATGATATACGACGAGATAACCATGGAACTATTCAGATAACCAGGTTACAACCCGTAAACCAAACAAGGACCGGGGTTGTAACCCTTCGTCTGAACAGAACTTGGAATTCTCACCATTTATCGGTAAAATAAATACAAGCATTCTGGTCATTCAATAATCTGGAACAGGATCAGGGCAAGACTAGCCTGGTTAGACTCCATCCAATCATTCACGACCAAGCAAGAATTACGGCTTGATACTTTAACTAACTAGGGTTATCACAAGCCTAGTTACTAGCAAGATGCAGTGAGATTACTCCACAGCCACAAGCCCTGCAGACCATCCAGGTTACCCGGGTTGAAAGAATTAAAGTTGAATTCAGGTGGGTACACCGTCCAGGAAACGAATGTACCCTTAGGTAGCTTGAAGGGTGCAACACATGACAGTGTGCTGGAAATGTGTCCTACTCGACGGCAGGCTACAGATCCCATGGCGTGCCCAGGTAACGGGATTGCCTGTAGCTGGGAGATCTCGTCATGACTAATGTATTAATCTAGTTATTAGCCTTAGTCCATTTCAGTAGGTACTCCTAACCGTGGTACTCAAGAGTTCCCTCCTAGACATGATGCAAGACAGGACTGGATTATTTGTACAAGCATAATCGCCCACGGTGTCCAAGTTATTTATACAGGTCATGTCATGTCAGGTAGCCGTCGCAACAGCTTATCAAGATATATCATGTCAGGTTTAACATGTCCAGTTTACTGGTCAGGAGTGCGCCGCGACGGGCCACTATCAGGTCATGTCAGGTTTACTTGTCAGGAGTGCACCACTACGGGTCACTATCAGGTCATGCTCAATTATCAATTCCAAACATATCAAGTAAATTCATGATTTTTAAGTTCAGGACAAAATACGTAAGGATATAAAATGGACGTAAAATATCTAATAATAATAATAATATAACAAGACAAGGCACAGGAAGTCCATGCGGCTCGGGGGGATGGATTCAGGCCGATGAAGGGTATCAGTCATATGCGGCCAGTGGTCACTGGATTCTATGCGGCTAAGACAAGGGGGCGCATGCGGCTGGAAGTGCAGGGGCGTATGCGGCTGGAAGTGTAGGGACGCATACGGTCAGGGGGACGAGGGCGCATGCAGCTCCAAGATGTTGGGCCTCATGCGGCCAGCGGAAGAGTGGGCTTCATGCGGTTGGGAGGAAGCAAGTTTATGTGGCTAGGGAATGATGGGCGCATATGCGGCTCAATTCAGTTAGGTCTCATGCAGCCGAGGCTAGAGAAATCTTATGCGGCTGGAAGAACTCCCTATGCGGCTGGGCTCGAGCGAGTCTCATGCGGCTGGGAAGAACTCCCCATGCGGCTGAGCTCAAGCGAGTCTCATACGGCTGGGAAGAACTCCCCATGCGGCTGGTAAGGCCATGCGGCCAGAGACTTGTCGCATGAGAATTCATGCGGTCAAGTACTGCTCTTCTTCTCCACTTGTCCGAGAAGAAGAGCCATGGAACCCATGGCTTCAAAACTTTATAATTCCATCATCCGAAGTCGGAATCTAGACTTCCATAGGTCGAAATAGGGCAGAACAAGATTCTCTACAATATAGAACCCTCAAAACTCAGAAATAACAGGATTAAGTAGATCAAAACCCAAAAAATCCGAAAATAAAGTAAACTTAGATCTAGAAGAATCTAGCCATGGAAAGTGAAAATGCCAAGTTCTAAAGTAAGTTAAAATATTGTAAGGAAGAGAATGAAGCAATAAAATTAGAGTTCCTCCATGAAGCAAGTTGCACTTGCCTAGACCCCTCTCTCCCTCTCTTTAGTAGGTAAGGAAGTAATGGTGGAGAAGATGATAAATAAAGAGAGAGAAAGGAGAAGGGTTAATAAATGGTAGTGGTGGTGGTAGGTAAGGGGTTCACCCTTTGGTTCATAATGAACCAATAGCAATCCCAAACCGAACCAAGCCAACCCGAACCAAGAATAACCAAGCCAAACCAAACCAAGGAGATATACAAATATAAGATAAAATACGTATACGTATTCCAAATACGTAATACGAACACAGGCATTACAACTCTATCCACCTTAAAAGAATTATGTCCTCGAAATTTAATCAAGATGCTAGAGGAGCAACGACAAGCTATAATAATCACAAGCAAGCTATAACTAGGCAGACAATCAGTCATTCAAGCAAGGAATCGAAGGCGTGAGGCACAAGAAAGACATTATACCTCACGAGTCAAACAAATCGGGATATCGCGATCGGATATCATCCTCGCGCTCCCACGTTGACTCACCCGAAGAGTGATGACCCCAAGCAACTCGGACTAACTTGATAGTCTTGTTCTTGAGTGTCTTCTCTCTCCGGTCAAATATAGACACGGGCCTCTCCTCATACAAAAGGTTGGTACCAACAACAAATTCTGAATGATCTAGGATGTGGCTCGGGTCCGGGATATACCGTCGTAATTGGGATACATGAAACACGTCATGCACCTCGCTTAGCGATGGCGGAAGAGCGAGACGATAGGATACATCTCCTACTCGCTCCAGAAGGTCAAACGGTCCTATATACCTAGGACTAAGCTTGCCCCGTACGCCGAAACGAATGACGCCACGGTTAGGCGAAATCCTCAGGAATACATGATCGCCGACCGAAAACTCGAGAGGGCACCGATGAGAATCGGCCCAATGGCGCTGGCGATCTTGGGCAACTCGAAGATGATCTCGGACTCTCCTGACCACTTCAACTGTCTGGGCAATCATTTCTGGACCGAACATCTGCCTCTCCCCAACATCATCCCAGGCTAGCGGGGATCTACACTTTCTACCATACAATGCCTCGAATGGTGCCATCTGGATACTGGCCTGGAAACTATTATTGTACGAGAATTCCACCAGGTACAAGTGATCTTCCCATGTGTCACGCCCCGATTCGGGGAATCGCTCGCTTTGCTTCGATTCACGCCGAATCGATCGTCCTCGCTAAGGCGTGATGCCGTACAAGTCTGGAGTTGCACTTGTACAAGGCTAGAACATGCACATTTATATCAATTCACCACATTTGAAAAATAAGCCACAGTTGCGGAAACATTAAGCAAGCGGAATAGGAAGAAAATATTCATTTTATTGATGATTGTAGTCAGAATACAACTTTTCTCGATAATATTTGAAATGCCTTTTCGGCTACATTGATTCATGAAAAGAAGTACAACTGATAGGCTGCCATGAAATAATTTCCCGTTCCATACATCATGCCCCTTTAGTACTTTGAAATATAAGCAGCTATCTTTGAAATCTCCGCAATACTTTGTGCGTCTTTAGGAAAAACAACTTGAAAGGAAACAACAGTTCAGAAAGCTTTAATTTCGATGTGCGCCCAAGCCTTCTCCAGTACCTGTGGAGGAGGGGTCAGCACATTATAACAATGCGCTGGTGAGCCCCGTTGGCCCACTCAGCTAAACCAACATTTTTATTAATGACAAGCATTTTAAAGATATGAACTTATAAGGGACAGGCGACATTTAGAGTAAATCACAATTCAAATGACATGGTAGTTCAATAAACCATGTTTAGTTTACCATTAGCCGAATCCAGCTTTCCTGTATAAGATACAGGATAATAATAATATACTTACCGCCCCTGCATGAGACATTGATTAGCATACATTCCCACGATGTGACCACTGGTGTTGTTAAACCATATGGACTCTTTTCATTCATTCATTTGTATTTGGGACTTCAAGATAATGAGATGACAGCACAGTAGGGAGCTAGCCTCTATGATGCCTCGCATTACTCATGTTCCCCAAAGCACTTCATTATTTCCTCCTAGGCCGAATCGATACAGGCGCCCCTGTACCGTTCGAGGAAATTATTGCTCAATCCTTGTATACAAGTTGTCCATGGTCAGGCGAATGTGTGTCCGACTCGATATACACAGTGTGCATAGAATATTTGAAGTAATAGGCAACAAGATCATTCTTAGCATTTCATAACCATCATTCTAGGCATCAATTCAATCATTTCAATGTTCAGTTCATTGCAGTGTAATCAATTCATTTCAATGTTCTATCTCTAGCATCTTAATGGTATTAACTTGTGGCATTAGCATCTTGGTATCGATCAACGGATGTTGTAAGACAATTATTTAGTTGGCATGAAGGAATAGCGAGAGGGACAATACCACCACAGAGATCCACACTCACCAAATTAGAGAATCGTCGAGAGAGAGAGGAACACTTGCACGCTTAGCCTTTCGTCACGCGTCAGTCTGCATTGGCACCAAAAGATTGATTAATAATCCGTCTCGTTGTGTTCTCTTCTCTCAGAATTCTCAAGAATGAATGCTATGCAAATCGATGAAAACGGGCAAGAATCAAATCATCGAAAATCATTCAGAAAAGCATCCATCAAAACCAAGCAGCAAAACCAGCAGCAAAACATCCAGAGAAAACTCTTGGACGCATTTCAAGAGAAACCGATCCATTAATTGGAAAGGTTCTTATGCACTTGTCCGTGATCGATTCGATGCCGACGGTAAGTTTCCCCAATACTCGGTTCCGACCGAGTTAGCCAAGCCACAAGCCTTACATAGTGAACCGCTAGGAGCGGGACACTACATAATATACCACTAAGAAAAAGTTTCGTCCTCGAAACTTAAAGCAAAGGTCCTACCTCAAAATTATCAAACAGCGAGGGTACTTCACTCGCATCTCTTCCTCTAATTCCCATGTCGACTCCTCGACAGCATGGTTCCACCACAGCACGTTGACTAGAGACACTGCCCGATTCCGCAAAACTTTCTCTTTCCTGTCCAAAATCTGGACAGGCTCTTCAGTGTAGGATAGGTCAGCGCTCAGCTGCAGCTGGTCGAAATTCACTACGTGACTTGGATCATGCACGTACTTCCGAAGTTGAGATACATGGAAGATATCGTGCACATCAGCCAGAGCCGGAGGTAGTGCAAGTCGATAAGCCACTGAGGCTACCTTCTCCAAAATCTCGAATGGTCCGACGAATCTCGGGCTTAACTTTCCTTTCATCCCAAACCGCATCACACCTCGCATGGGTGTGACCTTCAAGAAGACATGATCGCCTGCTGTGAATTCCAAAGGTCGTCGATGAACATCCGCATAACTCTTTTGTCGACTTTGAGCAACTCTAAGTCTTTCTCGAATTAAGCGAATCCTCTCGACGGCCTGTTCCACAAGTTCTGGTCCGAGCACTTGCCGTTCACCGACTTCATCCCAGCATATCGGTGATCGACATTTCCGTCCATATAAGGCTTCGTACGGGGCCATTTGGATACTTGCCTGATAACTGTTGTTATAGGCAAATTCTGCTAGTGCGAGATGCGCGTCCCAACTTATCTTCGAGTCGAGCACGCACAATCTCAACATATCCTCAAGGATCTGATTTACTCTCTCTGTCTGACCATCAGTCTGCGGATGGTAAGCCGTACCGAAGTTCAACTTTGTGCCCATTGCCGAGTGTAGACTTATCCAAAATTGCGACAAGAATCTTCCATCTCTATCCGACACTATAGAAGCTGGAACCCCATGCAATCTGACAATTTCATTTATGTAGATCTGAGCCAACCGTTCTACTCCCCATGTAACTTTTATTGGAATGAAATGTGCCGACTTGGTTAATCTATCCACGATAACCCAAATCGCATCATTTCCCTTCTGAGTTCTTGGCAAGCCAACTATAAAATCCATACAGATATTATCCCACTTCCACAGTGGAATAGCCAAATTTTGTAGTTCTCCGCCTGGCCGTTGATGTTCGGCCTTTACACGCTGACAATCCATGCACGGTGACACGAATAGCGCCACATCCTTCTTCATACCATGCCACCAAAAGATTGAGCGTAGATCCTTATACATTTTCGTGCCTCCCGGATGCAAGGAATACTTCGCGAAATGAGCCTCGGTCAGTATTTCCTTCCTGATATTCTCGTCCTTAGGGACGCACAATCTTCCCTTGACACGAATAGTGTCATCTTCAACGGTAAAGTCCGACGCCTTTCCTGCTAGAATCAACTCGCGTATCTTCTGCAGAAACGGGTCATCCTTCTGAGCAAACTTAATCCTTTCCTGGAGACTCGGCTCAAGTTGTAACTGAGCCAACTACACATTCTGCGGACGGATCCTGAACTCGATGCCCATCTCTTCAAGATCCCGTAGTACCTCTTTTGCTATTGCTAGTGATCCCACAAATTTCCGACTCAAGGCATCAGCTACCACGTTCCCTTTACCCGGCGTGTAAGAGATTGTCAAGTCATAGTCCTTGATCAATTCTAACCAGCGCCGCTGCCTCAAATTCAATTCCTTTTGTGTGAATATATATTTCAGGCTTTTGTGATCCGTAAAGATCTCGCAGGACACACCATAGAGATAGTGTCGCCACAATTTCAACGCGAACACAATCGCCGCCAGTTCCAAATCATGTGTTGGGTAATTCTTCTCATGCTGTTTGAGTTGTCTCGAAGCATAAGATATGGTCTTTCCATGTTGCATAAGAACACATCCCAAACCAAGTCCCGACGCGGCACTGTAGATCTGAAATCCCTCAGAGCCTTCCGGAAGTGCTAAAATTGGGGCCGTGACGAGCCGCTGCTTGAGTTCTTGGAAGCTACTCTCACAGTCATTCGTCCACTTAAATACGACTCCCTTCTGAGTCAGGCGAGTCAAAGGCGAGGCGATTCTCGAGAAGTCCTTCACAAATCTACGGTAGTACCCGGCTAAACCAAGGAAACTCCGTATTTCACTAGCTGATGCAGGCTGCTTCCAGTCCACCACTGCCTCAATCTTCTTTGGGTCGACGGCAACACCTTCTGCCGAAACAACATGTCCAAGGAACGACACGCTGTTCATCCAAAACTCGTACTTACTTAGCTTTGCATAGAGCTGGTTGTCCCGCAGCGTCTGAAGTACTTCTCTCAAGTGCTCGACATGAGTCTCTCTATCCTTTGAGTAGATCAAGATGTCATCGATGAACACAACAACAAACTTGTCTAAGAATGGTCGAAACACTCTATTCATTAAATCCATGAAGGCTGCTGGAGCATTAGTCAAGCCGAATGGCATGACCAAAAACTCATAGTGTCCGTATCTCGTACGGAATGCTGACTTAGGAACATCTTCGGGTCTGATCTTCAACTGATGGTATCCTGAACGAAGATCGATTTTTGAAAACACGGTCGCCCCTTGTAGCTGATCGAATAGATCATCTATCCTTGGCAAAGGATACTTGTTACGGATGGTTGCCTTATTCAGTTCTCTGTAATCGATGCATAGCCGCATCGTTCCATCCTTCTTCTTTACAAACAACACTGGAGCTCCCCATGGAGATACACTTGGGCAAATGTATCCTCGGTCTAATAATTCTTGTAGCTGCACCTTTAGTTCCTTCAATTCTGCCGGAGCCATCCTGTACGGCGCTTTAGATATCGGACGAGTACCCGAAAATGTGTCAATTGTGAATTCAATTTCTCTATCCGGCGGCATCCCAGGTACCTCGTCCGGAAATACATCGGGGAACTCTGCCATAATTTCGGTCTGATTTGAATCCACACCCTTCATTTGAGTATCAAAAACAGAAGCAAGGAACCCTTCACACCCAGAGTACAACATGTGCCTTGCTGTAACTGCCGATATTACCATAGGTCCTTGGAACGCCGAGCCGCACGAGTAAGAGAACTCTGTTTCTCCGGTTAGGCGAAACACAACTCTCTTATCCGCACAGTCAATCGTTGCATGACAGGCGCTGAGCCAGTCCATTCCCAAGATGATATCGTACTCTTTGATGTCGAGTACAATTGCATCCAGAGATAAAGTCTTGCCTCCAATTTTAATGTAGCCGTCCCTGCAAATCAAAGTTGCAGGCATATCTACTCCCGAAGGAGTGCTAACACACAAAGCTGTCTTTAGTTGAGTCATACAAAATTTATTTTTCGTTGCAAAATCAGAAGAGATAAAGCAATGAGTAGCGCCAGAATCAAAAAGTACTCTTGCAGGTGTGCCTTTATATAGCAACGTACCTGTTATAACATTCTCCGCGGTCTGGGCCTCTGTCTGAGTCAAGGCAAAAACCCTTGCTTGCCCACCTTGTTGATTCGGTGCATTCCCAGCTGGAGCCGGTAAGGCTGGTGGCGCTCCGCCACGATGCTGGTTGTTATATTGTCCCCGGTTGTGGTTGTTGTTATGCCCACGATACTGATTATTGTTATGCCCACGAGGAGGATACTGATTCCCTCCTCTATTTCTGCAGTCAGCTTCCTTGTGGCCCTGCTCGCCGTATTTGAAACACTTCACCCGACAATCTTCGGATCGATGTCCCCAACGGTTGCAAAATTTACAACGTTCTGTATGTTGAGGCCCTCGATTGTCTCCAGTATTTTGACGCTTAGGTGCGTCATTCCTGCTAGCAGACCAAGGTCGTTTCTGATTATTGAGTCCTTGGTTGCTCTTCATTGTCTCACGACTAGCCGGTTTATGAAATCTCTCCATCTCGAGAGCTGTCTCGTACGCCTCCCGGTAAGACGTACATTTCCGATTTAGCACATCCTTCTCTAGGCCCTCATTCAAGCCTTGCACAAATCTTCCTCGCTTGGCGTCGTCATTTGGTACCATGTACCCAGCGAATGCGACTCTCTTCAAAAACTCTGTCTCATAGTCATGCACTGACATACTGCCTTGTCGAAGTGCAATGAACTCATTCTCTTTTTGTTGTCGGACAGCGGGTGGAATGAAGTGAGTAATGAAAGCCTGCTTAAAGGCCTCCCAAGACATCTTTATATCCTGACTATTTCCGCAAAGTGCCTGTCTCTGCGAAATCCACCATTCCTGGGCCTTGAGGCGAAGTTGTACAGCAGTACACTCCACTCTCTTACTGCCCTGAATCTCTAACATTCGGAAATAGCCCTCTAGTGTGTTCAAGAAGCCCATCACTTCATCTGGCTCCTCTTTCCCATCAAACTCAGGCGGGTCGCAACTTTTAAATTCAGAGAACTTGAAGCTCGTCCTCTTCCGTGTCGGCGTCTCAGGTTTCTCTGCCGGCACCTCCACGGTCTCGGTTGCTGCGGCCTTTGCAGAAACATTAGAATCGGCCGACAGCTTGATGACAATCTGAGTTAGACTATCAACTTGCTTTTGTTGAGCATCCAGCTGCTCCTGAAACTGATACTGAAGCTGCTCCTGAAGCGCGCGATGTTGAGCTTCACTTTGCTTCCTCTGAGCCTCCATTTGCTTAATCAGTTTTTCAATCGGGTCAGACGATGAATTCGTCTTTGAGCTATCACCCTTGGTCATTCTACAACAAAGAAATAATTCCATTAGCACTCATAAAATATTTATGGGCTTATTGTATGGAACATTATTTCATGCCAGCGCCATCGACACCATCAATCGAGAAAATTTGCATCAAGACTTCCTTTTTGAAACATTTATTTTTGAAATCCGAGGAAGTGAAGCCGTGCTCTGATACCAACTTGTCACGCCCCGATTCGGGGAATCGCTCGCTTTGCTTCGATTCACGCCGAATCGATCGTCCTCGCTAAGGCGTGATGCCGTACAAGTCTGGAGTTGCACCTAGAACATGCACATTTATATCAATTCACCACATTTGAAAAATAAGCCACAGTTGCGGAAACATTAAGCAAGCAGAATAGGAAGAAAATATTCATTTTATTGATGATTGTAGTCAGAATACAACTTTTCTCGATAATATTTGAAATGCCTTTTCGGCTACATTGATTCATGAAAAGAAGTACAACTGATAGGCTGCCATAAAATAATTTCCCGTTCCATACATCACGCCCCTTTAGTACTTTGAAATATAAGCAGCTATCTTTGAAATCTCTGCAATACTTTGTGCGTCTTTAGGAAAAACAACTTGAAAGGAAACAGCAGTTCAGAAAGCTTTAATTTCGATGTGCGCCCAAGCCTTCTCCAGTACCTGTGGAGGAGGGGTCAGCACATTATAACAATGCGCTGGTGAGCCCCGTTGGCCCACTCAGCTAAACCAACATTTTTATTAATGACAAGCATTTTAAAGATATGAACTTATAAGGGACAGGCGACATTTAGAGTAAATCACAATTCAAATGACATGGTAGTTCAATAAACCATGTTTAGTTTACCATTAGCCGAATCCAGCTTTCCTGCATAAGATACAGGATAATAATAATATACTTACCGCCCCTGCATGAGACATTAATTAGCATACATTCCCACGATGTGACCACTGGTGTTGTTAAACCATATGGACTCTTTTCATTCATTCATTTGCATTTGGGACTTCAAGATAATGAGATGACAGCACAGTAGGGAGCTAGCCTCTATGATGCCTCGCATTACTCATGTTCCCCAAAGCACTTCATTATTTCCTCCTAGGCCGAATCGATACAGGCGCCCCTGTACCGTTCGAGGAAATTATTGCTCAATCCTTGTATACAAGTTGTCCATGGTCAGGCGAATGTGTGTCCGACTCGATATACACAGTGTGCATAGAATATTTGAAGTAATAGGCAACAAGATCATTCTTAGCATTTCATAACCATCATTCTAGGCATCAATTCAATCATTTCAATGTTCAGTTCATTGCAGTGTAATCAATTCATTTCAATGTTCTATCTCTAGCATCTTAGTGGTATTGACTTGTGGCATTAGCATCTTGGTATCGATCAACGGATGTTGCAAGACAATTATTTAGTTGGCATGAAGGAATAGCGAGAGGGACAATACCACCACAGAGATCCACACTCACCAAATTAGAGAATCGTCGAGAGAGAGAGGAACACTTGCACGCTTAGCCTTTCGTCACGCGTCAGTCTGCATTGGCACCAAAAGATTGATTAATAATCCGTCTCGTTGTGTTCTCTTCTCTCAGAATTCTCAAGAATGAATGCTATGCAAATCGATGAAAACGGGCAAGAATCAAATCATCGAAAATCATTCAGAAAAGCATCCATCAAAACCAAGCAGCAAAACCAGCAGCAAAACATCCAGAGAAAACTCTTGGACGCATTTCAAGAGAAACCGATCCATTAATTGGAAAGGTTCTTATGCACTTGTCCGTGATCGATTCGATGCCGACGGTAAGTTTCCCCAATACTCGGTTCCGACCGAGTTAGCCAAGCCACAAGCCTTACATAGTGAACCGCTAGGAGCGGGACACTACATAATATACCACTAAGAAAAAGTTTCGTCCTCGAAACTTAAAGCAAAGGTCCTACCTCAAAATTATCAAACAGCGAGGGGTACTTCACTCGCATCTCTTCCTCTAATTCCCATGTCGACTCCTCGACAGCATGGTTCCGCCACAGCACGTTGACTAGAGACACTACACCATGAACCACCGAAGTCAAGTGTGCAAGACCGCAACATGTCTTCAAGAGTCTGGATCGTGCGCTCCGACTGGCCATCTGTCAGCGGATGATAAGCTGAGCTGAACTGGAGACGAGTTCCCAAACTCTCCTGCAGGCTACGCCAAAAGTGCGACGTAAATCTTGAATCTCGGTCCGAGGTGATACTGACTGGCACTCCGTGCAACCTGACAATCTGCCTGAGGTACATCTCTGCTAGCTGAGCCGTCGACTGACCAACTCTGAATGGAAGAAAGTGAGCCACTTTCGTGAGCCTGTCAACTATAACTCAAATAACATCTCTACCAGCTGGAGATCTAGGTAGTCCAGTCACAAAATCCATGGTCACATCCTCCCACTTCCATTCTGGAATCGATAAGGGATGAAGAAGTCCAGCCGGTCTCTGATGTTCGGCTTTAACTTGTTGGCAAACCAAACAACGAGAGACAAACCGAGCTATCTTCCGCTTCATGCCATTCCACCAAAAATGCTGCCGGATATTACGGTACATTTTCGTACTGCCGGGATGGATGGAATACTGCGAACTGTGCGCTTCTGACATGATCTCCTGCCTGATATCTCCACTGGGTACACAAAGACGATTACCATGTCGAAGTGTACCATCCTCATGAATGCATAACTCTGGTCTTCGTCCTGCCTCACACTATGCTCTGAGCCGCTGAAGCTTGGAATCTATCGACTGCGCCATCCGGATCCTCTCGACTATAGTGGACTGAACTTGTATACTGGCCATCAAGGCCACACTGGAAGGGAGAACAACTTCAATACCCATCTTCTGAAGATCTGCTAACAGCTCTGGTTGCGCTGTTAGAAAATAAACTTCGGCTCTCCTGCTCAATGCATCTGCAATGACGTTGGCCTTTCCGGGATGATACTGCAAGTTGACATCATAATCCACAAGAAGCTCCAGCCACCTCCTCTGACGCATGTTAAGATCCTTCTGGGTGAAAACATACTTCAGGCTCTTGTGGTCGGTAAAAATCTCCACCCTATCTCCATACAAATAGTGCCTCCACAACTTAAGTACAAATACTATTGCTGCCAGCTCCAAGTCATGGGTTGGGTAATTCCTCTCATGATCACGAAGTTGTCGTGACGCATAAGCTATTACCTTCCCATGCTGTATTAGAACACATTCTAAACCTCTGCCTGAAGCATCAAAGTACACTGAGAATCCTCCGGTCCCATCTGGAAGCGTGAGAATATGAGCTGTTATCAGGCCTCGCTTCAACTGCTCAAAAGAACTCTGACACTCTGCTATCCAAGCAAACTACGCATCCTTGCGGGTCAACTGCGTCAATGGCGCTGAAATTCGAGGAAAATCTGAAACAAACCGCCGGTAGTAGCCGGCCAATCCAAGAAAACTATGAACCTCTGCAACTGTGCTGGGCACTGGCCATGACTCAATAGCCACAATCTTCTGGAGATCCACTTCTACTCCTCCTCGAGTGATGATATGTCCCAAGTATGAAATGCGATCGAGCCAGAACTCGCATTTACTGAACTTGGCATATAACTGGTGCTCTTTGAGGATCTGAAGAACTATACGGAGATGCTGCTCATGCTCTGCCTCACTCTTGCTGTAGACCAGGATGTCATCCAAGAACACAATCATAAACTGATCCAAGTAAGGCATGAAGATACGATTCATGAGGTCCATGAATACTGCCGGCGTATTGGTTGCTCCAAAAGGTATAACAAGGAATTTCCAATGCCCATATCTCGATCTAAAAGCTGTCTTCGGGATGTCCTGCTCTCTGACTCTGATCTGATGATAACCTGAGCGCAAATCAATCTTCGAGAATACTGAAGCCCCCTTGAGTTGATCAAACAAGTCATCTATCCTCGGAAGAGGGTATCTGTTCTTGATTGTCACTGAGTTCAAGGTACGATAATCAACACATAACCTGGACATACCATCCTTCTTTTTCACAAGAAGCATCGGGGCTCCCCAAGGCGATCCACTAGCACGAATGAATCCCTTGGTTCTGAGTTCTTTAATCATCTTGTACAAGATCTCCAATTCTGACGGTGCCATCCTGTAGACTCTTTCTGACACTGGGGCTGTCCCGGGAATCAAGTCTATAGTGAACTCGATCTCCCGCTCCGGAGGCATACCTGGAAGTTCTTCTGGGAAAACATCTGGAAACTCCTCGACTATCCTGGGCAACTGAACTGCTGCTACTGCCATCCACAATATCGGAGGAGATGACTCAACTTCGCCTCGGAAGAAGGAAAACTCCGGCTCACCTGGAATGCTAAAAACAACCCTGCCGATATGGCAGTCTATCCTAGCATACTGGTTCCTCAACCAATCCATCCCTAGGACCACATCATAATCGGCCATCGGGAACTCTATCAATCTAGCGGGGAATTTCCTACCGCTAACTACGATCCGACACGAGAAAAATACTCTATCGACTCTCACAAGTCCGTTACCAGTAAGTATATTAAGCCTTACTGATAATGACTCGGGCTCCAATCCAACCCGTGTCGCGAATCATGCAGACATAAAAGAATACGATGCACCAGAATCAAATAAAGCTGAAGCTGGAAAGGAGTTGACGAGAATAGTACCTGCCACTACCTCTGCTGGTGCCAATCCTTCCTCTACGGTCATCGCCATAGCCTGACCATGCCCTCGGGGTGTTGGTCCCCTCTGCTGAAATCTCCGCTGCCTATTCTGACTCTGGGCCTGGGCTTGAACATGCTGCTGGGGGTTCTGCTGTTGGAACATCTGGGACTGAGGCGGCAAGGGCCTCGACAATGGGTACTGCTGCTGCTGCTGGACCGGTGATGGTCCTCTCATCGAAGAGCTAGAAAGGTTGGACGATGATGAACCACCCCTATTCGGACAGGACCCAACCCTATGGTCTGGTGCTCCACAAGCCAGGCACAATCCTTGCACCCTACGACATTCTGCCACTACATGGCCTGGCTTCCCACAATGAGAACAACCCACTACGGAAGATTGCTTCTGCTTCTGCTGCTGAGGGTGCGTCGGAGTGGAATACTGAACCGACGTTACTGAGGCCGCTCGCCTCGGAGCTCCAATAGTTAAAGCCCTGGCTGCCGGGGCTGGGGCTGAAGACTGATTCATCTGGCCGTGGGATCTCTTCCGACCTCCGGCCCTATCCACAATCCTCTGGGAGGTATACTCATGCCTCCTAGCTGCTCTCAAGACTGCATCAAAAGTCTGATGCTCAAACTGCTCAACTGCTAATAGAATCTCCAGGTGAAGCCCCTGCTGAAATCGCTGGGCTCTATCATACTCGGTTGCCACCAAGGTGGGAGCAAACCGACTGAGTCTCGAAAACTCGACCGCATATCCGTCGACCGTCCTACCCATCTGCTTCAGATTGGTGAACCTCGTCTGTAGATCGTACCGAGCTACAGCATCAAAATACTTGGTCTGGAATCTCTCCCTGAATGCTGCCCAAGCAATGGGTGCCACTAATCCAACGGCCTATGCTGCCCACCAGCTGCGGGCAAGATCCAATAACTGTAAGTGCACCACGGCTACCTTCTCATTCTCTGGAGTCCTGGCTGCTTCAAGAATCACCTCTGTGTCCTGAAGCCATGCATCTGCTGCAATAGCATCTTCACTACCGTCGAAGAATGGAGGGTTCAAGCGCTTGAAGTTGTTGGCCGCACTGTTACCCTGATGACCACCCCGGGTCAAGGCATCCGTCACTGCCTAGTGCAAGGCATCTTCATGCCGGTCTTGGGAAGCTATCAAGGTCCTGACGAGTCCTACCAATGTGCCATCATCAGGTTCGGCAGGCTGAACTGGCTGAACTGGTGGCTCTCCATCAGAAGGCACGACTCTGAAGGCTACTCCGGAATGCTGGGCTTGATCTCCTGGTTGCTGATCCGCGGGAAGTGCTCCGCCTTGCTGACCGGCAGGTCCAGGAACAATGTCGCTGAAGAAGACGACATGGGGAACAATAAGGAAGGACCAGGATAGATCAACGATACAAGCATATGATCAGGACAAGAATCCAGGGATTCAGAAGATACGAGCAGAGATCAAAGGCGAATACTGATTGAGACATCTATTTGGTAAACCCTCACATATCTTGATTTACAAGACCTGCATGGGCTACCACTTAAACCATGTCACGCCCCAGAACCAGAATACTGGAGAGCGGGGGCAGACATAGCCAGCTACGTATATGAAATGGATTCCATCTCGCTATACAGTCACGGCTGTCTAGATACATGAGGGTTTACTACAAGCCAACAGTCTCCTATGGTCATGAACAAGCCTAGTGTCTCAATCACAAGCAAGTAAGTAAATGTTACAAGATGTATGATCATTAAATATACAATAACAAGGCGTCCCAAATATTACATATTCAGCTGATCATGAAGCTAGTCGTTACAAAATGTTAGGACTAGCAAGAGTTTAGTCATACATGATCAACCCTAGGATCTGTCAATCATGTTACAGCCCGTAGCCAGATAGTAAGTAAAGTACAATCGAGCTAAACAGGTGCTCGTCGGCTAAATGCCTCAAAAGAATATTTTTACAATAGAGTGGAAGAGCCAAAAATAACCCACTCGTTGCCAGGGTTCCGTCTAGTGGCCACCATCTGGCTGGAAGGTCGGTAGATCCTCCGGAGCTGCTCCGAAATCTGGCCACACAAAACCAGCTGGGTCAGACCCCAAAAAGAGCAAGTGCCACAAAGGAAGCTTCACTTAGGAACTAAAACCAACAATCAGCACAAGATATAAATAAAAGTAAGAACTGGAAATAAAGAAAATATATCAGGATGATATACGACGAGATAACCATGGAACTATTCAGATAACCAGGTTACAACCCGTAAACCAAACAAGGACCGGAGTTGTAACCCTTCGTCTGAACAGAACTTGGAATTCTCACCATTTATCGGTAAAATAAATACAAGCATTCTGGTCATTCAATAATCTGGAACAGGATCAGGGCAAGACTAGCCTGGTTAGACTCCATCCAATCATTCACGGCCAAGCAAGAATTACGGCTTGATACTTTAACTAACTAGGGTTATCACAAGCCTAGTTACTAGCAAGATGCAGTAAGATTACTCCACAGCCACAAGCCCTGCAGACCATCCAGGTTACCCGGGTTGAAAGAATTAGAGTTGAATTCAGGTGGGTACACCGTCCAGGAAACGAATGTACCCTTAGGTAGCTTGAAGGGTGCAACACATGACAGTGTGCTGGAAATGTGCCCTACTCGACGGCAGGCTACAGATCCCAAGGCGTGCCCAGGTAACAGGATTGCCTGTAGCTGGAAGATCTCTTCATGACTAATGTATTAATCTAGTTATTAGCCTTAGTCCATTTCAGTAGGTACTCCTGACCGTGGTACTCAGGAGTCCCCTCCTAGATATGATGCAAGACAGGACTGGATTATTTGTACAAGCACAATCGCCTACGGTGTCCAAGTTATTTATACAGGTCATGTCATGTCAGGTAGCCGTCGCAACAGCTTATCAAGATATATCATGTCAGGTTTAACGTTTCCAGTTTACTGGTCAGGAGTGTGCCGCGACGGGCCACTATCAGGTCATGCCAGGTTTACTTGTCAGGAGTGCACCACTACGGGTCACTATCAGGTCATGCTCAATTATCAATTCCAAATATATCAAGTGAATTCATGATTTTCAAGTTCAGGACAAAATGCGTAAGGATATAAAATGGACGTAAAATATCTAATAATAATAATAGTATAACAGGACAAGGTACAGGAAGTCCATGCGGCTCGGGGGGATGGATTCAGGCGACTGAAGGGTATCAGTCGTATGCGGCCAGTGGTCACTGGATTCCATGCGGCTATGACAAGGGGGTGCATACGGCTGGAAGTGCAGGGGCGCATGCGGCTGGAAGTGCAGGGGCGCATGCGGTCAGGGGGACGAGGGCGCATGCGGCTCCAAGATGTTGGGCCTCATGCGGCCAGCGGACGAGTGGGCTTCATGCGGTTGGGAGGAAGCAAGTTTATGTGGCTAGGGAATGATAGGCGCATATGCGGCTCAATTCAGTTAGGTCTCATGCAGCCGAGGCTAGAGAAATCTTATGCGGCTGGAAGAACTCCCTATACGGCTGGGCTCAAGCGAGTCTCATGCGGCTGGGAAGAACTCCTCATGCGGCTGAGCTAAAGCGAGTCTCATGCGGCTGGGAAGAACTCCCCATGCGGCTGGTAAGGCCATGCGGCCAGAGACTTGCCGCATGAGGATTCATGCGGTCAAGTACTGCTCTTCTTCTCCACTTGTCCGAGAAGAAGAGCCATGGAACCCATGGCTTCAAAACTTTATAATTCTATCATCCGAAGTCGGAATCCAGACTTCCATAGGTCGAAATGGGGCAGAACAAGATTCTCTACAACATAGAACCCTCAAAACTCAGAAATAACAGGATTAAGTAGATCAAAACCCAAGAAATCCGAAAATAAAGTAAACTTAGATCTAGAAGAATCTAGCCATGGACAGTAAAAATGCCAAGTTCTAAAGTAAGTTAAAATGTTGTAAGGAAGAGAATGAAGCAATAAAATTAGAGTTCCTCCATGAAGCAAGTTGCACTTGCCTAGACCTCTCTCTCCCTCTCTTTAGTAGGTAAGGAAGTAATGGTAGAGAAGATGATAAATGAAGAGAGAGAAAGGAGAAGGGTTAATAAATGGTAGTGGTGGTGGTAGGTAGGGGGTTCACCCTTTGGTTCATAATGAACCAATAGCAATCCCAAACCGAACCAAGCCAACCCGAACCAAGAATAACCAAGCCAAACCAAACCAAGGTGATATGCAAATATAAGATAAAATACGTATACGTATTCCAAATACGTAATACGAACACAGGCATTACAAAATACTAGGCTATATTAGCATCATTAGTTAAAATAGTAAATACATTGGCACGAGAGTTTAAGATTTAAACAAGGTAGAATGATTCTAAGTAATACAGTCGTCCTATAGTCTTCTTGTCCAAGTCCTTGGTTGGATAGATGGGTTAGGTCCTCTAGATTCTAGGATCTAAATAAGCTTGCTAATATAGGCCACTCGGTCAAAGGGGTTGCTAGTTCATAAGGTATTCTACCCAACTTAAAGAATTAAACTAATGGTGTTTTGGGATAATTAACTAGTATGGTCAATCTCTAGCAAGCACGAATGGAAGATAAGAATAGGCATGAAAGGAAGCAAGCAAGATGCAATTGATGAGTCAAACGGTAGATAATTCAAGGAAAGAGGTCAAGTATGTGGATGAGATCCTAGACTTCTAATCCTATACGCAGGCTTGCTTGGTACGGTAAAGTAACCAAACAATTTATCTTGACCTGCATCGGCCACCACAAAAATATGTAACGCCCCAGTCCCAAAATACGTAGGAGTAGGAACGTAAACATGCGAGCTGTATTCATACGAAGTATATAGGCCTCGTATGGATACCTAAGCTGTAAAATACAGTAGAACCATAACTAATCTCATCCACACAAAATAAATAAATAAAAGATATCATAAAATGATAGTGAATTGTCTTGATACAACATGTTGGGTGGAGACAAATCCACTACCAATAAAATAAAGAAAAGTACATAGAAATAAAATGAGTGGCGAGCGAAGCGAAGACGATCCAAATGCAATCATCCTTGAAGAAGTAGCAATGATCACTGCTAAAGCTAGAGCACCTGCGAAAGATAATAGCACACACCTGGAGAGATAACCAGGTCCTCAGAGGGACGTAACAAGACACATAATATCATGCCATATAAACTGAATAAATATTGCTCAAATAAATAAGTCAATCAAATTATAACATGGTCCAATACGCACCTACTGAACGAGCATACCATCCCCCCAAGCAAACAAGGACAGGGGATGGTAAACTAATTTACGGTGACGTATCTTTCCATGCTATGAATCCAATATGGTATCCGGACCCCAACAAGGTTCAATACATTCTCATCGAAGTAGTAAGTCACACCTACAACCAAACAAGGACAAGATGTGATAAACTAATCTGTAATAAGTTATTGTTCCAATCTACGGTCAGATACAAGTACCCAAACCAAAAGTACTCGTACCTAACGGATAAGGTAGCCTACCGTTCTAAGTGAAATGTAGTTAAGAACAATCCTTCCTACGAATGGGCCCTGGCTGAATAGGATCGGCGTAGTCCCCTCTTGGGCACCAGAGGCCCCATCAGTAAGAGCATGACGTTCTGCAGAATCGTCAGTGGCCGTCAGTAATCATGGGTCGTCAATCCCGTATCTCCAGCAGAGAGTCCGGGTCACAAGGAAAAGTTCATCGAAGCCCATACGCTAAGGAATTGTCCTCCCCGCCCAATGCCTACTGTGTTGTATCCACAACACAAAACCACTATAACCGCTAAGTCAAACTAGCATGCAATCTCTATTAGCGGTTATTCCTATCGCACGGCTTGTACGTACTGGTGGCAAGCCAATCACGCACTTTCGTGTCCTACATGCGACACACAACTTCGTGTTACAACGTGTCAAGGCCAATGAATGCAACAGACAAGGTGGTCCCTTAAATCTAGGTTTAATGTGTAAAAAAAATAATACATAGCAGGAATAATAATGAACAGTAAGTTCTAACAGTTATGCCATGTATCACAGTTTATTTTTTATAAAGAAAATAAATAATGCATGAAATATGAGCTAAAATAAATAAACAACAAATGGCAAGGTGTCTTGCCTGGTAGGACGCCTGGTGTGCTGCGGTAATTACGATGGCACGAACTACAACTTTGGTGCAACAACTATACATGGTGACCTCGGGTGGTGGCACGGACAGTTCCATTGAGTCCTGAAGGGTCAATTTAGTTAGGGTGGACATAAAGTAGTCTCGAAATGGGCGAAAGAATAGGAATAATAGGACTGGTTACGGACAGGAAAAAATCAAAGAATTTAATGGATAAATATTATATATACGAGTTTTAGAAAATATTTATAATTCCTAAACTAGTTTTCATGAGTCAAAATATTTTTTTAGGAGAAATACAAAAATACATAAAGTCAAGAAAAATCGTTTTCGGCAAAAACTCTAAGTTGTCAAAAATTTAGATATTAGATAGGAGTTATATTTTTATTAGTAAAAATAATATTTGATAAACACATAAAAATTTGGAAAACCGCTTTAGACAAAAATTCTATGTTTTCTTTTATTCAAAATATTCTAAATAAGTATCTAAAAGTCATAAAAACTCTTTTCTTATATTAAAGCTATAATTCAACTGGGTAGAAAATATTAGAATCATCAAAAATAATACGCTAATATAGTTCAAAAATATCTCGATGTATATTAATAATAATTTAACAAAATTAATATAAGTAAGCCAAACAAATATATTTAATTAATATCAAAATAACATTAATGATAATAGTAATATAGCAATTTTAACCATACAACAGATTTTGTGCATATAAAGAATAAATAAATAATATAATAATAATAACAATAATAAAAATAAAAATAATAATAATAATAATAATAATGAAATAATAATAATAATAATAATAATAATAATAACACCAATAATATTTACTCAAAAAGAAAAGAGAACAAATAACAATAAAACTAAATAACAATAATATTAATAATATTAATAATAATAATAACAGAATGAAACAAAACCTAAAAACCAAAAAATAAAAAAATACAAAAATATAAAAAAACAAACATAAAATTTTTGCACAGAGCCACTGTGCTCTCAACAAAAACAAAAGAGGGAAAGAGAGAGAGAGAGATGAGATAGAGAGGGGTCGTCGGGCTCCGGCGCTGATACCGGTGGAGGGTGAGGCCAGGCGGTACGGGATCGGACACGCGGAGGTGGAAGGGCCGGAGTAGGGTCGCAGCGAGGGTTTGGGAAGTCGGCGGCGGTAGCGTGCTCACCGGCGCTATCGGGATCGGGCGGCACGCGGTGGCTAGGACACGGCGTTGTAGGGTTTCAGTCGGGGAGGCGGAGGAATGGAAGGAGGCGGCGGGAGTTTTAGTTGGCGGACGGTGAGGGTTCGAGCGGAGGGACGAGGCCAGCGCGGTCTCACACGGCGGCGGAGGCGAATTTGGTCGGCGGCGGAGGGCTAGGGCACGGCTCGGCTAGGGTTTCTGGCCGGGGAGAGACGACGACTGCGGAGCGGGAGGCTGGCGGCAAGACGGATCGAGGAGGGGGTCGGAGTGCTCTCCTTCAGGCCGTGCGACGCCGGAGTCGAGGGATCCGCGGCGGGTGGCTACGGAGAACCGTGGTGGTCAGACCACCGCCCGGTGCTGCGCTGGTCGCGCACAGCGCCGTTTGGGAGAGGTGCGGCTCTGACTCCGGTAGAGGCGAACGTTGGTCTCGGCGTGCGGCGGACTGGGAGGCTGAGGGATCTCGGCTATGGCGAGGCCGGGTAAGTGTTTAGATTTTAATGTATTATTCTTGGGGGTTTGACGATGATGGGGCGGAGGTCGCTGGTGGTCGTGGTCGGGCTTAGTGTTCGTGGTCGGGCTTGGTGGTCGTGGTTGCTAGGGGATGGCCATGGTGGTCGCTCTAATGGTGGTGTTGCGGGTAGTGGCGGTGGCCGTCAGGGGACGGCCGAGAAGTCGAGGGTGGTGGTGGTGATGATGATGGTGACGGGGTCTTGGCGGGTGGCCGGGTGGTTCTCGGCCGGGTGAGGACTACGGTGGTTAGGGTATGCTGGTGGTTGTGGTGGATGGCCGTTGGCCGGTCGTGGCGGTGGTCCTGGTGGGTTTCTGCCGGAGAAGAAGGCAGGGGGAGTGAAGTCATGGGTGGTCGGGTCTGTCGAGGGTGGTGCCAGGAGAGTTGTGGTCAGAAGGGAAGGGTCTGTTGGTGGTGGTCGTGATTGGGTTTGGACGTGGCCGGGGTGACGGGTCCGACGGGTCGGGGTAGCGGTTAGGATTTCGGTTGTGTCGGGTATGTCCGACACGGAGAGGTTAATGTATTTGTAAAAATAGAATAAGAATCTGGATGGACACTGACACGATACATGGCACGTTTATGGAGAAAATTGTAGAGTTTTTGTATGATAGAAATTTGGAGGAGTACCTGCCTTTTATAGGATGTGGGAATTCCCAATTAGATAAGAATTAGGATTCCTTTAAACCCAATTTAGATATTTTCTAATTTAAATTAAAAGCAATCAAATCCAAATCCAAATCCAAATCCATATTCAATTTAAATCGAATTAAATTTTAGTTTAAAATCGAATAGGATAAATCAAATTTCGAGTACTTAACTATTTAAATAAATCCATAAATTTAAATCAAGATTTAAAATGGTCACCAAAATTTTCAAATATATTTTCCAAAAATACCAATAATAATAATTTCGAAAATAATAAATCTTTTTGAATTATAAAATATTAATATTAATAAATCTCGAATTTTTTTTATTTAACATAGGCTAGTAAAAATTTTAGGAAATATATGCACAATATTATTTATCAATAATTGCTATAAATGAAAGGCTTTGTACCAATAAATAAATAAAATAATTAGCTTGAAAGTTTGCTACGATAGCTAAAACAAATTATTACATATATTATTTTGAAACTATAAAATAGAAAAAATGTTTTTCTAAAAATGTGTACGCTCGCACATATTTGTACTCGTCGAGCAATTTTGAAAAATAAAATTTTCGTACACGGCGTACAATACGACTATGTGACGTGAAATACAAAATTTTAAATCAGTACAAAATAAAAAAATATAAGTAGAAATTTTAGGGGTTTTACACTTGTTTAGACCTAGAATAACTTGTTTGACCTAAGTTAGACTTGTTGGACCTAGTTCGACCATAGTTGACCTAGTTTGACTTCTAAGGTTGACCAAGGTTGACCAAGAGTTGACTTTGGTCTAGATTGACCTAGATTCATTTAGAATGCATTGAATTGCATCTTGTTGTCATTTTAGACTTATTGTGACTTGTGCTTTTCTGATTAGGATCCAGACACCTCTCCTCGGACAGTACATTCATCCGGACACTCAGATAGCAGGAGAGTACATTCTCTGATCATTTTATATCCTGTTAGAATTATTTTCCTACTTTAAATTACTTTACTTGATACTGTCACGTTGGTCACACGGATTAGTACTATATGGATCCCTTCTTGAGATGTTATCCCCTCATGGAGCATCGGATACTACATTTTTTGTGTGTTTCACTTACATGGTGTATTACTATGCTTCATGGTTCATTGATCACTTGTGACATGTACTCTCATGATCACAGAGTCTTCCTCGAATCTCCCATTTATGGGCATTCCTAGAATCACCCATTTTTTGGCCTACCATGTATCACCCCTAGTGGGCCATTGCATGGATCATAACATAACCTGGCTGGATCCTTGTGTATTGATTGGGGGTACGGGGGAGTAGAAGTAGACATGTGAATAATATCCAAGTAGTGTAGCATCAGAATCTTTTTCGTAGTGCAGTATCAGAATCTCCTATGCCATTCACATGTTTATATTGTACTCTGTGTCACGACCCGCTAAACAAATTGTTGGGCCGGGCCGAGTCATGTCCAGCCTGCATTTGGGATAAAATGCAGTAAGCTGTTCTAGAGATAACAAGATAAGACTAAATGTGCTAACAGTTCTATAAGTGAATAAAAGTCATAAATGCTCCAAACACAAAAGTCGTCTCATATAGTAATAAGTCCAAGTACAAGTCTGAAATGTAAAATTGGATACATGACCAGTTACAAAATACGTAGTCTAATACATGACTGCACTAAATATCCCAAGTGACTACGCAAACTAAGCGAGTTTCCTCGCAGGTACATCCTCGTAAAGCAAAGCCGGATCCTCGGAAGTATCTCCATAATATGAGTCGCAGAGCAACTCCTCCTCAGTAAGGATACCTACAACGTTATCCTGTCAGGACGGGAGCAAGTACTGATTCTAACAAACTAGCATATGAGACATGGAAATGAACATAAAAGGAATAACTTGAAATATGGCATCACATAATCTATCATGACAAAGACACATATGTCATAGAGACAGATGTATATGTAATGTTTAAAACTGTAGCAGGTACGTGATCGTCAATAGGTGTAAAATGTACTGTGGTACAAGTATATAAAATGTACTTTCGTATAAGTAAACAAGCGATAGATGCACATACGTACAAATACAGCTGGTGCGCCTACGACAAGGTATACATAAAATGTCAAACTTGCTCGGTACGTACGTACGAGTAAGGGGGCATAATCACGTACGCTACTAACAGTTTTCCCATAACCCAGGTTCTAATCATGTGAGAGATACATAAAGACTGTTCTAAGCATGGTAGGAATGGAAAGTACAACACGTGATATTTTAACTTGCTACCCCAAGGATCAGCATTTAACATGGTTGGATTTGCAGTTCATTTATGTAACAGTATGTAAAATTTGTAGAGAGTACTTGCCTCTAGCAAATCAAGCTGCGATAAAAGTGCTATAGATGTCTGGTAACTCGTCACTGTAGAAATAAATACATAAACTTAGTTTTTACACTAAGCTAAAATGCTAAGACACTAATTGGTGCAACACGACTTGTGACTGGGCACCTAGCCAAAATGATGACTTTAGCATAGGAGACCAATGTGGGGTGACACATTACTTTAACTAACTTTCTAGAGTCTTTACACTAGTGAGGGGTGAGGTTCAATACGGCTATAACTCAAAAGAACACAAAAAGCTGCAAGTCGTAATTATTCAATAAATAAATTAACTGAACATTGTGTTCCAACATTTTTTGAGATAGAAAAAAAGCTTAATTTTACATAAAATAAAGTACCAAAATGATCCTTGTTAATTATAGAAATTTATTATAATTTTTCTGGAATTATTAACCAGTACAAGTATTTTATAAAAATCAGTTTTTCTAAGTACAAAGAAAATGAGTTTTGGTTTCGTATGCCAAAACAGTGGCAAAACTATAAATTAAATACTGTAAAAATTATGATAAATTAGCTAAATTAACATAGTATCTAAATACTATTTTTCCAGAATTTTAACAACAATTTAAGTATTTTTAGAAATTCAAAAACAGCATTGCACACAATCTGAAATTAAATAATTAATTATCTGCGTATTTTGTCCATGTATATAATTTGAACCAAAGTTCAAATACAGGACCCAAGGCCATGAATCAAGTCCAATATGACTTGTACAGGTCTTGAATGTGTGAAAACGTATTTGAGCCCAAAAACCCATGTTAGACTTAGCACCAAATGGTTGCAGTAATTTAAATACACAAAAATATAAAGACGTAAAAATACATAATAAATACTAATATTTTATTAGGGTAAAATTTTATATCGTAGCCATAAAATATGACAAGTAATATTTACATAATAATAATTTACACTAGGTATAGTGAAATACATATATTAAATAGTATATATATAATAATAAATATATATATATATTTTAATATATATACACATGAACATATATATATATATATATATATATATATATATATATACATATATATATATATAAACTGTGTCCTGACGGTTTGGGACACAGAGTCTAAGTGTCGGGGTTATTTACGACACGTACGAGTATGGATACGCGTGTCCAAGCACTGGACTAGGGTCCCCGTGTCCTGGCGAACCACATACGTGGATTCGAGACACGTACGACACGATTCATCACTGCCACTTACGTGTCCGTCTTTAGTAGGGGGTTTCGAGAGCCGTGGACGGCGGAGGAAGCGTTGGCGAGGCGACGCTTGGGTGGCGATCGACTCGCCTCAGTGCGGCGAGTCAGTTGAGGGTGGTTGGGGGCGGTGACGTTCGTCGGGGAAGCGGCACTGGGGGTTAGCTGGAGTTAGGGTTTGGGGCTTAGGGTTTTGGTCGGAGAAGAAGAGTTACGGTGGCTGTGGGCAGTCGTGGTGGTGTTATTGGGTTAGGGTTAGGTCTGGAGAAGAAGGGGGGGTATTTATAGGTAAGTTAAGGCGGTCGGTCGGCGGAGAAAGGCGGCTGGTCATCAGGCCAAGTGGTCGAGGTCGTGGGGGGGGGTGACGACGGTTTTGCAACTAAGCCCCTAGTTTTTAAGATTTTACAGTTAGGCCCCTACCAATAGCTAAATGCAAAAGCAAATTTGCATAAACCATCCCACACTGTTTATGTGCAAATAAAATTTGCACATAAAAATTGGGAAATTGCAAACCGATATTTAAACAATCTAATTAATTGCAAAACTCAATTAAAACATTTTTAGAAAATTGCAAATTGATATTTTAAGCTTTAAAAATCATTTAAAAATCATTTAAAAATTCTAAAAAATTTCTAAAAATTCTAATAACCTAATTTAAGGCTAAATATGACATTAAAAATTAATTAACACTAATTAAATAAATTTTTGAAAAATAGGGGCTCACAAGTGTTCCCTCCTTGAAAAATTTTGTTCTCGAAATTCACAAGGATTGAAGACCCTACAATATTCTAACATAGCAAGCAATACAACAAATGACTAAGGCTATGATCGAAACTAACCTCTAAGGTATCAAGCGGGAACGGGTGATTCCCTCACAGCGGTTGGATCGAACAAGTAAGGGTATCTCTCCCTCATGTCCGACTCCCTCTCCCAAGTATATTCACCCGGAGAGTGACGGCTCCAAGCTACTCGTACTAAGGGTATAACCTTGTTCCTCAGCCTCTTCTCTCTCCTGTCTAATATCTCCACTGGCTGCTCAGAAACTGTAAGGCTCGGTCCGACTTCCAACTCTGAATGATCTAGCACATGACTGGGGTCCAGAATCCTCAGCTGAGATACGTGAAAGACATCATAAACTCCTATTAGGTTGGGTTGAAGTGCAACCCTGTAAGCTACCTCTCCAATCCTGCCAAGTATCTCGAACGACCCGATGTATCTGGGGCTCAGCTTCCCTCCTCGTCCGAACCGGATCGTCCCTCTAGTAGGTGATATCTTCACTAGCACCATATCACCGTCTGCGAACTCCATCGGTCTGCGACTAGCATCAGCCCAGTATTTCTGCCTGTCCTGAGCTACTCTGAGCCTGTCTCTGATCATTCCGACTTTCTCTGCTGCATTCTGATCATCCCTGGCCCAAGCATAACTCTGTCTCCAACATCATCCCAAAAGAGCGGTGTGCGACATCGTCGTCCATATAGCGCCTCGAAAGGAGACATACCTATACTGGCTTGGTAGCTATTGTATGAAAACTCTAACAAGTGCAGATGACTCTCCCAAGATCCTCCAAAGTCCAGTACGCAGGTCCTCAGCATATCCTCCAGTGTCAGTATCGTCCTTTTGGACTGCCCATCTGTCTGCGGGTGGTACGCCGTACTGAACTTGAGCCTACTGCCCAACTCCTCCTGTAAGCTTCTCTAGTAGTGGGACGTGAATCTGCTGTCTCTGTCCGACACGATGCTCACTGGCACTCCGTGTAGGCGAACTATCTGCTGCATGTATAGCTCCGCCAACTTCTAGGTAGAAAGCCCCACCTTGAAGGGTATGAAGTGCGCACACTTCGTCTGCCTGTCCACGATGACCCAAATGGCATCATTCCCTTCTTGGGAACGAGGAAGCCCTGAGATGAAGTCCGTCGTAATATGTTCCCACTTCCACTCGGGAATGGGTAACGGCTGCAACAAACCAGCTGGCCTCTGGCGCTCCGCATTGACCTGCTGGCAAACTAGGCATCTCGAGATGAAACGTGATACATCCCTCTTCATCCCGTGCCGCCAAAGATGTTCCCGCAAGTCACGGTACATCTTGTTAGCACTAGGATGAATAGAATATCACGATCGGTACGCCTCCTGCAAGACTGCCTCTACCAGCTCTCCCTTCGGCATGCACAATCGATTGCCATGCCTCAAGGATCCATCCTCTGCTATAGTGAAGTCATCCAGCAATCCAGCTAAAGCCTGGGCTCGAAGTCTGCGAAGGCTCTCATCTGTAGGCTGTGCCTCCCTGATCTGCTCCATCAAACCTGACTGAATGTCAAGCACCATCATCTGTATCACTGATCCTGGCCAAACTAGCTCGATGCCAAGCTTCTCCAGGTCTTCCCATAAATGTCGATCTATCATCAGATACCATGCCATCAGATGCCTGCTCAGCGCATCCGCCACCACATTTGCCTTCCCGGGGTGATACTGTAAATCGATGTCGAAGTCTTTCATCAACTCCAACCATCGTCTTTGCCTCATGTTCAGCTCTTTCTGCGTGAACACATACTTCAAGCTTTTGTGGTCAGTGAAGATTTCTACACGCTCTCCGTATAAGTAATGTTTCCATAACTTGAGTGCAAAAATCACCGCAGCTAACTCTAGGTTATGGGTAGGATAATTCCGCTCATGAGTCCCAATTACCTAGATGCATAAGCAATCACTTTCCCATGCTGCAGTAGGACACATCCTAGTCCCTTCCTTGAAGCATCGCTGTAAATGGTGAAACCTCCAGAACCTGAAGGTAAAGTCAGAACTGGAGCGGTCGTCAGCCTCCTCTTCAGCTCCTCAAACGCTGCCTGGCAGTCCTCTGACCAAATGTACTCTGCGTCCTTCTACGTCAGCTTCGTCATGGGTTCGGCTATCCTAGTAAAGTCCTGAACGAACTTTCTATAATAGCCTGCTAAACCCAGAAAGCTCCTGATCTCTAAAACTGACGTCGGAGCCTTCCATATCTCAACTGCAGTAATCTTCCTGGGATCCACCGAGATTCCCTCTCCAGTAACTATATGGTCGAGAAACTCTACTCGATCTAAAAAGAACTCGCACTTCGGCAATTTGGCAAACAATCTCTCCTGCCTCAGAATCTCCAAAACTATCCGCAAGTGCTCTGCATGCTCCTCCGGCGTCTTCGAGTATATCAGGATGTCATCGATAAACACTACGACAAACTTATCCAGATACTGGTGGAATGTTTTATTCATCAAATTCATAAAGACAGCTGGCGCATTTGTGAGACCAAATGGCATCACCAGAAACTCGTACTGCCCGTACTTCGTGTTGAACGTCGTCTTCTGGATGTCTGCTGCCCTAACCTTCATCTGGTGATACCCGGATCTCAAGTCTATTCTGGAAAACACCTTCGCTCCACTCAACTGGTCGAACAAATCATCTATCCTGGGTAGAGGATATTTGTTCTTGATGGTGATGGCATTCAAGGCCCGGTAGTCAATACACAACCGGACTGTACCATCCTTCTTAGGCACAAAGAGCACTGGCGCTCCCCATGGAGAATCACTAGATCGAATGAAACCCTTTTTCAACAGGTCATCAATCTGCACTTTCATCTCTACGGCCTCCTTGGGATTTACTCTATAGCAAGCCCGGGATACTGGTGATGAACCCGGCACTAAATCTATAGTGAACTCCACATCTCTGTCAAGCGGAAGTCCTGGAAGATCCTCTGGGAATACATCCATAAACTCCCTAATAAAAGGGTGTGGCGGTGCTATGTCCACAACTGTCGCACAACAGTTCGGCTCTAGGCTGATCTCCGGCCCTGTCCTCCTGACACTGAATTGTGCTGTGCCTGGGGGACTGAACAAAATACTACCCTCATGACAGTCTATAGATGCATGGGCATAGCTAAGCCAGTCCATCCCTAATATGATATCATAACCGAGGAGTGGTATCACAAAGAATCGTCCCCTGAACTCTCTCCCGGCTATAAAAATAGAACATCTATAGATAGCTCTAATAGGCACTGGTCCTCCTCCCGTCATCACTCTACTAATCTCCGTAGTAGGTGTAGCTACTAGATGGTGTTTATGCATAAACTCTAATGATAGAAAGCTATAAAATACACCAGAATCAAACAAGCATAGAGCTAGAAAAGTATGCAAATAAACATGACCTGTGATGACGTCAGCTAAGTAATCTGGCTCCGAAACCTGCTCCGGCTCCGGCTCAAGGGCTAGGTTATAAGTCTTCCCCTGGGGTCCCTTCTGCTGCTGCAGATGCTGCCCAAACCTCTGCTGCTGAGTCGAAAGTGGTCCTCTAGGTCCCTTGGCTACTGGGTATTCCCGTATCATGTGGGTGGCAGACCCACAAACTAAGTACTGCTTCAACCTCTTCCTGCAGATGGAGTAATCATGCCCTGGTCTTCTGCAGAAAGAACATATAGCACCCTTCTGCTGCTGTCGGGGTCTCAGGGCTCTAACTGGCGGGGTCTGATGATGTGGTGTAGGGGGACGGTATGTCTGCTGGTGCAGCGTCGGTGCTCTCTGTTGGAAAGCCTGACGCTTGGACGGTCCCTCATGATGTACAGAAGCCTGCCTCTTGCTAGACAGAAGACGCTCCTCAATGCTCCGGGCCAACTCTAGCTCTGGTAGTAGTCAGTCGTACCGTTCGCCACTATAAGAATGCCAATATCTGGAACTAGACCATGGCAAAACCTACGGGTCATCTCCTCTAGATCTGCAACCAAACTAGGAGTGAAACGGCTCAGGCGGCTAAACTCTACCGCATACTCGTCAACAGAATGATTCCCCTGCTGGATGTTCTAGAATCGTAGCCCCATGGCTACTCTAGCAGTGGTCGAGAAGAATTTTTTCTTGAACTGGGTCTTGAACTGATCCCAAGTGGCCCTCCCTCTCGTAAACAATGGCTCATTTCGGAACCAGACTCCTGCCAAGTCTATCAGCAGAAATTCTGCTACCTCAACCTGGAGGTCACCCGGCATTCTAACTCCAAGGAGCTTCCTCTCTACCGAGTCTAGCCAGTCATCTGCTACTACTATACCCTCAGTCCCTGAGAACTTCTTGGGGTTCAGACCCATGAAGTCCCTGATCGTCCCCGCTCTCTGTCGTGGCTCTACAGGTGGTGGGACCACGGTACGTTCCTCAGAATGCTTCATGCTCTGGCGGAGTAGGGTAGTCTGCTCCTGATGGGTTGTTAGGAACCCCTGGATCAGAGTGAGCAGTTGGTTCCCGTCGAGTATGACGAAATCCTAGGTAGGTATAGTGATAGGGGGTGGTGGAAGTATCGGGTCCTGCTGGGACTGCGATGTGGAAGGTGGTGGAGGCATCTGGGTTGGTAGATTTGTGGAGTGGGGGAATGTGGTAGGTGGAGGTGGAGGTGGAGGTGGAGGTGTATCAGTCAACTGGTCAGCTAACTGGATGGAGAGTGCGCCATTCTTAGGTGTGACATACTGGGATGAACGAGTAAGCACCATCTAATTACAATAAAAAAAGGACTTATAAGGACTTGTTTAAAGTAGGTAATCATAGGCAAGAAAATCTAATTATAATAGCAAGCATGTGATGTATTTCCTATGTTGTAATCCTAGCATTCCTCTAGGTGTTCTAAGCGTCATTCCTAATGTTGTCTAATTACCTTAAGTTCCTAATTGCAGGCATGCTTGGTACAATAACGTAACCAAACAATTTAGTCTCGACCTGCATGGGCCACCACTAAAAATATGTCACGACCCGCTACCCAAATTGTTGGGTCGGGCCGAGTCATGTCCAGTCTGTGTTTGGGATAAAACGCAGTAAGCTGTTCTAGAGATAACAAGATAAGACTAAATGTGCTAACAGTTCTATAAGTGAATAAAAGTCATAAATGCTCCAAACACAAAAGTCGTCTCATATAGTAATAAGTCCAAGTACAAGTCTGAAATATAAAACTGGATACATGTCCAGTTACAAAACATGTAGTATAATACATGACTACACTAAATATCCCAAGTGACTACGCAAACTAGGCGAGTTTTCCCGCAGGTATATTCTCGTAAAGCAAAGCCGGGTCCTCGGCAGTATCTTCATAATATGAGTCGCAGAGTAACTCCTCCTTAGTAAGGATATCTACAACGTTATCCTGTCAGGACGGGAGCAAGTACTGATTCTAACAAACTAGCATATGAGACATGGAAATGAACATAAAAGGAATAACTGGAAACATGGCATCACATAATCTATCATGACAAAGACACATATGTCATAGAGACAGATGTATATGTAATGTTTAAAACTGTAGCAGGTACGTGATCGTCAATAGGTGTAAAATGTACTGTGGTATAAGTATATAAAATGTACTTTCGTATAAGTAAACAAGCGATAGATGCACATACGTACAATACAGCTGGTGCGCCTACGACAAGGTATACATAAAATGTCAACCTTGCTCGGTACGTACGTACGAGTAAGGGGGCATGATCATGTACGCTACTAACAGTTTTTCCATAACCCAGGTTCTAATCATGTGAGAGATACATAAAGACTGTTCTAAGCATAGTAGGAATGGAAAGTACAACATGTGATATTTTAACTTGCTACCTCAGGATCAACATTTAACATGGTTGGATTTGCAGTTCATTTATGTAACAGTATGTAAAGTTTGTCGAGAGTACTTGCCTCTAGCAAAGCAAGCTACAATAAAAGTACTATAGATGTCTGGTACTCGTTACTGTAGAATAAATACATAAACTTAGTTTTACACTAAGCTAAACGCTAAGACACTAATTGGTGCAACGACTTGTGACTGGGAACCTAGCCAAAATGATGACTTTAGCATAGGAGACCAATGTGGGTGACACACTACTTTAACTAACTTTCTTGGGTCTTACACTAGTGAGGGGTGAGGTTCAATAGGCTATAACTCAAAATAACACAAAAAGCTGCAAGTCGTAATTATTCAATAAATAATCAATGAACATTATGAGCAACAATTTTTGAGATAGACAAAAAGCT
>JANAVB010018600.1:16032544-16339407 GCA_029216955.1 Iris pallida | reverse complement strand
GTTCCAAAGTAACAAATTTTGCTCCACTTAAGCATCTGATGAAGCCTATCCTGAGTATTCATGTTCTATCCTGAGTATTCATGTTCTATAACAAGTGGCCTATCCTGAGTATTCATGTTCTATCCTTAGTATTCATGTTCTCTACGCTCCTAAGGAAAAAAAAGAAGAAGGGAAAGCCAGACTAGTAAGTAAAAAAATGTACCAAAAGCACAAGTTGTCGACAATCTAAGCTTAGGGTGTGTCATGTATGTGAGGACTTGATCATCTTCGTTCCAAGCTAAGACTCTGTTTCAGCCTGAGCTATGGTTGGTTATCCATTGCCTTGGATAAGTCTGCAGGATAATCCTTTGAAGAGTCTTTCACTTGATATAGTGCCTCAGCATTGATGCTGGCAATGAAAAAATAGAAATATAATGAGATTAATGAACGACATTGTTGGTGCTTTCTTTACATGGAGAGAGCTTGCTCTCAACATGTCTTGTAAATTTTAGTCCCACATCGAAAATGCACCATGAGTTATCTCAACATATATACTTGGGTGTGTTGTTGAGAGATGCACATGGGGTGGTGACCCTAAGGAGGGAACCATGTGGGTGATTTACTAGGAGGTAAGAATAAGGCACCAAGGATTAAGCATTTAATGCTTTTTGTCATTCTCTTGGATTAATTTGCATTTGGAGCTAAGCCCCAAAGGGGCTTAGCGACTCGGATTCGGACTCGGGCTCATGGGCTTATGAGGCGTAATGTGGCATTTTGTTGGCACACTTTGCACTTAGCACGTCAGCAGTCATGCGGTCTTTATGCGGCTCAGATGCGGCTCATATGCGGCCATGCGGTCTTATGCGGCATGCGGCTTATATGCGGGCTCATGCGGCTCATGCGGCTCATGCGGCCTCATGCGGCCATGCGGCTCATGCGGCACATACGGTTCATACGGCCATGCGGCTCATGCGGTCCATACGGCTCATGTGGTCCATACGGCCCATGCGGTCCATGCGGCCATACGGCTTATGCAGCTCATGTGGTCCATGCGGCCCATGCAGTCTTTACAGCCATGAGGCTCATGCGGCCAGGCTGCTGCTGCTGCTGCTGTCGCATGGAGGGCTCTGCTGACTGTGCAATTTACAAGTCAGTTATGGTAAGGCTGAATCAATACGATTAATTCAGATCCTATCTTTGTGGGATTTGAATTAATTTCGTTCCTATCTTTGTGGGATTTAAATTAATCTCGTTGCTATCTATTTGCGATTTTATTCAATCTTTCCATAACTGAAGAGGTGGCTAGGGTTTTCACTCTCTCTCTATAAATACTCTCTTCTGGCCTCCTTTGTGGTTACTACGAAAAATATAAGTCAGAAAAGGAGAAAGAGAGAGAGCTGCTGCTGCCATTGCAAGTCCATCCGAGGAGTCAGAACAGAGGTGACTTCGAGCGTTCCACAAGTTCTTCAAACTTGCTGGTTCCTGGAAGCAGATCGCGTGGGGCGAATCTTGCTTTGAGCAACGATGTTTTGACACCCCAGTATTGTTCTTCTTCTCATCTCTCTCTAGATTATTATAACTCGTTTTGTCCCAATTACAACACGTTTGCAAGAAAGAACGAGAGATCTTCTCTTCTTTATTTTTCCTCCTCCATATTGTAATCGGGTTATCTGGTATTTGTATCATCGTAGATCTTTGTTGCATCTGTTTTACCATCTTTGATCAAGTCCCGGGACTAACAATCTCAAAGCAAGATCCGTGTAGATGGAAAACATTAATGCTTCGCTACTCCAATCGGACTTCTGCAAGTTGGAAAAGTTCGATGGAGAGCATTATCAAGTCTAGAAGAGAAAGGTTTACCTAACTCTTCAACTAAAAGATGTTGATCATGTTCTGTTGGAGAAAGAACCCTCTGTTCCAGACACTGGATCTACTGCTGCAATCAACGCGGCTACCAAACTCCAGGCCAAGTGGAGAAGGGAAAATAGCATCTGCAGGCTTCTCATCCTGAATGCTATGGAGGACTCCCTGGCAGAATCCTACTCGAAGAAGGAACTTGTCAGAGACATATGGGAGTCTGTGGAAAAACTGTATGAAGAAGACAAGAACAGGAGAAAAATGTTTGTGGTTAAAAAATATCACAAATTGCTCTTTGAGGACGAAAAGTCCATGCTGCCACAGGTGAAAGAATTTCTGAAGCTGCGTCAGAAACTGAAAGACGAAGAGATGCCCCTTCCCGACAAGTTTGTCGTCAGAGGGATCGTCTCAAAACTTCCTGCTGGATGGAGTACCTTCTATGCAAGGATGCACAGAAAGAAGCTAGACATTAGCTTGGGAGATCTACTTCAAGAGATCCATGTTGAGGACGAGATACGTTCCCAACAGAAGGTGGATACTCTATCCAAACAGTTGGCTAAAGCCAATCTTGTGCATACAAGAGATCCCAAGGGGAAGCAGGCGGCTTCTCATCCCAAGAAGAAGGACTTCACTAATTTAAAAGTGAAGGGTCCTTCTTTCAAGCAACAGAAGACTAAGTCCCACGTGACTTGTTACAATTGTGGCAAGAAAGGCCACTACAAGAGTGAATGCAGATCTAAGCCTAAACAATCAGACAAAGGTGAGCCTAATAAGGTTTCATTGATTTCTAACATTGTTGCTATGATCGGACAGGTCACAACTGTGGGGGTTGACTCTGACAGGTGGATAGACACTGGTACGACTTGCCATGTCTGTTCTGGCAAGGAATGGTTCGTCACGTACCAGCCGATATCTGAGAAGGTTGTCATGGCGAACCAGGCCCAAGCTAAAGTTCTGGGGATCGGGACCGTGGAACTGAAACTCACTTCTGGGAATACTCTGACGCTTCAAGGTGTGAAGCATGTTCCGGCGATTGCCAGAAACCTGATCTCTGGGAGCCTGCTCTGCAACGCAGGCTTGAGGATGGACATCAATGCTGGTCAGATGGTGATGTCTAAGAAAGGAACATACTTCGGAAAGGCTTATCAAACCGAAGGAATGTTTAAAATTCAGCTTGTCAACCAATTTGAAGACATTAATGCAGTTGCATTTTCTGATTATACTCTTGAGTTGTGGCATAATAGACTAGGACATGTTCATTGTAAAAGAATTAACAAAATATCTAGTCTAGGACTTATCTCCAAATGTGGAGGTAAGGTGGAGAAGTGTGAAGTGTGTGCTCAGACGAAGATCACTAGGAAACCCTTTCATCGGGTCAGTCGAAGTACAGATCTTCTGGAGTTGGTGCACTCCGATATCTGTGACTTCAAACATTTCTCCACGAATGCCGGGATAAAGTATTTCATAACCTTCATCGACGACTTCTCAAAATACGCGTTCGTCTACTTGCTCAAGTCTAAAGACGAAGCCTTCGAGAAGTTCAGAGAGTTCAGGGCCGAAACTGAACGGCAGACTGGACAACTACTCAAGAGGTTAAGAAGTGATCGAGGTGGGGAGTACAGGTCTCATGAATTCGCATCGTTCTGCAAAGAACATGGAATCATATGCGAGACTACTGCTCCATATTCTCCTCAATTCAATGGAGTAGCGGAGAGGAAGAACAGAACGTTGACAGAAATGATGAACTCAATGCTGCTAACCGCGGGTCTTCCTAAATGCTATTGGGGAGAAGCTGTATTGACGGCCACTTTTATTCTAAATAGAGTGCCATATGCAACTTCGGACGTAACTCCTCATGAACTCTGGTTTAAAGTCAGACCCAACTTGAATGTCATTCGAGTGTGGGGGTGTCTGGCGTATGTGAAGCTCCCAGATCTGAAGATTCAGAAGCTAGGGACAAGGACTACGAAGGCGATCTTCTTAGGGTATGCCGAGAAGAGTGATGCTAGGAGATTTCTTGATATTGAGTCAAATCATATCATCGAATCTCGCGATGCTGAATACTTTGAAGACAAGTTTGCAAAAGACAAAAATATTGTTCTTTCGGACATTTCGGAAAATAATGTAGGTGCAAATGAGACTGAAATCTCATACGGGCCAGTAGTCCAAGAAGAAGCTGTTGATGAAACAACTCTTGTACCAGAACTCGCAGAGCCGTCAGCTAAGCGAACGAGGAGACCGAAAGACTTCGGAGATGACTTTGTCACCTATCATGTGGAAGCAGGTCCGCTTACCTATGATGAGGCGATGAAGACCAGAGATGCTATCTTCTGGAAGGATGCAGTGAATGACGAGTTTGACTCTATCACCTCCAATAACACATGGGTGTTGGTAGATCTACCTGAAGGAGAAAAGCCCATCGGATGTAAATGGATCTTCAAGAAGAAGATGAAGGCAGATGGAACTATTGATAAGTTCAAGGCCAGGATGGTAGCCAAGGGATTTTCTCAGAAACAGGGGATAGACTACTTTGACACGTACGCTCCAGTAGCTCGGATGACCACCATCAGGATGTTAATCGCTCTAGCAGCTATACATAAGTTGGTAATACATCCGATGGATGTAAAGACAGCATTCCTGAATGGGGAGCTGACCGAAGAGATTTACATGCAACAGCCAGATAGATTTGTCGTCAAAGGTCTTGAAGACAAAGTCTGCAAGTTGGTAAAATCATTGTATGGTTTGAAGCAAGCTCCCAAGATGTGGCATGAGAAGTTTGACAAAGTTATTAGGTCAAACGGCTATAGAGTCAGCGAGATGGACAAATGTGTTTACACAAAGTTCGCTGATGGAAGAGGAGTCATCGTTTGTCTGTACATGGACGACATGCTAATCCTAGGTACGGATATAGGCTGTGTCACAGAGATAAAGAAGTTCCTCTCAACCATGTTCAGTATGAAGGACTTGGGGGATGCAGATGTCATCTTGGGCATACAGATCATCCGGACAGACACTGGAGTAGCGCTGTCACAATCTCACTATATTAAGAAGATGCTCACACGCTATGGGTATAAGGATCTTCCAGGAATCGATACGCCATACAGGTGTGATCAGAAGCTGAAGCCAAACTCAAGGGAAAGCGTCAGGCAGCTGGAGTATTCTAGCGTTATCGAAAGTTTGATGTACGTAACTACTACTACAAGGCCTAACATAGCTTTCACCGTGGGAATGCTGAGTCGGTTCACAAGCAACCCAGGGGCTGAGCACTGAAAAGCTGTGAAGCGGGTGATGAGATATCTCAAGAAGATTCAGACATATGCACTGCACTACAACGGGTATCCGACAGTAGTGGAAGGCTTCAGTGATGCTAGCTGGTGTTCAGAGGTGGAAAGCGAAAGATCCATAGGTGGATATATCTTTTCCTTGGGTGGAGCTGTTATATCGTGGAAGTCGAAGAAGCAGACTATACTCTCTCGTTCCTCCATAGAATCTGAATTCTATGCACTTGAAACTGCGACAGATGAAGCAGAATAGCTTCGGAAGCTCATGTATGATCTTCCAGTGGTTGGGGCTCAGATACCGGCAATACCGATATACTGTGACAACCAGACGACTGCGGCGGTGGCATCAAATGACCTCTTCAACGAAAAGAAAAGGACTGTGCGGTTGAAGCACATGGCAGTTCATGATCTTATCAAAAGAGGTGTAATTGCAGTGGTTAATGTTCGGAGTCAGGAGAACCTGGCAGATCCGTTCACAAAGGGCCTCAAGCGCCAGTTGGTCGATGACGCAGCTTGTAAATGGACTTGCAGGCATTCTGATAGTGTGTCTTTGTAATCCTACCATAAAGTTTTATGCTATTAGTTCAAAGAGAAATCTACTAGGCATCTAACTTTTGGTTCAAAGGAGGATCACTGACTGGAAAACTATCCGGTAGCAGTGGGTACTTGTTCTCTGGAACATGGAAGGGATACGAACCCATAACCACTGTTGTCTACTATGTATTTTTCTGCGAAAAAAATAGATCCTGTGGAAGGTTGGCTTAAACGCCTTAATGAGTTCTCAGGCAGAGTGAATGCCTGGTGTGCTTTACAGGAAGCATGGTAGAGCAGCACTACAAGAAGTGAAACTCTATGCTACAGTGGGATGACTCCACCATGAGGTTTCCAGGTAGGGGTAATGCCTCGGCTTTGCAAGCCAAATCATAGCGGCGTAGCACCGCAAATAGGCAGGTAGCCTAATGCTGTATGACATAATTAAAGAGTTGTAGACAGCACTATAAAGGAAAGGATGGCCCCATGTTACAGTGGCACGACACCACGATGAGGTACCCAGGTAGGGTAAAGCCTCGGCATTGCAAGCCATGTCGTTGCGGCGTAACATCGCAAGGAAGCCTTAGGCTTCATGCTGGGTAGTTTGGCACTACAAAGAGGCTTGTGACCTCATGCTACAGTAGTATGACACTACGATGAGGTTCCCAGGTAGGGGTAATGCCTCGACTTCAGGCCATGTCATAGCGGAGTAGCACCGCAAGGAAGCGCAAGGCTTCATGCCATATCTCTTTAATAAAGAACTCACCTATAGTGTATGGAAAGAGATATCAGGCCGTCTCTTGAGGGTAAACTTGTAGACGTCCAAAATTATATACTGAAACCAGGCTGGTACAGGGCCTTTAATGTGTAGCCAGAAGCACATGTAACTACACTTTATGAGTGGGAAAAATTACAATTGTGGTGCAGAATTCAAAGCGTAGTCCATTCTTGTATCACATTGTTATTTAACCCATACGGAAAGATTCAAGTCATCAGCGATATCTATCCTAATGCAAAATGGACAGTTACTGTAGGGAACGCTCAACCCTGGACACATATATATGTTGTGATATGTGGGGGATTGTTGGTACTTTTTTTACATGGAGAGAGCTTGCTCTCAACATGCCTTGTAAATTTTAGTCCCACATCGAAAATGCACCATGAGTTATCTCAACATATATACTTAGGTGTGTTGTTGAGAGATGCACATGGGGTGGTGACCCTAAGGAGGGAACCATGTGGGTGATTTTACTAGGAGGTAAGAATAAGGCTCCAAGGATTAAGCATTTAATGCTTTTTGTCATTCTCTTGGATTAATTTCCATTTGGAGCTAAGCCCCAAAGGGGCTTAGCGACTCGGACTCTGACTCGGGCTCATGGGCCCATGAGGCATAATATGGCATTTTGTTGGCGCACTTTGCACTTAGCGGCTCATATGCGGGCTCATGCGGCTCATGCGGCCTCATGCGGCTCATGCGGCCATGCGGTCCATACGGCACATGCGGTTCATGCGGCCATGCGGCTCATGCGGCTCATGCGGTCCATGCGGCCCATGCGGTCCATACGGCCCATGCGGTCCATGCGGCTCATGCGGCTTATGTGGTCCATACGGCCCATGCGGTCCTTGCGGCCATGAGGCTCATGCGGCCAGGCTGCTGCTGCTGCTGCCGCATGGAGGGCTCCGCTGACTGTGCAGATTACAAGTCAGTTATGGTAAGGCTGAATCAATACGATTAATTCAGATCCTATCTTTGTGGGATTTGAATTAATTTCGTTCCTATCTTTGTGGGATTTGAATTAATCTCGTTGCTATCTTTTTGGGATTTTATTCAATCTTTCCATAACTGAAGAGGCGGCTAGGGTTTCCACCCTCTCTCTATAAATACTCTCTTCTGGCCTCCTTTGTGGTTACTACAAAAATATAAGTCAGAAAAGGAGAAAGAGAGAGAGAGCTGCTGCCGCCATTGCAAGTCCATCCGAGGAGTCAGAACAGAGATGACTTCGAGCGTTCCACAAGTTCTTCAAACTTGCTGGTTCCTGGAAGCAGATCGTGTGGGGCGAATCTTGCTTTGAGCAACGGTGTTTTGACACCCCAGCATTATTCTTCTTCTCATCTCTCTCTAGATTATTGTAACTCGTTCTATCCCAATTGTAACACGTTTGCAAGGAAGAATGAGAGATCTTCTCTTCTTTATTTTTTCTCCTCCATATTTTAATCGGGTTATCTGGTATTTGTATCATCGTAGACCTTTGTTGCATCTGTTTTACCATCTTTGATCAAGCCCCGGGACTAACAGATATTTACCCGACTAGAGTAACCTTATCGATCATTTCTCTTCTCAAGGAACTGATGGAGAGATGCTTTCCTCACCATGGAAAGATCTGTTATCAAATAAACACAGAAATATATAGTTGTGTAATGATTGGTTGTTGTGTTCCATTGACTCTTTCAAGTCATTGATTGGTTGTTGTTCCCTTTGCATCAGGTATCAACCTAGTAACCTTAAGGAAAAATAGTCGATAGCAAAAACTGTGCAATTTCATTCACAAAATAGTACTAATGATATAAACTATATAAATGATTGAGGGGTGAATGAACACATGAAACCCTTGGGTTGCATAGTATCCTACAATTTCATGCATGTATGAAAACAAATATAATGTATACTACGAAAAGAAACTGGAAGAGAAAATGACACGACACTTACCATAATAATGTTTGGATCAATATCTAGCCCTTGTTTTTTATTCTCAAAAGTATCCCTCTCTAGTGCATAAACTTGATCCTTGAAAAATACGATACTTCAGAATTACCTTGTGCATATCAAAGGTGCATCCAGGTTTTTCAGTATGGCTTGACATATAACGTCATCTGGCATGCGAATACCAACTTCCTTCCAGAATGTGAATTTGGAAGAAGCCCTATGTCTTTGACATTGTTTTGGTAATTCTTTGGTAGCGGGCAGAATGAATGTATATTGTCAAACAACGTTAGTTTCATGATGTTCATGTCGTTCCAAAGGAAAGTCTAAAATTGTGTTCATGTCGTTTTCTTCTACTGTGTGCTTTGATTTTATTCATATACTCCAACTCCAATAAACCATGGAAATGTTATGTCAACATGCTATGTAAAATTATATATAAACTTCAGAAGATCACAACAAACAAATCAAGTTGGTTCATTGATTTGAACCAAGTTAGATTACCATATACAATCATTCCCCTTGTTTTGGTGAGAGTATCTTAGGTAGAGATGGAAAAGCTCTGATATAATATGACATGGGCATAGGAAATATAGGTGTAAATGACAAAATTGCAAATTAAGTAACCTCCTAAATACTGTAGAAGAGAGGAGAAGTCAGATCAAGATGATGAACGAGGAAAGTAAGAGTCCATACAAGACTGAAAGTTCCGATCAATCACAAGGAACTCGCTGCACTCATTATACTAATTTCTATCTCGCTCTACATTTGAACATCAATTTTGTTCAAGTGCATAGTGAGTCCAGCAACTTCCATTATCTGATTTGCCTCTTCCTATTTCCTAATCCTATTTATATGACAAATATTTTCTTCAGTTTTAAGCAAATATTCTTACAATATAACAACAACATGAAAGCCTTTATCCCAAACTTATAAGGAAAGATTCTTGCAACAAAGCAAAGCTCGAATCTATAAATACAACCCACCCTCCCCAAACGATGATTTGGATTTTTATGTAGTGTCGACTATATTCTCTTATATAAAAACTAGTGTCATGGCACACGCATGCGTGTGCTACACGTTTTACAATTGTTTATACCGTATTATGTAGCAAAGATAATATAAAACCCATCTTATTTTAAAAAATTACTTTTTTCCCGATTGTATATATTTTTATGTTATAAATATTAATTTCGTCTTATTAAACCAAAAAAAAAACATACAAAAAAACATAACAAAAGGTAATGAACAGAATATCCACTTTAACTGTTGGAGATCACTCACTCAACAAAATGCTATATTGCTAAATGCTATAACAAAAGGTAATATACAGGCCAGGACACACGCCATTGTGTGTGCAACATCGAGTTCCTTAGCACACCTATGAAAATCAACCAATAACAAAGATCACATTCACCAAACAAACACATCTAATCCAATATGATACCTGCTGATTAGTTGGAACGCCTCCATAAGCCAAAACCACCCTGACACCAGTCTGGTATGCAAACTTCCTTGCCTCCTCATCTATCTAACACCATAAATACACATGTGTCAATAACCCATCCCAAACATTGATTAGGAAAAAGAAGAGTTATGATCTTTTAGAATCTGGTGCATTCAATGACTAAAACATTATATGAAGTAACAAACTTTTTGTCAACTTGGATATGAAAATTGGCAAAGAAAAATTCTAAAAGAGGGCAAGGCAAAATAATACATTATCAGTGTATGTTGGAACTCTAAATAAAACACAGGATAATTTGTGACTTTTTTTTTAGAAACAAACTTTTTTGCTGTTAATTAAAAGCTAAAGCTAGTGGTAGCCGATCAAGAAATTGGAAAGAAAAAGAAATGTTCAATTCATATACGTGTAAAATCTCACTGACATTGAAGAAGGAATCATGGTCCAATGGGATAGGGATCCAGCACCCGTCCCTTGTTGCAGTCTGGAATTTGGAACCGCTGCCGTTGTTCGGCCACATATGGAGTTTCTATCCACCACCACGTCCGTGGGTGAGTCGGCCGGAGTCGCGCACGGGACCACCGCTGCTGCCCTCGCGGGAGCCTCTTGGCTTGGCTTGGCGGGACGGGACGGGGCGGAAGAAGGAGGGGGGCATCAGCGGAACGGTTGCAAGATTTTTCCTCGAAAAAATTAGACTAAAATTTGAGAATAATTAGGAGGAAAGAGGGGGGAGAGAGAGAGTAAAACCGAACCCTTTAAGTTGTTCCTTTTTTCAATTCCTTCAGGATTATAATAATGGGCCTATGAAATGATATTGTTATCCTTAAATCAATGTAATTTAACTACGTAACTATCTAATAGTTTATATAATCCAATACCCCTGGCATTTGGATTATATAATAGTATAGATATGAAACAAAGAAACCATTAACCCTAAAAACAATAATTCTATAACAAAGAAACCATTAACCCTAAAAACAATCATTCTATAACAATAATCCTAATAACAAAGAAATCATTAACCCCTAAAAACAATAATTCTATAATAGATTTAAAAAGCAAAAAAAAAATAGATAGAGCATAGAAGCAAACCCGCATAAAAAATATTAAAAAAATTGAAAAATACATAAAAAAGGGTTAGGTTTTCAAACATACCGGTGCCGGCGGGTAGGATCTTCTCTCCCCGGACGAAGGACTTGATAAGCAGCTGTAAAACAAAAACAAAATATTAGAGAAGAAAATAATTTGAAGAGAGGAGGGAATAAAAAATAGAGAAGTAGAAGAAGAAGGATAATCACTGACCTAGATAACCGAGGAGGATAGCAGCCCTTTGACACCGAGAAGGAGAGGAGGAGAACAGCAGTAAACCGATGGAGGGAGAGGAGAAATTTTAGAGGGGGTGGGGGGAAATATTTTAGAGGGGGCGGGGGATTTCGTTCATTTTATTAGTTGGGAGTAGGAAAAGTTTAGAAGGGGGGAAATATTTTAGAAGGGGGAAAAATATTTGGAGGTGAAAATATTTGGAGAGAAAAAAGTGGCGTACAACAGAAAAAATTATACCTACTTTCTATTTCTGCTGACCAAGTCCAACAAATATTTTTACTTATTAAATTATTATTATTTAATTAAATATATTTAGTATAAAAATATTTTATTATTAGTGACGAAAAAAAGGAGTACCAAATATTTATCTCAAAGCAACTAAAATATTTAGTGCATTTTTTATTTAATGATAAAAAATTCTAAATAATTTCTCATAAATTTGGAATCACTATAAACCCTAAATAAAATAAAGAAATGAAGGCATGAGTAACCTCTAATCGAGACAGAGAACAGAAAAAGAAGAAAACGTGAGACAGAATACAGACTAGTTGTATTCGGTTTCTAGATTCGAGTTAGAATTAATACATACATGATCGTTCTTTATATTAAATACGGCTTAGAATGGTTAAAAATATTTTTTCCAAATAGTATATATATATTTCACTTATTAATACATAAATTTTTTAAAAATAACTATTGTATATGTTTTCTTCTTTTGTAGTTGTTGAAAAAAATTTAAAAATAACATAAAAATATAATAATATGTTCAACATTAAAATTATATTTAAACAAATTGCATCGTATTATCTAATTAAACACATAACAAAGATTCAAAAAATATATTTATAATAAATCATAATTAAAATATATTTAAATTATATTTAGAATATTATAATACAAATTAAATCTTTATCTATTTTATAAAATAATATCATAGATTATTTTTATACGTGCAATGTACCTAAACTAGATTAGTGTGAGTCTTTTTTTTATACTTTAGGTAAGTTATTGTTTTGCTAGACGAAAAGAGATCATATCTGACAAAATTACAGTACGATCTTTTTCCTACCTTTCAGACCTACTGGAGTTTATACAGAATATCGCATGAAGAACAATGATAGCCTTTACTAACATAATGTATGTGTACTCATATGTTTTAGTTGCTTCAAAGCCAACTATCATCAATAGGTTTTAATTGTATCAGAGGGAAAGATACTGGATTGGCAGCTGTCATTTGTTGAAATTACAAGAGGTAGCTACCAATGTCGAACTTTAAATTTTGAGTCCTGAGACAAACTCTAATACCATGTTTGGTATGCGGTATTTTTTTTATTTTCGAAAAAATTTAGGGTGATAATTTGGGTGATAATCTATTACCATGTTTGTTTGGGCTATGAAAATTTATTCCCGAGGGTTAAAAATATCCGGGTAAATAGTTTACCCATAAATACATGGGAATCCTATGCTTTAAGAATATGTGGGTATTTTTCTTTTGCCCGGGCCAAAAAAAAATTTGTTTGAACTTTTTTCTACTTTTTGATCATTTTTTCGTTTTTTTGCCCTTTTTTGCCCTTTTTTGTTGTTTTTGTCGCTTTTTGGTCATTTTTTTCAGTTTTTATCAATTTTTTTTCGCTTTTTGTCATATTTAGTCCTTTTTGTCATTTTTTTTTATATCTTTTGCCGTTTTTTCTCTTTTTGTCACTATTTCGTCATTTTTACCGGTTTATGTCGTTTTTGGCTTTTTTTTGTCGTTTTTAGTAGTTTTCTGTTTCTTTTTTGTTATTTTTTCTCTCTTTTTTGTCGTTTGTTATCTTGTTTGTTATCTTTGTCGTTTTTATCCTTTTTTCTCTTTTTACCGATTTTTTTTTCCTTTTTTGTCATTTTTGTTATTTTTTGTCATTTTTTGTTTTTTGTCGTTTTTGTTGTTTTGGTCATTTTTTGTATTTTTTTGTTGATTTTGTCTCTTTTTTGTCTTTTTAAGTCGTTTTTGTCATTTTTTGTCATTTTATTGCTTTTTGTCATTTTGTCTCTTTTTTGTTTGTCGTTTTTCGTCACATTTTATCTTTTTTGTCGTTTTTTACTAGTCTTTTGTCGTTTTTTGTTGTCTTTTGTCATTTTTGTTGTTATTTTTGACATTTTTGTCGTTTTTTTTTTTGTTGTTTTTTGTCCTTTTTTTTGTCTTTTTTGTCGTTTTTTGTAAAAAAAATTGTCCTTTTTGTCCTTTTTTTGTCTTTTGTTCTTTTTTGTGGTTTTTTTCATTTTTCTATTTTTTTTGTTTTTGTTATTTTTTGGTCTTTTTATCGTTTCTGTTGTTTTCTGTCATTTTGTCGCTTTCATTATTTTTTTGTCTTTTTTATCATTTTTTTGTTGTCTTCTGGATTTTTGGTTCTTTTTTTTATTTTTGTCGTTTTAATCTTTATTTTTGCCTTTTTGTCTTTTTCTTTTTATATATTTTGGTCGAGTTTTTTTCGTTTTTAATCATTTTTTTCCCTTTCCTTTTTTGCTGTTTTTTCGTTTTTTATTTTTTTCTTCATTTTTTTTCATTTTTTAGTTTTTTTATTATTTTTATTTTTTTCCCGGGAATGTTTATATAGTCACCAAACCCAAACATGGGAATGTAATTTTCTAGAAAATTTAATTTCTTGGAATTTGATTCGGAATATAGAATTTTCGGCTATATAATGTTCCGCATACCAAACGCCCCCTAAAAGTTGTGCCCTTAAGGCTTAATGCTCAGACAATTTTTTTATAGACAACCATAAAATAGTATTATCAACACAAAATTTAAGAAAAAATAATAAACAAATATAATATCCAAAATAATCTATTTTATAATGAAATACTAATAAAATTGAAGATATTCCAAGCAAAAAATTGATGTTCTAAACAAATAAATAACTAATAATGTTTCAAATAATTCTTATGAAAATAATAAAAAATTGTAACTTGTTTCTATTGTTCAATTAAATCCAACAGGACAGCGAGAGAGAGAGAGTGAGAGGATGTTGACAACGACGGAAGGAAAAAAAAAAGGGATTGGCAGCGACTAAAGGGTATAAGAAGATTTGTAGCATCATAATGTTAGATCAGCAACAGAAGGGGAGAGGATTTAATTTTGACAGCGACTGCACTAATTTTTTTTCTTCATTCTGACTAACTGATTTGTCTTTTGATAATATAATATATGACATTTAAATATTCTAAAATTTTGGGCCTGAGGCACCCGCTCCGGCTACGGTAACTACCACATTTCAAAATTTTGAGTTATTTTCAAACAAATTTCTAAACAAATTCATAATATTATTTAGTTGATGCACTTATAAGATCTTAAAGGGAACCCAAAAAGTAAATTGAGCAAACTGATAGAACTAAAATCTCCAATCCTTGTAAATACTTTATGGGGAGTAGGATATTTTCATAGTATGTTATACGTATGCCAATATCAAAACATAATTCTTGAACCAACATGAGAAAATCCAGATTGGGACCAATAAGAATAATATAAAAACATTAAACAATTATCAAAGTTAATTGAACAAAAAAGACTAACAATCAAGGGTGTAAAAGCAAAGTAAGTTGTAAAAACATGTAAATAAAAAAAACTTATTTATCTCGATGATTATACTTTAAAAGTTCTAATATTTGTTAGATATTTTTAATAATTCATTAATTGAATATATGACACACCCTAAGCTAAAGCAGCATTTTAAATAGTAAACTAGAGGTGGAGGAGAGCTGATTTTTACAAGAAAGAATATTATAACAAGCAAGAAGCGGGGGAAGGGATTGATGCAAGAAGTATATATATTAGGTCTGTCTTTCGAAGCCGTAGAAGGGATGGTTCAACATGTGACAGATCCATTTAACCATGAACTGCTACCAAGTGAGGTATTGACCTAATATGACCAACTTTTTGAATAATATTATCCTAGATATATTTTAAAGATATATTTACAACGTTGTCTATATATTGTAAAAACACGTATTTTACAACATTTTATAAAAATTGTTAAATAAAACCCTTTTATAATGTTTCATAAACATTGCAAAATGATATTACATATACAACGTTTACATAACGTGGTAAAATAAAATTAATTTTACAACATCAAACAAACATTGTGCAATATAAACAATGTACAACTATTGTTAAACGTTGTTGAACATGACATTTTTATAATATTTTAAATACATTGTTAAAATTAGTAACTTTGGCAACAATAAATAACCGTTGTCAAAATTAATAAATGTTACAATGTTAATAAAACGTTGTTAAAAATAATAATACACAACTTTTGTGAATGACCATTGTAGAAGCCTTAACGTTTGAATATAAAACGTTGTTTGCACATGTAATTTACAACGTTTTTATAATAAAGGTTGTAGAAGACCCCCATTTTTTACAACATTTTTAGGAAGTGTTGTAGATGGAACGTTGTAAAAGGGGATTTTTCTTGTAGTGCATTATCCTCGTGAGTGATGTTTGTAAGGGTCGTAGTATTGTTTGGGAGGCCGTGATTTGGAGGTGAGCCTGCTCGTAATGCCATTGCCGAACTATGATATAGTACTCGGTATGGATTGGTTGAGCAGGCACTATGCCAGAATTGATTGCAGAGGGGGTAGAGTTTTGTTCAGAGTGCCGGGGGAGCCAGAGTTCGAGTACTCCAGACGTCAGGCGGAGCAGAGCAGCAAAGTTTTCTGCGGAGTCTCGGTTAAGGAGCAGACGATTCCACACCCCTTGATAGCAGAGTATATGGATATTTTTCCAGAGGAGTTGCCTGGATTGCCATCAGATAGAGACATTGAGTTCTCGATAGACTTGGTTCCAGGAGTAGAACCCATCTCTCAGCATGTCTATCGGGTGAACAACAGTGAGTTGGTGGAGCTGAAGAAGCAGGTGGATGAGCTGCAAGACAAGGGCTTCATCCGTTCGAGTTCGTCGCCATGGGGTGCACCAGTATTTTTTGTGCCGAAGAAGGATGGGTCAGTACAGATGTGTATTGACTACAGGACACTCAACAACCTGATGATCAAGAACAGATACCCACTGTCGTGGATCGATGATCTTTTTGACCAGTTGAGCGGAGCTCGGGTATTTTTTAAGATTGATCTGAGGTCAGGATATCACCAGGTGAAGGTGAAGCGGGAGGATATTCCCAAGACCGCTTTCAGGACGCGGTACGGGCAGTTTAAATTTTTGGTTATGTCGTTTGGGCTAACCAATGCACCAGCAGTATTTATGAACCTAATGAACAAGGTGTTCCACAAGTACCTGGATCAGTTTGTGGTGGTGTTCATCGACGACATCTTGGTATATTCCAAGGCTGAGGAGGAGCACGAGGAGCATTTGAGGATAGTACTGGAGACTCTCAAGAAGGAGCATCTTTATGGAAAACTCTCCAAGTGTGAGTTCTTCTTGGACCGTGTTGACTTTTTGGGGCATATGGTGACTGGAGATGGGATCTCAGTTGACCTCAAGAAGATCGTAGCAGTTGAGGCATGGGCAGTGCCGACTTCAGTGGCAGAGATCCGCAGTTTCTTGGGGCTGGCAGGATATTATAGGAGATTTGTGCAGGATTTCTTCCGGGTTGCAGAGCCGTTGACTCGGTTGACCCGGAAGGATGCTGAGTATATTTGGTCAGAGGAGTGTCAGACAGCTTTTGATGAGTTGAAGAAGCGGCTTACGACAGCTCCGATTCTGGCATTGCCTTCAGGATCAGGAGGATTCACTATTTATAGTGATGCTTCAGGGAAGGGGCTGGGTTGTGTCTTGCAGCAGCATGGAAAGGTGATTGCCTATGCTTCCAGGCAATATATCCCCATGAGAAGAACTACCCTACCCATGACCTGGAGCTTACAGTAGTGATATTTGTTCTGAAGTTATGGAAACATTATCTGTATGGAGAGAGGGTGGAGATTTTTACAGATCATAAGAGCTTAAAGTATGTGTTCACTTAGAAGGAGCTGAACATGAGGCAGCACAGATGGCTAGAGTTGATGAAGGACTTTGACATCCTACTTCAGTATCACCCAGGAAAGGCCAACGTGGTTGCCGATGCCTTGAGTAGGTATCCGACAGCCATGTGTTTGACTATAGATCGGTACTTGCTTGCAGACTTGGAGAGCCTTGGGATTGAGGTGATCGTACCCGGAATGCAGATGCAGTTATGGGGCCTGCAGATTCAGTCAGACTTAGAGGAAAGGATCAAGTCGACACAGTTTGAGGATGTTACTCTGCGGTGTCTCAGAGAGCAGGTTCGAACAGGATTGGTGGATGGCGAGTTTTCTCTTGCAGAGGATGGTGCCTTGTGGCACGGTTCCAGGTTATGTGTGCCCAGCGGAGATCTCAGGGAGCAGGTTATGCAGGAGGCCTACAGATCTCAGTACTCTATACACCCTGGTGCCAACAAGATGTACCGAGATCTAAGGAAGCATGTTTGGTGGTACGGGATGAAGCGGGAGGTAGCTCACTTCGTAGCTAGGTGCTTGGTCTGTCTGCAGGTCAAGGCAGAGAGGCAGAGGCCCAGTGGATTATTGCAGCCATTGCCCATTCCCGAGAAGAAGTGGAAGCATATCACTATAGATTTCGTATCTGGATTGCCGCGTACACCAGGAGAAAAAGACATGATTTGGGTCATCGTTGACAGGTTGACCAAATTGGCCCACTTCTTGCCATTCAAGGTGGGTACGTCTACAGAGAGGCTTACGAAGATGTACATACGGCTGATAGTCAGGATTCACGGAGTTCCGGTCAGCATCATCTCGGATCGGGATAGTCACTTTACTTTCTATTTCTGGAGGAGTCTACAGACTAGTTTGGGCACTCAGCTCAAGTTTAGTACTGCATACCACCCCCAGACGGACGGACAGTCAGAGAGGACTATTCAGACACTTGAGGATATGCTGCGGACGTGTATCTTAGACTTTGGAGGTTCCTGGGAGGATCATCTATATTTGGTGGAGTTTGCTTACAACAACAGTTTTCAGGCCAGCATTGAGATATCACCTTTCGAGGCTCTGTACGGGCGTAGGTATCGTACACCCTTATCTTGGATGATGTTGGTGACCGAGCTTTGCTGGGACCAGAGATGGTTGTTGACTCAGCCGAGAAGGTAAAGCTCATCAGGGACAGACTTCATGTGGCGCAGGACAGACATCGGCACTGGGCCGATAGCCACCGGAGGCCGTTGGAGTTTGAGGTACAGATTAGAGTAGGAATAGATTTAGGTTGTTTGTTTGTGTATTATTGATCATGTTTGTTTATCATAATTAAATTAAGATCTTGCTTGTGATTAGGTTGGAGACCAGGTTTTCTTGAGGATATCTCTGACTCGTGGTACGATACGTTTTGGCGGAGGTGGAAAGCTTAGCCCGCGCTTCATCGGCCCTTTCGTTATCAGCGGGAGAGTCGGCGACGTGGCTTACAGGCTAGACTTGCCACCTGCACTAGTGAGGGTCCACAACGTATTCTATGTATCACAGTTGAGACGGTATGTGGCTGATCCTAGCCCTGTGCTCGACTGTTCGGAGATTGAGGCTGGGCCTTTTCTTAGCTATCCAGAGCAACCAGTGGAGATTCTTGACCGACGGAAGAAGGTACTGAGGAACCAGGTGATACCTTTGGTTCGCGTCGCATGGAGGCATCATTCTCTAGGAGAGTCTACCTGTGAGCGGGAGGATGAGATGCGCGAGCGATACCCATATCTTTTTGGATCGTGAGGTATACTTTCTATCCTTCTCATCAGTTGCATTTCGCCTTTTAATTTCGAGGATAAAATTCTTTTAAGGAGGGTAGATTTGTCACTACCATATTTCTAGTATGAGGGTATTTTGGTCATTTTTGAATTTTTGGAATTTATTTGGAATTATTGTGAATTATTATGATTTATTAGAATTTATTTGATTTTTGGTATAATTTAATTAGGGGTTATTCTAGACTTTGACTAGTGTTGACTTTGGAGCCTAACCTAGAAGCTAACCCTAGTTTTAGTGACTAGGTTAGATTATGAAACCCTAGTTTGATTAAGTTAACCACATCCTAGTCATTAAAATTAATTTAGAAATATGAATATTGAATAGAGAATGGATTAATGGCTTATGACTTTACAAGTCATGATTAATGACTTAAGCCCATAGAGGCCCAAGCCCAACACCATGTAAACCTAACCCTAATCCTAGCATGGCCGGCCAGCCTACCTAGGGATTCCCCCTTATAACTAATCTCTTCCATTGGGTTAGCCTCCTTTGGAAAGTTCACATTTGGAAAAAGAGGTATGCTCCATCTTTAGAAATTCATAAAAAATCCAATTTAATTCATTTTTCCCTCAAACTAATTGCAATAGGTTCTAATTTAGGTATTGTTACGGTGTGTGTAATTTATTTTCAGTTTGTTAACAATTTGGTGAAGTTTGGCCATCAAGAGGAACACTCCTCTTTGGAGCTTTTGAGGAGTTTTGACACCTATAGGTAATTCCTTCAAAACTTATTGAAATTGCTGTTATTATTACATATTAGCCTGGATCTAGGTGTCCCCTAGCTAACCCTAGATTTCTGTAGGATTTTATGTCCAATTCGTGTCCTATTTGGACACGTATCAGTCCCTATACCTAGGTGTTCAAGGAAATGCCCCAAAGGAGATTTCGATCTGATTAAGAATTTAGGTTTTGTGGTTGCTTATTGAAATCTGGTTGACTGAGCTTGATTTTGTGTCGTGTCGTGTCGGGATCTGGACACGAACACACACGTTCAGCCCGTGAGCAGTGTCCTGCTACTCGGGGGCGATTTACTTTGGATACAACACGTGGACACATGATTCTTTGAGGACACATTGGGGCAGTGTCTGACACGACACTCCCTAAGTGGCACGAGCTCTCGTGTCGTGTCGAGGGAGCACGAGGTCGGATACGGGTTTTGCACTACACGCGTACAGTGGGTTTTCGGCCACTGATACGGCTCTGTAACTTCGGACACGACACACCAGGACACGATACAGGATGTTGGACACGTAGCTGGGCCCTAGGCGAACCTAGGGTCGTGAACACGAGGTCTGGTTTGGCCTGTGTCGGGTGCACGATACGCGTGCACTTATGCACGAGACTGCACTGGAAATTTATTGTTCAGTTGCTGTTTGAGTCCCTGGATAGTTTGGGCACGGTTGTGTCCACTTGGGTGGACACAAATAACATGTAAGACACGTGCACACCCTATATTACATTACCAACCAACAATTTCCCATGTTAACATGTTTTCGATTGTTAAATCCCATTTACCCTATTTTGGACTGAACCATGTATTTTCATGTATTTCCAGTTTTATAAATTAGATTTTGGCATCCATTTTAGTTTAGTTTAATACTGTTAATTGCATGTTTTATACCCTAATGTTGTTTACCTACATGTTTTCTAGCTATATGTCGATTTTGGGATGAATTGGTTGGGGTTTGATATCAAAACTGGTTGTTAATGTGGGTGGGACTGTTTTTAAAACCAGAGAGTTAATGTGTATGTTAGTTCTTCAAAAATCTGAGTTTAGTTTATAGGTTAACTGTCATGTGGGACTGGGATTCACTACTCACTGATTTTCCTAATATCACTCATTGTCAACTAACACACACACACATTTACACTCCCCTCTACCTCACTCTTTCTATCACTCTATATATTATGTATATATATATATATATATATATATATATATATATATATATATATATATATTGTTGTTGTGTGAATAGCAATATAGGTAATGTATAGGAATGCAAGTTGTTATATAAAATGTGTAAATGTAAATATGCATCTATGTATTTATGCATGCATGTATAGGCATATATGAATGACTTAAATGCTTGGTGAAATGCTAGAATGCAATATAAACATGAATATATATATATGGTATGTGCAATGTGGGTTGCTTGAGGCTTAGTGATGTTGCTTGGTAGACTAGTATAGACTAGTTTAGCCTTGATTAGACTAATATAGACCTGATAGGCTTGGGTTAGGCTTGTATAGTCTTGTGGGCTTGTTTAGACCTAGAATAACTTGTTTGACCTAATTTAGACTTGTTGGACCTAGTTTGACCATAGTTGACCTAGTTTGACTTTTAGGGTTGACCAAGGTTGACCAAGAGTTGACTTTGGTCTAGATTGACCTAGATTCATTTAGAATGCATTGAATTGCATCTTGTTATCATTTTAGACTTATTGTGACTTGTGCTGTTCTGATTAGGAGCCAGATACCTCTCCTCGGACAGTATATTTCATCCGGACACTCAGATAGCAGACGAGTATATTCTCTGATCATTTCATATCATGTTAGAATTATTTTTCTGCTTTAAATTACTTTACTTGATACTGTCACGTTGGTCACACGGATTAGTACTATATGGATCCCTTCTTGAGATGTTATCCCCTTAGTGAGCATCGGATACTACATGTTCTGTGTGTTTCACTTATATGGTGTATCACTATGCTTCATGGTTCATTGATCACTTATGACATGTACTCTCAAGATCACAGAGTCTTCCTTAAATCTCCCATTTATGGGCATTCCTAGAATTACCCATTTTTGGGCCTACCATGTATTACCCCTTGTGGGCCATTGAATGGATCATAACATAACCTGGCTGGATCCTTGTATATTGATTGGGGGTACGAGGGAGTAGAAGTAGACATGTGAATAATATCCAAGTAGTGTAGCATCAGAATCTTTTTCGTAGTGTAGTATCAGAATTTCCTATGCCATTCACATGTTTATATTGTACTCTAACTCACTAGCCACTGTTAGTTTTCTACTTATAGTAGATATTTCTATTACAGTTCTCTTTCTGTTTACATTCTATACTTTTTTAGTTTTCTATATCTTACTTTACTGCATGATTATATTTCTAACCTGCTATGAACTGTTGAGATGTATTGTGCTCGCTGCGTCCTGATTGGGCACCGTTGAATGTTAACAGAGGACGAGGATGAGGCTGGTGTTGACACCTTCTATGGGACAAGCCCTAGACGACACTTGTGAGTTGGACTCTCAGGAGGACCAGCTCTAGCTGATGACATTACCCCTACTGCCTAGACTAGTTTAGTTAGGCTTTATCTTACTTATGTTGTCTGGGACTAGTCTAAGTTTTACTATGTCTATCATTTGAGATCTGGATTGTATATATTCTTTCATACTCTTTAGTTGAGAACTTGTATTTCTGGATGTTTGCTGAGATGTTATCTTAAACACTTAGACTAATTTGATCATCTGTATTTCCTTTGAGTTCTATATCATATCGTGCTTCTTCTTCCTTAGTTATGATTGAGTTTATATTCTGCTATGTCACCCCCATTCGGGGAGTATAAACTGCTTACCATTATATTGTTAGATGTTGTGACTTAGGACAGCGTTCTACCGTCGACACTGCGGTGTAGGCTGGACGTACCCACTTCTTGTGCCCTTACTCTAGGGTACGGGTCGTGACAAAATGAGATACATGATGGATAACAAATCTGAACAGTAAGAAGTACAGGATAACAAGTAAGCCTAACATGGTAAATGAGAACATGTAAGTAATAAAAAATATGGTGTATTAGCAAGTAATTAGAATATACATGTAATACCAATAGTGCCTTGAGATATTACAGTTTTAGGTGATCGACTTGGGACAGGATCAGGATATTCCATATGACCCTCTATGCACAAGTACAAGTAATGGATCTGGACGACCATACATGGAAAGCTATCACAAGTAATATATGATCAGACTATACCCTGCGTGCTGAGGGTGAGCTATGCACAAGTAGTTTTGAGTATGATCACATAAACTCTAATAATTTTTTAATCCCCCGAATAGTATAATGGATTCGACTATATCATGTTATGACACAGGATTCATGAAGCAGGAGGCCGGCCCACTCCTGAATTGGTGTCTATACATGAACAAGAAGCAAAAGAAATGTACAGGGTCCTCCAGGAAAATAACAACTCATGACGGGATCCAAGTATACTAGTTCGTGTATCCTCATGTCAGAATTAAGTAAACACTACAAACTGATATTATAGAAGTTATCAAGGTAATAAAAACTATTAGAGAATTTACTCGCTTGTGATCCTGAGCAACAAATGTGAATCGATGCCCAAGTGGAATCATAAAGACCTAAATAGATATCAATATTAATTAGTGTTTTGGTGTGTTAAACATGGATATCTAAGATGCTATATGCATACTAGGTCAATTCTAGGTCAATACTAGGTCTCCGTGGTCAAACTAGGTCAATTTGAGTTAAAGGTTGACTTTAGGGTCAACTAGTCAACCTTGGTCAAATTGGTCAAACCTAGGTTTCTAGGTCATTGCCTTATCATTCTAAGGTAAACCAACCTATGCTAGGCTATCCTAGACCTTACCTGATAATTTACCTAATTAGGAAACCTATAGGGTATCTTGAAATACCCTACCTATTTATCATTTACACTATTCCCTTTACTTATGCTAATACCTATAGGTAAATCCTATTCTTGGGTTACCTACCACTAACCATATACCATAGACATTTCCTACAAAGGTAAACATATCTTACATTACCTTCCTATAGGTAATATCCTATTAACTATTATTCATGTATACCCATTACCTAGTATACATACATATCCTACTATAACACATTACCTACACATGTAATCACATACCTATGTTACCAACCTATTTCACACATACATACACTTGTGTGTGTCATTCACTCACACATACTAACATACAAAGACCAAGCTAATAGTCACACACTCGCTCTCCCTAACACATACATGTATGTGTTACCCATAAACAAACGCACACACAGTCACACACAATGTGTTCACTGACACTCAATGTATCATACTTGTGTGTGCCACACACACACACATAACCAGTGCTAGGCTATATGGACTGCCTACTGCATGCATGTGTGCAGGAGCTAAGCCTCCCCTGCCCTTGTCTACAGGTCTCCTACTGCCTACAGGGAGCAAGTCCCTGACCCTACCAAGCCTCTCCTAGTCTGTACACAAGTGCACAGACCACTTCATGTGCAACAGAGCCCCCAAGAAGGGCCTGCCTACTTCTTGCAGGGTCAGTGCAGGCCCCTAGCTGTCTTACATAGGGAACTATCCTGCACACATGTGCAGGGCTCTCCCCTAACCTGTGCATGGGCTTCACTGGCCTGTAGGCCTCCCCAAAGGCCTGCCCTATGCAGGCTCAAACTTCCCCCTCCTGTGCACACCAATGCACAGACTACCTAGCCTTATGTGCACTGTAGTCTATGCAAAGGGGCACATGACTCCCCTAGCTAGTGTCACACACAACTGTCTAGTGTACACACCCAAACCACTTACACACACAAACACACCTGACACTTTATCTGTACACCTACACAAGACACTCCCTATACACACCATACTCTCAATAGGACACACACTGTTGTCATATACAAAACTGACAATCTTTTTCCCTCTCTACCTATGTAAACTGGGATACCGAACCCTCCCCTATTCCTGTATAAACAGGGATTTAATTCCCTTGCCTAAACTGTGAAATCAGGGAGTTAATCCCCCTGTTTAACCCTATGTGCATGTGCACCTTGCACCCTTCTGTACTCCTCACCCCTTTATCTACTATCCTGTGTACAGGATAACACACTATACTACTGCCACTATTCTATGTTCCCTTGACACTCTTTGTACACCTATCACTCTCACAAGGACACACCTAGATACTCACTCACACAAGGCTGCCACTATTCCTCACATACACCCTACTGATACTTGACAGTACACTCACAACCTAATCACTTACACACACACACACATGTATACATGTACATATAGGTGTATGTACACCCTAACACATGTACACTACCATCACTCCTATGTGTGATACTCCCACATACCCAAATGTGAACTGACATGTGTCACACCATAAATTCTCATGTGTAGGTACACCTACACATACATAGTAAACAAACACACTAGTGTAGGCATTCACAAGAAATCTCACAAGCACTTAGTGTGTATCATGCTAGTATCGTACTAAAACTCTGATACTCTCATGATACCTATACCAAATCTTGTCCTATCATCCCACAACACATGAGCATGTCTAAAATAACAATTAGAAGCTAAATAGTATGGTGTCTAGCTAGTGCAATGTGTTATTTGAAATGTGACATGTTGTGAAGAGTGTAGGAGACGTAAAACTCCTAAATTGACTATATGTCCTAGTGTAACATGACACAACCTATTAGTATCCATTTGTGTACACATTTCTAGTCTCATACGTCATTCACATGTCTATTTAGTCTATCAAACCAAATGACAAATACTTGGTGTACCATTCTTGGATTTTTCCAAAATGGCACAAAAAGCCTATGTAACTTCTACCAACATGGTCATTATAGCCATGTTCTGTCCCCTATGGGTACCTCTAGTCCATGGGTAGGTTTTCTAATGTTGTCATGCATGAAATAGTGTCTAAACTAGGAGAAATAACAAGCAGTTTACCTATTGGGAGATAGATTCCCAAGGAAGCACCCAAATGGACACAAGTGTCAAGTATGAACAATTCCTCGATGTATTGGCCCCCCTTCTTGTGCTTCTTGGTCTCCAAGCTCCTAGTCTTCTAGAATAAGAATAGGTGAAGATTTGAGAGAGATTGGAAGGATTTTTGAGGAGAAATAAATGGAAAGGAGAAGGGTTTTTTGAGAATACCAAATTAGGGTTTTGAGCTCCAAATAAAGAGATGAAGAATGAGCCCCTCTCCATGCAATGGCCGGACAAATAAAGCCCCTAGGAGCCTATTGGAAATGTCCAAAATATCCCTTAAGTTGTCATGAAACTTAAGTTAGCCTATGGGAGTTTCTAGCCTAAAATTATAAAATTCTAATCATGTCCATGACTTAATATGGCTTAATTGAGTCTAATTGTGTCCAACCTAAAATGTAGGTCCAAGTGTCATGATAAGTCCAAATAGGTTCACTAATCAAGTGTCCAATAAATAGGCTAGTCTACCAATAAATACAACCATTACGTGTAATTAATTAAATAAAAATACATACTATATAAATAATATAAAATGACAAAAATAACCCTATTTTAGAATTGTGGTAGGGACAACTAGCACAAGTATACACAGCAGGGGATGAATTATACATAGTATTCGTCTCCCCAGCCTTGTGTTTGTGAGTAATCACATTACGCAAGTCATGTGAAAGAAAGTCCGTACTCATACCCACTTCATGCGCGTGGCCAAGGGTTGTGCTTGGGTGTAATTGAGGACAGTATACTCCCTGACTCATTCTTGGTGCATAAGATGCACCTGAGTTATCAGTAGAATATTGGTTATGAGGTAGGCCTACTTCACATGCACAGTCAAACTGAGCGCATTGGCCTGTCATCATAATGTTTGCCCCTGGCTTGGTTTATGTGCATGAGCTGCACCCAAGTGGCAGGGACTTGGAGGACTTACCCATTCTGGGTACAGAAGTACCTAAGTCAGTCCTATACATTTTACCATCAACTGCACGTATGGCTGTCAGCGCGTGTTTCTAGTTCACCGTTAATATACTATAATGAGCGCGTGGGGCTCGTGCTGCCTTGGATTTCTTCGTACTAGCCTGTGAAGGCGCGTAGTACTCAGAGTCTAACTTTTTCTTGTCAAGATGGAATGATCCTGTCAAAGACAGAGAAAGGTACAAAAAGTTAATCTTTGACAGGATATTCCTAAGTATAATTTTTCTGGGGACTTATGACGATGGAGATTAAATACTGCTTCTGATTCCTTTACTCTATTGACGCTCCAACGACGGTCGAAAGAAAATTACAAGACTTTCTGTTTGATTACAAGGGACGACAATTTGGCTCTCTGAAGTATGCTTTGACTCTCAGAATGTCTGTCTCTATGTGTGTTTTGAAATGAAAGAATGATCCTTCAATTTAGCTGCTTTGTGGAATGATCCAATCATGTGCGTAGGGACGCTACACTCGTGATCTATTAGGCATAGGGTCGCTGCGTACAAGATAGTAGGACTGAATCTGTTATAACTGTGTTTATTGGGCTACAAATGAGCCGACACGTGACAGTTGTTAAGATTTACTTGTTGCTGAGATCTTGCGTGGTTAGCATCCATTCGTGAATAGAACTGAGTTAATGATACGTGGCGTGTGTGCTCTGCTCAAAGATCTCGGTCTGTTGGAATAGAAGAGGATCCTATGTCACAGAAAGTCTAGCTTGAACTGACATTGGCATATAAGATCCTCTGTTGTAGGAACAGGATGATTTGTTGGCATAGGGATGACCCTACGCCACAACTTGGTTTGATGAAATGCTTTGGCATAGGAGAGAATCCACGTGGCATTGCACAGCTGTCTCTGACAAAACTTTCATTATTAGGCTGATGTAAGCTGTCAGCTCGATCTTTGAAGCATTTTTGGCTTCCAGTGGCGTAGGTTTGAGCTATGCCTATGCCGACTGTTCAGAGTAGTGGTGAACATCTCTTTGATTCCTTGTTGCCGTCATCGAAGCGTGTTACACTCTGTTCGAAGCATTTGTCTTTGAAATCGAACTTGCGTTATAATGCATTAAATGCTCCTTGGTCGAAGGGAAGTCTGAGTATAGCCGTTTTTAGATGGCGTAGCCACTTCAAGGGTGTAGGCGTTGTAGTGGCACCGTGTCCATTAGGGCGTAGTAGCCTTGCTGGTGTAGTAGCCTTATGCACATTATATTTTGTCAACTTTTCTTAAGTGTTGTCGCTGCATGTAGTATGGGGCTCAAAATATTGACTTGGAAGACATCTATGTGGAAGTTCATTGCCATCAATGTGAGATTTATTACATTAATTTTGGGGGGGGCAAGTTCATTAGCATTAATGTGAGATTCATCACATTTAATCTCTTTGACTGATTACCACATGGCATATGCGTTGGGATACGCTACTGCCTATATAAAGGGACCTATGAGAATGAATGTCTTTAATCGTTCCCTCTTTGTACTTCTACATCATGCTTGACCCCGACTTAGCCTTAGATGGTTGTGAGCCTCCACTTTGGCACATAAGTCGGCTATCGATTGTAGATCTCCTCATTCAATGAAGTCATGGTTTTGACGAAGAACTTCTTCAGAATTGAGATTCCCTTGAACATTTGGCAGAGTAGTTCGAACCTGAACACATCTTGACTTTGTTCTACTTCAAATGTCAAGATGTTGGATACGGGATTTGGATTGGTTGCCCTTCCAAACTCCGTCTTACTCACACGCCGGACGAACTGCATATGGAGCTGTACGGGAGAGCTGCCCCCGCTGTCTTCGGTTCACATGGTCGAATATAAGGTTAAGTGGTGTAGCCATACTACTTGCACCATCTGCTAGCGATTGATTGACATGGCCGAAGACAAGGTCAAGTAGTGCTCCCATATTGCCTGCATATTTTGTCAATTTCTCATCCATATGGCAGAGGAAAGGTTAAGTGGTGCGCCTGCACTGACTGTTCCTGCTGCCAATAGTTGACCAAAGTGATGCGCCTACGCCACTAGTGACAAAAGAAGTGTTGCACCCTAGAGTAGGACTTTTGGTTGTAATAGATTTTCAATGAATGAAAATCCTTTGTAATAGTTTTCCAATGAATGAAAAACCCTTCCTTTCTGTACATTATATATCTTTCTGATGTCTATTTGTGCCAATGTTAACTTTAGTTTATGGCGTATGAAATTTCATGCTTTTACAGTGCCAATGTTAACTTTAGTTTATGGCGTACGCTATCTGCAGCGTGTATAGGGGTGTTTGCTTAGTTTATGGCGTATGAAATTTCATGCTTTTACAGTGTTCTAAATGAGTCTATCTTCGATTAGGCATATTATGTCCCACTTAAACATGTTCCCTTGTACTATATTTTTCTTGCACAACTTTCGTGTCAAAATGGTCATTTTTGCTCTCTACGATAATATCGAAATATTTTCTAATTGGAATTAGAGACCCAAATCCGATCCAAATTATTCGACCCAATATATTTTTGACCTATTTTGAGCCTACTACACACATGCCAATAGTGTCCCACTCAATTGACTTCCCATTTGCTATTTATTTTTAAATGGCATACAAGATCCATTTAATAGACTTTCGGAGCCTATTTCGATTCAATAAATCGTACCGGCCCAAAACATGCCCAACTAGGATTGGTAGATCATATTCTAGGTTGCCTTAGCCTAATAAGATGATTTTATAGTGGTCTTTATTAATTATTTACAACCACCTCCTAGAAAATGCAAATATACAATATTAAGATTTAGTGGGACTTATTTGGAGCTCACCAAATCTCCTCAATATTTTCCTTTCTTTTTTAAATCCATAACAAATCTAAATCAATCCCAAATCTATTCAAAAATCCATTTCCTTTATGTAAACCTCTCCCCTCTAGTATTCCATACATATATTCATATATAAATCGAACTCAAAAAAAACTCGACACCCTTATCCTTCTCAAACCCGCGCGCACATCCACCAAAACCTCCTTTTCGAACCTTTTGACCCCCTTCACCACCACCCACGTGACCCCAAGACATCCTTCTTCCACCCCAACAAGCACTTAGGTGGCCACAGCGTCTTGGTTGGCCGACACAAGAAGTGGAAGCACCCGAAGTCAACCGAATCTTTGCTGGAACATCACAGCTGGTATGGTGTATTCATGAGCATGTTAACTATATTTATTGATCCCATTGCCATGAAACTACTTCATCTATACATGAGTTTTTCTATCTCCAATCCACTCACGTGGTTCCGCACCATTTGAACGTGGCAGCCGTTGCACGATCGTTGGTCCAGACTAAACCAATTTTGGTGAACGCGTGATTCCGGCGACTTGCGGAGCCTTTTGACCTCACAAAAAATATTGGCAATGAGCCTAACATCTTGTTTTGTTACTCCAATATGCTCGTTAGTCATCTTGTCAAGGTTTTCATATTTTTAAAAATCTACCTCCATCGTACAAGTTGTCAAACTTAGAATTTCATAGAAGCTAATATGTCTTCAAACCCGAAGCTTTGTAGTATCTTTATGAAATGATTATCATATGTCCTTCACTGTATAAATCATATTTTTCATTATTTACTAATTTATTCCAGATTTAATATTTATTTAAAAATCTATCTAGTTTTGGGTTCAAACGGGTCGGCTAGTCGGATAATGGTGATACTAGTTTGGTATAATAGTTAGAGGCTAGATTTCTAGTATATATCATGGTTAAATATTGATTATAAATATTTTCAAAAAATATTCCAGAATTAAATATTATATTTTATGTTATAAAATATTATTTTGTCATGTTGAGTTGATACTATGTATAGTAGAGTTGTCTATAAATATGGTTAAGTATTAGTTTAGTTAGAATACGTTGAGTTGAGGCTTTATAGGGTATAGCTATACAATAGTGTGAGTATGACATCAACATGTCATTTATTTGGTAGATTGATTTACTCTAGGAGTTCATGACGGCATGACTAAGTATACCGGAGTCGGACCGTTGTACGCACCTTTGGAGACTACAGGCAAGTACACCTTACCGAACTGTATAATATTTACATGCATTTTCTATATTGATATTTTTTTCCAGTTATACTTGATTACCTATTGTTTCTGTTCATGTCATTATTTTATCGTTATACGTGGATGTAGATGGTTACTATATTTTTATTATTAGGTTATATTCAGCCATGTCCTTGTATACTTCTTGAGATTGTCCTGGTCCAGTCCTATGGCACATTCCCTTGACATGATTGACTTGGACTTGACTTGGAATTGATATGTTTGATTGACTTGACTTGTAGTTCTTGGCAAGGATTTTGTTATCTGCAATGACTATACTTGACAACTCTCTATTGTGAGCCCCCACTGAGCTACGATAGAGACTTACTATATGTTGTTAGCCCCCCACCGAGCTGTGATCTATAGGGCCATTAGATCCTACCGAGTTACGGTTTACCCTTTTTTACTCGTAGTCACGTTTGCTAGTACGATTCTCGATGGCATGCCACATTCTTCTTGTTTCTACTCACTACAACAGTAGGACCTCAATAGAAGTTTTTCTATAGCGTTCAAGTGTCCCCACTGTAAAATGTTATGAACAATAGCGTTCTTTCTACAGTGCCATAAAAATATCTATCTATAGCATTTTTTGAATACTGTAGAATCTATAACATTCAATGTTTGTATGTCAAAGCAGGTCTCATGTTCGAATCCTAGGAGAAGCAGCGTAGGTTTTTATTTTACACGAAAAAAGAAGACTATAGCATATTTGGCGTGAAAGCATACAAATTTACAAAACTCGTGCCCAACATTTACAAAATTCATAGCCTAAATCCCCTAATATTCCTTCTTCCTGCTCTTTTTTTTTGTTCCCTCGAAAATTTTCAGCCCCAGTAAAAAAAAACCCTCTTTCTCTCCTTCTCCTCATCTCCGCATGCCCTATTTTCTTTCCCGCAGATCCCCAAATTCCTTCTCTTTCTTCAACCCCTCTTCCTCCTTCCAAACCTGTCACGCCCTAGAACCAGAATACTGGCAAGTAGGGACGGACCAGGCCAGCTACGTATACCAAAGTACTCCAGTACTCCGAAATGACGTATAAGCTGTATAGATGGGGGTTACTACTACAAGCCAACAGTCGATCCTAGGTCAAGCAATCCTAGGTATCTCAATCACAAGCAAATATGTAAAGTACAAGAAGTAAGATCAACTGGAATATAAATAGTAAAGCGTCCCAAACTATCATATATCAATGATCATGAAGCTAGTAATACAGAGTGAAGACTAGCAAGAGTAATAGTCATACATGATAAGCTCTAGCTATAGTCTAGAATACGCAAATCATGTTCTGGCCCGTAGGCTAAATGTCAAGTCCAAAACACGAGCTAAACACGTGCTCGGAGGCTAAACGCCACAAAAGAATAATGTACATAACAAGTGGGAGAATGAAATAGAAAATCCACTAAGGTACTCTGGTGCTCCGGGTAATCACCAATGAGTGGAAGGTACGAAGATCCTCCGGGCTCCTCTATCAGATCTGGTCAATGCAAAACCAGTAGGGTCAGACCCCCAATAGCAAGTACCACAAAGGAAGCCAAACTATGAACTAAAACCAGCATGCAAATCATAGCAATAGATAGAGAGAGATAAGTAAGTACTAATCGAGACTCGTGCACTACCAATGCACTTATCCCGAGAATAGAAGGACAATAAGTAAAGCACATGTAGCATAAAGTAAAGGACATGTGACGTAATGTAAACTGTGTACATGTGAAGAAAAGGAAGTGAACATGAAAGATAAACTAGACATGTGAGCATGTTAAGTAACTGGAGCATGTGAGCATGTAAGATAACTGGGACATGTGAGCATGTAAGATAACTGGAGCATGTGAGCATGTAAGAACTGGAACATGTGAGCATATGGTGAAGCCGAGCATATAGTAGGAAGAATAGCATGTAAGAATGACATAAAATCTAAGTACTGCAATAAGATAAACAGGAGCAAGACTAGACTAGACAAGAATGGACTCCATCCATCAATCACGGCCAAGCAATGATTACGGCTTGATACTTTAGCTAACTAGGGTTGTCACAATCCTAATTACTAACAAATGCAAGTCTGAGAATTCCAAGTCCAGCTCCTGCCTGCTACTACCTGAATGGTCCAAGCCAAAAGAAAAGAAGTATAGTCACACTGTAGTAAGATACATGTCCTAAGGAGATATAGCAGACACACTGTAGTAAGATACATGTGTCCTAAGGAGGTGCCCCACTCGACGGTAAGCTGGAAGTGTGCTCATCATGACAGATAGCTCCAAATCCCAATGTATATATATATATAATGCCAAGACCAAAGGGGCAACAGGTTACCGAAAATTCTCAATGATCTAAGTAATCAAGCTAGTTGTTTAGTCCTTAACATTTTCTTGTTGGATTCTGGGTGTGGCATTCCGCAGAATCCATCCTAGACATGAGACATGCAAGACTGGACAAGACAAGCAAGATTGTGCACCATAACAAGCCACAACAAGACATGACAATATCAAGGCAAGAGTGCGCTACGACGAGCCACTATCAAGGAGAAGACATGTACTGGAATCAAGAGTGCGCCATGACAGGCCACTATCATGTAAGCAAGAAAAAGACATGTTCAAGAGTGCACCACGACGGGTCACTATCAAGTAGGCAAGAAGGCATGGCAACAATTATCATAGCTTGTAAGAAAGAATCTATCAATAGACATATCATGGCATGTGAAGAAGAATAATCAAGGCTAAGTACATTTCATAAAATGGTTGAACATGTGCTAGTATCAAGTCTATATAGGGTATACAATCATTATCTAACTGAGCAAGATCATCTTATCATGTTAAGAAATCATTACAATCGAAGAAAATATCAAAAACGGACAAAAACGGGCAGAAACGGGCAAAAATAGACTAAAACAGCATAAAACGGCATACCGGCGGTATACTGCGGCATACCGGCGGTATACCGGACTAAAAACAGAAAGTTTCTGGTGCAAAAAATGGCATACCGGCGGTATACTGCTATACCGCGGTATACCGGTTTTTCAAACAGCAACAAAATTCAGAATTTTGCCAAAACTTGTTTCGGCCATAAAAACTTCGTTTTAAATCGAAATTCGGATTTTCAAAAGTCAAAATTGAATAGAATTGAATTTCCTACAACATGGAAGTATTAGTTTTCACAAATCAAAATATTTGATAGATCAATACCTCAAAATACTCCCAAATAGAGTTCTCGGGACACCGAAACGGGTTCCGATTGCCACCAAACTTAAAATCCATGATATACAAACTATGTGAGGGCCTCATATATGTATATATGACTAAGATCCATGATGGTAACACTAGTATCACTCTTGATACCAAGTTTTCTACTAAGTCCATATTGGATTTTAACAGAAAATCAAAACCTTGCTTAAACAAATTTTGGAAACATGCATATAGATGAGAATCACAAGGAAAACATTCTTAAAAAAATGAGTTTAGAACAATTCTAAGCATTTAATACCAAGGGAAACAAAAATGACAACAAAACAAAATGGTTCATGGATTTGGCAAGATGTACTTGCCTAGGTTAAGCTCTAAGCCTAATCTTCTACTCCTCCTCCTAGGGGGGTTAGACACCACACCCAAGGCCTCAAGGCCAAGCTCTTGGCAAGCTCCAAGGGGGAGAAGGGAAGAGAATGAAGAGAGTGAAAAAAATGAAAAGAGAGGGAAGAGAAAGTGAAATGGTATATATAGAAAGGGGGATTTAATCTTAGCCGTCGGATGGTGATCCATGTGAAGATCTAAGTCAATCCTAACCATCAAAACAAAACCAAATATCCAATGGGTAATAGGGTGCATCTACACTATTCATGAAAATATCTAAACACTATTCATCAAAATATCTAAAATACTATTCACAAAAATATCGGAAACACTATTCATGAAAATATCTTAAATCGAAATATCTAAATTATGAAAATCTGTCTGGACGGTATGCCGTCGGTATACTCCGGTATACTAGTGGCATGCCGGCCAAGGAAAAAATCTATAAGTTAGAAAATTTTAAAGCATTACGAAAATCAAGAAATACGAAATACACTACAAATACGTATCCGTATATAAATACCGATACTGTGAGACGAGTCTCACAACTCTCCACAACTTAAAAATAAATTTCGTCCTCGAAATTTCCTAAATCTAGTCAAGCATGAAAACCAAACCAAAGAGCTGAAAAATCATATCAATCAAAACAAAGCATGGCATGTTGGTAAGATAAAGACAACAGTAATATAAGTAAATGCGTAAGCAATAACACAACTACAATCAAGAAGGGATGGAGGCATATGAATAAATATGTCTCCTGAGTCAGTTGAGTAGGAGCAGGCCTACGCTGACTCCACAACTTAGATAAAAGTCATTATCAAAATAAGCCGGTACCAATGACTTAATCCAAGACATGACTCTATCCAGGACGTATCTTCGTAGTTGATACCAATGAAGTTATCACATGCCTCGACTACGAAGACAGAAGAGTAGGACGAGAAACTCGCCAAATATGCGTAACCCGAGATAAATAAGAGTGGAAGCAGAATAGGACAATACCTACAACATAATCGCCCTCGGCCAAAACCTGCTCTAACATACCAAACTCTGCCTGTCCACATCTCGGAACTGCTGCTCTAACCGGCTGCTGCTGAAATGTTACCTGAGCTATATACTGCTGGACTGCCGGGTAGCCGGTGAAGCTGGACTGTGGCAGGACTGACCCTGCTGTCTGATCAGGCTGAACTGACACCTCCACCCTCGGGTCATCTCTGAACTCTGCCCATGAATGCTGAGACTGATCCTCCATAACTGGCCTAACAGAAGATTGCTAACTGCCATCGACAAAATCCAAACAAGATGGTCGGAAGGATTAAGAACAGTGCCCTTGAAAGTTAAAGGACACAAGGATTAAATCGAAAGAACAGGAAGATCAACGATCAAGGCAGATATCAGGTCAAAGGATCAGAGATATAGAATAACACGAAGATATCAATAAAGCAGAATTGTGACTGAGATATCTAAACATCAGTAACCCCCACATATCTGATAAATCAGACCTGCATGGGCCACCACTAAAACCTATGTCACGCCCCAGAACCAGAATACTGGCAAGTAGGGACGGACCAGGCCAGCTACGTATACCAAAGTACTCCAGTACTCCGAAATAACGTATAAGCTGTATAGATGGGGGTTACTACTACAAGCCAACAGTCGATCCTAGGTCAAGCAATCCTAGGTATCTCAATCACAAGCAAATATGTAAAGTACAAGAAGTAAGATCAACTGGAATATAAAATAGTAAAGCGTCCCAAACTATCATATATCAATGATCATGAAGCTAGTAATACAGAGTGAAGACTAGCAAGAGTAATAGTCATACATGATAAGCTCTAGCTATAGTCTAGAATACGCAAATCATGTTCTGGCCCGTAGGCTAAATGTCAAGTCCAAAACACGAGCTAAACGCTCGGAGGCTAAACGCCACAAAAGAATAATGTACATAACTAGTGGGAGAATGAAATAGAAAACCCACTAAGGTACTCTGGTGCTCCGGGTAATCACCAATGAGTGGAAGGTACGGAAGATCCTCCGGGCTCCTCTATCAGATCTGGTCAATGCAAAACCAGTGGGGTCAGACCCCCAATAGCAAGTACCACAAAGGAAGCCAAACTATGAACTAAAACCAGCATGCAAATCATAGCAATGGATAGAAGAGAGATAAGTAAGTACTAATCGAGACTCGTGCACTACCAATGCACTTATCCCGAGAATAGAAGGACAATAAGTAAAGCAACATGTAGCATAAAGTAAAGGACATGTGACGTAATGTAAACTGTGTACATGTGAAAAAGGAAGCATGTGAACATGAAAGATAAACTAGACATGTGAGCATGTTAAGTAACTGGAGCATGTGAGCATGTAAGATAACTGGGACATGTGAGCATGTAAGATAACTGGAGCATGTGAGCATGTAAGAACTGGAACATGTGAGCATATGGTGAAGCCGAGCATGTAGTAGGAAGAATAGCATATAAGGAATGACATAAAATCTAAGTACTAATAAGATAAACAGGAGCAAGACTAGACTAGACAAGAATGGACTCCATCCATCAATCACGGCCAAGCAATGATTACGGCTTGATACTTTAGCTAACTAGGGTTGTCACAATCCTAATTACTAACAAATAAGTCTGAGAATTCCAAGTCCAGCTCCTGCCTGCTACTACCTGAATGGTCCAAGCCAAAAGAAAAGAAGTATAGCAGACACACTGTAGTAAGATGTGTCCTAAGGAGATATAGCAGACACACTGTAGTAAGATACATGTGTCCTAAGGAGGTGCCCCACTCGACGGTGAGCTGGAAGTGTGCTCATCATGAAGATAGCTCCAAATCCAATGTATATATATATATAATGCCAAGACCAAAGGGGCAACAGGTTATCAGAAATTCTCAATGATCTAAGTAATCAAGCTAGTTGTTTAGTCCTTAACATTTTCTTGTTGGATTCTGGTGTGGCATTCCGCAGAATCCATCCTAGACATGAGACATGCAAGACTGGACAAGACAAGCAAGATTGTGCACCATAACAAGCCACAATAAGACATGACAATATCAAGGCAAGAGTGCGCTATGACGAGCCACTATCAAGGAACAAGACATGTACTGGAATCAAGAGTGCGCCATGACAGGCCACTATCATGTAAGCAAGAAAAAGACATGTTCAAGAGTGCACCACGACGGGTCACTATCAAGTAGGCAAGAAGGCATGGCAACAATTATCATAGCTTGTAAGAAAGAATCTATCAATAGACATATCATGGCATGTGGAGAAGAATAATCAAGGCTAAGTACATTTCATAAAATGGTTGAACATGTGCTAGTATCAAGTCTATATAGGGTGTACAATCATTATCTAACTGAGCAAGATCATCTTATCATGTTAAGAAATCATTACAATCGAAGAAAATATCAAAAACGAAAAAACGGGCAGAAACGGGCAAAAACAGACTAAACAGCATAAAACGGCATACCGGCGGTATACCGGACTAAAAACAGAAAGTTTCTGGTGCAAAAAACGGCATACCGGCGGTATACTGCGGTATACCGGCGGTATACCGATTTTTCAAACAGCAACAAAATTCAGAATTTTGCCAAAACTTGTTTCGGCCATAAAAACTTCGTTTTAAATCGAAATTCGATTTTCAAAAGTCAAAATTGAATAGAATTGAATTTCCTACAACATGGAAGTATTAGTTTTCACAAATCAAAACATTTGATAGATCAATACCTCAAAATACTCCCAAACAGAGTTCTCGGGACACCGAAACGGGTTCCGATTGCCACCAAACTTAAAATCCATGATATACAAACTATGTGAGGGCCTCATATATGTATATATGACTAAGATCCATGATGGTAACACTAGTATCACTCTTGATACCAAGTTTTCTACTAAGTCCATATTGGATTTTAACAGAAAATCAAAACCTTGCTTAAACAAATTTTGGAAACATGCATATAGATGAGAATCACAAGGAAAACATTCTTAACAAATGAGTTTAGAACAATTCTAAGCATTTAATACAAGGGAAACAAAAATGACAACAAACAAAATGGTTCATGGATTTGGCAAGATGTACTTGCCTAGGTTAAGCTCCAAGCCTAATCTTCTACTCCTCCTCCTAGGGGGTTAGACACCACACCCAAGGCCTCAAGGCCAAGCTCTTGGCAAGCTCCAAGGGGGAGAGAGGGAAGAAGAAATGAAGAGAGAGTGAAAAAAATGAAAAGAGAGAGGAGAGAGAAAGTGAAATGGTATATAGAAAGGGGGATTTAATCTTAGCCGTCGGATGGTGATCCATGTGAAGATCTAAGTCAATCCTAACCATCAAAACAAAACCAAATATCCAATGGGTAATAGGTGCATCTACACTATTCATGAAAATATCTAAACACTATTCATCAAAATATCTAAAACACTATTCACAAAAAATCGAAACACTATTCATGAAAATCTTAATCGAAAATATCTAAATTATGGAAAATCTGTCTGGACGGTATGCCGTCGGTATACTCCGGTATACTAGCGGCATGCCGGCCAAGGAAAAATCTATAAGTTAGGAAAATTTTAAAGCATTACGAAAATCAAGAAATACGAAATACACTACAAATACGTATCCGTATATAAATACCGATACTGTGAGACGACTCTCACAAAACCCCTAACCCCAACACTACAACAAAAATGGTTAATAATGACACTTTTTTACGACACTTTGTAAATAAGTGTCATTATTTTTTTTATAATGACACTTTGCTAAAACGTGCCATGGTAATGAAATATTTTCATCATCGATGACACTATTTTAAAGTGACGTAAACATGTATTTAACGACACCATTAAAATGTCATCTAATTTTAAAAGATAAAAGACTATATGTTTTATGTCATCCTAAAAATTATTCTTCCCCTTTTTGAAGTTTTGGCGCTCGCCCTCGCAATTCTATTCCCCACTCTCTTACTGAGACTTCTCTATTTTTCCAATCACCTCTCTCTCTCCCTCCCTCTCTGATCTGATTTTGAAGGAGAGCAGCCAAGTGGTCTAGCTTCTTGGCTGCCTCAGTGTGACATCTTGAGGCCTAGGGTTGGTCGAGGTCCCCCCCAGAAGGAGGCGGAAGATTTGGCTTGGTTGGCCATAGCCATCGTGAAGACTCAAAGGAGAAGAAGGGAACTAGCTTGGTTAGTCTAGACTGTCCCTCCTTCCCCCCCCCCACCCCCCCCCCCCCCCCCCCCCCCCCCCCCCCCCCCCCCCCCCCCCCCCCCCCCCCCTCCTCTCTCCTTCTCCTCTCTCTCTCTCTCTCCTCTCCCTCTCTTCCTTCAAAGACCTTAATTTATATTACAATTCACGATAGGCCGAGCCTGACCCATCGTCGCCGCCACCACCATCGAGGTACTCTCTCACTCCATCTCTACCGTTCCTTTTTTTGCTCCTCTTTGTTGATTATTATCTAGGGTTAGAGAGTAAAGTAGCAATATATGAACGATTAGATCATTAGAAAAGTATACTAATTAGGGAAATTTTAAAGCATCATAATTATTATCATTTTTATTTGTTAATTCTAAACAAAACATTTCTATGAGCATTAAAATTTTCTCTAGTTTCAAAAGTACTGTCCAAGCTTGTACAGTGTATTCTATTAAATGATCATAAGATCACCTTCTGATAATGAGCCTTATGTTATACTTGAGAACAAAATTGGGGACAATCTCTCCTAGGTTCCTAGTATTTTTTTTTTCTATAAAGAACACTTATTTTGAAATTTTGAATTTGAGAAAGTTTTAAAGCTGATTGTACTCGGCTCATCTATTACTAAACACTTCAAATGATGGCATCATATCATCTGACTGTAGCGATTAATACATTGGTGATCGGGCACATATCATCTGGAACTGAAGGACATAGATTTCTTTTTGAAGTTGTTGGCCCTAAAGTTGTTCACGGACACAAACTGATTTTGGATTATGTTGTTGGGGTGTCCGTGTCCATAAAAAAGTATAAGTGGAAACAACACGATAATGGCTATTACTCAGTTTCAGCCCATCTACCACCTGTTTGTAGAAAAGCATAAGAGGAACTGAATATTAAAAATGCACATCCTTGTTCAAGATTGATTCCTTACCACGCCCATCCTTGGTGGTGGTTGATACGATACAAATGGACACATCACTATTTTTGGACTCATAACTCTTGTTCTATGTCAAACTTCTTTTTTATACAATGGATGAAATTCTAGGGATTTTTTTTGTGAAACCTTTATTTTTTTGTCTTTATTAACTCTATAAGGAGCACTTGGTCGTACCAATGGTATGTTACTGATGTGATAACTTTATCTGTAGCATGTCACTGATTTGTCATAGGTCGAGCTATTCTTATATCTTTGTATTTTAGCGCATTATGTGCACCTGAATTATTGATGTTTATATGTAGGTGGGGTTGAAAGACTAATTGTTGATAAAATAGTTGAACTTGCATCAAATGTCCATATTCATGTCTTTGCTGCACATCATGACAAGAACCGTTGTCTTGAGGATACTCTTTTCAGGGAGTATCTTGGCTTTTCCAGAAAAAAATTATATACACTGCATTTTACCTTTCACGGGAAAGCAATATGCAGAAACTAATAATTTCTGACCTTAGAGTGTATAGCCTCATAGCACCCTATGCTTCAAGAAGTACATCTAGAAGTCAATGTTCCACCTTATAATTTATGATTTCTGGTATGCATGCTTGCTTTATTAAAGGAAATTTAAAACTTGGATATGCTGCAGTAGAGCAAAGAATTCAGGGACACCTGCACGAGTCATCATATACATCTTACTTTGTGAGTTCAACCATTCTGGCCATGTAACTTTTACTTCTATAACAAGAGTTTGAAAATGTGTTGTTGATGGAAATGATTTCAGTTAGCTTTGCGATGGAGTTATCTAACCATCTAATGTTATTTTCTTTTGCAGAAACTGAACAGGGAATTGCATGCAGATCTTTGCGATGGAGTTATCTAACCATCTAATACAGTTGCATATCCTGGATACCATCTTTCCTGTGCTAAGTAGTATTTCCAATGCCAAAGTGTATATATTGATGTTTGCCCCTAGAGACCATCTTTCTTCTATCACTTTTTATCTATTGTTAGAGTTACTACATGTACGTGCAGAATCTGAAAAATATTTTATTTGTCTTACTACAGATCATCCTTGGTTGTAGAATGCCTAAAAGGCATCAAATGTCAATCTATGTGAAAATGTGAGAGCTAGGCTTCAATAATTTTTCGTGTTGAACAAGATGAAGAAGAGAGCTCTTAGGGTAATCTTTGACTTTTCATGCATGATAGTTCTTATCGACACTTTCATCTTAGTTTTTATATCACAAAAATCTTACTAATGAAACCCAATCCTGGGAATTTTAGTAGTTGATTACTTCTTATTTTAGGTGGTCGTTGAACATTTATTGGTAGAGGAGTAGCTGATATTAAGAAAATTCTCAAAGATGGACATAAACAAAAATGGGAAGATAACACTTAAGGAGCTGAAACATGGATTGCAGAAGCTTGGTCGCAAAATTGCTAATACGGATGTCAAGTTTTTGATGGACGCGGTAAGTTTCTTAGCTAAGAAGTAATTATGTTGCCGTGGACGTTGCTTCATGATGCTTTCTTCAACTTTTCTATCAGTTTCAGATGTTCTACTTCTATATTCTATATTTATTTTTTTATAGTTTGCTACTGTTCCCTAAACATGTGAATGTCTAATACGTTGCAAACTTTTTATTGCAAGTATAGCAAATTAGTTTAAATAATGTTAAAACATGCTACTTACCATTGCTTAAATGATTTATATCACTGTTGTTGGTAAAAAGTGATTGCAACCTTATCCGGGTAAGGCCTCCGTGCAGTCAAGCTTGGGATGTGAAGCTTGTCTTGGCTTGACTTTTTTGAACCTAAAAATTATCAATCTGAGTTCGTATTTTTGTCCCAGCTTGTTATCTATTTAGAGGTAGTTTTAAGTATTTTGAAGTCCTTGGTCTTGAAATGAGAAAAACTTGCAGGAAGAAGACCTACATTTAGGGAATAAGAAAAGTTTTTGTATCAATGTTTGCGATGTGGTGGTATATCAATGTTAAAAAGATAGACTATACATGGTACACATCCACGTCTAACATATTTATCCTATAGGGATTAGAAATATATTAACATCTTATGTCTCAATGATTGGAGAAATATTGGGTTCACGTAAGGTTATAATGTAATGCATCACTCTTACTGGTTTGAATAACTTGAGGTTTGTTTTCTACCTAGTCACTATATATATATATGCTTAATATTTGTCATTTGCAACTAATAATTAATGATCATGGAAGGCACTATAATGTAATGCATCACTCTTACTGGTTTGAACAACTTGATGACGCATCTTCTTTCTATAAGGTAAATACCATGTTTAAAATTTGAAGTTTCATTTTTACAAAAATTAGATGAACTTGAAAATGTTTAGTGAAGCAGAAGATGCTTTTCACAAGTGCAATGCCTCTGCAGTATGCATATCACCTACAGTAATGCTTTTCAGTATGCTTTTCACACAAAGAATGGCCTTTGCAGTATGCATATCACCTACAACAATGCTTTTCATGGCATGTATTAACATATATAATTGATACCTGATCGTTAGAAAAGTAGGAGGAATACTGGAATACAAATGCAACAAAGATAAATGTTTATGGAATATGGATACATGATCTTGTGTGAACTTGTTTTTTATATAATAATGCTAATGTGTTTTCTTCTCTATTTTGTGTAGGTTGGCGTGTAAAATTTTGATGGTTGTGGATATAAGCTAGAAGGAAAGAGTCGATCGAGCTGCATTTTGGCCTACAGACATTTTGTACGGAAATAGAATAGTTTATTTGAATTTGGACTAGCGTTAGGTTACAAACATTTTGTACATGTTGGATTCTTTTTACATGAAATATTTATTTTGGACTACTATTTCGATTATTTTAGGAGTACACAACATTTTGTACATCTTAAATGTTTTAATGAAAAATGTATAAATTTATTTATTTTGGCAAATCTTTTCTATATCTTGATTGATCTAAATGGAAGTTGCATTAAAATTGTGATTGAAATAAATTTTTCTGATGCACAAGTTAATTGTATGCGATACAGGACAAGTTATTCAGATATGAAATTGTGTAGCAGATTTATAACACTCAAAATGCTATAAAAAATCGACAGCATTCAGAAATGATATAATAAATCAGCAGCATTAAAGAACGCTATTCACCATCTACAACATTCATGAACGCTATTATTCATCAACAGCATACAAGAACGCTATAGACCATCCACAACATTCAGGAACGTTATAATCAATCTACAACATTGACGAATGCTATAAACCACCCACAGCATTCATGAACGCTATAATCCATCTACAGCATTCAAGAACGCTATAATGTTATAGTGTTCACTTACTATAGTGGGGGAAATTATAGCGAACAAAATACGCTATAGAAGGCTTTTTTTAGCGTTCTGTATATGCTATTGTACGCCATTTGTTGTAGTGAGTTATTGTATTATGTATTCTTCAGTCTTTATTTCTTGTACCATTTTCTATATTTTTATGCATGTTATTATTGTCAAAGTAGGCTTGTATATTATATGTCTTGCTATGTCCCCATAGAACCTGGTTATTTCCCAGGTATAGACAAAGAGAGATACCCTGAGGTTTATGGGTCAAGAGCCGAGACAAAAGACTTACCTTCGCAGGACTACGAGATAGTTTCGGAGGATTTCTCGTGATTCATGTAGCCTTTCTTTTTATGACACTATCTCTTTTCAACAAACTTTTAGTTGGATATTATTTCTTATTTTCATGGTGTGATAATGGATTATCTTTTCCTGTACATTTATTATCTTATTTACTGCAAGATAGTTTTTGTTATTGATATTTGGACTTGGTTATCTTGTGTCATACTATTATGTGTGGATGTGATTAGCACTGTACCTGTGGCCTGTGTATGTTGTTATGGGTTTACTGTCATGATTCATGACTTAAGCATTCTCTATTGGGCTTGTTACTTTGTTTGGCCCACTAGAGATATGTTGCTGGCATGTATTCGTATTCCTGGTCCTACGTATTTTGGGACTCGGACATTATATATTTTGTGGTAGCCCATGCAGGTCTGATTTAAAATCACTTCGGTTACGTAATTGTACCGACATGAGCCTGCAATAGGATATGAAAAACCCATAGGATCTTATCTATCACACGTCCTTGATCTCTCTATATCGACTTCGAATTTATATCCTCGACTTACATCTTGTTTAATATCAAATGTTCTTAGTTTATAGTCTCATTTATGCACAGTGCAATGGACCCACAAGCCAACACGAGATTCTTGTAGATGCTCCACAAGATGCGGTAGTTACCTACGTCGATACGACTAGGCAACCGATTGGAGGCTCTTCTACCCAACCTGACAATCCAGTTGCTTCACACCCTTAGAGATTCAAGCGAGATGATATTCCACCGACGCCGTCGATGCCATTGATACTATTTGCTAGCTTGGACAGTCTATGGACCCATAATAGATGTTCAAGATCTTCTATATAATGATGCAAGTGTAGCAGCAGATCCAGCTAGAGGTTGACTAACGGAGAACATGTAAAACCGCATAACGACAGCTCTAAAATAGGCGACACCACCAGCCCATCAACCGTTGATGGAGACTATTGCAGATTTTTTCAAGCTGAAGCCACCCAAATTCTTGGGCAAGGAGGAGCCCACTGGAGTTCACGAGTGGCTACCAACATTCAGTAGCAGTTGGAGGCGGCCGACTACCAAAGAAATATTGGATGATTGTCGTCATGATATAAATGACCGGTAATGTGCACCACTGGTGGCCCACGGAAGAGAAGCGACTTAGGTCAGATAATGTCACTTGGGAGGAGTTCTCTAAACTTTTCCAAGAGATGTACATCCCGGCCACATTCAAAGCGGAGCTTCAGGATAAGTTCCTTCATCTTACCCAGGGTAGCATGACGGTAGGGGAGTACAATTTCAAGTTTTTATGACTAAGCTGCTTCGCACCTACATTGATCGAGACGGAGAAAGAAAAGGCAGAAAATTTCTATGACGGCTTGAGCTTTGAGTTACAAAAGCTTATTGGAGCCACTCTACCAACTTCATACTCGGGAGTCCTTAAGCAGCACGACGCTTGGAGCGAGTCCACCGGAAGGAGCGAGCCAAAAGTGCCCACATACAGCAGCACCATCAGCTAGAGCACCACCATGAGGATCGGAGAGACACTCCATATACCAACGACCGAGAACTACCCTATACCCAATTTCAGAACTTCTCGTCTGTCACTATTACTACAAAAGAGGATATGTCCAATGGGATTATCATCGAAGAATAGGGCTTTATTGTGTTGTGGTTCAATCAACACCATATTCAAAATTGCCCCGAAAAGCACACTAAAGGGCCAGCACCACTATTACCAGCTCAACCAGCAATACTAGGAGGATGTCTATGTGGACCGTTTCTCAACCAGGCGACGTAGTTTGCATAGCAGGCAGGAGCACATCGACCGAAATAGGCCTTTGCCATGACTGTTGAAGCTGGAGTAGCAACACAAGATGGGACTGAAGATAACAATTTTTAAGTTTTATGATTGAGATATTGAGTAGAAATTATGATTGCGTGTTACTTGCTTGGGTTATAAAGAACCATAGGAACATAGCACACCCCTTCGAGTTAACCTAGTTACATTATCATACCCTTTACCATTGTGAGTTATTTTTAATTTAGAGGACAAAATTCTTTATGGTGGGTAGATTTTAAGCCCTATGATTTTTGGGAATTTTTATTATTATTTTAAATTGATTATTATTATTAAACGATACGTTAATTTCAATTATGACTATAAATATACTTTACCGTAGCTTTGACTTTTGAAGCACAACATTTGCCAATTCTTCGGAGCCAATTCCATATTCGTGTTCTAGAAGAGTCCACTTTCGATTAGGCATATCATGTCCCACTCAAACATGTTCCCTTACACTATTTTTTCTTGCGCAACTTTCGAGTCAAAATGATCACTTTTGCTCTCTCTATCGAAATATCAAAATATTTTCCAATCAGAATTGGAGACCTAAACCTAAAACAAACTTTTCGACCAATATATAGTTTGACCTATTTTGAGCCTACTATACACATACCAATAGTGTCCCGCTCAGTTGAGTTCCCATATGCTACTTATTTTCAAATGGCAAACAAGACCCATTTAATAGAATTTAGGAGCCTATTTTGATTCAATAAATCGTACCTGCCCAAAATTAGTCCAACTTGTATTGGTAGAGCCTGTTCTAGGTTGCCCTAGCCTAATAGGATAGAGTGGTTTTTATTAATTATTTACAGCCACCTCTTGGAGAATGCAAATTATGCAATATTAAGATCTAGTGAGACTTATTTGGAAATCACCAAATCTCCTCAATCTTTTCCTTTCCTTTTTAAATCCAAAACAAACTAAACCAATCCCAAATCTCTAAAAAAATTCCTCTCTTTCACATAAACATGTCCCCTCTATTATTCAGTAAATATATTCATATATAAACTGACACCCAAAAAAAAAACTAATATCCTTCTCCTTCTCAAACCTGCATGTACATCTACCAAACCATCGACCAAAACCTCATTCCCAAACCTTTGGACACCCTTCACCACCACCCTCGTGACTCCAAACCGTCTTCTTCCATCCTATCAATCACTTGGGTAGCCATGACGTCTTGGTTATCGGCACAAGAAACGGAAGGCACCTGAAGTCAACCGAATCTTTGCTAGAACATCACAGCAGGTATGATGTATTCACGAGCGTGTTTAACTATCTTTTATTGATCCAGTTACTGCAAAACCATTTCTAGCACGAATATCTACGTGTCTTTTTCATCTCTAATTGGCCACTCATGCGGTTTTGCACCGTTTGTCTGTGGCAGCTATTGCACGATCGTTGGTCCAGACTGAACCGATTTTGGTGCACACGTGATTCCGACAACTTGCGAAGCCTCTCAACCTCACAAAAAATATTGGTAGTGATCCTAACCTCTTGTCCTGTCATTCTAATATGCTCGTTGTCATCTCGTCGAGTTTTTCATATTTTTAAAAATCTGTTTCCATCATACAAGTTATCGAACGTAGAATTTTGTCAAAGTTAATGTTGTGTTCAAACCGGAAGCTTCATAGTATTTTTAAAAAATGATTATCATGTTTCCTTCGCTTTAAAAATCATTTTTTTAATATTTACTGATTTATTCCAGATTTAATAATTATTTTAAATCTATCTATTGTTGGGTTCAATCGGGTCGGCTAGTCGGATGATGGTGATAGTAGTTAGAGGCTAGTTTTCTCTTATATGTCATGGTTAAATATTGATTTCAATTCCAAAATTAAAATATATTTTTAGTTTTATTTTATAAAGATATTATTTTGTCATGTTGACTTGATACTATGTATAGTAGAGTTGTCTATAATATGGTTAAGTACCAGTTTAGTTAGAATATGTTGAGTAGGGGCTAATAGGGTAGAGTTATATAATTGTGAGTATAACATCAACGTGTCACTAATTTGGTAGATTGATTTATTCTAGGAGTTCGTTACGGTGTGACCGAGGATACCGGAGTTGGACCGTTGTACGCACCTTTGGAGACTACATGCAAGTACACCTTGTCGAACTATATAGTATTTACATGCATTTTTTATATTGCTATTCTTTTCAGTTATACTTGATTACCTGTTGTTTCTATTCATGTTATTATTATTTTATCGTTATACGTGCACGTAGATGGTTTTTTTTATTATTGTCGGTTATATTCTGCCATGTCCTTGTATACCTTTTATAATTTTCCTGGCCCAGTCCTATGCCACGTTTCCTTAACTTGATTGACCTGGACTTGACATGTTTGACTGACTTGACTTGTAGTTCTAGGTGAGGATTTTGTTAAGGCGTTGACTATACTTGACCACTCTCTATTGTGAGCCCCTACCGAGCTGCGATAGAGATTTACTATATGTTGTTAGCCCCCACCAAGCTGCAATCTATAGGACAATTAGGTTCCATCGAGTTGCGGTTTACTCCGATTTACTCATAGTCACATATACTAGCACTATTCTCGATAGCATGACATATTTTTGTGTTTCCACCCTTGTACTGTGTATTTTTCAGTCTTTATTTCTCGTATCATTTTCTGTCATTTTATGCATGTTATTACTGTCAAAATAGGCTTGTATTATGTGTTTTGCTATGTCCATTGAGGTGTCGTGACTCGCGCCCGCACGTTCGGGTAAGGGTTGTGAGCACGACCATCCTACGTTGCGGTATCGACGGTAGTTAGCTATCTAAACCTCGAATCACCAATTAATCACAGAAATTGATCTTTGTTCAATCATGAAGCTAGAAAAGAAACAAAACCAAAACCAAGCAAACACATGATCATAGCATCCACTATCACTTTGAGTACATATTCATGTCCAGTCCCCCGGAGACAAATTCGATAATCCTTTTCCATAATAATACAACTTATACATCTGTCGCATCAAAATCATCTGCCACATACATCTCATATAATCTAAGTCTTTTAGAGCCTTCCATAACTCATCGTCCAATCCAATGCCATCCTCATGTCCTGGCCAAATATGTCAACGATCCAATAAGGAGTAAACTACATCCATCCGAATAAATATCGCACGATACAAATAAAGTAATAAACTAAATACAAGAAATAAATGAACCAGAACATGTGACACGAAAAAATGTCATGTGATGCAACCATGTAACGCCCCAGTCCTAAAATATGTAGGACTAGGAGAACGTATACATGCCAGCTACGTATCGAAAGGACTCCATTCCAGCTCGAATACGTATAAGTTGTCTTGGTGTTCTAATTCTATCTATCATTCACACACACACACACACACACACACACACACACACACACACACATATATATATATATATATATATATGCCAGCTATGTAGGACTAGAAGAATGTATACATGCCAGATATATCGAGAGGACTCCATTCCAGCTTGAATACGTATTTATCTATCATTCACTATTACACACACACACACACACACACACACACACACACACACACACATATATATATATTATATATATATATATATCGTAGCAATGTTTACAGGCCAATAACGGATATGTTCAATTAGACCCAAAGAACAATATGGGTCTACAAAAAAAGACTAAATAGCAATAGAAATAATGAATAAATGTAAAGCATGATAAAATACATGAGCCATATACAACAATACCTCCATAATCAACGAACTATCTCTGTATGTCCAACTACCTGGACAAATCACCAGGTCCTCAAAGGACATAGCAAGGTACAGAAAAAACATACCAAGTAACAGTAACAGTAAAAAGAATATATATAAACCTAAAGGTAACAACCATAACCATCTAAGTACAAATATACAATTGAGGACAATCCTAATACCAGACCCTGTCGTACTTGCAATTACCCATGGCTATGTGTTGTGACACCAGTGGACGAAAGAGTAAACAAAACCATAGCTCAACTACAGAGACCATGACCACGAGTAAAATAACCAAGTCCAAATATGTAGACATGATTATGAGTCAAGACGGACGAATATTTATGTAGAGTCCTCCCCTTTCCATGCTCTACAACTATCTAGTTAAGTTACATATGAATCATGTACCAGTAACAAGTCACGCGAGCTAGTACTACATGCTATCACAGAGTCCATATCAACGAATAACTTATTACAGACTCTGTATCATATCATCATCATCAATCGTGTCTGTGTCCTGTGGTCTATCGTGTCAATGAATACGAATATGATATTTCACAATGCCTAGGGTAGATACCCGATGTCAATATACTAAGATCGACACCCGAATCAATTCGGACGCTAAGTATCAACTAACCCTACGTCCTCAATGAACATGAACGAAAAAATAAATATCCAACAATAAAAGGAAAGAATAAAGGTTCTGAAACATTTACAAGATACACTTGTTTGGAGGTTGTACGCTGACCAGACGACATCTCGCGACAAAATAGTCAAACCAATAAAAGCCTCAAAGTGAATCTCTCGTAAATATCTTCGGGTGCTGAAAGCGGACATTATTATCAGTCCCGAAATAAAAGAAATAGCTAAGATTGACAACCCATAAGTCCAATTTGGATACAGGGACAAAATAGTAATTTTGAATCAAAACGATATCCGATGTTTGACCCGCTTTGCACCGAAAAATATGCCAAGACAAAGGTTGTCCAAATTTGACAAATTATATTTCAATATTGGCCAGAATGATGCCACGAGTCCAATGGTGGTGTTAGATTTGGAATCTGATGTCACAGGTTCAAAATCAAAATTTTGTATAGTGGAAATTATGATTTTGAACGACCAACTTTGGTATCGATTTCAACCAACTAAACGATATTCTATTGAACTAAAACTTTTATGTCCCAAAGGTGGTTATACCTTCTATGCAGCAGAGTCAGGGGTTCATCAAACAAGGCTTCGATGAGGAAGAAACAAATTTGCAAAGTTGGCTCCACAAAACTATCAAAAGTATACGCAAACACCCAACTCGGTGGTCGATTATGATCTATCAGACGATGGAATTAACGGTTAAAATTTAGAAAAGTGAATGGGGATATACTGAGATGGAAATGGAAGAAACCCATTCAAAGATCCAATGGTCGAACTATCCAGAAATGAGTCCAAAGTTGCTGTGATGAAAACACCAATTCTAGACTTCAATTTATGCTCGTCACGACGAGATTTGATTCGAAACACACAAATCGCCTGTTGTACACATCGGAGAGGACGTCAATTCATGGGGGTTACGCGTGGGGGTTGTAGGGAGTTGACTGGCCGCACAGGTGCGGTCACGACGTTATTGCGGCAGTCAACGTCATTGCTACTACGTGATGTTTATACGCTGCTACCTAGCTGTTTATGTGCTTCTGCCATGGTGTGTGGTCGTCTCCTACCTGATGGTGACCCAACGAGGCATGGCGGGTACGATGGGGGACGCGCCCCAGGCGGTGGTCGCCTGGCTGGAATACGCGGCTCAGGGATAGTGCTCGTTTTGTCGGAAGGCACGCACGGTCGAATAGGACGCGGTACAATGGCACCAAGAGAGCGGGGTGTTCGCACGGCCAGCGTGTAGGGAAGCGACGCTGTGGCGCTCAGGCAGTCGGTCGACGGGGATGCGCTGCCTCTGCCGCTGTGTTGTCGCGTACGGTAGTGTTTGAACACGGAGGGTGTTGGGAAAGAAACGCGGAAACCTTTCCCCAAACCGGAGAGTACTGCGAGAGGACCGAGCAATACAACGCACGAACCCAAAATAGCCACACAAAAACAATCACGCAGACACAGAGAATTTTTGACGTGGAAACCCTTACGGGAAAAACCACGGGACGATCGGAGTCCAACCCTGAGAAGCCTCCACTAATGGAATAGAAGAATTACACCCTCTACAAACTCCTCCCGATCCAAATCGGATCCCCACAACACTCAGAAATAAGAACAATGATTACAAGGCTACGAAGAGCGAGAACGACGAGTAGAGATTACCCGAAACACGATCTCCTTCGAAAACGACCTTCAATCCTCCGCCTTCTTCTCCGAAGTTGCAATGGCACTCTTGCCTCCTTCCTCTCTTCAAACTTTTGTTGTCCAATGCGATCATACGATAATGAATTAGGGTTGAGAAAACTCAATATATCTCCCTAATCTCGCAACCAACCTGGACCGTTGGATTAGATCCAATGATGAAAACTCATCCTGAAAATCGCTTCAGCCCCCGACGACACAGAGTTCGGCCAGAACTCTGTGTGGGGCAACCAGCACCTGCTGGCCAAACCCTGGAACGGCCAGACCGAGTTCGGCCAGAACTCGGCCTGGGACCGAGTTCGGCCCGAACTCGGATCCCCTGCTTCCAGCAGCTCCAGCAGCAACAGCAGCAACTTCGTCGCCTACTTTCCGAGCTTCTCCGACATCGGACGGCGCTCGTCGCACTCCGGGGTCTTCTCCACATAGGTTGGGACCCCACCCACTCCAACAAATCTCCTCCTTCACAACTATGGGGAGGACGTCGTCATTCCAACGATCTGCCTGCAGTACTCAAACTTCTCCCTTGGTAGAATCTTCGTGAACATATCAGCTCCGTTGTCGTCTGTATGCACCTTCTCAAGCTCCGCGTCCTTCTTCTCAACCACATCCCGTATCCAATGATACCGGGTCTCGATGTGCTTGGACCGCTATGAAACGTCTGATTCTTCACAAGGTGGATCGCACTCTGACTGTCGCAAAGCAAAGTATACTGCTCTTGCTTCAGTCCTATTTCCTGCAGCAGCTTCTTCATCCACAACAGCTCCTTGTAAGCCTCCTTCGCCGCAATGTACTCTGCCTCTGTCGTCGACAAGGCAACACACTTCTGCAACCGCGACTGCCACGACACCGCTCCTCCTGCAAACATCATCACGTAGCCCGAAGTCGATCGCCTCGTGTTTACATCTCCAACCATATCAGCATCGGTATACCCAACCAGCTTCGGCTCGTCACCACCAAAGGAAAGTCTCCAACCAGCAGTGCCCTGAAGATAACGTAGAATCCACTTGACCGCACTCCAATGTACCCTTCCAGGATTTGAAAGATACCTGCTAACCGTACCAACTGCATGAGCGATATCTGGCCTCGTACACACCATAGCATACATCAGGCTTCCCACAGCTGAGGCATATGGAACCCGCTCCATATCTTCCTTTTCGTCCTCGGTAGATGGACACTGTTCCTCAGTGAGCTTAAAGTGAGCCGCGAGGGGGGAACTCACTTTCTTCGACCCGTCCATCCCGAAACGCTGAAGTACCCGATGAATGTACTTCGTTTGGGACAAGTGTAGCAGCTTGGACTCTCTCTCTCGACTGATCTCCATCCCAAGAATAGTCTTCGCTGCGTCCAAATCCTTCATAGAGAAGGCCGCGCCCAGTTGGCGCTTCAACTCCGCTTCAGCTTTGGTAGAGATTACCACTCTGTTGGAAAAGAAACGCGGAAACCTTTCCCCAAACCGAGAGTACCTGCGAGAGGACCGAGCAATACAACGCACGAACCCAAAATAGCCACACAAAAACAATCACGCAGACACAGAGAATTTTTGACGTGGAAACCCTTGCGGGAAAAAACCACGAGACGATCGGAGTCTAACCCTGAGAAGCCTCCACTAATGGAATAGAAGAATTACACCCTCTACAAACTCCTCCCGATCCAAATCGGATCCCCACAATACTCAGAGATAAGAACAATAATTACAAGGCTACGAAGAGCGAGAACGACGAGTAGAGATTATCCGAAACACGATCTTCTTCGAAAACGACCTTCAATCCTCCGCCTTCTTCTACGAAGTTGCAATGACACTCTTGCCTCCTTCCTCTCTCAAACTTTTGTTGTCCAATGCGATCATACGATAATGAATTAGGGTTGAGAAAACTCAATATATCTCCCTAATCCCGTAACCAACCTGGACCGTTGGATTAGATCCAATGATGAAAACTCATCCTGAAATTGCTTCAGCCCCCGACGAACAGAGTTCGCCAGAACTCTGTGTGGGGCAACCAGCACCTGATGGCCAAACCCTGGAACGGCCAGACCGAGTTCGGCCAGAACTCGGCCTGGACCGAGTTCGGCCCGAACTCGGATCTCCTGCTTCCAGCAGCTCCAGGCAGCAACAGCAGTAACTTCGTCGCCTACTTCCCGAGCTTCTCCGACATCGGACGGCGCTCGTCGCACTCCGGGGTCTTCTCCACATAGGTTGGGAACCCCACCCACTCCAACAGAGGAGAGGGGTGAAAGAGAAGAGTTTTACGTTATATATTATTATATATATATAATATATATATATATATTTTTTGAAGCAATAGGTAATTGTGGCGAACTCACCTCCACTGGGGCTCGAACTCCCGACTACTTGGTCCGCATGCATCTCCCTTAACCACTATGCCTAAAGGTCATTTGCTATATATAACTAATAATAGCTATATATATATATATACTATATATATATTATATATGTGTGTGTGTGTGTGTGTGTGTGTGTGTGTTGTGTGTGTGTGTGTGTGTGTGTGTGTGACTTTTTTTTAAGGTGCGCCCCTAAGGGACCTTGGAGGCGTGCCTCCAAGGGGCTCGACCCACGCCTCCGTGCGCTACGCCCTCTAGGACATATTATATATATATATTATATATATATATATATTTTATATATATATTATATATATATTATATATATATATATATATATATATATATATAATTTTTGGTTATATATTAATATATAATATATATAATACAATATATATAATAAACTATAATATAATTATATAATATATATAATATAATAGTAATATAATATAATATAATAGATACAAAATGGGGTGCTCGTGCACGAAAACTCAACGGCTAGGGGCGCCGCACGGGTGGTCGAAGGACCGGCACCATTCTACCACGGGTATAAACGACGGCCGACCACGCGGCCCATCGTGCGGTGCCCAATGGACGTCGGGAAGATGTCGTAAGGGCATCGTGCGCATAGAACGGATGGCTGGACGGCATCGGTTGTCTTAGGCGTCGTGAAGACGTCGGGGGCGCCTTCGGTGTCATGGGCAAAGCGAGGTGTTGAGTTGCAGGCAGTCGAAAGACGTCGGCCGTCCCATGATGCTTGGGGGCAGAGCGGATACATATATATTCTTGCATGCGAGTGGATACATATATATTCTTGTATACTAACGTATACATACATATTTATTCATACATATTTATACACGAAATAATTTATATATGTAATTACTTGTATACATATATATTCTTGTACCTAACGTATACATGTAATTATATAGGTCTTTATATATATAAACCTTATATAGATAGTAAATCGTGTATTTATATATAACATATATAAATATAGACATAAAACCTTATTAATCATAATTTGCTCATCTTATAAGGATTACATAGAGCCTTTTATAAGGATATAAAATACATATAAAAACTTATATAACACCTTATAAGTAATCATATAAAATAATTCACTCGGCATTTATGTAAAAATTGAAAATATTTATGTAACCATTCTATGGATCAAGTCGTGACTTGAATTTTTTTTCCATACGAGAGACAGATATGGCTAGGCCATTCCTATCATGGCTAATATACTAGTCATGACACACTACTATGCTAGCCATGCCATGACTTCTAGTCAATTTGCATAACTAACTTAATCATGTCTAAGGCTACTCGTGTAATCAATTAAAATAAATAAATAAATAAATAATCCTCTAATTATTTAAATCCAAAATATCAAATTTAAAAACTTGGGGACTTAAATCCTACCCTAGTTATAGAAATTTTATCCTCTAAATTAAACTAATCTTAATACAATAGAACAATGAGGCTAAATAAAGAATAATGATTATGTTTGTTAAGCCGAATCTCGATTCTGAGAAGGTGAAGAAGGAAGTTACAAATGGAATACACATTTGTCATCATATTCGAAGAGATAGAGGGCACTCAGTTCACGACTCTTCCAAATTTTTAGAAATTAGTTAGTCGTGAAAATTACAATTACAAGTCTTCCAAGAAGGTCAAATTCTAAGAAGTTGTACGAGAGCATTGGATACTTCTGACTGTAGTCCCGGAATTAAAAAAAACTGGGTATTACCAATTTAGCACGCTCTTCCATAAGTCATGATCAACAAGAGATAAGTTTAAGGAGTTTATGGAAAGAGATTTGTGGAACAAGAGTTGGAAACTATATCATAGGTGTAAAGACTCATTTTCAAAAAAAAATGGTTTTAGGGTTAGGGTCTAAGGCAAAAAATTTTTTTGGTAAAGTTTGGTTAGGTTTTATAGTCAACTATTGAGATATGGATGACTGTGTTTACTTGGGTTCAGTGGTTTCCTTCATTTGACATCAAGCTTGATTGAATGGTTCTTGGGTTTAAATCTATATTGGATGACCGAAGTCTATAAAACCATTCTATCATGCTACTTGTAACATCCGCTACCAAAACTTGTATTATGATTAAATAACACTAGAAATTTTATTTGGGAATTTTTGATATTCTTTACTTAAATTTTATTATTATTTTAAAGGCATTTAGATTTTTGTGAGGGCACCCGGGCTCATTTTAGAGGACAAATATTTTTTTTGGGCTCTAGAAGGTCAATATATTTTCTACCAATTTTGGTATTTTCTAGAATTATTTTATATAATTAAATATTGGAAAACATATTATCTAGGACTTCTAGAATTTATTGTGCTAGCCTAAGACCAAAAGTTGATCCGAAATATTTTTTAGGGTTCCATAGAATATTTTAGATTTTTTGAATTTTTCTAGAATTTTTTGGCTATTTTTAATATTTATTACAATTTTCTGTAATTAAACTTGAGTTAAAAACTACTTTTTGGTAAATATAACCCATTTCCCTAATTATTTATCTAGTCATGTAAGCTCCTAGATATTTTAAAATGTTTTAAATAGGAATTATAATTTTATTATCCTTAAAATGAATTATTATAATTATTAGGAATTTTCTAGAATTTTTAAATAATTTTAAATAGTTTTAAAACCCAAAAAAATCATTTTTTACAATTTATTGAATTGTTTTAATAGCTTTTTGTAATTTTTTAAATATTTTTAATACAGTTTGCAATATTAGAATCTTCAGTGCAAATTAAATTTTGCACAGAACTGTGCGGAGGGGTGATTATGCAATTTGAAAATTGCATACTGACAGGCGGTGGGGCTTAGTGTAATAACTAATTTTAGGGGGGGGTAGATTTCTGCAAAATTTCCCACCTATCACCGCCTTCCTTCCGTCATCGTCTCCGACGATTAACCCTAAACCCTAACCCTAAACCCTAAACGAAACCCTAATCTAAACCCGGCCAGCCCTATAAATAGACCCCCCCCGTTCGAAACCCTAACCCTATTCTACTCTCCCGACCACCACAGCCGTCGCCCTAGCTTGTTCTTCTCAGACGAGTTCGCTGGAGACCTAGATCTAAGAGCACCGCCGTTCCAGCCACGCCGTAGCCGCGCAACACCACCATCTTGTTCCCCTTGACGAGACGAACCCAGTTAAATTTTTTTCGACGACCCCCGACGTCTCCTCCGCCACGCAGCAGCCCCGAACGTCGACCAAGGCCGGACACGTACGTGTCTCTTCGTGTATACTTTGCTTTCGTGTCCGTTTTCACATAGGTAGGTCGTCGCGTGTCAGTGAGTCTAGTAGTGGACTCAGACACGGGAAATTCGTGTCAGAATCTTCGTGTTTCCCTCGGACACAAGACTCGGTGTCAGATTCAACGCTCGTGTCCCTAACTGTCAGGACACGGGTTAAATTATAATGGGTTATCGGGTTTAAATTAATGCTAACGGGTTTAAACCCGCACAGTAATGGATTTTTATTTAATGGGTTTACTGTTTATAATGGGTTTGGGTTTGGGCCCAATGGGTTTTAGGCTGGATTTTATTTATATATATATATATATATATATATATATATATATATATATATATATGTATATATTATATATTATGCTATTAAGTATATTTTATGTATATTGTTTAAATGAATATATACTGTATATATAATATATATATATATATATCTATATATATATATATATATATATATATATATATATATATAAAATATATATATATAAATATATATATATATATATATATATATATATATATATATATATATATATATATATATATAAACAAAATTATATGTATAAAATATATATATATTATATAAAATATATATTTCTATGTAAATATAATTTGTGATATATGTTATTATGCATAAATTTATAAGTTATTTTATTATTTAATTTTATGACTTGTATATTTCACTACATTAACATATATATTATTAAAATACTGTAATATTCATTTGTATATATATTTTAATATGGTATTATTGTATTTTGATTGTTACGGCCATTTGAGTCCTGACCTAGCATAGGTTCTGTAGACTTAAATGAGCTCAATACATTCAACGCCTGTACGAGTCATATCGGACTTGATTCATGGCTTTGGGTCTCATATCTGGACTCCGGTTTAATTTTGTATACGTGAATAAAATATTAAATAATTATTTATTTATTTTCCCGAAATTATAAATTGCTGTATTTGAATTTCTATATATATAATTTATTTGCTTTAAAAATTTGGAAAAATTGTATTTAAATACTATGTGAATTTAGATAATTTGATATAATTTTTTTCAAGATTTAATTAATAATTTTGACATTTTATAAAAATAGGAAAACAGAACTCATTTTCAGGGTACTTATGTTTACTGATTTTTAATAAATATCTATGAGGGTTTCTAAAATCCAAAACAATTTGTATAAATTTCTATAATTAACAAGGATCATCGTAGTTCTTTATTTTATGTATATTGAGCATTTTGCCTCTCATAAAAATTATTGGAACATATTATACAGTCTGATTTATTTATTGAATAATTATGACTTACGATGTATTGTGTGATTTTGGAATATTTTAGTGTTAGCCCTTACCCTACCATAGTGTAAAGGCCCTAGAAAGTTGGTTTAGGTATTGTGTCACCCCACATTGGTCTCCTATGCTAAAGTCATCATTTGACTACCTGTCCACTCAGAAAGTCGTGTCACACAACTAGTGTCCTAGTATTTAACTTAATATAAAAACTAAGTTTATGTATCATTTTTACAGTGACGGGACACAGGATATCTATAGCTTCATATTCATACCCTTGCTTTGCACAGGCAAGTACCTCTACAAACTTTATTTACTGCATATAATGAATTGTGTATAAACCATGTTAAATACCGATACCTAAACTGCAAGTCATATCTTTCCATGTTTCACATACTTTATACTGCTCTCAGTATCCACCATATTTTATACTGTTCTCGTATCTCTCACATTTTTAGAATCTAGATTATGGAGAAACTGATAGTTGAGTACGTGATCATGCCCCCTCTACCGTACTCGAGCAAAGTTTTATTTTATATGTTACCGCGCCGTAGGCCTTATCTCAAAGCTGTATTTGTGCGTCTGTACATCTATTGCCGTATCACTTGTATGGAAGTATATTTAATTTACATGTGCCCCCTCCCGTACATTGTAACCTATTGACGATCACTGCACCTGCTACAGTTTTAAAAACTACATATACATCTGTCGCTATGACATATGTATCATTACCATGGTAAATTGTGATATGCCATGATTCCTGTTTATTACACTTCCGTTCATTTCATGCTTTGTATATTTAGTTTGTTAGAATCAGTACTTTCTTCGTCCTGACAGGATAACAGTTGTTGGTATACTTACCGAAGAGGAGTTGCTATGTGATTCCTATTATGGAATTGCAATCGAGGATCAGACTTTACCTTACGAGGATGTACCTGCAGGGAAAACTTGTCTAGTTTGTTTAGTTGCTCGGGACTTTTGATAGTAGTCATGTTTTTAGACTGTATTTTGTTACTGGACCTGTATCCAGTTTTATATTTTGGCCATGTATTCAGAACATATTTATATACGAGATGATTTTGTGTTTGGGATATACTCTGACTCCATATGACATATAGAACTGTTAGCATACTTTGATCATATATTGTTTTGTCTTTAGAATAGCTTACTATGCTTCATCTCAAGCGTAGGCTGGACAAGACTCGGCCCAGCCCAACAATTTGGGTAACGGATCGTGACATATTTTTAGTAGTGGTCCATGCAGGTCCTGACTAAATTGTTTGGTTACGTCACTGTACCAAGCATGCCTGCAATTAGGAACTTAAGGTAATTAGATAACACTAGGAATAACATTTAGAACACCTAGAGGATTACTAGGATTGCAACATAGGAAACTCATCGCAGCATATGCTACTTATTACAAATTAGACCTTCTTATTTGTTTATGATTGTTTACTAAGAGTTCTTATAAGTTTTTTTATTTATTAGATGGTGCTCACACGCTCGTCCCAGTATGCCACCCTGAAAATGGCACACTTTCTATCCAGCCGGTTGACCAGTTAATCGATGTACCTCCACCTCCACCTACCATACTTCCCACTCCACAAATCTACCAACCCAGATGCCTCCACCACCTTCCACATCACAGTCCAGCAGGACCCGATACTCCCACCACCACCTATTGGTATACCTGTCTAGGCTTCCGTCACTCTCGACGGGAACCAACTGCTCACTCTGATCCAGGGGTTCCTAACGATCCATCAGGAGCAGACTACCTTACCCCTGCCAGAGCATGGAGCGTTCTGAGGAGCATACCATGGCCCCACCACTGGTAGAGCCACAACCAAGAGCGAGGAACATCAAGGACTTCATGGGCTTGAAACCCCAGGGAGTTCATGGAGACTGAAGGTATCATAGTCGCAGATGACTGGCTAGACTCGGTAGAGAGGAAGCTCCTCGGAGCTAGGTTGTCGGGTGACCTTCAGGTCAAGGCAGCAAGATTTCTGCTAACAGACTTGGCAAGAGTTTGGTTCAGAAATGAGCCATTATTCACGAGAGGGAGGGCCACATCGGATCAGTTTAAGATCCAGTTCAAGAAGAAATTCTTCTTGACCACCGCTAGAGTAGCCATGGGTCTACAATTCTAGAACATCCAGCAGAGAACCGTTCTGTTGACGAGTACACGGCAGAGTTTAGTCGTTTGAGTCATTTCGCTCCTATTCTGGTTGCAGACCCAAGGAGATGAAGCATAGATTTTGCCATGGTCTAGTCCCAGACATTGGCATTCTTCTAGTGGCGAACGGGACGACTGACTACTACCAGAGCCTAGAGTTGGCCTGGAGCATAGAGGAGCGTCTTCTTTCTTGCAAGAGGCCGGCTTCCGTACACCACGAAGGACCTTCTAAGTGCCAGGATTTGTAGTCGAGAGCACCGACGCCGCACCAGCAGACATACCGTCCTTGCACACCACATCACCCAATACTACCAGTTAGAGCCCCGGGACCACAGCAGCAGAGGGGAGCTGTGTGTGTATTCTATAGGAGGCCAGGGCATAATTACTCTATCTGCAGGAAGAGGTTGAGGTAGTGTTTAGCTTGTGGGTCTACTACCCACCAGCTTCGAGAATACCCAGTAGCGAGGGTACCAGGTGCTGGACCACCATCTAAGGGACCGTCGCTTCTGACGCATTAGCAGAGGTTCGGGCAACATCTGCAGCAGCACAAGGGACCCCAGGAGAAGGCTTATAGTCTGGCTCTTGAGGCGGAGCCGGAGCAGGTTTCGGAGCCAGATTATTTGGCCGACGTCATCACAGGTCATGTTTATTTGCATACTTTTCTAGCTCTATGCTTGTTTGATTCTGGTACATCGTATAGCTTCCTGTCATTAGAGTTTTTGAATAAACACCACTTATTAGCTACACCTACCAAGGAGATGAGTAGAGTAATGACAGGGGGCGAACCAGTACCCATTAGAGCTATCTATAGATGCTCTATTACTATAGCTGGACGAGAGTTTGGGGGACGATTATTTATGATGCCACTTCCCGGGTATGATATCATATTGGGAATGGATTGGCTTAGCTATGCTCATGCAGCTATAGACTGTCATAAGGGTAGTATTCTGTTCAGTCCTCCAAGCACGACACCATTCAGTATCAGGAGGACAAGACCGGAGATCAGCCTAGAGCCGAACTATTGTACGACAGTTGGGGAGTTAGCACCGCCACACCCTATTATTGGGAAGTTTATGGATGTATTCCCAGAGGATCTTTCAGGACTTTTGCCTGACAGAGTTGTGGAGTTCACTATAGATTTAGTACCGGGTTTATCACCAGTATCTCGGACTTGCTATAGAGTGAACCCCAAGGAGGCCGTAGAGATGAAGGAGCAGATCGATGACCTGTTGAAAAAGGGTTTCATTCGATCTAGTGCTTCTTCATGGGGAGTGCCAGTGCTTTTTGTGCCAAAGAATGATAGTACAGCCCGGATTGTGTATTGACTACCGGGCGTTGAATACTATCATCATTAAGAACAAATATCTTCTGCCCCGGATAGATGATTTGTTCAACCAGTTGAGTGGGGCGAAGTTATTTTCTAGGATATATTTGAGATTCCGGTTACCACCAGGTGAAAGTCAGGGTTGAAGACATCTAGAAGACTGCGTTCAACACGAAGTATGGGCAGTACGAGTTTTTGGTGATGCCATTTGGTCTCACAAATGCGCCAGCTGTCTTTATGAACTTGATAAACAAGACATTTCACTAGTATCTGGGTAAGTTTGTCGTGCTATTTATCGATAACATCCTGATATACTCGAAGATGTCGGAAGAACATGTAGAGCACTTGCGGACAGTTTTAGGGATTCTGAGGAAGGAGAGGTTGTATGCCAAATTGTCGAAGTACGAGTTCTTTTTAGACCGAGTGGAGTTTTTCGGTCATGTGGTCACTGGAGAGGGGATCTCAGTGGATCCCAGAAAGATTGCTGTCGTCGAGACGTGGAAGGCTCGGACATCAGTTTCAGAGATCAGGAGTTTCTTGGGATTAGCAGGCTATTATAGGAAGTTCGTCCAGGACTTTGCTAGGATAGCTGAACCCATGACGAAACTGACATAGAAGGACGCAGATTACATCTGGTTAGAGGACTGCCAGACAGCATTTGAGGAGCTGAAGAGGAGGCTGACGATCGCTCAAGTTTGTACATTACCTTCAGGATCTGGAGGTTTCTCCATTTACCGCGATGCTTCGGGAAAGGGGTTAGGATGTGTCCTACAACAGCATGGAAAAGTAATTGCTTATGCATCTATGCAATTACGGACTCATGAACGAAAATATCTATACGTGTCTCTTCGTGTCCACTTTGCTTTCGTGTCTCGTTTTCACATAGGTAGGTCGTCTCGTGTCCGTGAGTCTAGTGGTGGACTCGGACACAAAAATTCGTGTCAGAATCTTCTGTTTCCCTCGGACACAGGACTCGGTGTCAGATTCAACGCTCGTGTCCCTAACTGTCAGGACACGGGTTAAATTATAATAGATTATCGGGTTTAAATTAATGCTAACGGGTTTAAACCTGCAAAGTAATGAATTTCTATTTAATGGGTTTACTGTTTATAATGGTTTTGGGTTTGGGTCCAATGGGTTTTGGACTAGATTTTATTTATATATGTATGTATGTATGTATGTATGTATATATATATATATATATATATATATATATATATATATATATATATATATATATATATATATATATATATAAATACTGCTAGAGCCTTCATTGAAAATAGAAAAACGGTAGGTTGGAACCGGGAGATAGCCCGAGTTCCTACAGAGTGTGGGAGGAGCCCTAACAAAGTTCCAGACAAAAAACGTCGATAACCATAAACATGATTTTTTTTGGGCAGGAACGAAATATCGAAATTCAAAATTTGAATTTCGAAAATCGAACACCGACCACGTGGGGTCGTGGCGTAGGGCCCGAAGGGACAGGTGCACTGCCCGATGCACACGGTCTGAGTGGCGCGCTGCGTGAGATTGGCGTACGGCACGGAGAGGGGGCGCGCGGCTCGGGGAGTAGGGCCCGGGGCCTCCAGCGGAGGAGGCCGGCGTCCCAAAGCCGGGGAGCTCCGGCAGCGAAGAAGAGCGGGCGGCGGACGGCGGAGCACCGGCGACGCGGACGGACCGCAACGGAAAGAGAGGGGAAGGAGGAAGGAGGAAGGGCTCGACCCACGGCAGGGAGCCGGCAGCGAATACCAAGGAAGGGCGGCCGCTGCGGCGTGGGGAAAACGCTGCGCTGGGTGGCGCTGCGGCCCGAGGCGGGCGCACAGCACGAGGAAAGAGGAGAGGATGGAGGAGGGGCATAGGGCCAGGGGCTCCGGCGAGAGGCCGGACGGCTGGGGGGGTCTATCCGGCGGGGGCGCCGACCAGGGGCAGCGAAGGTCCGGCGGGCGAGAGCACCGCCCGGCGGAGGGGAGGGAAGACAGGGAGGCAGGGGGGTGAGCCGGAAGCGGCCGCCGGAGGGAGGGCGGCGCTTGGAGGGTCTCCAGCGGAGGAGGGAGGAAAGCTCGGGGGGAGGAGAATGGGTGGTGGGTGCGGGCACGGCTCGTCCACAGGCCCGCCTGAGGGCGGCGACTGGCCCGCCGACCTACCACCGAATGTGAGGGGGATCCGGCAGCATGCGGCGGAGGTAGCGCCGTAGCTCTGGGGCGGGGGCGGTCGACGAGAGCGGCGCCATCACGGGCGGGGAGCCGCAGACCAGCGCCATGGAGGATCCCATCGCGGTGGCCGGAGAGGACGCGGGCCGCTGCGTGGCCAGCAAGGCCCATGAGAAGGGGGCCTCCGGCGTGAAGTGGGAGTTGAGACGAGGGAGGGAAAGAGACGGGGGGCGTCCCCGTGCCGCCGTGAGCTGGAAGGGGCGGTCGCGCTGGCCACCAGAGAGCTAAGAAGGTGGCCGTCTCTTGGAGGGAGGGGGACGCCGCGGCATTTGGAGGCGCCGTCCATGAGAGAGGTGCGGCGAGTGGAGGATACGCCGGGGTGGGGGGGGGCGGAGGAAGGGGAGTCGCGTCCATCGGAGCCGCAGGGGAGGCGGCAGGAGGGGGGGAGTAAGGACGATCGCGCCAGGAGGATTTGCTCCCGCAGCATGGGCCCGCCGTGGCCGGCTACGCCGCTGCGGACGAGGACGACGTCGACGCCGGACGGGGAAGAGGGGTTAGGGGGTTGAGGAGACGGAGGATCCGCGCGGCGGGGGGCCAGCTAGATGGGGAAAAAGGAAGCCCCACAAGGGGGGGCCAGGCGAACCCCGGCGGGCCACACGGCGGAAGGTCCGGCGAGGGGCGGGGGGCTCCACAGGGGGGAAGGCCAGGTGGGGCCCGACCCAACGAAGGGGACGAACAGGCCGAACGGAGTGGCCGGGTCGGGGGAGCCGACTGGCCAGCCTACCCACCAAACCCCGGCCGGGGCGGGGGCGAACGCCGGCAGGCAAGGATGGGGGGGAACGCCGGCGTGGCAGAGGCTCCACTCGGGAACCGAGGGGCACTCCGCACTCGTCCCATCTCTATATAATTATATATATATATATATATATATATATATATATATATATATATATATTAAACGAAAAAACATTTTATTGAAAGCTAAAAGTGGCTCATGAAGAGCATTACACAGGTAGTGGGCCAAAGACAAAAGGGCCCTGATCAGCAGTTACAAAGGCAAAACATGAAAATAACATGGGCCAACCCTTTCGAAATTTCCAAAAAAGAAATTTCAAAAAAATAAAAAAGACCACATGCAGAACGCTGTGGGCGCGAGGCCCTAGGTGCACTCTGCCCGAAGCAGGCGGTGCACAGCCGGAAGTGGGCGCTGGGAGGGAGATTGTTTTTTTTGGCAAAAGTCAAACGGATTTGAAAAAAATACAAAAAACGAAATTAGAAAGGGCACATGAGTCGGTGGCACTGGTCCCGAGGGGGGACAGTTGTGCTGCCCAAGGAAGGGAGCACACTGTCCCAGGCGGCGCGCTGCGCGAGGGGGCTCGTGACCCGAGGTGAACGCACGGCCCGGTGGAAGGGAGAGGCCGTAGGGGTGGCACCGGGCCAGGGGCTCCGGTGAGGGGCCGTGCAGGTCGACCCGGCGAGGAGTGGCGGAAAACCGAGGGCCGCCGGGGACACAGAAACACATGGGCGGCGAGGGGGGGCCGGAGGGCCGGAGGGACCGGAGAGGAGGGCCGGAGGGACCGGAGAGGAGGGCCGGAGGGACCGGAGAGGAGGGCCGGTCCGGAAATGGAAGAGGAAGAGGGGGAGGGAGGGGGGTCCACCGGAAAGGGAGGGGAGGCGACCGCCGCGCGGAGGGGGACAGACGGCGGCAGCTCCAGAAGGGACCAGAGGGGGGGGCTGTCGCGCTGAGGGTGGGGCTCGACCGCGGGACCGCCGGAGGGGAGGAACAGGGAGCGGCTGGACGCCGGCGTCGGCCAAGCGTCGCGGCGAACGGGGACGCCGGCTAGGGGCTCTCCGTCCGGAGGCGGAGAGAGCGACGGAGGGTGGAGGGAGCCACTGACGACGGGACCGGTGAGAGCTCCAGCACTGGTTGCGGGAAGCGAAGAGGGGGGGCCAGCCGTGGTCCGCCCGGAGGCTCGGGCGGGGGACAGACGGAAGAGGACGCCGAGTTGGGCCACCGCGGAGTCGTCGAGAGCGGAGGGTTGGGGCTGGCCCAGGCCGCGGGAGCCGAAGGGGGATCCGCCGTGCGGGCGCCGAACTCCGGGGGAGGGGGAGGCGCCGAGGCGTTGGGATGCCGGAGGGGAAGGGGAGCATTGGAAGGGGCCACGGCCAGGAGGGAGGGCGGCGTCGGCGGGAAGGAGAAACCGCCAACCGGCCGGCATCGAGGAAGGGGAGGCGGAGGGGACGCGGAGAGGCATCCCGAAATCGAAGCGGCAGGCTCGGGAGGAGGGTCTACCGGAGGCAGGACGGCTGCCAGGACGGGAGGAGACGGAGCTGGAGGGGCAGCTGTGGCGGCCAACGGAGGGGCTGCGACAGGGACGCCGACCCGGAGGAGCGGCGGGCCGGGGCGTGGCTACGCTGCTCGTGGGGCACCGATGGGCTCAGGCGGCGCGCCGAGGAGAGACGGGGCCGACGAAGGCCCAGGTCACCGGGAACGGCGGGTCCGACGGCGGCGAGTTCGGCGGTGGCCCCGAGGAGGAGGGAGATAGGGACTGGGCTGCCGCATGCCGTACACGCTCCGACCGGGGAATGGGGGTGGCCCACCCGCGAGAGGGGCGACCAACAGGCGACCGACCGCCCGGGGACGACCGGCCACCGGCCGGAGGTGGGGAAGAACCTGAGGAGCTGAGAAGCTCCATCAAAGGGGAGCCACACCCACATCTCCATATATATATATATATATATATATATATATATATATATATATATATATATATATATATATATATATATATATATGTATATGTATATATATATACACATTTATATATGTATGTATATACATTTATATATATATATATATATATATATATATCTATATATATATATATATATATATATATATATATATATATATATATTTATATATATATATATATATATATATATATATATATAATATATATATAAGGAAATAATATATATATATATATATATATTTTTAATATATATATATATATATATATATATAATATATATATTATATATATATATATATATATATATATATATTATATATATATAAGGAAATAATATATATATATATATATAATATATATATATATATACTATATATAATATATATATATATATATATATTATCCTTATATATATATATTTTTTTTTTTCCTTATATATATATATATATATATATATATATATATATATATATATATATATATATATATATATATATATATATATATATATATATATATATATATATATATATATATATATATATATATATATATATTATTTCCTATATATATAATATATATATATATATATATATATATATATATATATATATATATATATATATATATATATATATATATATATATATATATATATATATGTATATATATATATATATGTATTTTTATATACAAAATTATATGTATATATTTCTATGTAAATATAATTTTGTGCTATATGATATTATGTATAAATTTATAAGTTATTTTATTATTTAATTTTATGACTTGTATATTTCACTACATTAACAAATATATTATTAAAATACTTTAATGTTCATTTGTATATATATTTTAATATGTGTATTTTTGTATTTTGATTTATTACGGCCATTTGAATCCAGACCTAGCATGGGTTCTGTAGACTTAAATGAGCCCAAATACATTCAAGGCCTGTACGAGTCATATCAGACTTGATTCATGGCTTTGGGTCCCGTATCTGGACTCCGATTTAATTTCGTATACGTGGATAAGATATTAAATAATTAATTATTTATTTTCCAAAAATTGTAACTTGCTGTATTTGAATTTTTATATATAATTAAAATGCTGTAAAAGTCTGGGAAGAATTGTACTTAAATACTATGTTAAGTTAGCTAATTTAATATAATTTTTCCAAGATTTATTTAGTAGTCTTGACATTTTATAAAAATAGGAAAATAGAACTCATTTTCAGGATACTTATGTTTACTAATTTTTAATAAATATCTATGAGGGTTTCTAAATTCCAGAAAAATTAGTATAAATTTCTATAATTAACAAGGATCATCTTGGTACTTTATTTTATATATATTTGAGCCTTTTTCCTATCTTAAAAATTATTGAAACACAGTGTACAATCTGATTTATTTATTGAATAATTACGACTTACGATATATTGTGTGATTTTGGAATATTTTAGTGTTAGACCTTACCCTACCATTGTGTAAAGGCCCTAGAAAGTTGGTTTAGGTATTGTGTCACCCCACATTGTCTCCTATGCTAAATTCATCATTTGGCTAGGTGTCCAGTCAGAAAGTCGTGTCACACAACTAGTGTTCTAGTATTTAACTTAGTATAAAAACTAAGTTTATGTATCATTTTTACAGTGACGGGACACAGGATATCTATAGCTTCATATTCATACCCTTGCTTTACACAAGGCAAGTACCTCTACAAACTTTATTTACTGCATATAATAAATTGTGTATAAACCATGTTAAATACCGATACCTAAACTGCAAGTCATATCTCTCCATGTTTTACATACTTTATACTGCTCTCAGTATCCACCATGTTCTATATTGTTCTCGTATCTCTCACATGTGTAGAATCTAGGGTTATGGGAAAACTGATAGTTGAGTACGTGATCATGCCCCCTCTACCGTACTCGAGCAAAGTTTTATTTTATATGTTACCGCGTCGTAGGCCTTATCTCAAAGCTGTGTTTGTGCGTATGTACATCTATTGCCGTGTCACTTGTACGAAAGTACATTTCATTTACATGTGCCCCCCTCTCCCGCACATTGTACACCTATTGACGATCACGTACATGCTACAGTTTTAAACACTACATATATATCTGTCGCTATGACATATGTATCCTTGTAATGATAGATTGTGACATGCCATGATTCTCATTTATTACACTTCAGTTCATTTCATGCTTCGTATATTTAGTTTGTTAGAATTAGTACTTGCTCCCGTCCTGACAGGATAATGTTATAGGTATACTTACCGAGGAGGAGTTGCTATGTGATTCCTATTATGGAATTGCCATTGAGGATCAGACTTTACCTTACGAGGATGTACCTTTAGGAAAACTCGTCTAGTTTGTTTAGTTGCTCGAGAATTTTGAGAGTAGTCATGTTTTTAGACTGTATTTTGTTACTGGACCTGTATCCAGTTTTATATTTTGGCCATGTATTCGTAACATATTTATATACGAGATGATTTTGTGTTTGGGATATATTCTGACTCCATATGACATATAGAACTGTTAGCACACTTTGATCATATATTGTTTCGTCTTTAGAACAACTTACTACGCTTTATCTCAAGCGTAGACTGGACATGACTCGGCCCGGCCCAACAATTTGGGTAGCGGATCGTGACAAGTCAGCAATGACTCGGCCCACCCACCAGTCTTCGGTAAGTAGAGCAGGGGCCCACCAGTCATTAGCCCAGTGAACGGGTCAGATACTGACTCGGTCTCCGAGTATGACCCGGAGCCGAGCTACTCCAAATTGGAGTCGGGCTTGGCTGAGACAAGTTGGCTGCCGTCTTGACCGCTCGATTCGAGCAAGAGGGTGCCAGATTGTGCCACGTGGCATTTTCTAGCCGACTTCGATCAGCAACCGACTCACACCTCCCCTCTTTTCTATATATATATATATATATATATAGTTTTTCGAAAACCTAGAATAAATTCTAATATCCTTTTTGTGGGAGAATTTATCTAGGGTTTCCAACTTCGCGGATCGATTGCCGCCAAACCAGAAGAGCTTTTCGTGCGCCATTCTTTATTGGAAGCATTTTGAGGTATATTTTCTGAAGATATAATTTACTTTTATAATTTCTAAACCTGAATTTTTGGGAAATTCGTAGAGTGTTAGTTGTCTGAAACTTGACACGTTTCGATATTTTCGAGATTCCGGGAGAACCAGAAATCGAAATCCTAAAACGTTTGAAGTTTCAAAAAGCTAACACAGATCTCTACGACATATATTTTTCCCAGAAATTAATTATTTCATCTACTATTTTTAGTAATTCATAGAACTCAGTTTTGCTGACAAATCATCAATTTGGTCAAGGTTAGCTATAACGACTATATCTTTTGACCAAAGCGTGATTTTGTGGCAAGGTCTATTCTAGTGCACTCGTGGTGCTGAAATCTACTAGGGTGCACACTCAAGTCATAGAGTTTATGTCGTTTGACTATTTAGTCATCGATGTGTCTCGATTTGCGTGCCACGGTTCAGAATTGGAAACCATGATCTTCCTTGGCTAAAAATTGGTATTTAATTTTAATTCCAAAATTATAATATAATAAATTAGGTTTTTAGATGATTTATTTTAGAATTAAATAGGATTAGTTATGTTAAACCATTAGCCACTTTTTAGGGTTTCAGAGTGGGATTTTCATAATCTAACCTATGATCATTTATTTGTCGGGATAGATCGGACGACGTCGTGAGTCGCGACTTTATCCTTTTCTGAGCAAGGCAAGTATCACTATGACCTATGTTACCTTTATTTTATACTACATGTTATTCTTTTCCTTAAATTGATAGTCTTATCTTCTATACCATTGTTACATGAGAGTTATACTTGTTACCATGACCATACATGTTCCCTTAATATTTTCGTTCAATGTTCTATATTCAATGATCAATGTTCAATGTTTAAAGTTAATGTTAATGTTAAAGTGATCATGTTTACCTGTGGGAGATTCGGGAAGGGGAACACAAACTAGTATGCATGTGGTCTACGCAATGTACAATTTTTTTCCAATGTCAATATTGATAGCAGTCGTTGCACCTCACGTACCGACTGTCGGATGTCCTAACCCGTCCACATGCGGAACGCTTGTATTCTAAAACACATAGTACACATAATTTGTTTCGTGTTGACATTTTGCCCAGAGGTTTGTCTTCTATTCATCGTTCTCTTGTATTGTCTTCGTGTCTTAATTATACCTTCAACCGTTCCATGTCATTAATTGTACTCTCAAACTGTTTTCCAATGTATAGTGGTCTCTTTTATATCATATTATATTCATCTTTTCCTTATTGCTATTCTGCGTGCTTGTATATTATATTTTGTAGTGTAGTGTTTAGGTGATCTTGCTCCAATCCTGACAGGATAACTGTTTTTCAGCTTTAGACGACGTGGTTTGCCCCGAGGTTTATGATACATATCTTGGTGACACTAACGCTACCAATGTACCAGTTACTTCTACTAATGCAGAGTATCATATTTCTTTTTTATAATTTTTTGCGTTATTTTTAGCTAGTGAGCTTAGCGAACTTTAGTTTCAGTGGTTTTATATTTATTTTAGCGGGTTTGTTCCCGAGACTATTTTGAGTTGTAGTGGATCTTTCTTTAAATTATTTATTGAGACTTGAGTTTAATCTTTTGTTATAACTTAGTTGTAGATGATAAATGTGAACTATGTACTTGTATGGATAAAACTTATCATAGACAGCGTACTACCGACACTGCGACATAGGCTAGGCTTGGACACATCTCGTATCCAAAAAGCGGGTATGGGTCATGACATTACTAGAATAGGTTCTAACTCAAGTGGTTGGGCTAATTCCGAGTTGCGTTGATTTAATAGGTTCAGAAAGTCCAAAAATGTGTCTCTTGTGACTTTTGAGTATAAGTAGCACATAGGGACTCAATTTGGTGGCACACTAGTAGCATGTGTGTAGTACGCTTCTAGTAGATCAAAATCACTTAGTGGATCAAAAAGTTTGGGTCGAGGTTGAGCCTCCAATTTAGGTTAGAATGGTCAACGGTTGCTCGAAAGTGGCTAAGGTTGAGACCCTATGTCCGAATGTTAAAAATAGTGTATGAGAAGACGCATTTGAGTGGGATATGATAGACGTAAATGAAGGTGGACTCGTCTAGATCATGTATATAAAATTTGTTTGAAGGTAACAGTTAGTCTTGCGTTCCAAATATCAAAGTTACGGTAGGGGACATCAAACGGTCTAATTAGAAAGTCGGTGTTATGAAATACAGACTTATTAACTTAATTGGAATGAAGATTCTCTCAATCACTCATAAATATAGGAAAATCGTAAAATTTGTGAGGCCCTACAATCTAGTAACCATGGAACCTTGGTTCTCGAAACTAAATAGTAGCTCTACATAAAAGGATAAGGAACTTATTCTTAGAAGAAATCAAATATGACTATACATAGGGAGCATTAAGTCATAGTAACTACATCAAGAAAACTAGAGTAGGAAAGGACTAGTACCTACAGTGATATGGGTGTTACACTTACGGAGGTACAGAGGAGTAATAATTTATCCTTAGTGGCTCCACTTAGGATAGGAATATAGGCTATACTCACTTACCTAAATGAGACGACTGGTTATGAAAATAAATCTTGAGACGAAAATTTATAAAACGTATTCGTAATTGAAGGGGTAATGGCATGATCAAGGACTGAACCCTACCTCATGTTAGAAATCCTGAGCTTTGGATGGTCAGTCAAACGGATGATGTCGAACTTCTATTCTTACTAGAATATTGGCTTTTCTATCACGGTTTCCTAGGATAGCTTTTGATTCTAGAGACTATAGCTAACTAATCTTTTAAGGCCATAGCCCTAACTTATAACACCCTAGGTCTTGTTATCTCCAATCCCTTTTCTTATTTCTATAGCAGGGTCTTCTCAGATGTCACGACCCGCACCCTAGAGTTAGGGCACGAGAACGTAACAACGCCCAGCCTACGCCGCAGTGTCGGCGGATAGAACGCTGTCCTAGGTCTCAATGCATCTAACAGTATAAGACTAACAGTTTATACTCCCCGAATGGGGGTGACATAGTAGATACAACTCAATCACATCTAAGGTAGAGTATGATAAGAATAGATAAAACATGAAATCCAAAAGAGAAACAGGAGATAGAAGTCTAAGTGTCTAAGGTACATGAACCCAGAAATACATCTCAAAACTCAATAAAGATACAGTAATCCACAAAGTAAATACAACTCCAGACAAAATGAAATAACTACCTAAATAACCTCTAATGTGTCTCCTCTAGGCTAGCAGGCACCTCCAGGCTATCTGTAAAATTTATCAACAGGTCCAGTCAGGACTGGAGCGAGCACATTACATCTCAACAGTTCATAGCAGGTTAGAAAATATAATCATGCAGTAAAGTAAGATACAAGATCTGAAGAAATACAGTATGTAAACAGAGAGAGAACAGTAATAGAAATATCTACTATAAATAGAGAACTAACAGTGGCTAGTGATGTAGAGTACAGGATAGCACATGTGAACGGAACAGATTTGTACATGATCTACACTAAAGAGTTGTACATGATCTACACTACTAAAGAATTGTTCACATGACTACTAGCACTCCTCCGTTTTCTCCAATCAGTACACAAGGATCTAAGCAGGTTATGTTATTGTACATGATATCACATGGGGCCCTTAAAAGGGTGCACATGATAGTATACATGAAGGCTCTGTGAACATGAGAGTACATGATTCACAAGAGTGTACATATATGGTGAAAGCACAGGAGTACATGATGAAAGTGAAATACACATGATATAATGTACCCGATGCTCCCGAGGGGGATAACATCGCATGAAGAGGTCCGTATAGTACTAATCCGTGATAATGTCGTGACAGCATCAAGTATAGTAATTTAAAGCAGGAATATAATTCTAAGCAGGATATGAAATGATCAGAGAATGTACTCGCCTCGATAACCTGAAAAGCTGATAAGTATAGGGGGGTCCCATTGAAGCCACAGAGTCCTATTTAAAGCAACACAGGTTACAAGGGGTTCCAGTTGTAATAAATGAATCTCTATAATTAATCTACATTATTCTAGGTTCTTCTAAGTCAAAACAACTCTAGGTCGACTCTGGTCAATAATCTAGTCAAACTAGGTCAAGTGTTGACTTATAGTTGACTTTGGGTCAACTGGTCAACTCTGGTCAAACAGGGTCAATTCTAGTCTAATATAAAGTGTACTTCGTTGTTTGTACGTCGAAACTTACGACACGTAAATCGAGATAAGAGGATTATCGGTAAGGTTGATAATCTTATTATAGTGATCCATGTATCCAACTTGTCAATTTCAGCGATGTGAGATCACCGGAATTGACTGATCTCAGTTTCCTTGTACTAATCCCGAAATACGAACATTATGTGAATTAATTATTAATTAATTATAAAAAGGTTAAACTCAGAGAAATTATCAACAAATATTGTCGGACGATGAAATAACATCGCCAACGTGTCCAGAATGGTCAAATTAGCTAGGATAGCCTACCCATCGGCCCAATTTGGATACAAGGGCAAAAAAGTAATTTCGGGTCAAAACGGTGTCCGTGTCGGAGCCGTTTTGCACCGAAAAATGTGCAAGAAAACAAGTCTATAAAATATAACAAATTATATGTCCACGCAACCAGAATGTCGATACGAACCCAACGGTATCTCCAGAATTGGATTCCGTTGACCCGATCTCAATTTGGCCCGTTGACCAGAACTTAGAATTTCGATTTGCACGGAAATACGTGCCGGAGCCAAAGTTCTCAAAACTTAGCAAACTACCTGTCAACGAGTCCAAAATGATGATACGAACTCAACGGTATATCCGGAATTGGATTCCGATGAGCCAATCTCAAAATGACCCGTTGACCCGGATATTGGTATCCGACTTGCACCGAAATGCGTGCCAGATCCAATGTCTACCAAAACCTAGCAAATTATATGTCAACGAGTCCAGAATGACGATACAAACTCAACGGTATATCCGGAATTGGATTCCGATGAGCCGACGTCAAAAAGTCCCGTTGACCCAGAAAGTGGGACCCGCTTTGCACCGAAATGCGTGCCCGGGCCCACGTTCTCCAAATCTAACAAACTTTATATGAAAACATGCCAGAACGACGCCACAAGTCTAATGGTGGTGTCAGATATGAAATCTGGAGTCCCGTGTTCAAAAATGGAATTTTAAAAGTTGGAAATTACGAATTCGGACGGCCAACTTTGGCGTCGAATTCAACCAATCAAACAAGCTTACAATGAAACGAAACTGGAGGAGTAGTAAGAGGGTTATACTAGCTTAGCACCAGAACTGGTAGCACGCCAAACGGAGCTGCGGTGGAGGAGATACAAGCTGACGAAGTTGGCCCCGCAAAACTGTCCAAATTTAATACAATTTAAACGGTCAACTTGGTGGCCGGTTTTCATGTATCAAACGATAAAATCAACGGACGAAAATTGACAGGGATGAAGGTGGATATACCGAGATTGCGACGGAGCGAAGAAATTGCCGATCCAACGGTCGGATCTCCGGAAAAAGGTGCACAAAGTCGCTGCGACGGAGCGCCAAATCTGAGTTCCAAACTCGCGCGCGCCGACGGGATCTCGTTCAAAATGCACGAATCGCCTCGACGGCGCGTCCCGGAGGACGTTGGCCGCCATGGGGCCTACCCCAGTGATGTGCCCGGTCACGTGGGTGTCGACCACGCCGACCACGACGGCGGTGGCGCCGGCGGTGGCCGCCTGAACGCGCGCAAGCGCGCGGCTGTTGTGGCCGGTTGCACTGCTGTGTGCGGTGCACAGCTGCTGTCACGCACGAGGCCGTGCTCAGCCAGGCCGGCGACGGCGGAGGGTTGCACGCCTCGACGAGGGTCGGGCGGTGGCTCACCCCGACGAGGGTGGAGGTGGTGGTCGTGGGTGGTGTTGATGGAGGTTGAAGTTGAAGTGGAGGAGGAGAGAATGGGTGGTGTTGGAGGAGGAGGAGATCGGGAAAGGAGGAGATGGTCGGGGGCCGTCGGCCATGGCCGACCAGGGGAGTGGAGTAGTCGACGAGGAGGAGAGGTTGAGTGAGGTGTCGGGTGATGGAGGGGGTGGTGGTGCATGGCTCGGGTTGCCAATGGCTGCTGTGGGAGTAATTTGTGTAGGAATAGGAAATAAAGTAAGGAAGGGAGAGAGAGAAATAATAGGATAAGCATTAATTGAAAAGAGAGAGAGAGAGAGAGATATGTTATCCTTCCAATCCTAGGGTCGGCCAAACATGGAAGTGAGGGAAAAGTGAATGTAAGGATTTGAGTGGCTAGGATTTAATTAGGTGAGATCAAATGGGTAGGATCAAATAGAGGGAAAAGGGTCATTCTAATAGGGATAAAATAAATGGAAATTCCTATTAAAATATAGAAAAAATATGTGGAAGAGTACTAGATATTTTTGGGCAAGAATTATGAGGGCATCACGATGGAGAAAATCATGGAGCTGGACTGGGCTCGGTGGAGCCGGATTGGATGAAAATCGGACATCGAGCAATAAATGAATTAAAATTAGACGTTGATGATCATGTGTAAATAAGTAGCACATGGGGATTCCAATAAATGGGACACAAGTGGCGGACGGGTAGTAGGCTCAAAGTGGGCCATGTCCAAAGTTGGGGCTGACAGGTTTTGGTCGACAGGGGACCCACAAATCAAGTTGGAAGATGAATGTGACGCCGTGGAATGAAATAAAATCGGGTCACGCGTCGGGAAAGTTGTGCGAATCAAATGGAGCACAAAATGACGTGTCTGAGTGGGACACAAAGGTCATGGGTGACGGGCGTCTCGAGTAGATCATCAATGAGGAGTTGGTTTCAAGAAACTGACTGGTCTGGCGCTCCCAATTTAAATGTCATGGTAACGCGCTGAAAATGATCAAGAAAAAGAGTGGGAAAATAAATATCAATCAAATGGTCTAAACCGACCCGAAGTTCAGCGAAGCAGAAAGAGTACAAGGGAACAAGTTTGGATGGGACACTATATACCGTCATGAAGGTAATCGTGTCCACTCCAAAACTCGTGAAGAAGATTTCCAGACTTGAACATCCCTGATACTCCAAATATCAAAGGCATGGGAAAGTACACTTAAGGGAAAAATAACAAAATTAATTATTTGATGAAACTAAACAATCAGAAAATAAATAAAATAAAATAAAAATTCAACCCGAAATTCAGGGTGCTCACATCCTACCCAACTTATAAAAATTTCGTCCTCGAAATTAAAATATCCCTACTCCCTCTAGGTCAAACCCCCAAAATCAAAGTCCCAGAACTTAAACAAATCATACCATCAAATAAAAGACAATATCCAGGGTCATGGTAACGGTGACAGTGAAGTCTCATCTAGGTTTACTAGTCATGCTAACCAACGGTCATGGGGTATCAAACACACAAGCAATCCAGGGTGCTAAAATAGAAAGATACAGACACAACAACCATCAAAACTATAAAGTTGTCTACCACCCCATATGAAACTGGTACTCATAAAAAAATAAAGGAAGGTGACTACCAATCATCTGAAAAAATACTATCCCAAGAAAATCAAAATCACAAGTTAAAGAATCGAAAGTCACTTGCATTGAAATCCAATCACAATATATATACAGAGAGAGCGTTAGAGAGAGAAAACTAGCATCATGTGTATGGGGACAAGTTCATACAGTTAGATAGTAGGCGTGTGTGTACGTGAATACATATGAAATTGTATATGAGAAATTGAGTTCCAAATCAACAGCTATCAAGTTACACTAATCATGGCATATTGGTTAACAATCTACAATACGCAACCTATTTAATCATAACATGCATGGCTAACCATATATATAAAAAGGTAGAGACTTAGCTATGTATTTATATATATTATAACATGTATGCCTAAGCTCTATATACATCTATCTAGATATACAATCATAACATAGAGGGGAAGGGTTTGGTTATGGTGTGTGTGTCCTTGTACATGGTTATGGCTTAGTATTAAAAGTTAAACCTAGTTTTAGTTCAGCATTTACATACAAAATCTAAAATAAGCTAACATTTAAACCAATGTAATATTAACATGATGCAGACTCATATTTTAGGGTTTTGAAACATCACAACAAATCTCGACGCTCCCAATATCCTAACATGATAGAGAAGAAACCCTAACACACTATCCATACATTTATCTACGCATACAGTTCAATATTACATATTAAATCTGAAACAGAACTAAACATGGAAATCAATATGAAAATGTTAACATGTATACAGTTTTTAGGATATTAGAGAAATTTGAACATCAAACCCAACTCAATGTTTATCACAAACTACCATGTAAGAATATGAAACTTAAATTTATATTCCTACTTACAACAATGTACGCAGCTCTAAATATTATATTAAGAAAATAAAACAGTAATTTAAACTAACATTTGGAATTCAGTATTAAGGGTTAATATGTACACAGTCTTAAATTGACAAGTTTAAACACAAATTTTCAACCAAAATTCTTTTGAATTGAAACCCTACGTATAACTTACATGTGCAGTTATGTAAACCTAAATAATAACATGAAATTTATATTTAAATTACGAATTTAAACATGGAAAAGCAGAGAACCAGAAATATTGGTTATGAAAATTTGGACATCAACAACATATCAATATGTATCTAGATATGTGGAAAAATCAAGTGTAGCATGCATACGTGTTAGGCAAGTGTCTGCTATATATATTCATATACATATTCTCATGTCCCAATAAAATTAATTCTACGTTAAGACTAACATTTAGATTCCTACCAAGATTGCAAGCAGGTGATTGACGAAATCAAGACAGTTTTATTATTATCTAATACAAGAAAAATGGCAAGAAAGAATAATGATAAAATCTGTTTAAAGAAGGAACCGTTCTGAAATCCAGAGTTAAATTATCAAATCCAAGATAAAGTCTAGCAAATTCATCGATTTATTGTATTAAGAAGAACTCATAGCAAGAAGTTACACAAAGGTTTATGAAAACAACTAAACATACTCTTAAGTTAAATGACAAGAAACTAGGCAAAACAACAAACAATAATTCCTTTTTTTGAATGACTGAGAAAAAGTAAGAAAACATGTTCAAAATATTTTAAGCACAATCTGATAATCATATGCGTCTATCCAAAATCATGGTACTCTAAATCCTCGTCATACTAGTAAGCAAGGCTACGATAATCACAGAGCCCTTGACTTATGCACATATCTCTAGAATCATGGTATTTAACATTTTCGCAGTGCCGCATGCTTGGCTGCGAAAACCTTAAATTCCCACACCCGAGAAATACATCCAGAGTCAGACTATATGTCCTCACCATGCTGGCTAATGTGACTATAGAAGACTAGATTCCATAACATAGATGACCTAGCCCATATAATTTTATCTTGCCAAAAATCAAATTAAATCAACAATGAATACTCAAAAATCAAATCAAAATTTATTAACGAACATCAAAATTCAAAAGTGATCACAATCCATCAAAATGCAACTCGAATGCAACAGCTATCATCAAAATTCAAAATTCGAAAATCTTCCATCAAAATAAATACAAACTCAAATTCAACAATAATCCGTAAAAATCAAATTTAACAACAAAAGTAAAATACATTAAATCAAGGGAAAAAGAGAGTTTTCAAATCGAAGTTAAATAAGATTCTCCAGGGTCATCCCGGAAATCTCTCAAGGGTTCCTATCCGTGATTGAGTACCTTCAAAATATATCCTAATCCTACTGCAGGCTGTAGTGGTACTCTAGTTCGAATACCACTACACTTTAGTCTGGACCTGCATGGGCCACCACTAAAAACGTGTCACGACCCGCACCCTAGAGTTAGGGCACGAGAACGTAACAACGCCCAGCCTACGCCGCAGTGTCGGCGGTAGAACGCTGTCCTAGGTCTCAATGCATCTAACAGTATAAGACTAACAGTTTATACTCCCCGAATGGGGGTGACATAGCAGATACAACTCAATCACATCTAAGGTAGAGCATGATAAGAATAGATAAAACATGAAATCCAAAAGAGAAACAGGAGATAGAAGTCTAAGTGTCTAAGGTACATGAACCCAGAAATACATCTCAAAACTCAATAAAGATACAGTAATCCACAAAGTAAATACAACTCCATACAAAATGAAATAACTACCTAAACAACATCTAATGTGTCTCCTCTAGGCTAGCAGGCACCTCCAGGCTATCTGTAAAATTTATCAACAGGTCCAGTCAGGACTGGAGCGAGCACATTACATCTCAACAGTTCATAGCAGGTTAGAAAATATAATCATGCAGTAAAGTAAGATACAAGATCTGAAGAAATACAGTATGTAAACAGAGAGAGAACAGTAATAGAAATATCTACTATAAATAGAGAACTAACAGTGGCTAGTGATGTAGAGTACAGGATAGCATATGTGAACGGAACAGATTTGTACATGATTTACACTAAAGAGTTGTACATGATCTACACTACTAAAGAATTGTTCACATGACTACTAGCACTCCTCCGTTTTCCCCAATCAGTACACAAGGATCTAAGAAGGTTATGTTATTGTACATGATATCACATGGGGCCCTTAAAAGGGTGCACATGATAGTATACATGAAGGCTCTGTGAACATGAGAGTACATGATTCACAAGAGTGTACATGTATGGTGAAAGCACAGGAGTACATGATGAAAGTGAAACGCACATGACATAATGTACCCGATGCTCCCGAGGGGGATAACATCGCATGAAGAGATCCGTATAGTACTAATCCGTGATAATGTCGTGACAGCATCAAGTATAGTAATTTAAAGCAGGAATATAATTCTAAACAGGATATGAAATGATCATAGAATATACTCGCCTCGATAACCTGAATAGCTGATAAGTATAGGGGGGTCCCACTGAAGCCACAGAGTCCTATTTAAAGCAACACAGGTTACAAGGGGTTCCAGTTGTAATAAATGAATCTCTATAATCAATCTACATTATTCTAGGTTCTTCTAAGTCAAAACAACTCTAGGTCGACTCTGGTCAATAATCTAGTCAAACTAGGTCAAGTGTTGACTTATAGTTGACTTTGGGTCAACTGGTCAACTCTGGCCAAACAGGGTCAATTCTAGTCTAATATAAAGTGTACTTCATTGTTTGTACGTCGAAACTTATGACACGTAAATCGAGATAAGAGGATTATTGGTAAGGTTGATAATCTTATTATAGTGATTCACGTATCCAACTTGTCAATTTCAGCAATGTGAGATCACCGGAATTGACTGATCTCAGTTTCGTTGTACTAATCCCGAAATACGAACATTATGTGAATTAATTATTAATTAATTATAAAAAGGTTAAACTCAGAGAAATTATCAACAAACATTGTCGGACGATGAAATGAACATCGCCAATGTGTCCAGAATGGTCAAATTAGCTAGGATAGCCTACCCATCGGCCCAATTTGGACACAAGGGCAAAAAAGTAATTTTGGGTCAAAACGGTGTCCGTGTTGGAGCCGTTTTGCACCGAAAAACGTGTAAGAAAACAAGTCTATAAAATATAACAAATTATATGTCCACGCAACCAGAATGTCGATACGAACCCAACGGTATCTCCAGAATTGGATTCCGTTGACCCGATCTCAATTTGGCCCGTTGACCAGAACTTAGAATTTCGATTTGCACGGAAATGCGTGCCAGAGCCAAAGTTCTCAAAACTTAGCAAACTACCTGTCAACGAGTCCAGAATGATGATACGAACTCAACGGTATATCCGGAATTGGATTCCGATGAGCCGATCTCAAAATGAACCGTTGACCCGGATATTGGTATCCGACTTGTACCGAAATGCGTGTCAGATCCAATGTCCACCAAAACCTAGCAAATTATATGTCAACGAGTCCAGAATGACGATACGAACTCAACGGTATATCCAGAATTGGATTCCGATGAGCCGACGTCAAAAAGTCCCGTTGACCCAGAAAGTGGGACCCGCTTTGCACCGAAATGCGTGCCCGGGCCCACGTTCTCCAAATCTAACAAACTTTATATGAAAACATGCCAGAACGACGCCACAAGTCTAATGGTGGTGTCAGAAATGAAATCTGGAGTCCCGTGTTCAAAAATAGAATTTTACAAGTTGGAAATTACGAATTCGGACGGCCAACTTTGGCGTCAAATTCAACCAATCAAACAAGCTTACAATGAAACGAAACTGGAGGGGTAGTAAGAGGGTTATACCAGCTTCGCACCAGAACTAGTAGCACGCCAAACGGAGCTGCGGTGGAGGAGATACAAGCTGACGAAGTTGGCCCCGCGAAACTGTTCAAATTTAATACAATTTAAACGGTCAACTTGGTGGCCGGTTTTCATGTATCAAACGATAAAATCAACGGACGAAAATTGACAGGGATGAAGGTGGATATATCGAGATTGCGACGGAGCAAAGAAATCGCCGATCCAACGGTCGGATCTTCGGAAAAATGCGCGCGAAGTTGCTGCGACGGAGCGCCAAATCTGAGTTCCAAACTCGTGCGCGCCGACGGGATCTCGTTCAAAACGCACGAATCGCCTCGACGGCGCGTCCCGGAGAACGTTGGCCGCCATGGGGCCTACCCCAGTGGTGCGCCCGGCCACGTGCGGGTCGACCACGCCGACCACGGCGGCGGTGGCGCCGGCGGTGGCCGCCTAAACGCGCGCAAGCGCGCGGCTGTTGTGGCCGGTTGTACTGCTGTGTGCGGTGCACAGCTGCTGTCACGCGCGATGCCGTGCTCAGCCAGGCCGGCAACGGCAGAGGGTTGCACGCCTCGACGAGGGTCGGGCGGCGGCTCACCCCGACGAGGGTGGAGGTGGTGGTCGTGGGTGGTGTTGATGGAGGTTGAAGTTGAAGTGGGGGAGGAGAGAATGGGTGGTGTTGGAGGAGGAGGAGATCGGGAAAGGAGGAGATGGTCAGGGGCCGTCGGCCATGGCCGACCAGGGGAGTGGAGTAGTCGACGGGGAGGAGAGGTTGAGTGAGGTGTCGGGTGATGAAGGGGGTGGTGGTGCATGGCTCGGGTTGCCAATGGCTGCTGTGGGAGTAATTTGTGTAGGAATAGGAAATAAAGTAAGGAAGGGAGAGAGAAAAATAATAGGATAAGCATTAATTGAAAAGAGAGAGAGAGAGAGAGATATGTTATCCTTCCAATCCTAGGGCCGGCCAAACATGGAAGTGAGGGAAAAGTGAAGGTAAGGATTTGAGTGGCTAGGATTTAATTAGGTGAGATCAAATGGGTAGGATCAAATAGAAAAAAAAGGGTCATTCCAATAGGGATAAAATAAATAGAAATTCCTATTAAAATATAGAAAAAATATGTGGAAGAGTACTAGATATTTTTGGGCAAGAATTATGAGGGCGTCACGATGGAGAAAATCATGGAGCTGAACTGGGCTCGGTGGAGCCGGATTGGATGAAAATCGGACATCGAGCAATAAATGAATTAAAATTAGACGTTGATGATCATGTGTAAATAAGTAGCACATGGGGATTACAATAAATGGGACACAAGTGGCGGACGGGTAGTAGGCTCAAAGTGGGCCATGTCCAAAGTTGGGGCTGACAGGTTTTGGTCGACAAGGGACCCACAAATCAAGTTGGAAGATGAATGTGATGCCGTGGAATAAAATAAAATCGGGTCATGCGTCGAGAAAGTTGTGCGAATCAAATGGAGCACAAAATGACGTGTCTGAGTGGGACACAAAGGTCATGGGTGACGGGCGTCTCGAGTAGATCATCGATGAGGAGTTGGTTTCAAGAAACTGACTGGTCTGGCGCTCCCAATTTAAATGTCATGGTAACGCGCTGAAAATGATCAAAAAAAAGAGTGGGAAAATAAATATCAATCAAATGGTCTAAACCGACCCGAAGTTCAGCGAAGCAGAAAGAGTACAAGGGAACAAGTTTGGATGGGACACTATATACCGTCATTAAGGTAATCGTGTCCACTCCAAAACTCGTGAAGAAGATTTCCAGAGTTGAACATCCCTGATACTCCAAATATCAAAAGCATGGGAAAGTACACTTAAGGGAAAAATAACAAAATTAATTATTTGATGAAACTAAACAATCAGAAAATAAAATAAAATAAAATAAAAAAATTCAACCCGAAATTCAGGGTGCTCACATCAGATGTTATCTTCAATAACATGGTATTACACACTAAGAATGCAGTCCGTTAGGTCCTAACCCCCTTTGATCTCTATTATTTGTTCCCCTATCTGTAATGCTACTTCCATGATCCCTCATTCTTCACAACCATTACATTTAACTTAGTCCAACACTACTGTTCTACCTACAAGGTGTTTTAGGAATCCTACTAACGTATATCAATGTGTATAGTTCACTGGTCTTCTTAAGGTAAGGTTTCTAATTTTATCCCCAATTCTCTTAGTAGGTCAAATCTCAAAGGATATAAATACTAAATTTATTTCTTAAACTCTATGACATACTTCCATAAATCTTATACCAACCTTCCTTAATAATAGAATAATAATCTGCTCTTTACAGCCTACATAATGCCATCTAGCAATCATGAATACGCCTACCCGCCTTACAACTATCTATTGAGTAAAGGTGGAAGTTAATATTAGGCGATGCTCGTTGAATCATTCTATATATAACGAGACTCTTGACCCTTCCAACCTTAGTCTTGTATGTGGACGATCACACAATAATTAGGGAAACATAACTAACTCCAAACTTCTATCATAGGTTCTCTTAAATACCTTCAATCATTATGATTGAGACTTTATATCGTATCTTCCTAACTTCACATAATTAAACTTGTTATACCTCTAGTTCCTCTCTATCTAGTATAGGTTAGTTGTAGAATGGTTGTTATCCATTGATTCTAGAGTCTCTTGCTAGGGTTAAGTTGCCTATGAGAATCTTATATTACCAATCGGAGCTACTCGGTCTACCCAATAGAGGTACATATCAAATCTTTCCTTAATAAATATTTTCTTTCATAATGCTCTATCAACTATGTTCTATCCAGTGATGGAGTAGATGGTTCAACAAGCACGAGCGTTCGTCCTTCCGAAAAAGAGAATGACGAGAATCCCAAAATGAGGAGGTGAAGAAGGTTGATCGACTTCAATTGCGAGTTCAAATGATGGATAAATTCAAGAGGATTTTCAAGGCAGTTTTAGATTGAGATCTTAATACTTTATCCTATTGCAGGTTCGTTCGACATAGTAACGTAACCAAAACGATATGCTCTGACCTGCATGGGCCACGAAAAAATATGTAATGCCCAGTCCTAAAATACATAGGAATATGAGAACGTATACATGCCAACTACGTATCGAGAGGACTCCAGCCCAGATTGAATACGTATAAGATATCTTGGTGTTCTAATTCTATCTTTCATTCACTATCATATATATATCTCAATCCACAAGATAAGTAACATCAAGAATAAATAGTATATGCTATGGTATGCAACCTAATAACATATATGTTCGATTAGACCCGAAGAATGATAAGGGTCTACAAAACATGACTAAATAGCAGAATAGAAATAATAAATAAATATATAGCATGATAAAGTACCTGAGCAAGATACAGCAATACCTCCATGATCAGCGGACTATTTGTCAAGCCCCGCTCTTATAGGAGCGATCGTCCTCGCTAAGGCGTGATGCCGTACGAGACTAGATTGCGCTCGTGCAAGGCAATTTCATAATGGCCGATTACATCGACGGCGACGGGGTCGTCGCACAGAAGTCCCAAGCCACGAATCATTGAACATACAGCAGAAATTTAGAAGCAATACACAAGTTATTTAAAAGAACTCTTTATTGATATTCAACAATGACATTACAATGGACGCAAGGCCTTGATTACAAATCTCTCGTGCTCACTTTTCTCTCATTTTACAAGTCACTCTGCTCTCTCTCATCTCTCAATACAATGCTTGAGCCAACGGAAGATTCGGAAGGCGATGTCAAAACATTATGTCCTATATAAGTCTTGAGTCCACGCGGCCGTACGCTTCGACTCGCCAAGGAACTTCGTGCCTCGACGCATCCAAACGAGCTCCGTGCCACGAGCTTCTACCTGTGCCTGTACATGAAAACCGTGTGGGTGTCAGTACTCAACTGTACTGGTGGAGTGAGCTCCTCGCCCACCCATACAAAACCGACACGTTTCATTTACTTTGTGCAATACAAGTTCCTTTACAATTGTCTTTCTAGTCTTGCCTTAGGATCAGTTTTAAGATTATGACGCCTGACTAAACCGATGAGCAACGACATGGTCGTGCTATAATGCCAACGTGTACTTCGATCGAGGCAGTACCTTATCGCTTATGTACTTGACCGAACTTCAACTCGGGACGGCAGGGTCGTGCCATACTCTATTCGTGACTTCAAACTATTCGAGACGGTGCTTCGCAGAGGAGCAACTTATGTGAACTCGGCCGTGCCAATACTTTCACTTAAACTCAGGTGCCTCTAGACCAATTTTCGTGCCATCAACGTCAAGGGGACGACTCGTGTTGGTCGTGCCTCTAGACCTTGCTTAGACTTGTTCGTGCTTCAAGATTGAGGCCGCGTCTCGTAACTTATCAAGACTTATCAAGCTACCGCCTTGCGGCCTTTTCTGACTTAAACTCAAGACAACTCACATTCAAACAATGCAACTTATATGCCGACAACATAAGACTCGACGCCACATCTCGTACCGAAGCACGTCGCCTACGTTGCAACCAAATCTTAGGCCCAACATTTTGTGTTCCAACCATACTCACACATTCAACTCGACTTCCTTGATACACTACACTCAATACTCGACTCAATCCAAAGGCATTTATGCAGATCGCCGCTCATTCCGACTTATCTATATGAACTAGTCACTAGCGTCCAGCGCTATAATGGACTTGGCTCAGGGGATTCGGTCCGTCCTTCTACGGGTAGCTAGCCCCAGAAGCCGCGAATCTCCCATGCGGTTATCCAGCATCCTTTTTTGAGCCAACTCGCTTCCCCCGGGACGACATGATCCCGGTACCCCGACAATCACTCGAGAAGACTTCCACCTTGTACAAGTTGTCCAATGACCATACAAGACTCGACTCGAACTGACGTCTCACACAGTCAATCTACTTCTAGTGTTACCATCTCTTTCAGGGCTAAGTTTAACACTTCTCAAATCTGAGACCTTGCCTCGGTGACCCAGTCGCGAGCATTCTTCTTTCTTGCCTCGTCAACCCAGTCGCAAACATTCTTCTTTTTTGCCCTATCATTTCACTTAACTCAAGAATAACTATTGAAACACTTTCTAAAACTCAATAAATCAACCGTGGCCCGTGCCTTAGACAGACCTTATTCTCTAGGCGACGCTATCGCTCAAGTCATATACTTTATACGACGAGCATTGTTCTCACGGGACTACGCGACTTGACAACCGCAGATAGAGCGGGACAGCGCTAGAAATTGCTTAGACCGACCGGCATAACTTTGCCTAACTTATTTGCGTAGCGACTTGACGAGCAAAGGCTAGGCCAAGCTTTGCATCGAGGATGCACACAATCGACTTGAACGACCAAGTTCTCGGGTGCCTAGACTTAAGCCAACAACCGTGCAAGATGACTTAACTCACGGGACATACGAAGGCTTTGCCAAGCCTTGGACGACGGGACCGTGCATGCATTTTCAAGCATTCATGCGGGCGATGCCTATGACTTAGGCTCATTCGAGTGTCAGGGCAACTTAGCAACTTAGGCCAACTTCTTTCTCCCAAGTCACGGGACGAAGGATCGAGTGTCATTTGAAAGCACGCTGAGCCGACTTTAAGCAGACCGTGGGACCATTTTCCATGTTCTAGGACATTTCGACCCGTCAGGATTATTCCCTTAGCTATGTTGATGCGTCTCTTTTATTATCAAGCCTAACTTGTGCAAGTTGAAAACATGCGAGTTATTAAGTGAAGGCTAAGATGAGGTGAGTTCATCGAAACTAGCGAGGAGTCATCTCGACCGAACGAGCCTTCAAGTAGCCGTTGCAAGGCTAAGTCCGAACGCCGTCGGCATTTCGATTCCTTCGATTGACTTTGCGGGACGGGGCACTACATCATACACCACTTAGAACAAGTCACGTCATCGAGACTTTCATGAAAGCAAGCCATCCTACCATTTCTATGGCCAAAACTTAATAGAGCCTAGACACGGAACTATAACAGTTGTGCGGGGCACGCCATAATTTATCGTATACACTCCGCCTGCGCGTTTCTTTGGTTCCGAGCCACGCTCGCATGACTATCAATCTTTCTATTAACATGATTTCAAAATCCTCGACCATTTCTATTCTTCAAGTCTCGCTTGAACTCAACGTATCACTTAGCTGGATCGTACACGCATTCCAGGCGTCCCCAAAATACATGCATTCAACCAAGCCGCATGATAGAGAATTTGTCGTTGTCATTCGAGTCGCATCGTGCACATACTCAGGCGTCCCTGAAATATATGCATGTCAGCCGAATCTCGTGAGGGACATTCCTATATTCCTGTTTCACTCCATCTATCCATACCATTCATCAAGATCAATCTTTCAATTGCTAACTCTTGGAACAGGGGCGTCTCGCCTATTCGCTAGGCTATTTCTTAAGGCTAAGTCAATGTCAGGATTGGAATCATAGTTCTCCAACAGTAATGCCAACACTGATCCCAATCCTAGGGTCAAACCAAAGTCGATAGCACAGGGTTTCTTACCCAAGCTTGTGCCAGTCAGATATATAAATATCGAGCACGATCACCTAATTCGTACCAATGCATTCGTTGCGCGTATTCGAATCCATTTAATTCACCAATTCTAACCAATTCATGTATTCGATCACGAGGTCGTTTAGCTTTGACAATATGTTGTATCCCAATCTCACGCGAGTCCGATTATCTACGGTAGTTCATGAATCACCATGCAACGCTCCCGCAGAATAATCATTCTCATCGGGGCATAACTATTGTTTGAGTCTAGACTCATTCATTCTCGATACGCGGATTGGACCTACTCAATCCTCAAGTTCAATCGTCAAGCACGATGGGTCATTCTCGAGTCTACCTTCGCATCAAACCACAAGTCGAAACATACAAATTGTCATGCCATGCAAGTTCAATCACCCCCGCTGTATAAATCACCATACCAACGCTCACGCGGAGTGATCGCCCTAATTGGCATGATGCATGTGCGAGACTGGAGTTGCGCTTGCATAGACAAGAATGTCAATATTGTAGTTATCGTCGAAGCAATCCAAACATTTCATTTTTCATCCAGGCCAAGATCTCAGTTCGATAGTCTGATCGTCATACGTTCAACTAGAAAATCCTCAGCCAAGTCTATCCTTTCCTCAACACATTTCAACATCCCAAGGATAGCATCCATCGAAACAATAGCATTTGTACGATCGTCATTCGCTGAGTCAGAGTACCCCCGAGTTATCGTATATCGATCTTTGATACGCCTTGATACCATCGACGATATGCGTAACCTGACAATCTTCCTTTGTAACCAATTTCGAGTCATATACTGATGCTGTTGTCCGAGTTGGATATTCCACAATCTCCTCGATATTCAAGATTAAGTTTAATTGCTATTTCTTAAGCTAGTTTCAAGATCGATGTCCAAAACTCAAGTCATATTTTATTGGACTCAATCCGAAATCGCACGTGTGATTCACCAGATTTCCTCGATCAAGACATTTACTTTTATTCATCATATCCGAATAGTTTTCTAACTCGCGTTACCCATACACAAGTTGTCCGAACGACATCTCGTTCGAGACATTCGAAGTCACGACCAACTAAACGTGATGCGTTCTAAGGCTATGTGCGATCGTATCGCCTTGCTGACGTACTCGTTATTATTTTTAATCCTCAATCTTCGCTCGAATGATTTCCAAGAAAATCCATACAGAACTCGGATTCGAGCCATCCGATCAAGTCCTCAATCACGTTCGCGTCATTCGTTAAGACATCCTTCAGATTCGTTCGACGAATCTCCAGTGAATTCGCTCACGTCGTCTCGACGTACTGTCTTTCGTACTATTCTTCAAAATCCAAATCAATCTTCCGTGCCCGCCTAAGCGTTAGTTCGATAGCGTTCCTATCGATATACACTCTAAGTGTAACTCCGTTCCCGACAGAGCGGTACTTAATATAGCTAACAACTCATTTGCACCAAAAGGTCAAGGTGTGCGACGTACGGCACAACTTAGCCAAAAGGACGTGTGCATAGCTATCCCGTGCGGACCATACTTGATCTTGCATGCTCATTCGCTAATTTCGACGTAGGACTATTCGGGCACGCATGCGACTTTGCTAACTTTAGCACGTGTTTTCTATCAAGTCAGGTTGACACCGTTCGGCACAAACGCCTACCGATGCGTCCAGCGATGGCCTAACGATGCGTTCGATTGAACGCTTGTACGAGCTTTTGAAAATATTTAGACTTACTGTATGGACATGCTGCGGGACAATTGAGAGAGAGCGCACACTTCTTTATCGACGACGAGCTTTCAAAACTGAGAGATTTCGACTTGAAGTCCAAGGACGTAAAGTCGTGCTCTGATACCATTATGTCACGCCCCGCTCCTGTAGGAGCGATCGTCCTCGCTAAGGCGTGATGCCGCACGAGCCTAGATTGCGCTCGTGCAAGGCAGTTTCATAATGGCCGATTACATCGGTGGCGACGGGGTCGTCGCACAGAAGTCCCAAGCCACGAAACATTGAACATGCAGCAGAAATTTAGAAGCAATACACAAGTTATTCAAAGGAACTCTTTATTGATATTGAACAATGATATTACAATGGGCGCAAGGCCTTGATTACAAGTCTCTCGTGCTCACTTTTCTTTCATTTTACAAGTCACTCTGCTCTCTCTCATCTCTCGATACAATATTTGAGCCAGCGGAAGCTTCAGAAGGCGATGTCCATACATTATGTCCTGTATAAGTCTGGAGTCCACGCGGTCACACGCTTTGACTCGCCAAGGAACTCTGTGCCTCGACGCATCCAAGCGAGCAACACGCCACGAGCTTCTACCTGTGCCTGCACATAAAACTGTGTGGGTGTCAGTACTCAACTATACTGGTGGAGTGAGCTCCTCGCCCACCCATTTAAAACTGACACATTTTATTTACTTTGTGCAGTACAAGTTCCTTTACGATTGTCTTTCTAGTCTGGCCTTAGGATCAGTTTTAAGATTACGATGCCTGACCAAACCGATGAGCAACAACATGGTTATGATATAATTCCAACGTGTATTTCGATCGAGGCAGTGCCTCATTGCTTATGTACTTGACCGAACTTCAACTCGGGATGGCAGGGTCGTGCCATACTCTATTCGTGACTTTAAACTATTCGAGACGGTGCTTCGCAGAGGAGCAACTTATGCGAACTCGACCGTGCCAAGACTTTCACTTAAACTCAGGTGCCTCTAGACCAATTCTCGTGCCATCGACGTCAAGGGGACGACTCGTGTTGGTCGTGCCTCTAGACATTGCTTAGACTTGTTCGTGCTTCAAGATTGAGGTCGCGTCTCGTAACTTATCAAGACTTATCAAGCTACTGCCTTGCGACCTTTTCTGACTTAAACTCAAGACAACTCACATTCAAACTATGCAACTTATATGCCAACAATATAAGACTCGATGCCACATCTCGTGTCGAAGCACGTCACCTACGTTGCAACCAAATCTTAGGCCCAATATTTTGTGTTCCAACCATCTCACACATTCAACTCGACTTCCTTGATACAATATACTCAATACTCGACTCAATCCAAAGGCATTTACGCGGATCGCTGCTCATGCCGACTCATCTATATGAACTAGTCACTAGCGTCTAGCGCTATAATGGACTTGGCTCAGGGGATTCGGTCCGCCCTTCTACGTGTAGCTAGCCCCGGAAGCGCCGAATCTCCCATGCGGTTATCCAGCATCCTTTTTTGAGCTAACTCGCTTCCCCGGACCGACATGATCCTGCCACCCCGGTGATCACTCGAGAAGACTTCTACCTTGTATAATTTATCCAATGACCATGCAAGACTCGACTCGAACTGACGTCTCACACAGTCAATCTACTTCTAGTGTTACAATCTCTTTCAGGGCGAAGTTCAACACTTCTCACATCTGAGACCTTGCATCGGCGACCCAGTCGCGAGCATTCTTCTTTCTTGCCTCGTCGACCCAGTCACGAGCATTTTTCTTTCTTGCCCTATCATTTCACTCAACTCAAGAACAACTATTGAAATACTTTCCAAAACTCAATAAATCAACGGTGGCTCGTGTCTTAGACAGACCTTGTTCTCTAGGCGACGCTATCGCTCAAGTCATATACTTTATACAAAGAGCCTTGTTCTCACGGGACTACGCGACTTGACAACCGCAGATAGAGCGAAACAGTGCTAGAAATGGCTTAGACCGACCAGCATAACTTTGCCTAACTTATTTGTGCAGCGACTTGACGAGCAAAGGCTACGCCAAGCTTTGCATCGAGGAAAAGTATCGTGCACGCGATCGACTTGAACGACCAAGTTCTCGGGTGTCTAGACTTAAGCCAATAGCCGTGCAAGATGACTTAACTCACAGGACGTACGAAGGCTATGCCAAGCCTTGGACGACGGGACCGTGCATGCATTTTCAAGCAATCACGTGGGTGACGCCTATGACTTAGGCTCATTCGAGTGTCAGGGCAACTTAGCAACTTAGGCCAACTTCCTTCTCCCAAGCCACGTGACGAAGGATCGAGTGTCATTTGAAAGCACGTTGAGCTGACTTCTAAGGAGACCGTGGGACTATTTTCCATGTTCTAGGATATTCCGACCCGTCGGGATTATTCCCTTAGCTATGTTGATGCGTCCTCTTTTATTATCAAGCCTAACTTGTGCAAGTTAAAAACATGCGAGTTATTAAGTGAAGGCTAAGATGAGGTGAGTTCACCGAAACTACCCCACCTGAACGAGGAGTCGTCTCGACCGAGCGAGCCTTCAAGTAGCCGTTGCAAGGCTAAGTCCGAACGCCGTCGATATTTCGATTCCTCCGATTGACTTTGCGGGACGGGGCACTGCTCTATTTCTGTATGACCAACTTCCTGGAGAGATCACTAGGTCCTCAGGGGACATAGCATGGTACAGAAAAACATGCCAAGTAATAATAAAGAGCACCTACATACCGAAGGATAACTACCAAACCATCTAAGTGAAAATACTGTTGAGGAAAATCCTAATACCATGCGCAATCGTACTGGAAATCATCTATGGCACCGTGCAGTGATACCTGGACGAACGAGTAAACAAAGCCATAGCCCTGCTACAGAGACCATGACCACGAATAAAATAACCAAGTCCCAAATATGGAAGTAGGATCACGAGTCTAAACAGCCAGATATTTTCGTAGAGTCCTCCCCTCCCCAAGCTCTAAAACTATCCAGTCAAATCACGTATGAATCATGTACCAGTAACAAGTCACGCGAGCTAGTAATACATGCTATCACAGAGTCCATAGCCACGAATAACTCATGTCAAACTTCGATCATATTATCATCATCCATCGTATCTGTATCCTATGATCTATCGTGTCAATGAACACGAATATGTTATATCGCAATGCCTATGGTTGATACCCGATGTCAATATACTAACATCGACACCCGAATCAATTCGGACGCTAAGTATCAACTAACCCTATGTCCTCAATGATCTTGAACAAGAAAATAAATATGAAACAATAAAAGGAAAGAATAAAGGTACAGAAACATTGGCAAGGTATACTTGTCTGGAGGTTGTACGCTGACCAGATAACATCCCGCAATAAAATTGTCAAACCAATGAAAGCATCAAAAGTGAATCATCCATAAATATCTCCGGGTGCTGAAACGGAAATCACCATCCATCCCAAAATAAAATAAATAACTAATATTGGCCAACTATAAGTCCAATTTGGACACAGGGTCAAAACGGTAATTTTAGATCAAAATAATATCCGCCATTGGATCCGCTTTGTACGAAAAATGTGCCAAGATAAAGTTTGTCCAAATTTGACAAATTATATGTCAATTTGGACAGAACGATGCCACGATTCCAATGGTATTGTCAGATTTGGAATCCAATGTCCCGGTTCAAAATTAAAATTTTATATGTTGAAAATTACTATTTCGAATGACCAATTTTGTGTCGATTTCAACCAACCAAACGATATATTATTAAGTTGAAAATTTGATGTCTCAAAGGTGGTTATACCTACTATGCAGCGTAGTTGGTGGTTCATCAAACAAAGCTTCGACGAGGGAGAAACAAATCCGCGTAGTTGGCTCCAAAAAACTGTCAAAAGTATAAGCAATTTAAATACCCAATTTGGTGGCCGATTTTGATCCATCAAATGATCGAATTAATGGTTGAATTTTTAGGAAAGTGAAGGAGAGATGGAAATCACAGTAACCGATCAAAGATCTAATTATCGAATTGTGCAAAAAAATACATTCAAAGTTGATGTGACTAAACACTAATTCTGACTTCAATTTATGCTCTTCACGACGGGACTCAATTTCAAACACACAAATCACCTATTGTCCGTATCGGGGAGGACGTCAGTTCATCTGGGTTGCACATGAGGGTTGTTGATGGTTGCTAGGATGCATAGGCGCGGTCATGACGGAGTTATGGCAGCCGCCGCAATCGCTGCTGTGTGTTGTTTGTACGTTGCTGCCGTGCTGTTTGTGAGCTGCCTCCATGGCAGTGTGGTTGTCTCCTGCCCGACGGTGACCCAGCAAGGCATGGCGGCAATGTGGTGGCGGGCACAGTAGGGGACGACACCCCGACGGTTGCCTAACTAAAATGCCCGGCTCGAGGATGGTAGCCGTTTGGCCGGAAGGCACGAACGATAGCATATGACGGGGCATAGTGGCGCATAGGGAGCGAGGTGGTCGCACCGTCAGCGTACAGGAAAGTGACGTGGTGCCGCTCATGGGGTCGGTCGGCGGAGACGCGCTGCCTCTACAGCTGTGGTGGCCGCGTTCAGCCACTATTTGATTTAGGTTATATATATATATATATATATATATATATATATATATATATATATATATATATATATTTTTATATATATATATATATATATATATATATATATATATATATATATATATACCAGATATTTGGTATATATATATATCCCAAATATATATATACACCAAATATTTGGTATACACACACACACACACACACACATATATATATATATATATATATATATATATATATATATGCAAGTATTAATCTAATAAAAAATAAATCCGTATAATGAATGGATATACATGTATATATTTATGTATACTTAATATACATAGATTTAGTATTTATTTATACATATTTATACACGAAATAATTTATATATATATAATTACGTGTATACATATATATATATATATTCATGTACCAAACGTATACATATAATTATATAGGTCTTTATATATACAAACCTTATATAGATAAAAATCATGTATTTATATATAACTTATATATATTGACATAAAACCTTATTTATCATAATTTTCTCATCTTATAAGGATTAATAGAGCCTTATATAAAGATATAAAATACACATAAAGACTCATATAAAACCTTGTAAGTAGTCATATAAAATAATTCACCGGCATTTATGTAAAAGTTCAAAATATTTATATAACTATTCTATGGATCAAGTCGTCACTACAAGAAAAATGGCTTTCTGACGATTTATTTCTTGACAGTCATTAAAACCCATCAAGGAAAGGGGTTATCTTGACGGATTTAGCCTTACGTCAAGAAATGCATTATTTTATGTAATTTTAGCAATTTTTTAGTATAATAGTTTACGGTTTTAGAGTATCCGTCAAGAAATGTCATTTTTTTATTCACGGATTGGTGATAACTGTCAACTAATATATGTGCGAAAAAATTGTCGCTATTTATTTTACTGTCATTATTGTAATTATTTCAAACTTTTGTATCTATTGAAGGTTATAGTTCTTTTTTATTGAGGAGCACAACTTTTTTTCTCGATCTCCCAAAAACTAGCCATAATCAACAACTCTCTACTCTTCCTTCCTCTCTCCCCCTTTCTATTTCTTAGAGGAGGAGTTCATTCCTCCATCGAGAACGCCAATAGCGGCGGCAGAGGAAAGGTCCAGGAGCTGGATCTAGAGGCCGAAGGGCGTAGCACGCTGTACCTGGGGCTCCCCCGCGGCAAGAACGAGCTCCAGTGGGGCTTTGTCAGGAAGGTCTACGGCATCCTCTATGCAGCTCCTCCTCACCACCGTCGTCCGCTGTCACCATCCCTACGCGCCCATAAACGACCTCCTTATGGACAGCACCAGCCTCACCCTCGACCTCACCGTACTCCCTTTCGTCCGTAAGCATCGATCTCTCGTTCCATCGATTTCATTCTTAGGGTTTTCATATTTTGATGTCAAATGCTAATTTCTGATGGAAAATTCGAAAGGAACTGCTTGTTTGATTTGGATCTGATGTTGGTTGACTCAGCTCTGCTGGAAAAGCTTGGAGGAACTCATGGAAATCGACAATGAGCCAGGGGTGAGTAAATCTAGAAAAAAGTTTTAACTTTATCAAAATTTAGCTTTAAATACTGCTCTTTTATTTTTTTTTGTTTTTTGCGTATATTGAGTATGTTTTGATCTTTGGGTGAAGAAACTTGCAAACCACGCCGGAGGATAGCAAGTTATGTGTTATATTTATTTATTTTCTTCTAAAGTAATCTGATTTAGGTTCTGATGGTACTATTGAGTCCTGGATTCTTAGCACTAATAGGTGTATAAAGTAATCTTCATGAGAAAATTGTATAAAGTAATCTGCTTGATAAAGCTAGTAGAATTTTTTTAGTATCTAACTAATCAAAGAACTTAGCTTGTTTGCAGAAACTATAAAGATATATCTTTACAAGCATATAAAATTTGTACTGAATTAATTGTCTGCCAGGACATTGGCATAGTTAATAGGGTTTGGTAGGCATATAAGATAACATGCTGCTCCTAAGTATGGCATTTCCATAGCAATTCTTTTAAGCAATTATGAATCTGAGCTTTAAATTTATAATTTTAGTTGCCTTCCTGGTTGGTTTTTGCTGCTGGCGTCTTGAATGAGAGGCTATAGTTCGATGTGGCCATTTACACATATATATATAAGAAAATTTGCTGATATTGGCCTTTTTCTGGGTTCTTGTGCCATAATATGGTTGTAATTTCTAGTAGCAAGGATTATATTATTATCATTGTACTCCTGGAGTCATTATTCTAGATGAACTTGGACGATGGCTTCCTAGTTGTAACAATGTGATGTAAAGGTACTGTTGACTATCCATTAACTGACCTTCAAGGTCTAACCAGCAAGTCCTTCTCTTATCCCTGGTGCCTTGTGTAGGAATTTGCATCTCCCAATTGGTAGCCTAATATAGAAACTTGGTCAGACCTTTTATGGATCATTCTTGATGTGGGAATCTTGCTTCACTGTTCCACATGGATGGATTAAGCTTGGATTTTGATTCAGATTACTGTTTCTATAAATTATAATATTTTTCATACATACTATGAGTGCCAACAAGTCTTGTGTGAGGTTATGCTATGCATTTAAAGATTTTTTTCTTGTCATCCTGGCAGCTCGTTTGATTTGGATCTGATGTTTGTTGAATGGAGCCCCCTCCTTAAAAGTTGGAATTATGGTCTAACCTATCAAAATCACGGGGAAATTACTGGTATTGGAAATTTATTAGAAATCCCAAGGAGAAATTGTGAGGAATCCTTGATCAAGATTAGAAAGTTACTAGAAATCACAATTTACCAGTAGTATCTAGATGTAACTACCGACCAAAACGTTTCAGTTCATAGGTTAGAACATTTTAGTTCATAGGTTAGAACGTTTCAGTTCTAAATGTAATTACTGGCAGCATTTGGCACCTTCTCTCTTGATGCTTTAGCAAAAGCTAAGAAATGGTTTAGCAAAAGCTAAAAAACTTTACAAAAGCAGAAGGAAATCTCAAAAAAGCTAAAGAAGGTAATTATAGTCTAGATAAGTATGCATTCAGGATTGATTTTGTTTCCATGCTTGGTCTGATCCATGTGAAGCGTGCACTAGAGCTTGCTGCTAAAATGGAATACCACCAGGACCTATACTTTGCACCTCTTATAAATATGTTTCCTAGGCCCTCAGTTGTATCAGAGATGGTTGTAGCTCAAAGACCCTCCAAGACTCCTGATCTAGTTTGCTGCTTTTATCCCTATATAGATCATTTTTTTAATTCATCATAATTTTGTTACCCATGTTTTTGTTTTCCCTTTTATATCCTCCTTTATGACTTTTAGATGACTTTTTCTTTGTAAAGTTTATTGCAATGTATAATATACTGATTTTGTAAGGAGGAATATTATGCATCTTTGGAAGTTTATATTTGCATCTGAAACTTCTGTATCAATGATTTAGAGGCTTCACAATGTAGTATATGATAATTATGTCTTTGTCAAACAAAATATCCCTCCAAGGTTTTGAGTAATTATCCATCATGTTGCATTCAGGATACAAAGTTTTTTTTTATACATTGTGATATTGTTAATTGCAGGAAACTGTATTATATTGTATCTGGGTTTTTACGTATATGTACATTTACTCTTGAAAGAGAAGAAAGTATGAAGTGTATATGTTAAGAGAAATAGTAAGAGAGTAAGATATTACCTTAGCTCATAAAAATGAGTCAATATTTTGTTGGTCATAGTTACATAATCTTACTCTGGAACACAACTCTGGTAATATCTTGATACTATTTTCCAAAGGAGGGTAACAGTGTACACCTATATGTGTGTGATGTGTTGGAAGGTACATGAATCTGCATATATGCATAAACTGTGTACTTGTGTGTTGTCCTAGTAGGTAGTTCTGTATGTGCACACAAATTATAATATGTACTTAAGGTGCACGTGTGTGTTTGTATTTGTATGTATGGTTGTGTTTTTCTCTTTACTAAAGCTTCCTCTTCTGTTAAATTTCAACTGCAACTGAGTCAATTTTACCAGTCAGGGGCAGTCCAAAGGAAAAAAATGAAGTAGAAATCTTAACGTAAACCCTGAGTATATTTTAAAAATTTTGATATATTTTACATTCTCTGTTTTGGGTGTATGATATCTAAGTTTTTCTCCACTCTCTAATTTGATTCGGATTACCAGTTATTTTTTACTTGTTTTTGCTTTTGGTGGGTTAGACTTTTACTGATACTTTCTTATTGATACAAATGTCTACTTGGTTGTTGATTTTGGTGGCTTGTTGGCAGTTTGTTGGGTCTCCGTTGATTTGTCATATACAAATGTTGGGTGTGGATGATATTGTACTCCTGAACTTGTTATTTTTTGTAGTTTGGACGTGGTTGATACTATAATCTTCGACTTTTTGGTGTCTTAGTTGATTCAACTGATATCACATTTTGGTAGTCATCCTAATTTCTTTTTAAATTGTTGAATTAGAATTTGATTATTGTATTGACTTGTAGGTCTCGTGGTTATTTTATTTTGTTCTTAGTTATTAATTTATACAAACATGGGCACATAAATGATTAAATATATTTCTCTTCTTATCTCAGAAACTACATGGAAAATGAAGGTGCTGTGAATATGGGAGAGATGTGCTCCGACCGGATTTGCTACATATTTTAGTTTTATTTGTATAATTTTTCGTTTTGGATGTTTAAGATGTATGAAAACTACATACTTTGGTTGGATATGTTTGTGGTTGGACAAGTGTTAGATGTTTGTGGTTGGACGGGTTGGATGTATTGGAAGTTTGTGATGTATGAACAATATACAGTTTATTAATATATAAATTGGGTTTTGTAGTTATTTGATGTATGTATCTTTCGGATTATTGATATTATGTGTGTATTTGATTCATAATATATAATTATAAATAAAAATTTTGCTATACAAAATTTAGCTTCTCTTGACGGTTACAAAACGTCAACAATTAACTCAATCCTGCTGCAAGAGAGCTTTTCTTGACGGCTAATAGCCGTCATCTAGGCCGGAGTCAAGAAAAGTTTTCACCTCCATTCACGATTTCAAAAAACTGCTATCTTAACGGCTAAAAACAGTCAATAAAACTACTTAATATGACGGTCAAAAATTGTCAAGAAAAGCCCTGCCATCGAAAGTCAAGAAAAGGGGGTCCTTTCTTAACTCCGGCCTACTTGACGGATCCACAACCGTCAAGATACCCCTTTCTTGACGAGGAAAAGCCGTCAAGAAAAGCCTTTTTTCTTATAGTGCATGACTTGACTTGTTTCCGTACGAGAGACAGATATGGTTAGGCCATTCTTATCATGACTAATATACTAGTGATAACACAATACCCTGCTAGCCATGCCATGACTCCCAGTCAATTTACATAACTAACTTAATCATGACTAAGGCTACTCGTGTAATCGAATAAAAAAAATAAATAAATAAATAATCCTCTAAAATATTATTTAAATCTAAAATATCAAATTATAAAATATGAGGGCTTACAAACCTGCAGCATGAACAACTATGGGAATAACCATGATCAAGAATAAACACGACTACAAACCATGTGCAATTTAAATACCATGTTCAATATGTAGTCAAACTAGGGTAGTACGATACATTAGAAGATGGCTATTAACGATAGGAATACGGCATGACATATATAAGGTGTATGTGTTCTATTTATGATATGTACGATATCAATTGGGTGTGACCACATGCCTAGTTGGCATTTTCCCTCTTCGGGATATGAAACAATATTAATAACGATGAGTTGTGATCAATATACCATAAAAATGACACAAGTCATGATCAATATAAGATAAACAAGTCGCGATCATGACCACAAACAATAAACATGAATCATAATCAAGAAACACGATCATGATTAGTAAACAGGATCACGTGTCAAGAAAGTATCTCAATATGAAACAAGACATGACAAAAAAAATTACATTTATAGTGTATTGAGAAACTTAAGTAAGGAGACTTGGTGAGCCTAGTCCAATCCTATAAAATATGAAATTCAAATATAAGGTTTCTACACATTCTCTGAAATGTCTATCTAGATTCTAGATAATGCCATTTGTACCCTAAGCCCCAAAATGACAAGGCCAAATCACATGCTCCTTAATTCTTCATCCTTTTTTTGAAAAAAAAAATTAATGTCCAAGTCATACACTTTTAGCTCCAAAAATGTCATCTAGTTATATTCAGGCCCAAACCATCCATTTTCCCTAAGCCCAAAACAACTACTACTATACAGCCCTTAAAATAAAAATCTTTCAATAAATTAAGGTCCCAATAACTCAGTCCATGCAAGGCCTAACTGATTAAGCCCATATATGATTTTTATTTTCCTTCTCTAGGTTTAAAGCCTACGACACACAAGTAATTCCTATTTTCCTTTTTTCTCTCTTTTAATCTAAAACCCGCCAAGCCCAAACTCTGGCCCATGAAACCCAACACAATTGTTCACCTACCCACTTTTTTTTCTCTCTCAAACATTCTCAGAGAAGAAGAATACGAAGAAGAAGAAGAAAAAGAAGAAGAAGATGATGATGATGATGAAGGAAGAAGAAGGAGCTTACCTAGTCAGCACAGACATGTGCAGAAATTTGGCGGAGCTCCGACGTAGGATGGTGAGTTGATTCCCCGGAAGAAGGTAGTGGTGACGCACGATGTTCCGACTACGGCACAGATCTGGCGAGCGGAGTTCGAGCGGTGTCTGAGGTGGTGGCTCGACTCACAGACTCGTCAAAATAGAGGCTTCCAGGTGGTTCTGTGATGAGGTTGGCCAGTGGTGGTTGGCCTCAGCTAGGTGGCAGTTATGGAGACTGGAGCAAGTCGAGAGGTGGCTCCCTAGAGCTCTGACAGCGAGGAAGCAGTGGTCTGACACACCCTAAGGAAAGAGGGCTCGGTCATCAGAGGAAAACTTGGCACTGGAGACAGAAGGTGGCGGTGGATCTTGTGCAGTACCGACATGGGACGGCCCACCGTGGGGGCACAAAAAAAGCTTTCGACGAGGAGATAATGGCGGTCGGCCACCGAAAAGAGTGAATCTGACCGTGATAGGTGGAATGCTCCGGGTTAGCTGCCGGACATGGCGACGGACACGGTAGAGCCAGTCGGAGGAGCAAATATGGTGCTTCATGGAGGAGCAGAGGGCGAACCGTCAGACAGTGGCCGTGGCACACCACTACTTGAGGAGTCGACGGCTACCATTAATAGGGTTAGGTTTAGGGTTTGGAACAATGTGTCCGTATCCTATGGATACAGTAAACAAGGCACGAAATTTGTGTCCAGGAATATAATAGAGGGAATTCAGTATATCCGTGTCCTTGGGTCGGACTTGGGGACACGAAGAATTATTTGTGAATTATTTGGGTTTTGGGTGGAATTGTGCGATGTCGGACATGTGTAACAACTATAGAAACTAATAAAATATGGTAGACATGTCGACACGGTAGGACACGGGAATTGATTGGACACAAAGATAATATGGACACGTAGGAATTGAAAATTGGAATGATTAACCCTAATGATGATTATAGGAGGATTGGGACTAATATAGAAAAAGAATATTCCAGAGTATTCCCTAGGAATATGCTAGATTCTATGGAATATTTCTTGAGGATTAATTAACACTAATCCTAATTAATTAAGGAGGTCCTAGAAGGTTCCCACTAATCACCTAGCTAATCATACATAGAACATATGACTAAAATACCATTCCACTTGTAGGAATTTACCAAATTGCCACTCCTTCTCCATAATCATAAACTTCCAAATAATTACCAATAATGCCACTCCACCTAAAATATTTATGAATTCTTTATTCCCTTTTCCATAATCACGAAAAATAATTCTCAAATAATATCTAGAAAATAAAATCCATAAATTAGGAATTTGGAAAAAAAAAATGAGAAATTAGAAAATTTTGAAAATAGGGGGTTACATGAGGACCTGGTTATTTTCTAGGTATATACAATAAGAGATACCCTGAGGTTTACGGGTCAGGAGCCGAGACAAGAGCCTTACCTTCAGGAACAATGGAATAGTTTCAGAGGATTTTTCATGATTCATGTAGTCTTTCTTTTTATGACATTCTGTCTTTTTAATAGACTTTTAGTTGGATATTGTTTCTTATTTTCATGGTGTGATGACGGCTTATCTTTTTACATATATTTATTATCTTATTTACTGCTAGACAGTTCCTATTATTGATATTTGGACTTGGTTATCTTGTGTCATATTATTTCTACGTGGATGATATTAGCACTGTGCATGTGGCCTGTGTATGTTGTTATGAGTTTACTGTCACGATTCACAGTTTAAGCATTTTTTACTGGGCTTATTAGGTAGCTTAGCCCACGGGAGATATGTTGCTGGCATGTATTCGTATTTTTGGTCCTATGGGACTGGGGCATTACGACGTCCCTTTGAGAGCCTGGTGATCTCTCTAGGTTATTGTTTATTTTTTTCCAGGTATTTGCTGAGATCTGACATAGGCATATCAAGAGCTATATCTTTTGGATCTTCAGGTATCGTTAGTGATGCCATCTTGTACGTTCTTCCTTTGTACTTCTTTTATAGTTCATAGTATAACTATTATTGTAGATGATATTGTTATTACATGGACACATGTTCTATCTTCATAGCTTACACATATGAAGTCGGACTAGAGTATATTTAAACGTAGTTGGCATGTATATGTATCTTAGTCCTATGTATTTAGGAATAGGCCCTAACATATTTTTGTGGTGGCCCACGCACATCAAATCTTTATAAAATATGCAAAGTCGTGGCGATACCTAGGATAGTCGTACCACTGCGAGCCTGCAACTAATTGAAAAGTAGGATTTGAGGATACATCCACTAGGATTATAGGCTTCTTTAGGACTCTTCAGCATGATTGCTTTTATGTTATCTTCTTTTTCGACATGATTGCATTTGTGTTCTTCCCATCCTATGAATTGACTAGACCTTTCCGTTGACCTCTTGAGTAATTTTTCTTATTTCTTTTTGCTAAGTTGTTGGAAAATTTATTATGGATTGGTCCAAGAAAATATTCGAGAAATTATATTTATCCTTGTATTACAAAATCGAGAGTTTTTGCTACCAGAGAAATATTGGCGTTGTAGGACTTCAGATAATGGCATCATGGTTACATATGTTTCTCATATTTTACTTGAACTACATCCTATGCATTTTGATTGACCTCTTCTCATGTATTTCACAAAAGTTAATTTAAAAATATTTCTTGGATTTGGCCAAGATAAGCTCAAGAATCTGTATTATATGGCGTAATAGATGTACACTGCAGCCATTCGTCGTATTATGGAACAAAGAGTTATTTGCAGCCAGATGCACACTGGTGTGGCAGTAACTTCACGTGACATAATCATTGAGATATATGGTTTTCGAATTTTACCTAGACTACGTCGTATGTATCTTGTTTGGCCTCATACCATTCTTGGAAATATTCGACAATTCTTCCTACTTTGCTTGATCCTAACGTTGTTTGTTAATTGTATGGTTTACTTGACCCAGCCTCAGGTTCATGTTACCGTCTACCTCTTAAATGGATAAACTAGACAAATCTTATAGTTATATTATAGAGTATAATTAAACTAGTTGATTAGTGTGATTGTGATGTTTTGGGTAGCCAGAAACGGGTAAGTTTCTAAGGGATAGATCTTAATGAGCTTATAAGTCGAGTATGAGTGTCTAGATATCTAACACTTAGAGCCTATTAGGAGTAATTGCTAGGAGCTAACTAGAGGTTCAATAATAATCGTATAGATTGATAATACTATGCCTATGATAGAAGGATATGACAGTAGATGTTCAGCTACGAATGGAGAAAATTGGATAGCCATACCATGTAGATATGATATTAGTTATGATTATTGTATGACTTAACATTTGAGAAACAAGAGCATAGTTCTTGGGTCTAGATAGGAATGCTTGACTGTCGTGTTGGTAATGGCAAATACAAGGGAGTGACTTAAGGATATCATATCTAATGATAAGGATTAATACAGGTATCTAAGATAGGATAATAGGATATTGATCATTACATATATGGAGGGTGAGTAATATTCATATACATTACAGTTCCAATATTAAATATGGTAGACTCCTATGATGGATGACCAAAACTATCAAAAATAGGACATAGGTAGTCAGAGGAGGAGAATACTAAAGGTGAACTGAACTGGATGACCCTCTAGTTGGAGTAAAGATAGGAAAATGACATCAAGAAAATAATTTCGAGAACTTATTAATTTGGAAATAAAATAAGAATAGTTGCCCTTAAAGAGAATGATAAATTATGTCCAGTATTAAGTGGTAAGTTGTGGAGCAAATTTGGAGAAGATAATTGTATGATAGTATGGAGATAATAGGCCATAAGAATATAGGTTGATTAAGATAGATTTTGGGTTAATGATTAAGTTAATTGCATTCTTAGGAATTATTTATTATACTATGAACACCAGGATAGATAGGCAATACACTAGTAAAAGTAGGCATAAAACTTTTTGGGTGGTTGATCCTCCGAAACCTAAGGTTGATTTCATGACCAGAACTTGTAATTTGCTTTTTTAATGAGATTACATACCTCATCCTTGCAATCACAGTCTTGTGATTTTGCAAACAAACAACCAAACTAATTATATAATTAAATAGGTTCTTTATGCCATATTTCGAAAACCAACCCTTTGATTGAAAATCCCTTCTTATGTTTAAGGTTGTTAATATTATAAATTACATGTTTTCTTAATTTTTCATTTCCAATAACCTAGTCACGATAAACTGAATCTCCATATGCCCATCTAGTCGTGCCCCACCTTCAAATCCAACCTTATGCTCCTTGAACTACCATAAAATTCTTTTAACTTGGTCTACAAATGCTTCCTTCTGTGATCTTCTCGATCTTATTTTTTTAGACATCCATGATTAGATCCCTCAAATACCATCTCTCATCCAATCATACTCGATTAAGTCCTTCCTTTCGGTCTTGTCGAATGAGAATGTAGATTAGTAATGAGATTTCTCATGGCGTTGTTGACCAATAGCCCCATTGTAGTACTTAGACATTTTTGAGAACCTATGACTACGGTCAGAAATACCTAACGTAAAAAAAATATTGGAGACAACCTTTCCATGAATCTTGTAAATAGTTCATGACTACACTTTTCACTGCCAACTTGATTCCTATAAGTTGGGTAGTGTCTTAAATAAGTGCACTCTAGATATTATAAGGTGACGTTAAACTAGGATCCCATTGGTAATCGTGCCCCACATCCTTTCGAGAAAACCTGGAATGACTAGTCATAAATGATTTCTTCTATAGTGAACCCTTAATTACTTTTCTCCCTAGCTTATCTTTAATTTCGAGGACAAAATTCTTATAAGTTGGGTAGAAAGTAAACCCCAAAATTTGAAGTTTTATTTTTTGACTTAAATAATATTATTAATAGATTTTTTGTGTTAAAAATAATATGTTATTATATATATAGTCTTAGTCATGGTTGAGATTGATTATGCATAACGACTAGAAAATATGGTATGGCTAGTGTAGTCGAATACCATGAATAACTTATTAGACAAGGGATGTCATAACGATATCCATGTCCTATATATGAAAACCAGTTAAAATTGTGGCATACTTCATAAATAGTAGTATATCAATATTTTAATATTTATAAATTATTTTATTATAAGGTCTCCATGGTTATTTAAACCCATACGTGCAAGTATGTGTGGATCAATACACATATATTGAAGATATACTTATTCAAGTATTTTTTTAGAATTCTTTTTTTTAATTATAGGAATATAGTATAAAGGTGATATATATACATATATAGATTTTTCATATATAAGTAGATAAAAAATGTGTGCGAAAATATTTAATTAGAAATATATATTTTTTGAAAATATTCTAAAAAATATATTTTGTAGATTTTATTAATAAGGTATAAATTTTTAAATGAAAAGAAAAGAAAAAGAAAAAAAGATAAAGGAAAAAAGAAAACAAGATATAACATATAAACATATATTAAAAAATAATATAATAATAATGATAATACTAATTTAATGCAGTATAGTTCCTCGAAGGGAACAGTACCCGCGGAGGGAGACCCAGTCATGTCTCGGTCCCATAGGATCGTTCGTCCTCGCTAAGGCGTAATGCCGTACGAGCGTAGGTTATGCTCGTGCAAGGCAGGTTCTATAACGGCCGATTGCAACAGCTTGTGATGGGGTCATCGCACAGAATGTCCCAAGCATAAATATTGAATAAACAAGGCAACACAAGTATTGAAACAAATTAGAGTCTTTTATTGATACTAAAAATAAGATTACAATCACTCAGGCTCACAATATCTCTAATTACAATCACTCTGCTCTCTCTTATCTTTCAATACAATGAAACATATGTGCCCCTTCGACTTTCAACTTGAAGGCGCTTTGGAAGGCGATGTCCATACATTATGTCCCGTATAAATGAAGACTCCATGCAGTCGTACGCCTCGAAACGCCAAGGAACTCTATGCCTCGACGCATCCAAGCGAGCTTCGTACCAAACGATCTTCTACCTGTGCCTGCACATAAATACTATGTGGGTGTCAGTACACAACCGTACTCGTGGACTAGCATCTCGCAAGCCCAAACAAGAACCAACACGTTTATTTATTGTGCACAACTTTTATCCCTTCGATTGTCTTTTTAATCTTTCCTTAGTATCAGTTTTAGGACATAGACCTAGCCTATTTTGTGTCTCTAGACTATCACCATGTTCGTACCGATAAGTTACTTATCTTTGTGCCTCTAGACCATTCTAGTGCCAACAATATCAACTGTCGACTTATACTTGCCTTTTTGGCTCATACTCAAGACGCAACAACATGGTCGTGCAATAACTCTGTTCGTACTTCAAAAATCGAGGTCGTGCCTCACAACTTAACAAGACTTAACCAAACTTGTCTTACGGTCCTTCTTGACTTAAACTCCAATGACTATCCCAAACTTGTGGAACTTATGTTGACGACTCAAACACGATGCCACATCTCGTGCCGAAGCACGTGTCTTTACGTACAGCAAAATCTTAGGCTCCATAACACTTGAGGTGCAGACTATGCATACAATTCTTGGCTCATTCATGTCGTGCTTGTACTTCCTTTCATTCGACCGACACCGTGCATGCAGATTGCGGCTCAGTACACCACTTATCTATATGAAAGGTCACTGGAATGACAAGCCATCGAGGACATAGCTTGGATATATGGTGGGCCCTCCAATGTAAAGTAGCAAACCCCAGAGAAATCCCCCGACTATCGTGGTGCGGTACAATCTAGTACTGCTATAACGTCTTCCTACTAGGTCGACCTGTCCCCGGGGCACCCCGGCATAAGACCAGTCGAGGAAGAAATCCTTGTGCACAAGTTGTCCATGACCACGCACCTACGAGAACATCTAGACTCACGTAAATGCATGGGCTAATTTGTGGTATGACTCGAACCATACTTAGCAAAATATGCATAGGAACCATGAGAGTCCCAAACGAGGGACCGCCTCATACTTTGTAAAATGTACATAGGAACCATGAGACTCCCAACCGAGGGACCACCTTATACTTTGCAAAACGTACATCGGAACCATGAGACTCCTAAACGAGGGACCACCTCAGTGACAAACAATCGCATGAACTTTCCATTCTTTGAAACCCAGGGAACGGCTACTGCATAGCCTTCCAACTTAACTTGAACGAAACGTGCTCCATTACGTGTCATAGATCGTGGCATACTTATTATCAAAACAATCGTATTTCGTGCCTTAAACCAATTATGTTCGGTGCGAAACTACCGCCCAAGTCATACTATATATGACGAGCCTTGAGATCGTAGGAACATATGGCTAGATGCAGTCGTAGAACCGTGGGATCGTGCATGTGCTCAACTTGAACAACCAAGCTTTGTGAGCGCCTTAACCCGTGGCATCTTCTATGGGACTAACCGTGAGACATGGGACATTTTTGCTATAACAAGTAATGAGATTGTGGGACATGTCTGCTATAACATCGAGCCGATAGCCCTTGGCATAACTCAACTTAACCATATTCGTGCTTAGTCAAAAGACCCAGTGCCAAATTTGAAATCCCATATGGAGTGAGTCTAAGTATAAACTTAACCATTCCAAGTTCTAACCGCGGGATTATTTCCATAGCTATGTGGGTTCATCTCTTTTATTATCCAGCCTACTCAGTGCATTAAAAACAATATTTTATTAATGTGAAGGCCAGGCAAAGGCAAGTTCACCGAAGCCGTCCACCTGAACGAGGAGTCGCCTCGACTGTATGGGACTTCGAGCAAGCATTTGAATGGCTAAGTCCAAATGATGTTGGCATTTTGATTCCTCCGGTTGAACTGAGCGGGATGAGACATTACAGACCTGAACCCCCTATATATATATATTTATATATATATATATATAAAAGAAAGGGTAAAAACCCTTAAAACCCTAAACCCTGATACCTCAAGTGACCCCAGGCCACGCCTCTGTCGGAGCCACGGCAGGCCGGCCACACTGCCATGCATGACAACAGCAGTTGAGTGAGCAGAAGGCAGCACAATAGTAGTAACAATGGCAACAAGGGCACCAACTTCACGATGTATTTTCTTCCATATTGTTCATTTATTAGTCAAATGGATCACGAAGGTTCATAGACAACCTAACCACCTTCAAAACCCATTAGGTAGATTTCTTCAATTCGCGATGTACGCGATAAAAATCAAGAAAAAGCTCAAAATTCTGGACACAAAATTGTCCCAGAATGCAGTTTTGGAAGCCAATTTTTTGACCAATATCGAGAATTTTAAAATTATGTTTAAACAGGGTTGTAGCCAACATGAATGGCTTTCCAACAAATATACATTCGTAAATTTTCTTCTTTAGTTATTAAATAATCAGTTCCAAAAATCAAAAAAACCTATTTTCAAAATATCAAGATTCCCCTTTATGGAGTCCGTCCTGACAATCCGATGGCTTGGTCGCAAAACAAAAGCATCAAAAGGTATATATGGACTTCGTGCATTTGTGAGAATTGACGGAATTCAAATTAGTTGCGTGTGCGCGACGAATTCGACCAATATCTGCCAAAAATAACCTTATCGGCCTTTTTTGAAAATTCTCAATTACTTCGTTTACGCTTTTCACATCGCAATGAAACTTACGCCATTGGACTCACAACATTTTTATGGTCCTGTGAGCCAAGTTTGGTCTGATTCTGAGATAGTTGACCGGATTACTGTTTTGTGGGCCCTACGGTCCGATTCAACGGGTGATTTTGTACACAACTCATCAGAATCCAAACTTGGACATATAGTTGAGTTCGTATCGTCAAACTGGACTAGTAAACACATAGTTTGATGAGGTTAGAGATCATTGGCTTTGGCATGCTTTTGGTGTAAAGTGGGTCCAATGGCGGACATTGTTTTGACCCAAAATTACCATTTTTGCCTGTGTCCAAATTGGACTTATGGGTAGACCATCTTAGCTGATTTGACCATTCTGAATATGTTGGTGTTGTCTGTTTTCATCGTCTGACGATGTTTGTTAGATTTTTTTTGTATAACCATTAATTGTAACTAATTTATATTACGTTCGTATTTCGGAATCCGTGGGTCAAAACTGAGATCAGTCAATTCCAGTGATTTCATATCACTGAAATTGACAAAGTGACCATATGGATCACCAAGATAATATTTTTGCCTTGTGGTTGATCATCTTGTCTCGATTCACCTGTCGCAGGTTTTGTGGTATTAATTACGAGATACAACTTGATATTTTAAACCTAAAAATTGTAATCTATATTATAACTAATAAATAATGATTATGGAGACTAGTATGACCTAGTTCTAGATGGTATGTTAATAAGTGGATTAGCTAACATAGGTATTACGCGACTTAGAACGACCCAAGTCTCTAGGTAGGAATTATTAAGTCATATTTATATTTAAGTGTGTAATATATATTTGTTTGTGATTTGGGTTGATAGATATTTTCATGGAGTATGATTCGTTGGTTCATGGATAGTTTGGTTAGACTTCAGTACGATAGTCTTAGCATAGATTGGACAAAACTCCAAACAAGTATACATCGCCTATTTGATTTACAATATTTACATGCTTTAATTTTTACCAGCCAATTACTTGTTTTTCTGTTGTATATTTTTTTTGTTCAATATCTCCATGTTGTCCTGATTATATATATTCCTGATTATACTTGTTTCTGGTTAGTCATGTTGAAACGTGAGATAAAATACACGGAGTGTTCCACTGCATACTAGGCGACCTTACATGATTTTCATAGACTTGTTCCATGATTAGAAGACTGACTGGACGTGTCGTGGATGTGAGATGGACAATAAGATTTGGGAGGGAAGGACAACTACTACTTGCGCGGGCCATGCTGTGCACTTAGACTCTATATTATGTATGAGTATATATATATATATATATATATATATATATATATATATATATATATATATATATATATATATATTTATTTATTTATTTATTTATTCGGGGAGGATTCCTGTTCTGGATGTTACAATCTCTCATAGTTACCATTGAGACTCTAGTACCAGAGCTATGGCTATATGTATACCAGATTCGGATGTCTTTTATTTTGGAGATGCCTACGCTTGCGAACATCGTACACAAATTACATTACATATAGGTGGCTAGACATGATTAGTATTAGTTGTCTTTGTGCTTCATGTTCAGTTCATGTTATTGCTGTTTTATTTCAGCGTGTATATTATGTATCTTGCTACGTCCCTATGAGGACCTATGATCTCTCCAAGTTGTTGTAGGTTTTCTTCCAGGTATTTGCTGAGATCTGACATAGGCATATCGGGAGCTATATCTTCGGGACCTTCAGGTATCGTTAGTAATGCCATCTTGTCTGTTCTTTCTTAGTTATTTCTTTTCATAGTTTATAGTATAGCTAGTATTGTGGATGATATTGTTATTACATTGACATTTTTCTGATCTTCACATCTTATTTGTAGAGTCAGACTATAGTCTGGTTAAATACATAGCTGGCATGTATACGTATCGTAGTCCTATGTATTTGGGACAGGGGTGTAACAAACTCCCCAGCCTTGTAGTGACAACACAATTTTGATAAGAAGTCGGCGAGCACTTTAGATCAAATCTCGTGGTGTACTGCTATTTCACAAATAGTGGATTAACACCGGACAAGAGTCTTCAGGACTGGATTACCCCACAAAGGACACCAATATACATCGTAGTCGTTTATGATTCTTAACTCTAATTATTTTCCTGTACTTGCTTATTGATTTTAGTTTGTAATTTACTTTGGTTTTTATTGGACATTACTGCTTCACTCTATTACCCCCCTATAGAGCTACCTTCAATAATGATTTTAGCGTGCTTTTTGTAGCTGTCAATAATAATAGAACATAAATCAAAGTCTAGTAACTTTAGATAGAAACTCTTGCGTGTTTTCTAATACATGTAGTTGTTACCATTTAATAGGGACAACTTATTTGTGGATTGGCCTTCACCATTCTTAGTGTAATGGATTTGATAGTTGTCGTGGATCTGCTTATGGATGTTAATCATGTTCAAGAGTCCTTGCTCTGATACTAATTGAAGGAAACTCTAGAGGGGGTGAAGAGAGTGAAGCAGTAACATCCAATAAAAATCAAAGTTGTAATGCCCCGTCCCGCTCAATTCAATCGGAGGAATCAAAACGCCAACAGCGTTGGACTTAGCCATGCAATGGCTTGCTCGAAGTCCTGCTCGGTCGACGCAACTCCTCGCTCAGGTGGATGGCTTCGGTGAACTTGCCTCAGCTTGGCCTTCACACTAATAAATGAAAGTTTTCAACTGCACAAGTAGACTTGATAATAAAAGAGACGAATCCACATAGTTAAGGGAATAATCCTAACATGGGTCAGAATGAGTCAGAATATGAAAAGGTCCCATGGTCAGCTCAGAAATATGTACGGCGTGCTTTCAAAATAAAACCCGATCCTTCGTCCCGTAGCTTGGGAGGAGAAAAATTGGTCTATGTTGCCACAAAGCTATGAACTTAGCATAAGTCATAGTCGTTGCACGTATAAATTCTTGATAAAACATGCACTGTCCCACTGTCCAATGCTTGGCATAGCAAAAGTGTCCAACAAGTCTCAGTACACATTTTCACGGTACAAGGCTTGGGTTAGCCTTTGCTCGACCCACGGGTTAAGTTGTTGCACGATTGACTTAGGCAAAAGTTATGCCTCGAGCTAAAAAAGTCATAGCATTGTCCCACGTTTTCTGCGGTTGTTATAGCCAACAGCCCCACGATCTCAAGGCTCGTCATATAAAATATGACTTGGAAGGTGTAGAAGCATGGAAAATATTAGAATAATGATCCATGCGGCTCTGAGTAAGAAGCTTATGCGGCTCACACAGGAGCGGCCCTATGCGGTTCAAAGAAGACTCTCAATCGCATGCGGCTCAGGAGCGTATGCGGTTCAGCAAGGCATACATCCTCCACCACTCCCTCCGTCACTCCTCATGTGAAGACGGTATTCATGACAGACAGCAATCAAGGCGGTTCCAGCGATCGCCAGCGCATCGACACGTTGGAGGCCATATTGCATGCCTTGGTCAAGTCTGTAGATGAGATCAAAGCGGCACTTTCTACTCTGCAGGGAGCGACACCTGGCCAGACAAGCACGGGTCCCGCAATCAACGTAGATTCAAATTCAGCGGCGCCAAACCAGGGCAATAATCCTCCCGAGATAACGGCCCCTACCGCGACAGATGAGGCCCGAGAAGTAAGAAGAGAGGTTCAGGAGCTCCGAGCAATGTTCCACGCCCGAGAAAATTCTCAAGACCTCAGAATACGGCAACCATATCCTGCTGAATGGAGGGATGTTCCCTTTCCGCCAAGATATAAGCCGTTCAATATCAACCCATATGATGGCAAGACTTCAGCAAGTCGATACATCACTTACTTTGAGGTCACTACCGACCATCTGCCCCATGATGACGCTATCCTCACGCGGTTATTCATTGGGGCACTGGAAGGAGTCGCCTTCGATTGGTACCGCAACCTGCCAGACAATTGCATCCACTCCTTCGCTGGCTTCAAACGCTTGTTCTTGGAGAGGTTCTATGAGGTAGGACAGGACGTGACGATGTCTACCCTCATGGACGTCGTTCAAGGAGAGAAAGAACTGACGAGAAATTACATTGAGCGGTTTCGTCAAACCGTAATGAAGTTACCATCTGGCAACCCGGACTCTTCTTTGATTGAAATTTGCCAAAAGAGACTACTTCCAACAACTAGTCTCTGGATGGGCGAAAGTCAATTCAAGGACTGGAAGGCTTTTATCATCAGTGCTACAAGTGCTGAAGAACGATTGAAGAAGGCTCGCCAACTGGGGTTGCATATCTCGGAGGGAGAGAACAAGAGCAAGCGTCCCAATACCAGCAACGACAATGGGGGTAGCCCCTCCAACAACCGGGACAACAAAGGCAAGCAGGCTATGGTGACCGATACAGCCCAGAATCCCGAGCCACAGCCAGCAGACAAACAATGGCCTCAAATCACTTATTCCTTTGAAGACGGCCACGTCAAGCCTATCTTGGACATGCTTATACAAGGAGATAGGATTCAGCTTCCTCCACCAAGACGGGAGCCTCGGCCGGCTGATCTGGAGAACCCAAAGTTCTGCCATTACCATCACTACGTCCACCATGCGACACACGACTGCTACCAACTGAAACTGTATATCCAAAACCTCATCGATTCGAACGCCCTGGCCATCGATTTCGAAGAGGTAACCGTGGCAGCCAACATAGTGTCCGTATAATTCGGCAGCTTCCCTCCAACAGAGACTCAGGACGGGGTTATACCCATCCCTTTGGCAACAATAGAGATTGCTAATCTGCCACCTGCTCGCGATCAAGCCGCTGGTCTAATACCCCTCACCACATCACGAGGGGAAATCATGTGGGTCCATCCGGACCTAGTCCACGAGGTAACTCAGCCCTCTCCACCTTCTAAAAGGAAAAGTGAAAAAGTCAGATCCTGCCGTACTGCCTCGGCGGAAGAAGAGGAAGTCTCGGCCGTCACTACTCGATCCGGAACACAAGCCCAACCGGTGACCGAAAGCGCGACTGATGATCATCCGCCCACTACCAATGATGCTCCGGGACCGGCTCAGCCTTCGACGACCGACAAGCCTAGGCTGAAGGAGACTCGCTTCGACAAGTCCCTCCGGAAGGAGACACCTCAGGGGCTGGAGAGGCCCTACAACTTCGACATCTTAGCGCAATTAGCCAATACCCCGGCCAAATTGTCTTTATATGAACTCCTCAAGCTCTCAAAGGATGTCCGCACGGCTTTAAGTGAGGCGCTCCAAAATGCCGACGCATACTTGGCTCAGGTCAACCTCACGGGCGATAACCAACCTGCAGAGCTCCAAGATAGTGCGTGTACGGGAGCAATGCCCAACATCGTCTTCTCTCCGCAAGACATGCTCATCAAAACTAACCTACACGATCGCCCGCTATACTACACGGGGTACATCGGCGACGTGAAGGTGGATCGGATGCACATAGATCCTGGCTCTTCCATAAGCATCATCCCGAAGGGCCTACTGCATCATCTCCGCATCCCAATGCATCGCCTGACACCTACAAGCACTGCCATCAGCGGTTTCAATTCGGGCAGGAGCTACCCTATTGGGAAGATTCGTCAGAAGTGTCAAATTGGCGACCTCCAATCCGAAGTCACCTGCTACGTCATAGATACAGACACTTCTTATAACATCCTCTTGGGGTGCCCATGGATACACGATTACATGATCGTGCCTTTCATGCTGCACCAGTGCTTCAAATATGTCGACAAACACGACTTCGTGAAGACAGAATTTGCTGATATCGATCCCTTCAAAAGGGTTGAATCCTACTACTCGGACTCCTGCCTATACGAAAAGTCAAAAAGGCACCTTGATGAAGGAAATGAACAAGCTAGCACCGAAACGGCCACGGGATCAGAAGGACCCCTGACGATCCACCTCCAAGCTCGTAAATCGGACAAGTCCGCACCCCTTACCGCCACTCGGCGGAAGGACGCAATCAGCCTCTAAGCTCAGGAGGAGCAGATGATAATCCGGCTGCCAAGGTCCGGCCAAGTATCGAGACCCACAACGGGGCCACTGACAATCGGACTGCCGAGAGTCAGTCAAACGGAGAAACTCAATCCCTCCGATAAGCCGCTGACGATATACCTTCCCAAGAAGGGTCGTCACCCCGATGCAAGGTCTGACACTTCTAGCGAACCAGCCACTCCTCGCCCCAGACTCCGAAATATCGAAGCGGACGCCTTAGCCGGTCTTGCCGCTTCCCTAGCAGTTCCGAATTATGATCGTCAATCAGTGGAGGTGATAGGCCACGAACTGGTCTGTCCCAAAAAAATGTGCAATTCGTGGCGAGTTATTCCGCACAGACGATCGATGATGCCCCAGATTGGAGACAACCATTCATCGACTTCGTCGTCTACGACATCCTGCCCGAGAACCCAAAGGAAGCCACTTCCATCGGAAGGCGTTCTCTCAGATTCTTCTACGATACAGAGACGAAGATGCTGTATCGCCGCTCCTACGACGGATTACTGCTTCGGTGTCTGTCAAACGCAGAAGCTAAAGAAGCCGTACGAGAAGCTCATGACGGTGTCTGCGGGGCCCACCAGCCCGGTCCTAAATTGCAAGACCGTCTTCGCCGAATGGGCTACTATTGGCCCACAATAGTAGCAGATACGATAGATTATGCTAGAAAATGCAAAGGCTGCCAAGTCCACGCGGACTTCATTCACCAACCGTCCGAGTTTCTACATCCGACAGTGGCGTTCTGGCCATTCGAAGCATGGGGAATGGATATCATTGGTCCAATCACCCCACCTTCCTCCCGAGGACATCGCTTCATACTTGCGATCACTGATTACTTCTCCAAATGGGCGGAAGCTGTCCCACTCGCAGAAGTTAAAACTTCAAACGTGATCAGCTTCCTTAAGCATCACGTTATCTACCGCTTCGGACTACCATGAAGAATCATCCATGATAATGGTCCACAGTTTATAAGCCACGCATTCTACCGATTCTGCGATAAGCACTGCATTCAGAATGTCGCTTCGACACCGTACAACCCGGCAGCAAACGGGTTGGCAGAGGTATTCAACAAAACAATCATCAAGCTCCTCAAGAAGTTCGTCTCCTCCAACAAATGCGACTGGAACGAGAAGCTCGGCGAGTGCTTATGGGCTTATCGCACCACGGTTCGAACAGCCACCGGGAATACAGCATTCTCTCTGGTGTACGGGAGCGAGGCAGTCCTCCCGTTGGAGACTCAGATCCCCTCACTCCGCGTCGCCCTCACTTATCAATTGACGACGGATGATAACTACCGACGACGACTACAAGAGTTGGAGGCTTTAGATGAAAAGCGCCTCCTAGCTCAGCAAAGGATCGAGCTATACCAAGCACGCATCTCCGGAGCCTTCAACAAAAAAGTTAAAATCAGAACATTCCAAGTGGGTGATCTTGTTCTGGCAGTCCGGAGGCCGATGGTCATGACTCACAAGACCACCGGTAAGTTCCAGCCAAAATGGGAAGGTCCATTTATCATCGAGACCGTGTTCTCCAACGGCGCCTACCGCCTCGCTAAGCAGAACGGAGACTTGCTCATGTTGCCCGTCAACGGCAAGTTCCTGAAGAAATACTATGTTTGAACATCATTCTCTAGATTATCGAGTCATGTACTCCTTTAGTACCACTGAACTCTCATCCATCATTCTCCAGATTATCGAGTCATGTACCCCTTTAGTACCACTGAACTCTCATCCATCATTCTCCAGATTATCAAGTCATGTACCCCTTTAGTACCACTGAACTCTCATCCACCCTATTTCAGATTATCGAGCCATGCACCCGCTGGTGCCGCTGAACTCCCACTCCCTCAATAGTCCAAATTACCAAGTTATGTACCAGCTGGTGCCTCTGAACTTACATTTCGGTCACTCTTTCAGATAGTAAGTCAAGTATGATTATACCTCTGAACTTTCTTCCTGGCAGAGATCCTCCCTCAGGATTCACTACCCGCACTCCCAGTGCACAAAAAGGGTAGTCGATCCACCAATTTCTGAAATGACCATGTCATCATTACCTCTGAGTCGTCTTCACTTCCACCAAAAACAAACCGCCCCCTCGCATAGAACTTCCACGTTCTCCTACCTCTGAGTCGTTCTATGTACCCAATCTTCATTGAGCCCACTCCTGCCATGTCCTCACTACCTCTGAGTGGGAAGGCTCCGTCGAAGAAATCGTCATATTTGCCATGTCCACATTACCTCTGAGCAAGTATGTCGGTCCTCTTTTAACCTATTATCTGTACCCACAACCGGAGTACGACAAGGATAATAGGTCCACAAATGTCCTCTGTTGACCACAAATGTCCTCTGTTGACCACAAATAGCTTCCGTAAAGTCTCTCCTGCCATGTTCTCATTACCGCTGAGCATGAAGATTTCACGATACAACCTTCATGTTTGCCATGTCATCATAACCTCTGAGCAAATGTGATCGGTTCCCTTTCACCCCATTATCTGCATCCTGAACTAGGGTACGCCAAGGGTAATAGGTCCACAAATATTCATTCGCTAAGCTTCTCAGCATAAATCCACCATCTTACCATGCCCCGGGAGCCCAGCTGCTCTACGGCATTCCTTCCCCCAGTACCGAGAACATCCATGACCATTTTGCCGTGGCTGTCCCGGACATCCTATCTAAACTGTTATCCGTACCTAAAACCAAGGTACGCCTAGGATAACAGGTCCACAAATAAATTCCCCAGCAAGTCCAAATTCCATAAACACCGCAAGTGCAAGAAAGAAAAGATGAGTTGAAACATGCTCATTTATTCAAAAATCAAAGGGCTACACCAGCAGGGATCACACCCCCTTGCAAAAATTTAAAAAAAAAAAAGAGAGAGAAAGAGAGAAGAAGAAGAAGACAGAAAGCCGATCACTGCTCTGGAACACATAACGCCGTAAGACGGTCCTTTATCAAAGCAACCGACCGCTCAAGCTTCTGTCTGGCTCGGCGCTCCGCTTCCTGATCCAACACCGCCGCATCCTCCAGATGAGCATGGGCTCGCCAGTTGTCCTCAAACTTCTTGAAGGCCCGCTCCAGGTTGACAGAGGATCGGGAAATCCTCTCGGCCTCTCGAGCAATCAACTCTTGTTCTGCACAAGCAGACTCCCGCTCTGACTCTAAGAAGGCCAACTCCTTCTGGAGTGCGAGAATCTGCTCCTTCGTATCAGCTACTCCACGAGAGGCAGATTCTTCCCGGGCTCTACAAGCCTGACTCCGACGACCCAGTCGGTCATAAGAGACGGAGAACTTGTCAAGGTCCTCCTGCACAGCCGGTCCGGCAGTTTCTCGAGCGAGCTTAATCCTGTCCCTAGCAGCGACCAGGAAGCTGCGCTCCCATTCAGTCGCGGCGGGCAAGCCAGCCTGCCGCACTGCCAGCAGTTGGGTCACAAGCTGGTCAGCCTTTGTCAACTTAGGCTCCAAGAGCGCTGCTAACCCCAGCCCGCCAGGAAGACCCTTCAGAGTGTCAATTTGGCCCCGAGCTCCCCGTAGAGACAGAGAAAAAGGGACCCCCCGTTCCACGGCAGCGTTCACACCCCTCCCTAAGTGGCGATAGAAGCTGTCAACCACATCCTGCGTCACCTCGTCCAGAGCCTCCGAGGAAACCGGTGTCAACGGGAGTGTGGCTGGTAGCACGGAAGAAGACGCGACGGAATCTGTCGCTCCTGCCACAAGAGAAACCAACTCCGCACGGAAGGACGCTTGAATATCGGCCAATTCCTCTTCAGCGGCCCGCAGAATTTGGATGCTCGGCAGGGTCGAGAAGTCAATCTCCGGAGCCGTATAAGCAGCCGAAGACGAGGCCGGGGCCAGCACCAACTCCATCCCCATCTGCCCAGAGCTGGCAGGATGTCCCTCAACATGCGATGACGAAGGGGAGGAAACGCTCCCTTCCCCCTGATCACGGTAGACCAGGCCTTCTCCAAGAACATCAGCGGCAGGAGATAAAGGGTCAGGACCTGCACGGCCAAGGCAACCATGAATCGACTTGACTCGAAGGACATGCTGATAGAGCAAATAAGCCCCCTCGGTGGTCAATATGTGGCTCAGCTTACCAGTGGAGGAATGTGGAGGCTGAGGTTCGCCTACAGCCATCACAACCTCTTCACCAACAGCCTCCGAGTCAGGAATAAAAGACTCATCTGCTCTTGCATCCTCGGGAGGGGATGCACCGAGGATGGCGTCATCTCGTTGAAATTCAGAAATCTCGTCACCCTGGGCTGGGGCCTCAGCAGCTTGGGAGTCCTTAGTCGCCGCTGAGAGAGCCCCCGCAGAGAGGACCGCGGCACACGTGTCGCTAATCAAAGCGGCAAGGGCCGAATCAACTACTGAGGCAGCAGATGGTTCAGGAGAGCCTGGTTCGTCAGACACCTACAAAGAAAAATGATCAAGTCATATCCCCGAGAGGAAAGAAAGCTACAACAAAGATAGAACTCCGACTTGGACTTATCTCCGGAACATCGTCTGCACCTTCACCCTCCTCGGTGATAGGTGTCCCACGAGACCTAACAGCAGCTCTCTTCACGGAAAAGGTCGCTCTACTGTCAGGAGATTCGTATCTGACCCGTTTACGTGAGGGACCGGATACAGTTGAAGGATGTTCTTCTCTCACTGCTCCCTCTTGTGTAGTAAGCGACGGATCTTCCGCCGGTTCATCAAGTGGGGGAAGCGGTTGATCCGCCACTTCTTCGTCCCCACCAGGAAGGAAGTCTTCGCTATCATCCTCCTCCTCAGCCGACTCGGAAGGTTCTGATTCAGGGAGAGGAATCTGGAGCGCCAGTTGCTTTCTAGCCTTAGCCCCCTTAGGCTTCTCCTCTAAACTAGTACCTACGATGAAGCTGGTACTCGGATCGAAGTTAACAGGAGGCTTGTTCGCCATAACGTGATACAAAGCGGCCACGTACAGAATTTCCCTCGGCACCTTAGCATCGGGAACCGAGAAGCTGGCCCGAGTATGATAAGCGTCATAATAATTCCACGCTCGGACGCCGTCAAGAACGCTACCTTCAAAACCCAAACAAGGGTTGGGACAATCAAGGAACAACTGGCTATAACCAAATTAACGGGAAAACCTACTGGGTAGGTAAGGCTCCAAGTACACATTATCCCGGTTGCGATAAACCAGATACGCGGGGCGGATATTGCGCAACCAAGCAAGCATATCCGGAGACAGAAAATGAGAAGGTCCAGTACCATCAAGGTGTACCTTCCTCACTTCCTCATCAGAAAAAGGAGGAACAGACACAAAGAGATCACACCCATCCACTCTCGCCAACGCTCTCCGACAAGCTGGCATAGTGTTGCATTCCCAAGACCGGTGATGGCATTTGAAAAGAAAAGCATCCTCGGCCGTAGCATCTTCCGCTATCCCAGGTCCCAGCAAAGACTTATAGTGCATCGCCAACCACCCCATCAGGTAGTGAAAGGGCAGTTCTACATGCTCAAAATCCAAAGTCTTCTTGCGAGCAATAACTTTGGACGAGAATGTCCGCAGGCCATGATGTATGCTGCATACCATAGCAGGAAGGAGGGCCAGCCTAACTCCGAATACTAGCTTAACGGCAGGGAGGATGAAATGTCGACCAATCCTCTCGATAGAGCCCGCTCCGCCTGAGACTACGCAGTTCCGTAGCCATATCATCAAAAATCCAGCTAGAAGCGCCTTCTCCGACAGTTGTATGGTCCCGTAGTGAAAATAACTAAGAGAGTCAGCTTGACTCCCGAATATATCGCTCTTGGATCGCGACTTTTTGACATTGGACATCAGATCACTTACCTCTGCATGCGTTCGAGGGGCTCCGGGAGTAACTTCACCAGAAGGGTCAACCCTAAAGAGATAATTAATCCAGGATGTGGTATGGGGAGCGGTCCCCTCAGAGCTATCCGCCGTTTTTATAGCCATTTGATGACAAGCACTATGGTGGCACAACAACTCCCGATACACCGCAACAAAACCCGGGAGTTGCCTGTCCAAGGCCTCGAACTCCTCGTTCGATGGGGTATACACCTCGAAAGGCTCATTCCCCCATGGAAGTTTAGAGACAGTATACATCTCGTGAAGAGCAAGCCCCAGTTCCCCTACTGGTGTAAAGAATGTCCCCGTTCGCTGGCTGTACATCTCCAAGAGCGCTACGAACAGTGGTTTATTAATGGAAAGCCCGTGACAAGTGCCCCGAATGGCATGGTAAAGTCCCACCTCCCGCAAGAATGCTCCATAAGTCTGTAGAACCCAAGCAGTCAACTGAGCCCACGTAGAGGTGGGGTTTATCCAGTTCGGCAGTGCCAGCCTACCAACAGGATAAGACTTCTTGCGAACAAGCCGATTCAGGAAAGTATCAGCTTGAGTAAGTGTGAAATTGGGACCGTATACATTCATAAAAGAGCCCGGGGCCAGACCCATCATATACCGGAGGACGGAATCCTTACCTGCATACGCTGACTTCATATTCGGATTATAATGGATGTTGCCCATCAACATCCCTGATTGAGTGGGAGTTAGGTTACACACCATCTTCCGGTCCAGCAACACCATATTGAACCATGACAAAGGATAATGACGTTCCATGAGAGGAATATGGATTGCCACCCCATCCAAAGAAAAATCCCAGTTCTCAGAAATCTCTAATACCCGAGGATTCTTGATGGTTAAAGCATCACCAAAAAGGAACAAAGGCTTCAGGTATTTTCCATCCAGCTTCCCAGTATTCATCATGGAACGGAGGTAATGAAGGGTTTGATTCTCAATAGCCTTCAACCTCTCCGAAGGCTCATCAGTAGGGAACTGATTCGATACATGCCTAATTAAGTCGTCAAGACGCACGCCCAGGGCGAATTGATTCGAACCCACTATAAGCTCCCCAGCAGGATTTACGGGCAAGTTCACTGGAAAAATACGAAAGAAACGAGGTTAGAAGGTAGTCAAAAAACAAAAAACATTGGAAAGGTCATCTGAGCCTATGCGGCTCGGCTCGTTACAGCTTCATGCGGCTCAGCATTAGATATGTATATGCGGTTCAGTGCATCATAGCCTCATGCGGCTCCGAGTTAGCCGAGTTCATACAACTCAAGTCCAGATGAACTTATAGATCCATGCGGTTCACGTTAAGCACGCCTACAGAGTCGGATTCATGCGAGCTGACGTGAGCAGACGAATTTCTGCGGTTCAAAAAAGTGAACAACGCTTATGCGGCCCAAATCAAAAACACGTATGCAAACTCAGATCGGGTATAAATAAGTTCATGCGGCCCCATAAGACGAAGGGCTCATGCAGTCCCATCAATAAAGTCCCGTATACGTGGCTTGTGCATAAAGTATGCAGCAGAGCCATGGCGACAGTTAGGGTTTTCAGACGATCTCTTACCAGCGATAGACGGGTGGACATCGGGATGGATGGAGTGCGCAATGACCGACGGAGGGGCAACCACGTTCGCCGCCGCAGTCGCCGTAGAAGCAACTGCCTTACCCTTAGCGGCCTTCGATGATGCAGCTTTCGTGGGAGCCATTGTCGGTTGCTAAAGGAAGAAGACGAAGAGCAAAGATGGCGAATAGAGAATCAAAGCAAAAAGAGAAGGTAAAGAAACCCCAAGAGATTAGAAGACTCCTATTTATAGGCAAAAGAGACCCACGAAACGAACAGACGTCTCGGAGTATGCCTCGGATTACGCGCCGCCCCCAAAGAATAAAGGCAAAACGCTTCGGTCAAGATAAAACCGACTCTTGGGATCCTCCCCGAAAAGGCAGCGTTAAATCAAATCAAAGGCACTTAATGAAGATTTGCACACGTGTTCAGGACACGTGGCAACCAGTTTATGCGGCCAGATGAATTCATACGGCTAAGGCACTTATGCGGCTAGGAAGCTCAGGCAGACAGAAAAATCCTATGCGGCATGAACAGGGCCATGCTTCTTGTTCAAAGTATTCCAATTTTTACAAATTGAAAACTTTGAAGGGGGTCCTGTAGAAGCATGGAAAAAATTAGAATAATGATCCATACGGCTCTGAGTAAGAAGCTTATGCGGCTCACACAGGAGCGGCCCTATGCGGTTCAAAGAAGACTCTCAATCGCATGCGGCTCAGGAGCGTATGCGGTTCAGCAAGGCATATACGGCTCGATGGACGCCATGTGTGATCCTTCCCTACAGCTGGTCGTTTGAGTAGTGGCCTCATTTATTGCTCCAGCACGATTCACTGTGGCGGCCCTGACATAAAGTTTCATAATGGCCTTGCCATAATGACTGACTCCTCGGGAAAAGAAGAAAATCTCTGACCAAATCCGTCAGAAGTCCCAGATTGCCACGTGGCAATCAGTCATATGCGGCTCCCTGAGAACCCGTTCCATGCGGTTCGATACAACGCTAGCTCATGCGGCTCCCTGGAAACACATTCCCTGCGGCCCAATACAACACCAGCTCATGCAGCTCACAAAGATTACGCATATGCGGCTCGATGAAGCATCGTCCTATGCGGCTTACGAAGAGTATCTCTCTGCGGTTCGAGGATAGTCAATCCTATGCGGCTCTGACAGGACTCACAATTAAGACACGTGGCATGGGATCAATAAGAGATTTAACCGAATCTCAACAAATATATTTGACATCATCGTCATAATTACTGAGATCAGGGCATATCATTTATCATCAAGCTAATGGGACACGTGGCGAGCAATCAGACATTGGCATAATCAATCACGAGGATTTAAAACGGCTAGCATTAATTGCTCATGAGATACGATGCTATCCGCGTTAATGGCCGAGATTCACTGTAATCAGGATCAAGGGTTCAGATAAAATGAAGGAGCGCCGACATTTCAAACAGATAATCATTAGCAAACCCTAATGATCACCCCCCCACTCTTATAAATAGCCAGCATCATTTTCTTGAAAAAAAAAAGAGAGAGAGGAGAGGTCGGCAACCAAAGAATAAAAAAAATATAAGAAGAGAGAGATCTACACAGAGAGAGCTCCCCCTTTCTTCTTGATAATCACAGAGAGAGAGAAGCCAGAAGAGCAATCCGAGGAGAGCAAGAAGAGCGTTTCTTCAACGTCGAACAGATCTTCCCCGAGCCAAGGCTACATACTGATCGTCCAAGGAGTAAGGCAGAGCGGCCGTCGCTTTCCCGAGCCTCTATCGTCATCCCCCAGAATCAAAAATAAACAATCGTACTTAGTCTGCTGTACCTAGGTTTTCGTCCCTAGGCTTTCTTTGTACGAGCGAGTTTGTATTGTGAGTCTAAGTTCAGTCCTCCGATAATTGTTCTGTTCTTTTACAATCGATGGCAAACAGAAGGTAGCGTCGCACATGACACAATTGGTTTATGGCACAAAATATGGTTGTTTAGATGATAGGTATACCACGGTCTATGGCACACAAAAGAAAATGTTTGTTCAAGTCAAATTGGAAGGCTATGAAGTAAAGGTTCCCTGAGTTTCAAAAGATGAAAAAGTTTACGCGACTGTTTGTCGTCGAGGCCAGTCTTGTAGCTTTGGAGTCTCTCACGAAGTATGGAAAGTATGATCATGAATAAAAAAGGACTTGGTAAATCGAGTTAAGTCTTGCATGGTCATTGGATAACTTGTGCACAAGATTTGATTCCTCGAACGACTATCGGGGCACCGAGTTCGTATCGGCCTAGGAGGATGAGAAGATATTGTATGGCCTTCAACGACGGTGTGACTCGCCTTGAAGTGAACCGTTATAATATAGGCTACAGGACCATTCGGTGGAGCTCGCATCTTGCATGTGAATGGTCATCGTATGCAAAAGATCCAGTACAGCTTGACATTGCTAGTGACCTCTCATATAGATTAGTCAGCATAAAAGCGGCTATTCGCGTGCATGCCTTTGGATTGGGTCGAGTATGCGTGCATGGCACCAATGAGTCCAGTTAAATGTGTGTACGGTTTGTAACACAATATTTGGGCCTAAGATTTGGCAGCAACGGACACACCGTACTTTGGCACGAGATATGGCGTCGGAGAATTGTGTCATTGACACTAAGTTCACAAGTCTTGTTTAAGTCAGTTGATAAGTTGAACAAGAAAGGTCGTGAGGCGGCAATATGGTTAAGTCATGTTGAGTTGCGAGGTATGACCTCGATCTTAAGGCACGAGCAAAGTCTAGGGCACGATCATGTATTGAGTCTCAAAATATGGTCCGAATGGCAAGCACGAGTCGACAGGTTGATGTTGTCGCACGAGAATGGTCTAGTGGCACGACCACGTTGTTGCGGCACGAAGTTTAGGCAAATTACTAAGTGATGAGGTACTGCCTTTGTCATGTTACCCGAAGGAATTCATGGCACGACTATGTCATGATGCACCAAATAGGCCAGGCGTCTATGTCCTAAAACTGACCCTAAGGCAAAACTAGAAAGACAATCAAAAGGAACATATTGCACAAAGAAAATAAAGTGTTGGTTTTGTATGGGTGGGCGAGGAGCTCACTCCACCAGTATAGTTGAGTACTGACACCCACACAGTTTTTATGTGCAGACACAGGTAAAAGATCAGTGGGCACGGTGCTCGCTTGGATGCATCGAGGCACGGAGTTCCTTGGTGTTTTGAGGCATGCGGCCGCATGGAGTCTGGAATTATATGGGACATAATGTATGGACATCGCCTTCTGAAGCCTCCGTAAGTTGAAGCCTTGAACATTTGTATTGAGAGAAGAGAGAGCCGGGGGACTTATAAAATGAGAGAAAAGTGAACTTGAGCGACTTATAATTTTGGCTATGAGCCTTGTAATCTCATGTGTTATCAATAAAAGGACTGATTTTGTTTGTATACTCATGTTGCATTCATTATTCAACCTTTCTACTTGGGACTTCTGTGCGACGACCCTGTCGCTTAGCATGTAATCGGTCGTTATGGAATCTGCCTTATACGAGTGCAACCTAGGCTCGTACGGTATCACACCTTAGCGAGGACGATCGGTCCTACGGGACCAGGGCGTGACATAATGGTATCAGAGCATGGCTTAACGTCCTTGGACTTTTGATTGAATTCTTTAACTTCGATAATGTTCCAAAAACTCAGAAGTTTTGCAATTGATACCATTGGTGCGCTCTCTCTCAAATGTCCCACGAGTGTCCATACAGTAAGTCTATATATTTTGAAAAATCTCACAAAACAAAATTTGGTTGAACAAAGTTAACTTCAAGTAAGCACGGTTGGCTAACTCGGGTTGGGCATATACACCAAGAACTGCAGCGACCTTAGTAAAGTCGTGTGTGGGATTCAAATTATTTCGGATGAGAATAAGTTTGACACGATTCATAGAATGTAGGATGACTATAGAAGTGCCATCGAACGACATTATCGTCGATGCGATATAGGTAAATCGTGCTTAGATTTTCAGTAATGAACGGAGATTCGAAACAATCAATTGTGATTCAAAACTTGTTTCGAGGATTTCTCTAATGACCTCATCCCTGAGTGCTATATGGAATAGCCTCGGGGATGTCGATCGTTAGAGGATACAGGGTGCCAACGAGTCTATCAGCAAATGTCGTAATATGTAAAACCTTAGATTGAGTATCATTGAGTAAGTTGTAATCTTGAAATTTTGATGAGAAGGTTCAAACAAACAAGAAAACGATGCACATCGGCAGGATTGCGCCGAGTATGAAATACAAAATGATCGATAATAAAGATTGAATCAAGGAAAACTTAAGGTGTAACGAACGGATGACTCGATCAAGAAAATTGATATGAATCGTGTACGAAAAGTTAGCACGATGGAAAGATAGCGTGCATGAAAAAGTTTGATTTTGAAGTTACAAAAGTGACTCTAAGAGTTTGGGATAGTTGTTGCTCGATGATTTGAGTTAGCAGAGAACAATACGAATTGAGAAAATAAGTTGCTTGATGACTTAAGATAGACGGATGAACATATGTGATTATGGGTCTGAACGAATTGATCATGTAAATAGTTTAGGGATTATTGATCAAATTTGGTCTTAAATATCGAGGAGATTGTGGTATATCCAATTCGGATGATAGCATTAGTTGCACGACTCGGAATTCATTGCAAAGAAAGATCGTTATGCATATCATCGATGGTATTAAGGCGTATTAAAGATCGATGTACGATAACTCGGGGGTACTCTAATTCGAGGAATGACGATCGTGTAAAATGTTATTGTTCAAATGGATGCTATACTTGGAATTTTGATAGCAATGAATTTTTGGATAAAAATGAAAGTATCTTGATTGCTTCAAAGATAACCACAACGTTGACGTTCTTGTCTTGTGCAAGCACAATTCCAGCCTCGTACATGCGACACACAGGATTTGGCCAATCATTCTGCATGAGCACTGAATGGTGATTCATGTCCAGCATGAATGATCGAACTTGCGGGAGATCACGACTTGGCAATTGGATTGTTTCGGCTTGTGGTTTGATGTGAAAGTGAATTTAAGGATGGTTCAGATTTGTGATTGACGATTAAGTAAACTTGAGGATTGAGTAGATCCAATCTGCGTATCGAGAATGAATTAGTCTAGACTCAAAGCAAGAGTTATGCCTCGATGAGGATGATTATCCTGCGGGAGCGTTAGCATGGTTATCTCATGTCCACCGTGGATAATTAGACTTCCGTGAGATTGGGGCGTGACATATTACTTTGCTAGACGACCTCATGATCGAATATGTAAATTATGGTAATTGACTTATGGAATATGGAATAAGAGTTATGATTTAGTGACAAATCGTCTCATGGTGTACTTGACTTGGATTGGATAGATAGGTGAATTATATAAATATACATAAGATTTGGTTGAAGAGATAGACTATGCAAATTGCTAGTTTTGACATGCGATAGAAATATGCAGAAGATTTAGTTCAGCGAAACTTATCGTAGGATGGCTTTGTTGAATGACTCGGACCCCTGGATTGAGTGCTACAAATACGAATAGGAGAAATCTATGCTAGAAGTTTAGAAATCGGAGTGATGTGAGCTTGGGTAGAAAACCCCGTACTATCAAGTTGGTTTGACATTAGGATTGGGGTCAGTGTTGATATTATTGTTTGGAAACTGTGATTCCAATATTGATGGATGACTTTAGCCTAAAGAGATGGCCTAGCTTGGGTAGAAAACCCCTGCATAAGTAGGCTTCATAATAAAAGAGACGAATCCATATAGCTAAGGAAATAATCCCAACTTGGGTAAGATTGAGTCAGAATATGGAAAGGTCTCACGGTCGGCTTAGAAATATGTACGGCGTACTTTCAAAATGACACTCGATCCTTCGTCCCGTGGCTTGGAAGGAGGAAAGTTAGTCTATGTTACCACAAAGCTATGAACTTAGCATAAGTCATAGGCGTCGCACGTATAAATGCTTGATAAAGCATGCATTGTCCCACTATCCAATGCTTGGCATAGCAAAAATATCTAACAAGTCTCAGTGCATGTTTTCACGGTGCAAGGCTTGGGTTCGCCTTTGCTCGTCCCATGGGTTAAGTTGTTGCATGATTGACTTAGGAAAAAGTTATGCCATGAGATAATAAAGTTATAGCACTGGCCCACGTTTTCTGTGGTTGTTATAGCCAACAGTCCCACGATCTCAAGGCTCGTCATATAAAGTATGACTTAGGAGGTAGCGTCGCATATGACACAATTAGTTTAAGGCATAAAATACAGTCGTTTTGATGATAGGTATGCCACGATATATGGCACACAAAGGAACACGTTTGTTCAAGTCAAATTGGAAGGCTATGCAGTAGTCATTCCCTGAGTTTCAAAAGATGAAAAAGTTTACACGACCGTTTGTCGTCGAGACCGGTTCTGTGGTTTGGGAGTCTCTCATGAAGTATGGAAAGTACGATTATGAATAAAGAAGGACATTGTAAATCGAGTTTAGTCTTGCATGGTCATTGGAAACTTGTACACAAGTTTGATTCCTCAAACGACTGTCGCGGCACCGGGTTCGTATTAGCCTAGGAGGATGAGCAGATATTGTACGGCCTTCAACGACGATGTAACTGGCCTTGAAGTGAACCGTTACAATATAGGCTACGGGACCATTCGGTGGACCTCGCACCTCGCATGCGAAAGGTCACCATATACAAAAGGTCCAGTATAGCTTGACATTGCTAGTGACCTCTCATATAGATGAGTCAGCATAAGAGCAGCTATCCGCGTGAATGCCTTTGAATGATAGAACTGGGGATTCCCAGGACCCTTCCTTTGGTGTGCGTATTGATCGATAGAAAGTTAAACAGATCTAATACGTGTTCTAACCCTTCATAGGCGGAAACTAGGGTTCACGAATTATACCTGCGGCAGAAAGAGGACAAGTAATTCCTGGCAATCTTGAGCGGACGACCCCAAGATCTTCTGCACGTATTCCTTCCTCGAGTTGGACGTCGTGTGGGCGACGATCTCCTAACCTTTTCTTCTCCTTGGCAGCACTCTCTTTCTCTTCTTACGTAAATCACGATAGAGAAAATTTTAGATTTCTGATCAGTAATCTGGCGGCCAGAGAATAGAGGATATATAGGCTACGGCAGGGACCATGAAGAGAAATTAGGGTTAGGCCTCCTAACGGATCTGGATATCCCGTGTTCAGCCCGAACACACAATCCAGGCCCATTAACAATAGCTCGGTCCACTAATGAGCTATTGTTGCACTACCTTCCTAATCCCAAATTATGTTTGTGGGCTCCTTTTATTATATGCTCGTTTGGCTCCCCATGTTAAGATATCATATGTCCGTCGATCAAATCAAGTTACTGATAACTATACTGATTCGACATCATTTATCCTTAAGTAGTATAGCTGAACTTTATTTGTCATGTCAGATATATTCCACCTGCAGGGTTTACATGACAATCCTTATGAGCTCCTTAAGAGGACATCATCAACCCGATGTATTGGGACATGGATTCTATTTATAATCAACAGCCCATCATACATACAATGTTATTACCCAATTCATAGAGGTTGTTGATCCATAATGAATCTCACTCTTTTATGAGTCAAGGTAATGCACACTGCATATACATGTCCGTTATTATATCCGGATTAAGAGCACAAGCATCCATAATAACAGAGGTGTTTGTTCTCTTATGTAGTCAGTACAAAGAGAACAAACTCAAGTGGTCCTGTTCTATACACACAAAGTGTACTAGTGTAAACCTATGGTCAAGATAGACTAATACCATATTACACTACAACCTTTCCAATAGATTGTCCAAGTCCATCTAGGTTGTGAACTATTTATATACTCCATAGGAAACTGATAATATGATCTTCTGTGTGACACCACATACCATATTATCTATAATATAGAATATCAGACATTTGCATTAACACTTGTAACAAATACAATATGCAAACATTTGCCCATATGATTCTCATTCAAAATTTAAGGAAATAAGGTTACTACAAAAGTGATGCTTTTAGTATATAACCCTAACAATCTCTCACTTATACTCAAAGCATTGCTTTTCAGTATAATGTTACAAATCTCCCACTTATACTTAAAGCCATGCTGCTACACATCTGACTCCCATTCCCTCAACATGACTGTCAAAAGCCTTAGCTGGTAAGCTCTTTGTAAAGGGGTCAGCTAGGTTGTCGGCTGATGCTATCTTGATCACAGCAACTTTTTCTTTCTTTACGAAATCTCGTATCAGGTGGTACTTGCGCTCAATGTGTTTGCCTTTCTTATGGGCTCGTGGTTCCTTCGAGTTTGCAACTGCACCACTATTATCACAATAAAGTGTAATAGACTTAGGCAAACTAGGTACCACATCCAAGTCCAACAAAAAGTTTATGAGCCAAACCGCTTCTTTGGCTGCCTCAGAGGCTGCCACATACTCGACTTCTATGGTGGAATCAGCAATACATTTTTGCTTGATACTCCTCCACACAATGGCTCCACCTCCCAAAGTAAACACATAACCTGAGGTAGATTTCCTGGAATCCCTATCTGACTAAAAATCTGAGTCTGTATACCCCAAGGGAACTAAACTATCTGTCTGGTAAACTAGCATATACTCTTTAGTCCTTTTCAGGTACTTCAAAATATGCTTTACGACAGTCCAGTGCTCTTGTCCTGGGTTAGACTGATATCTGCTGACCATGCCTACGGCAAATCAGATGTCTGGTCTCATACATAGCATTGCATACATTAAGCTTCCTACTGCTGAAGCATAAGGAACTGCCTTCATGTTCTCTATCTCTTTAGGTGTCCTCGGACACTGCTCCTTTGATAGAGCAATTCCATGTCTAAAAGGTAAGAAACCTTTCTTAGAATTTTGCATACTTAAACGAGTTAGTATAGTATCGATATAGGAAGCTTGGGATAAGCCCAACATCTTTTTTTTTGCGATCTCGTAGAACTTTGATCCCAAAGATGTGACCTGCTTCTCCCAAGTCCTTCATCTCAAACTGTTTGGATAACCATACCCTTACATCAGATAATACCTTCACATTGTTTCCAATGAGCAAGATGTCATCCACATAAAGTACTAGGAACACCACCACGTTTCCGTCATACTTTCTGTATACACATGATTCATCCTGACATTGATCAAATCCATAAGATTTTATCACCTGATCCAAATATATGTTCCAAGATCTGGAAGCTTGCTTAAGTCCATAAATGGATTTCTTGAGCTTACAAACAAGATGCTCCTGGCCCTTTTCAATGAACCCGTCTGGTTGCTTCATATAGATGTCTTTCTCAAGACTTCCATTAAGGAAAGCTGTCTTGACATCCATTTTCCAAATCTCATAATCGAGATGAGCTGCAATAGATAAAAGAATCCGAATAGACTTAAGCATGGCTACAGGAGAAAATGTTTTCTCATAATCGATACCCTCTCTTTGAGTAAAACCTTTTGCTACAAACCGAGCTTTAAAGGTTTCAACCTTACCGTCTGATCCTCTTTTTCTCTTATAGACCCACTTGCATCCAATGGCTTTTACACCAACGGGTGGTTCTACAAGCTCCCAGACCTGATTAGAATCTATAGATTCTATTTCAGATATCATTGCTTTTTGCCAAGACTTTGTATCTTTATCTTGGAGTGCTTCATTGTAGGTACAGGGATCATAATCTTGTTCCTCAGGACGAAGTCTGACGACTCTCCCAAGAACATATATCCATCAGGTTGTATCACAACCCTCCCACTACGACGAGGCACTATCGGTTGTGGTGTAACATTTGTGACACATTGTGCAGTTATTTGTGGTTCATCCTCTTGTACTGTTGGTACTGAAGTACTTGGTGTCTCACGTCTCAGTTCTTCTAGAACAACTCTACTTGTGGGTTTATGGTTCATCACATAGTCTTCCTTTAAGAATCGGGTATTGGTGCTAACAATGACCTTCTGATCCTTAGGACTATAAAATAAACCTCCTTTCGTTCCTCTTGGATAGCCTACAAACAAGCGTACTTCTGTACGAGATTTCAACTTATCTGCTTTCCCATTCAGTACATGTGCTGGACTACCCCAAATACGAACATGTTTCAGACTAGGCTTACGCCCAATCCACAGCTCTGTGGGAGTAAGAGGTACTGACTTAGAAGGAACAAAGTTTAAAATATAAGATGCAGTCTCTAAGGCATATCACCAAAACGAATCTGGCAAAGCCGAATAACTCATCATTGATCTAACCATCTCCATAAGAGTTCTATTCCTTCTTTCGGCTACACCATTCTGTTGGGGCGTTCCAGGTGCAGTCAATTGGGATGCAATCCCAGCCTCTGATAAATAATCCCTAAACTCTCCAAAGAGGTACTCTCCACCACGATCTGATCGTAATGACTTGATACATTTTCCATGACGTTTCTCTGTTTCAGCCTTGTACTCTTTGAATTTCTCAAAGCACTCAGACTTACGGCGCATCAAATAAATATATCCATACCTTGAATAATCGTCAATAAATGTGACAAAATATTCAAAGCCACCTCTAGCTTGGATAGTCATGGGTCCATACAAATCAGAATGAACCAATTCCAACACATCTTTGGCCCTATACCCCTTTGCCGTAAAAGGCCTTTTGGTTATTTTACCTTCCAAGCAGGATTCACAGACTGGTAGTGCCTCCACTTCCAATGAACTCAAAAGTCCATCTTCAACCAGTCTTTGAATCCTTCTTAGGTTAATATGCCCCAATCGCAAGTGCCAAAGATATGTTTGGTTCATACAAGAAGGTTCTTTTCTCTTATTTAAGTTAGATGACATATTATTCATTTCCATAAGTTGCATTGTGGGCGAAATAGGATTAATGACATACAAATTATCAACCAATGCACCAGAATGGATAAAATGTTTATTCTTTCTAATAACAATATTGTCATTAAAATAAACTGAATATCCATCCTCAACTAACATAGAAACAGAAACTAAATTCCTTCTAAGTGAAGGTGCATAAAGATAATCTCTCCATGTCAAAGACTTATTTCTACCAAAAGATAAAGTAACATCTCCTAATTCAACGACCGATACTTTTGAAGCATCACCCATGAACAAGCATATCTCTCCATCACTGAGTGTAGGAGCGTAAAAAGTGCTTCAAAGAAAGAGTCACCTCATTCATAAGTGATCTGCTTTACGTCTAGCAGAGCGGGTAATCTCTTTACGCCCAAGACTAGGCTAATCGCTTTACGCCTAAGCAGGCTGATCATTTTACGCTCGGGTCTACACCCATGGTTTTACGCCAAGGACAGAGCAGTCACTTTTACGCTGGACAAAGCTGTCAAATCTCGCATTTAATGCAAACTCTGACATGGAGATATTAATGATGGTATATATCACAAAGGGATTTGTTTTTACACAGAGACCAATATTGTCGTTTAGTGTGTGGATTGAGCTACTTTACGCTCACACTACGACTTCTTTTACGCACGAAGATTATACGAGCCTTTACGCTCAACAATTGACGTGTGCGTAAAGTCTATTTGAGCTGCTTTTATGCTCAAGGTTATTTAATAACCACTTTACGCGGGAAGTCTATGTCAAGGCTATTTTACGCCAAATCTACTGCTTTACGCTCAGAGTACATTGGGGTTATTTTTATGCACTATTCTCCTCCACCAGTTTGGAACGTGGTTTGCTTACGTGGCTTTCATGCCATTCTTCTCGAAGAACGTGTGTACACGCATCCTATTCTTACTGAAGTGATGGGACACACGTCAACATATGTACCACCTCCAGTCGGGGTTACGGTACATCCAACAACCATTCAATCAAATGTGCTTCCCCAAACCAGTGAAGCCATTCAAGCAGTGCGTGAGCTCAAAGCACAGTTTGAAGTTTTGAGGCACAAAGATCAACTCCAGAGGTTAGGGATCAAGCAACCTTATCCTCCTCATTGGAATGATGTACCCTTTCCACCGAAATTCAAGCCACAATCTATGGTTTTGTTTGATGGAAAAGCATCTCCCAGTCAATATATCAATTATTTTGATATTATGACTGTACACTTGCAGAAAAATGATGCTCTTCTCACTCGAGTGTTCATCGGGTGTCTGACAGGTTCAGCTTACGACTGGTATCGTAGTTTACCCGATAATTCTATTTCGTCTTTTGACGAATTCAAGGCAATGTTTCTCTCCCATTTCTATGAAGGAGGTATGGACATGAACATGTCTTCCTTGATAGAAATTAAACAAAAGGAGAAAGAAGATACTCGGACGTTCATCGAACGTTTCCGACAGGCTACTTTAAAGATGCCTCCTGGTATGCCAGATTCAGCGTTGATTGATACATGCAAGATGAATCTGCAACCATCCATCGCTGTTTTCACGGGTTCCCAATTCTCAGATTGGACTTCGTTTATCATAGCAGCAGTTTCTGCCGAGACCAATGGTAGGTTGGCTCGAGAGCATGGGATGATTTTAACTTTAGAAGATAAAGGGAAGAAAAGTAATCCTAGTAATAATCCTGGCAATCGTAATATGAGGGGAAAAGATACTCTTATGGTCAATCTTTCCAAGAACAAAACGACGTCGAACAATCAAGAATCTTTCAGGCCAAAGAAAGAATATTCTTTTGACGAAAGTGATATCCCAGGGATATTTCAATGTATGGTGAAGAGTGGTAAACTTCAGATTCCGGAACCAAAGAGGCCTAATGAGGTAAATCTGACTGATAATCCCAAATATTGTATCTATCATAGATATATTAATCATCCTACCAGTGCTTGCTATGTCTTGAAAAAGAAAATCCAAGAGCTGATAAATGGTGGTGCTATTGCTTTAACCAATGATGACCATACGGTTACGACCAATATGGTTTTTCTTCAGTTCGGAGATTTTCCTCCACAGCAAGTCCCAGATGGAATTATCCCAATTCCGAAGGCGACGATGAAGATCGTGAATATCCTGCCTGCCAGAGAAGAAAATGCAGGATTACTGCCGCTTACACTAAAGAATGGTGAAATCATGTGGGTACATCCTGACTTAGTGCCTGAGTTGGAAAGTAAAGATAAAACTTCAAAATCCAAGAATAGCAAGAAAGTCAGAACCTGCAACATGATTTCCCATGTTATTCCAGATCCCGATGACTCGGATCACCTATGGGATGGCCTTCCTTTAGAAGATAGACTGAAAGGACTGAACATCTGTCCTCTAAGTCTAGCTCCTCCTACCAAGCTCAAGGTTACTCATCAGCAGTGGCTAGCCATGAATAGTGTTCCTTTATATCGGACACAACAAGTTTTTGCTGCTTATAAAAAAGCTCCGACAGGGATTTCTCCTCGTATCCCGAATCCTTCTCCTCCCGTAACTACAGAGACATTTATTCCTCATTCTCCTGTGGATACAGAGATCCCTTCTTCCTCTGAGGAACCATTTGCTAAAAGTCTACTGCCCACTCACTTGTATAGTCAGCAATCTGTTCATCTCATGAAGAAGATGGGTTATGGCTTTCAAAAGGCAGAAAGTTTGAATTATGATAAAGGAATACGACTTCCTTTACAGATTCAAAGTCAAAATTCCATTGTTGGATTGGGTTCCGAAGCTCCTTATAACAATCCACATAAGATGAAGGCTAAGAAAGGGAAGACAAAATCCTGTAATATGGTACTTCCTTCTCCTGAGTCTGAAGAAGAATCTTTTGCTGGTACAAGATCTGGAAAAGAATACCATAAAGACCATGAGGGATCTTCCAAAGAAGCTGAAGACGTAGTGGAGACACTACCAACTCAATCCTCTTCTGTTCCTACTAAACCTTCTGTGGTTGAAAAGGGGAAACAGAAAGCAGTACGCTTCGACGTCCCATTGAAGTCTGCTTCCAGTCAGGGGGTAGTGATGAAGCCTTACAAATTTGATATTCTAGCTCAGTTAGCCAAAACTCCGGCATGACTATCTATATTTGAGTTGCTTCGCCTTTCCAGAGAATGCAGAGAGACTTTGAGTGAAGCTTTACTTCAAGCAGATTCATGCTTAGCTCAACTCAAGACTCCTGATAATATACTAGTGTCATGTCCACAATGTCATAGTGTGATGGAAGCAATTCCCAACATCACCTTTACACAAAAAGATATGCTGTTGAAGCATAACAAGCATGACAGACCTTTGTGCTACACCGGGTATATTGGATCCACTGAAATTGATAGGATTTACATTGATCCCGGATCCTCAATTAGCATAATTCTTCAGAGTATGCTAAGACCCCTGAGGATCCCTACTAGTGATTTGACTTACACTAGTACTACGATAGTCAGTTTTAACTCTGGCAAGAGCAAGCCATTGGGGAAGATTCGTCTGCAGATTCAGATTGGTGATCTTCGAACCATGGTAACTTTCTATGTTATCAACTCAGACGTCTCCTATAATATCCTTTTGGGGAGACCGTGGATTCATGAGCATAATATTGTACCTTCAACTCTCCACCAATGCTTCAAGTATGTGGATTCCTAAGGAGTTGTGAAGACTGAGTTTGCTGATATCAATCCCTTCAAGGGTGTCGAAGCCTATTTTTCTGATTCAAGGCTTTATAAACAAGAGCATGTGAAAGAGATATCAGATATGGCTGAAGATCAATCACCTACCGAGGATCAATCTATTAATGAAGATCCGCCAGAGGAGCAACCTTTGAAGATCATAGTCAAGGGACGAATCCAATCCCAATCTGTCAATGATCAACCTTTGATAATCAAGGTTAAAGGAAGAACTCAAAATTCATCTGAGGAATCAACAAATATTTCTGCTAAGAGCCAAGTTCAACCTTTTATGATCAAGGTCAAAGGGCGTACTTCTTGTACGAATGAACCAGAACCACCATTGATTGTCAATTTTGATAAAACTACGCAGAAGACAGATAATGGTCCATTGATGATTAATCCGAAGCGTAGCAGTTAAATTATAAATGATGTAAATATTGATCATTCTGTACCTTTTGATATCAATGAAGATTTCCTTTTCGAGTATATGGCTGTCAAATTTATTGAAAGGATGACCTTATCTTCTGATAATCAAAGTCATCCATACAAGAGCGACATTGAGCCAGAAGAAACTTTATACATCGATCATAAGGAAAATTCTTTTCCTCCTCATGTAGATGTTGGACCTTATGCTCAAAGGTTCCTAACATCTTCTCCTTATCTTCTACCTGTGGCCGCTTCATCACAAGCTTGCGTAACTTTTAGACGTCACTAAGAATCTTATTTCGTGGTTCCGTCTGATAAAAAAAACAAGCGCCAAATTGTGTTTGGCCTGGCTAGAAATATCCCTATTGCCCAGGCAGATGAGCTGAAGGATAAAAACAAGGAAAGAATCCGAATTGACAAGTATAGTCAACAATCTATCAAGATTATCCAGAACATGGGCTATGATTTGAAGACTATACAAGGTCTCAATCAAGGCAAGGGTAGACGACTACCATTATGTGGTGATCCATTTTACCAAAAGACTCGTCATGGGTTGGGATATGATCCGTCCCACATGTTTAATGACGATATACAAGAAGAATTCTCTTCTAGCTATTCGCAATCATCAGATTCAGAGGAAATTCAATCTGAAGATGAATTTGGACAAATATTCTCAGTCAATATGGTTCAAACTGATAATGAATTAGAACCATTTGAAAACGATCCTTGACGATGATATCCTCTTTCTTGAAAAATATATTGATTCATGCATCAATAATGACATATATCTTCAATGACATTTGTTTTCTTATTCCCCAGCTACCAAGGTTTGGTTAAGCTGATTACTCATCTCCTTTTCCTATCTTATTGGTTGGTATATAAAGTTAGATTTGTTATTTATCATGTTCTCAAGACCTCTGGATGAATATTAAAATTTTCGTGTTTTTCTTATCTATCATGTCCATTTGACCTCTGCATAGATATTAATCTACTCTTTTTTGGTATCTTACATACTGTTATGTCCATATTACCTCTGATAGTATTATACTCTACAACAAGGTTTCTTTTTATCTATCATATCCATTTGACCTCTGCATAGATATTAATCTACTCTTCTTTGAGTCCTTACATACTGTCACGTCCATATTACCTCTGATTGTATTGTATACTCTCAAACAGAAATTAATCTTCTGCCTTATCAGTTGATTAACTGGATTTATTATTTCATCATGTTCTCAAGACCTCTGGATGAATATTAAATCTACTTATCAATCATGTCCATATTACCTCTGGATAGATATAATGTATTGAGCTTAGAAGACTTGTCATGTTCATATAACCTCTGATAAATATTTTCTACCTCATACCTATTGTTTAAATTCCAAATAAACGATAGGATCACAAAATATATATTTCTCATTCATTTATGGAAACATTGCAAAATGGGTAAGAGAAAAGATTACAAGAAGCTCTTTCAAGGTGGAGTAGAAATATCTAGAAGTAACTTCTGTAGTTCTTCTAACCGCTTACCACGAGAGCTCATAACTTTCTCGGTAGCCTCGGCACGTCGAGCTTCAGGGGTGCAAATACAAGAAAGTTTAGCGAAGGTGGTTATTAGACCCTCTTTAGCTTCATCAAGGGTCCTGATAGTCGATTCAGCCCCAAAGGCTTTCTCTTCTAAAACCGAGCTCTGGGTGAGGTGCAGATTTCGAGCTTCGATCATCTTTTCCCTTTCAGCCCTCAAACGAGCTAATTATGCTTCGACTTCGTAGATTTCATCATTTTTGTTCTGAATATCTATGTTCAGAGCATCATAAGCTACTCTGTGACCATGTAGTGCGGGCTTTATTCCAGCCAAGAAGGCTTTCTTTTTGGCAACCTTCAGACTATGTTCATGAAGAGGTTCATTGTATGTAGCCTCCCGAGCAAGATAATCGGCTGTTAAGGCATCATATTCCTCTTCGATAAGACTTTCCACAGTCTTACTTGACAGCTTGAGATATTCTCTGATTGGCTGTTCAAGATCTTCTACAATTTTCTCCAATGTGGCGGCTCTCTCAGCATCGTTGAACATAGCAACGTTCTTGATGGTCGAAGCCATTGCCGTCTTCAAAGTCTCATAATTGAGGCCCTTATTTAGGACCATTTTTATCAAGGTTGCCAGGCTTTTATAAAAGGTGTCAGTATAAATCTCAACTAGGAGATTCATTTTTGTACTGGAACTTGGCCTGGCAACAATATCTAACAGATCTTTTCCTTGGAGATCGGGAGCAGATGTTGGTGGTACAACAGTAGGATGAGACGAAGTCGTTGCTGCTACTACCGTTATAGCCAATTGATCCCTAGAAGCTTCAGGGATTGTATCTCCAACATCTATAGCTACCATCAGTGTGACAACAGATGGGGGTGGAGCTGGTAACGTTATTGATGTTATTTGGTTCCCAAGAACCTCAGGAGCAATGTTTTCAATATTTGTCACTCCAGCCGTTTCTGGAGTTCTGGCGGCGGTAATGTTGGTGGATATGGTGACAACTACAGGAGCTGATTCAGATTCTGGCATTGGCTTGTCAGAAACTGGTACTGGATCAGTAACGACAGTAGAAGATGTTATTATAATTTCTCCAGTTTCTGTTGGAAGTTCAAGCATGCCTCCAGCATCTTCTTCAACTGATTGCCCCGCAGGATTTTCCGCTGCTTCAGTTGTGGTGAGACTCTCTACAGCTGATTCTTTGTTCAAGTCTGGTTCTCCTCCAACAGCTCCATCATCACCTACAGTGGGGTCGACTGTAGTCTTCCCTTTGTGTTGGTCCTCAGCAGGAGAGGACACTTCAGATTGTGTTTGTTGTGCCACAAATGATGGAGGATGTTCTTCTTGAGGCTCCATCTCCTGTTTTTGCACTTCTTCCTCTTCGACGTCTGCGTCTTCTGAAGAAGAAGCTCCCTCTTCAGATTTCTCATTTTCCTCATAAATGTCTTCTTCTTGAGGAGGAGGAGCTACAGGCTTTGGTGCGATTATGACATCTGCAAAACGAACAGAATAAGTTAGTATACAAAATCATGATATATAATTCCGTATAGGTTTTGTATAATACTTGGAATATGTGCGTTTTTTTCAAGATATGTATCATAATCACCATCCCAGTCATCATCCTCAAAGTCAAGAGCCGGTTCGTCTGATGGAATGCGATCTTGATCAGCAGTGGATGCAGTAGTAGTACCCTCCGTAACTTGTGCCTTGGACAGCAAAGATAAATGGAGTAAGGTGCTAAGACGTCCATGAGACAAAAGTGTTACAGCTCCTGATCCAACTATCGGTGGAGGGGCTGAAGATCCTTCTCCAAGATGGATTGAGGAAGAACCGACAAGAGGATCTTCTTCAATCAAAATGTCCTCTTCTGGAGTGTGGGCTCTTGGTTTGGAAGGCCCTTTTGTGGTAGACCTCTTCTTCTTTTCCAGAGTTTTCGTTGGAGATGTGACGGCTGCACTTTGTTTTCTTTTTCGGCCTTTGCCAATGATGATAGGTTCTACAGCTGGTTCTCCAACTCCTATTGGGATAACTTCTAAAAATGGATCTGGAATGCCAGTATCGTCGGGGATGTCTGCTGGTACCCTGACCTGCTCCTCAATATCTCCTTCTTTAGGCCACCTCAGACTACCCCTCATATTGTAACCGTGGGCAAAAGAACGAATTGAAGCGTAAAAGTGGGCATACGTATGGAGTATACGTAGTTCTGTAGTGCTGGTGGCGGTCGAAATTCTAAATTTAGCACCAGTCCGAGCAGTACCAAAATACCTCCAACCCCTAGCTCCGTCAAGTAATTTCCCATAGTGACGAAAATTAGTCGAAGGATTACCAACATGAAGTTGGTCGTACCCAAATTGACGAGCAAACCTACTGGGTAAGTATGGTTCAAACGCACAATTATCTTCATTTCTGTACATCAGATGAGAAGGTCTGATGCACTGAAGCCATCTAAAGACTGACTGTGGCAATACAACTCTTCCTTCAACTTCATCTTCAAACTGAACACCGAAGCAATCTGCTGGAACTTGTGACCGGGTACAGAAGAAGTTCCAACCATAAGAATTGTTCAGAACTGCTCGGGTATCTGCCACAGTCGTAGCGATCCATGTAGCTTTGCTGAATTTTTGGAGGAAGACCTCCGCATCATCACCTGGGCCTGGCGGTAACAGTCTGCAGTTGTGATGCAACAGCCAGCCCATCAGATAAGTGTAGGTCATTTCTACTCTAGGGAAAACATTCCGATGAGGAGCATTATTGATTAACTCCTCGCCGAAGGTCCTTAAACCTGCATTTATTCGACACACCATGGCTGACAGCAGGTTAATCCTGACTTTAAAAACCAGACGTACTGCCGGCCATAGCACACTACGGTGGATTCTGTCAACAGTACCAATACCCGGTACAACCCATCTTCTCAACCATAAAGAAATAAAGCCTGCCAGCAAAGCTCTCCGAGAGATTTTCTGACTACCATATCTAAGGAAGCTCAAGACTTCAGTTCCGGCAGGAAATTCCCCAGTCTTCGTAGACAGATATTTATTCGGGATTTTGTAAGTAATCATCATATCCCGAACTTTATTAGAGGGGATTGTCGAATCTATGATTACTGGAGCTTTGTTTTCCTGAAACCTTTCTTTGTCTTCCTTGGATATCTTATCTTTATGGAAGAAGAGATAAGTCGTCCACTTGTTGATATACGCCAAATGGGATGTACTTTCATGCATCGTAGTACAAATCAGGTAGTGACACATCAGTTTTTCGTATACCTCGATTAACTGAGGGTTAACTCCTCTAATTTTAGCAAGCTCCCTGTTGGAGGGAACGTATTCTTCATATGGGGCTTCCCCCATTGGCAGCTTCGAGATAAACTGCATCTCATGAAGGGCAAGGCCCATTTCACCTTTCGGGGTGGCAAAAGTTCCAATTAAACTTATATATATCTCCATCAAGGCCAGAAATAAGTTTCCATTCGGAGGAATACCCTGACTGGTGGAAGCTACCGCTTCATACAAGCCAATATCTTTCAACTCTGCCTCAAAGTTCTTCATCATCCAAAGACTTATCTGGATCCAACTCTGGTTGAATGGAGTCAACCATCCTGGCAGTCTGGGGTTTGTTTGGGGATATAATACAGCAGCCCTCATAAATTTGTTGACAAACATCTGGGTTTGTACTGGCTGTATTAAATCCGAAGCTTCGCTAGGATTAGAGCCTGGCATAAGGCCAAAGATAGAAGTAACACCTCCATTGGGAACACTAGCAAAGTATCCCATATCATTGGCACGCTCTCTCTTGAAAACAATTCTACCCGGTCGTCCATGATTGCTGGAAGTCAAATTCCACAACATTTGTCGAGGATGAGTAGCATGGACGAATGCTGACAAAGGATAATCTCTGTCCATATCCGGAAGATACATGGCTCAATCTCCAAATTTGAATATCTAAGACTCCTTCTTGGGGTGTGTCTGGGATTTACAATCAATGGCATCTCCAAACAGAAAGGCTGGTTTTGTGAAGTGTTGTCCATCTAGTGAACTCAACAATTCCCCATTTATCATGGATAGCAACATCCTATCCCCTTGAGTTGCTATCAACTGTGCCCTTTCTTTAAGGTAATCTGGGTTGGATTGGGGAAATCGGACATGAGATAGATCCTCCAGATAATTTGAACCCAACATGCCGACCGAGGAGCCAAAAACTTCTGCGAGAGGGTAAACTTGCAAATCCACTGACAGAAGGACAAAAGAGATCAAATTAGTTCGAAGTTTTTTATGATTGAAGATATTGACTTTTACGCTTACTAAAAGTTGATAAAAGTTTGTGAAGTCTGTGTTCGACAAAGTCTCTCAGTGGTTGATGAGTTTTACGCTACCACATAGTAAAGTGAGCGTAATATAACTTTTTACGCTGGCATGTATGAACATGAGCGTAGTTAAGTTTTACGCTAGCACATTAATTGTGGGCGTAAATCCAAATTTTACGCTGACACGTGTAACGTGGGCGTAATCTTTTTTATCTTTTACGCTAACACGTACAACGTGGGCGTATGTTGTTATTTTAGTTTTTATGCTAACACGTACAACGTGGGCGTAAAAAGCTGAAAGTTTGGGTTATCTTCTTCTTCCTCGAAAAATTTCTTTTGGATAGGGTTTTTTACCCGTCATAGGCGGAGCTACGGCCGGGTTGGGTTGTCGGTATGGTGTTGATGATCGAACAGGGGTTTTCACATGATCGGCCGATGACGAATCAATGGCAGGTTTCTTCCCCTTGCTACCGGCGGCGGATGATTTCTTAGGAGCCATCAGATCAGAGTTTCAAAGAAAAAAAAGGGCAAAGGAATTCAAGAAGATGAGTAAAAGTGTTTTCTCTCTCTGAAAAGACCTATTTATAGAGAGATTCAAAACCGACTGTTGGATATCCCTATAATTACGCCGACTGTTGGATATTCCCGCTTTTACGCAGATGACGGTTGCGTATCCTGAATTTTACACTGACTGATCAAATCTCAACTTTTACGTTTCTGTTCAAAGTGTTTCAAATTTTGGATATATTTGAAAACTTTGAAGGGGGTCTTGTAGGAGCGTAAAAAGTGCTTCAAAGAAAGAGTCACCTCATTCATAAGTGATCTGCTTTACGCCTAGCAGAGCGGGTAATCTCTTTACGCCGAAGACTAGGCTAATCGCTTTACGCCTAAGCAGGCTGATCATTTTACGCTCGGGTCTACACCCATGGTTTTATGCCAAGGACAGAGCAGCCACTTTTACGCTGGACAAAGCTGTCAAATCTCGCATTTAATGCAAACTATGACATAGAGATATTAATGATGGTATATATCACAAAGGGATTTGTTTTTACACAGAGACCAATGTTGTTGTTTAGTGTGTGGATTGAGCTACTTTACGCTCACACTACGGCTTCTTTTACGCACGAAGATTATACGAGCCTTTACGCTCAACAATTGACGTGTGCGTAAAGTCTATTTGAGCTGCTTTTACGTTCAAGGTTATTAAATAACCACTTTACGCGGGAAGTCTATGTCAAGGCTATTTTACGCCAAATCTACTGCTTTACGCTCAGAGTACATTGGGGCTATTTTTACGCCCTATTCTCCTCCACCAGTTTGGAACGTGGTTTGCTTACGTGGCTTTCATGCCATTCTTCTCGAAGAACGTGTGTACATGCATCCTATTCTTACTGAAGTGATGTGACACACGTCAACATATGCAGAGGATGGCTTCGATCATGGGTGGCAGTTGTTAGCGTAAAGATGGAACTTTTGCTGAGTTTTTACGCACAAGAGCCCAAGTCTATAAATAGACTTATTTTTCTCATAACGAAGGAAGAGGGGAGACACAGAGAGAGGAGAGAATACAGAGATCAGAACTTAGACATTTTGATTCTCCAGAGCATTCTTCTTCAACCTTTCTTTCAGAACAGAGTGAAGCAAAGCAGGAAAGCATTCGGCCTCGTCATCAGTGCCTAAGTGCGTCGATACCTTTCTGGTGACTTAGTTCTTCCAGTTGTTCTACTTCAAGCAGTGATCTTCATCATCATCATATGGTCCAAGGAACAAAGTGATCATTTACGAATCAGACTTCCATAGCAATACTTTCCCAGAATCAAATTTGTACTTCTTGTACTTTTTCTCGTTTTATTTTTAAAAGCTAATTTCTCCATGGCATTTTGTTAAGTGAAACACTGAGCCGTCTGGTTTCCTGGAACCCCTGCAATGTATTGCAGAGATGATTAGTGGCTCCTGTATCTACACACCAGGTGCCGGTAGATAACATCGCTAAACATGTTTTAACTACCAGTAAATGAGATATACCTTCTCTGTTCCTTTGTTTGAGAAGTGGACAATCAGTCTTCCAATTTCCTGACCCTTTGCACTTGAAACATTTGTCTTTCGGCTTTTTCACCGCGCCTTGAGGTCCCATGCCCTTCTTTGCTGAGTTTTTCTGTTTCTGAATGTTATTCTTCTTCTTACCGCCTTTTGGCTTAGAAATAGAAGCCTTTTCAGAAACAAAAACATGACCACTCTGCCTAAAGAGAGATTCAGCATCCTGTAGCTCTTTTGCAAGTTCTGCCAAACTATACAACCTTTTGTTCATGTTGTAATTAAGGCAAAAATTGTCAAAACTTTTAGGCAGAGTCCCGAGAATGATATCGACCTGGGTTTCTCCATCGATTTTAGCTCCAAGGATCTCCATCTCATTCAGATGACCCATCATCTTGAGAACATGATCCCTTACTGGTGTACCCTCAACCATTTTTGTATTCATCAAAGATTTCATAGCAAACTGCCTAGCTGCTCTACCCTGATGTCCGAAGAGTTCCTTGAGGTTATACATCATGTTATAAGCTGTGGCCATGGCCTGATGCTGATGTTGCAGTACATTTGACATAGATGCCAGAATGTAACACCGCACCATCTCATCTGCTTTTTTCCACTTCTTATAAGCCTCTTTGACCTCTTCATCCGAGTTAGCATCAGGCTTAGGTGGGCATTCCTCAACAAGTACATATTTGTACTCCTCAGCAGTCAGAACAATGTCCAAATTACATTTTCAGTCAATATAATTAGGTCCAGTAAGTTTATTTTCTTTAAGAATTACCATAAGTGGACTGAAAGAACCCATTTTTGAAATTCTGAGAATCACATAAATAAAATTATGTAGGGCAAAAAAAAACTTTTTGAATTAACTAAATATTGATTCCCTCAAAACAATAATAAGAAATTCACCAACACCTTGAACACCATGAATTTAGCATGCCACAATTGTGTGGACGTATACAAATTCAACTTTGTTCAAGTAGATTTTTCTTATTAATTTTACTATCATGTCAATATAACTTTATCACAAATAAAATTAATATGCTGGTCTTGCTCTGGTCATACAAATAATAGCAGTGACTCCGATGGGGAGGATACCATTATTTGTATCTAAGTGTATACATTACTTAATACTAAGTCCATTACCTTGTAATGAGTTCCTTCAGATGGAGAAGTGAACACATACTAGGTAACTTTCTACAATTATCCCTAAGGAAGTTTGTACTGGTGATCCATAATTATACTCATCCGATATGGAGAAAAGCACTAAAGCCAACACGCAAGTATAATTACATCACCTACAAACCAGTAATGGAGACCATAGGATTTATACTAAATAAAAAACCTCTCCCACTTAGTTATTTAACAATGAGGGTTTTTTTACTAGTTGATATTATGTCCACGTTGTCCATTATTAATGTAGGCTTGGTTTTTCAAAAAAAAATAACCACACAATAATAAACATGCATAATCAGAAAAAGTAAAATGACAAAAATAAGAGAAAATATCCAACTATTATGGTCATCTTTGCTGCTCCATCCTCAACTATCCGAATCCAAAATCTGGCGCTACGCAGATCAAAAATAATTAAAATTACATCAATCCTATGCCTCCCGAAGGAGTTCACACATAATCTAGATTGAAAAATTAAAATAATAAGCACGATCAACCCTCATGATTTTAATTACATCCACAGTAACAACAACATTCACGACATGTCCGTGGTTTAAACAACACAATCAAAAAAATATGTATTGGACCATAATAGTTGGATCTAAGATGCCTGCAAAATCGAGTTAGAACAGATCTACATCTACCGACTATTACATAGTGCAGGTTTTATTGGACAACATGGACGTATCAATCAATACCAATAGATCCAAAAATATTACCCAATTCATAGAGGTTGTTGATCCATAATGAATCTCACTCTTTTATGAGTCAAAGTAATGCACACTGCATATACATGTCCGTTATTATATCCGGATTAAGAGCACAAGCATCTATAATAACATAGGTGTTTGTTCTCTTATGTAGTCAGTACAAAGAGAACAACCTCAAGTGGTCATGTTCAATACACACAAAGTGTACTAGTGTAAACCTATAGTCAAGATAGACTAATACCAGATTATACTACAACCTTTCCAATAGATTGTCCAAGTCTATCTAGGTTGTGAACTATTTATATACTCCATAGGAAACTGATAATATGATCTTCTGTGTGACACCACACACCATATTATCTACAATATAGAAGATCAGACATTTGCATTAACACTTGCAACAAATACAATATGCAAACATTTGCCCATATGATTCTCATTCAAAATTTAAGGAAATAAGGTTACTACAAAAGTGATGCTTTTAGTATATAATCCTAACATTGAATTGGGTCGAATATGTGTGCATGGCACCAATGAGTCCAGTTAAATGTGTGCACGATTTATAACACAATATTTGGGCCTAAGATTTAGCTGCAAGGGGCACACCGTGCTTTGGCACGAGATGGGGCATCGAGGAATTATGTCATTGACACTAAGTTCACAAGTCTTATTTAAGTCAGTTGATGAGTTGAACAAGAAAGGATGTAAGGCGACAATATGGTTAAGTCATGTTGAGTTGCGAGGTACGGCCTCAATCTTGAGGCATGAGCAAAGTCTAGGGCATGATCATGTGTTGATTCTAAAAATATGGTCTGAATGGCAAGCACGAGTCGACATGCACGTTGATGTCATTGCAAGAGAATGGTATAGTGGCACGACCACGTTGTTACGACACGAAGTTTAGACAAGTTACTAAGTAATGAGGCACTTCCTTGGTCATGTTACCTGAAGGAATTCATGGCACGACTATGTCATGATGCACCAAATATGATAGGCGTCTATGTCCTAAAACTGACCCTAAGGCAAGACTAGAAAGACAATCAAAAGGGATATGTTACACAAAGAAAAATAACGTGTTGGTTTTGTATGGGTGGGCGAGCATCTCACTCTACCAGTACAGTTGAGTGTTGACGCCCACACAGTTTCATATGTAGGTACAGGTAAAAGTTCGATGGGCGTGGTGCTTGCTTGGATGCGTCGAGGCACTGCGTTCCTTAGCGTTTCAAAGCGTGCGGCTGTATGGAGTCTGGACTTATATGGGATACAATGTATGGACATCACCTTTTGAAGCCTCCACAAGTTGAAGCCTCGAACATTTGTATTGAGAGAAGAGAGAGAGCTGAGGGACTTGTAAAATAAGAGAAAAGTGAGCTTGAGCGACTTGTAATTTTGGCTATGTACCTTGTAATCTCATATTCATTATCAAAAAAAGGACAGATTTTGTTTGTATACTCATGTTGCCTTTGTTATTCAACTTTTCTGCTTGGGACTTCTGTGCGACGACCCCATCGCTTAGCTTGTAATCGGCCGTTATGGAACCCGCCTTGCACGAGCACAAGCTAGACTCATGCGACATCACGCCTTAGCGAGGACATTGGTCCTACGGGACTGGGGCATGGAAAAAGTAAGTTACCAACTAAAAATCAGCAAGCACGTATAGGAAAATAATCAGAGTTAAGAAGTCAAAAATATAAACACCGCGATATATACTGGTGTTCTTCCTGGAAGGCAATCCAGTCCAAGTGACTCTTGTCCGATATTAATCCACTATTCGTGAAAAAGCATTAAACCATGTGTTTTGATCCGAAGTGCTCTTGTAATCCCCTAAAATTTTGGAGAAATTTTTTATTATTATTTATAATTGCTTAAATCAATTTTTAGTATTTTTTAACTTATAAATATAATCCTAGTCATGCTTAAATTTGGCTATGCACACTGACTAGACTATATGGCACGGCTAGTGCAGGCAAGTGCCTTGACTAGCATACTAGCTGTAGGTTCCACTGGATTTATTTTATTTAAACTTTATTTGTTTAAATTCATTAAATCGTATCATGATTATTTTCCATGTTTTAATAGAATTTATTTATTTATGTGGTTTTGAAAACTTAATATTGCTTGTAAGTAATTAATGCAGTAATATGTACATCTCAAAGGCCCTATTATTTTGTTGTTGTTGCTATAAGTATAAATTATTATTTTCATTATAATCTTTATTATTCTTTTTATTATTATTATTAATAATAATATTGCTTCTCAATTTTTATTTCCAAATATTAGTATTTATTTAGTTAAAGGAATATGCAGCAATTAATTGTGCATGGCTTGGTAAATATGAAATTTTTGACATAAATAATTCATATATCATTGTAGAATAAAATTGTATATTTTTAGGAATTTTTGTATAATGTTATTTGAATTTTAAAGGTTGTATATTAAGTCATTTAAACATATAGCTATAAAAAGAAAAAGAAAAGGAATTGAATTTCAATTTATAGCAAGATATTCAAAATCTCGCGATATGCATATAATAGGAAAACCCGACTGTATATATACTCAGCCGCGGGAGGAAATCTGAAGATTGGATCAACCAAAAACCCTCGAATCTTGATTAATTCAGCCCAAATATTTTCCTATAGAATCCCTATCACATTCTCCAAAGGATTACATCAAATCTCATTCAAAATCAAGTTAAAATTTATCAAAATTCGAATTAAAACATGGATATATACACTATATGTGTTCTTCGAGAAAAATCCTATTTCTGTATGCAAAACCCTATCGTGTTCAAGCCACCCGATCCCAGACTCACCTCCAACCTCAGGCGAAACTGCCCTGCTATCTTTAGCATGCTGTTGCCGTGTCAGTCACCGGAGTTCGTCGTTGAAACAGTTGAAACAGAGTATACTCTGTTTCCTGAAGATTTCAGGTACCCCCCTTCACCGTCTAAATTCTTCATGTGTAATTCGTATTTTTCGATTAAGCGAGTTGCACTGGAGAGCTCACTCGGCCCTCTAGATGACCCACCTGGTAGTACTCATGGTATCGACCATAGAGTCGGAAAAATTGACTCGAAAAACTCGAGAAAACTATTTTCTTGACAGTTTCAAAATAGCCCCAAACACCCATGTTCGCTGCCTAATTCTGGCCAATTCTGTAGAGGGTTTTCAAAATTTTTTGAACAAAATTTTAGACCACATATAACACTTCAAATCCCTTCATATAGTTTAATGTTTCACTTTCTGTATGTAGAGTTTTTCGAACCCAAAGTAGATGAAAAACAGTTTTTAAATAGAGTAAAATTAGGAAAATTCTTCCCGATATGGCGTGCATTCTGACAAACCGGGCAACGTGGTCGCACACTATACACATCGAAACACGCGTATGGATGTTGTGATGTGTGGAAACTGACGGAACTCGATTTCGTTGCGTGTGCGCAACGAAATCAGGGCGTATCTGTCATGATACTCCCGTATCGACACTTTGCAAACTAGTCCATAACATTGTCCACGTTTGTCTTATCGAGACGAAACTTGCACCATCAAGACCGTATCATTTTTCTGGTCCTATACGCCAAGTTTCGTCTGAATCTGAGAAGGCGACCGGAATGCCTTTTTGGCGGGCCTACGATTCCCTCCAACTAGCAAAATTGTGCACAGTCCGCCAGAATCCAATTTTGGATATACGGTTGGATTTATCTCTTCAAATCGAACCCGTAGACATGTAGTTTGACGACTTTAGAGACCGTAGGTACTGGCACACATTTCGGTGTAAAACGGGTCCAATAACAGACATCGTTTTGACCAAAAATTACGATTTTGCCCCTGTTCCAGAATTAAACTTTTGGATAGGCATTTCCTAGACATATCTTTTATACCAAATGCATTTGTGATGTTATTTCTGCATCCGAAGCTCTTTGCGGATTTTGCCTTTTGTGCTGACGATTCTGACTGTTGGATTTTGCTACATCTCGCACCACCCTCAGGCAAGATACCTTGCCATTTGCTGTCCATTTATTTTATCTCATATTTCTTGCATTTACTTATTATTTACTTTCTGCAAAATAAACTGTGATACATGGCATAATTTGATAGAATCTTGTTGTTCAGTTCTATTTTTTGCTATGTACTATTTTCTTACACATTGAACTTAGATTTAAGGAACTACCATTTGTGTATTACATTCATAGGCCTTGACACATTTGTACCATGTTGTTGCGAGTTGTATATAGAACTAGGACATGCATGACTGGCTGGCCACTGGTATGTAAAAGCCGTACGATAGGATTAACCGCTAATAGGGTGCATGATTAGTTTGACTTAGCGATTAATAGAGGCTCTATGTTGTCGATACAACATATTAGGCATTGGGCGAGGATGACAATAACTTAGCGTATGGGCTACTATACACTTAACTTTTGTGATCCGGAAGCTCCGCTGGAGATACGGTATGAGATTACCCGTGGATAGTGACGGCCACTGACGTTCTGCGAAATGTTATGCTCTCCTGGGCCTCTGGTGCCCAAGGAGGGACCATGTCGATTCCATTTTAGCCAGGGCCCATGCGTTGGAGGATGTTCATAAAACTGTATATACTTAGACCGGTTAGGCTACCTTATCCGTTAGGTATGAGTACTCTTGGTTTCGGTACTTGTATCTGACCGTGGCTTGGAACAGTAACTTGTTGCGGACTAATTTGCTATATCTTGTCCTTGTTTGGTTGTAGGTGTGGCTTACTACTTTGATGAGAAGGTACTGAACCTTGTTGTGGTCCGGAAACCATATTGGGTTCATGGCTTGGGAAGATACTTCATCGTGGGTTAGTGTGACATCTTTTGTCCTTGTTTGGTTGGGGGGATGCTAATTCGAGGGTGGAGTGTTGGACCACGTTATGATCTGATTGGCTTATTATTGAGCAGTTTATATTCAGTTTATGTGGCATATTTTTTTGTATCTTATTACGTCCCACTGAAGACTTGGTGATCTCTCCAGGTATAGGTGCACAGGACTTTCCGCAGGATATGGCTCTGATTATAGACTCGTCCTTCACGTTTGAGCTAGTTGCACCCTCTGATCACAGCTGCCCCTATTGGGTCGAGGAGCCTATTTAGTCATCATTTTCTTATTTTGTTCATTTTAGAGGTTGGACTCTATTTCCTTTCTGTTTATTCTAGTGCTGGTAGTGGATTTGTCTCCGCCCGACCAACAAGTATATATTGACATTTATTTTGATTCATGAGATACCATTTTCTTTATATTCTCTTGTAGATGAGATGTAGTTTCTACCTCTGACTGTTGTTATTATTTATTCACAATACAGCTTATGTGTGTGTTTGAGATTTACATATATTGGAACATATCTCATATACATGTAGTTGGCATGCTACGTTCCTAGTCCTACATATTATGGGACTGGGGCGTTACATGTTTTTATGGTGGCCATGCAGGTCGAGATAAATTGTTTGGTTACTTTACCGTACCAAGCAAGCCTGCTATAGGATTAGAAATTTAGGATCTCATCCACATACATGACATTCTTCCTCGCTTTCATTTCGAACTCCCAACTGCCTATCTTGATTTGCTTCTTGCTTGAATTATTCTTCTATAATCCTTATCCCTCTTTCGTACGTATTAGGTAGTCCTGTTCCACCGTTCAATCACACTACCAGTTCAACTCTTATAAGTTGGGTAGGAAGCCTCACAACCTAACTTCCTTTGACTTTAACAAAAGCCTTAGACAAGAAGACAGTAGGATGACTATATGAGCACGAACACCGGACATGACTTAGATTCTTAAGGAGCTTAAGCTATTTATACTTTTCTTTCATCATTATCTCGCGTATTTGTATTTGGACTACCTTGACTAATGTTGCTATTATAGCCTAGTTTTACGAGCTTACTCTTTCATCGAGCTTGTTCAGGACATATGTTTTATTGTGGGCGCCCACTGATACATTGTCTTATCAGAACTGGTGTATTGTGGTCTGGTCAACCATAGTGCATTGGTTCGCCTTTTGTATGACTATTCTACGTAGATTGAGATATGGTTAGCTTAGCCTATTAGACAAATATACCTGTCTTCTAGGTTCTCATCTACAAATTGTTTGATATTCCTTGATTTCCGTATTGAACTCTCTTTCAATTGCTTGACTTGTAACTTACTTGAATCCATTCTAACGTTGCTCTTATCTTCGTGCCAGCAATATGAATCTACAAAACGGACACACCTCTACCCTAGCCATCACAACTGGTGTTGAAACTACTCAGGGGGAACAGGTTCCTCCAATGACCCCGGTGACCCGTATCAGCTAGAACAGTAGGAGAATACCATGATCCCATCGACGGTACATCATGAGGCCCAAGTACCCCCAGTCAGCCAGGTTGGGCAGACTACTGCAGAACCACTAGGAGAGAATGTTCCATCACCACTTCCTCAGCAGTATTCACCACAACCCGGACCCCAGCTGCCTCCACTTCCGACTGATGCAGACCCGACTACCCAATTTATGTATGCTATGCTACAGTCTCAGTGGCAGCAAATAGAACTGTTGAGGCAGAGCATGATAGGGTACCTAGTTAGACCTCCACCACCAGCACCGGTACCAGCTCCAACACCAGCTCACACATTATCTAGGTTCCATTAAGGACTTTATTGATATGGGGCCTAAGAATTTTAAGGGTACTGAGAGTCCGCTAGAAGTTTTTGTATGGCTTATCAGTATAGAGAAGTTTCTGAAGGTATCCCAGTTGCCAGCACATGATTGGGTGACAGCAGTAGACTTACTCTTAGAAGACAATACTCATCACTGGTGGAAGGCTGAAGAAAGATGACTGGCACTGGGACCACATGGAAGGAGTTCTACGACCTCTTCTTGTGGACACAAAAAAAAAAAAAAAAGAAGCACTGTCTTTTCTTATTGGCGCAAGGCACCACAAATCGAGTACAACTGAGAAATCCTGTACTGAGAATCCCCGAGTACAAAAAAAATTCTGCAAAATAGGACGATGGAGATCGAGCGACAATTTCTCCTTTACTCCGTTGACACTCCAATTTACAAAAGTGGAAGAAAACCTGAGAAAATTGCTAACTCTCGGCTTATTGGAAAGAAGGGCAGCAATTTGGCTCCGAAATGCTCTTCGTTATGTGTTTTTGAAGAGGCATATGACCTCTATTAATAGTCGTTTTGTACTGAAACGACTATTATGCGCACACAGGGGGAAAATATACTGATTTTCCTATGGGCGCATAGTCTTCCTTTGGGCGCATAGGGTGTAGGCGCATAAAGACTGGATGATCGTGGGTAGATCGTAGGGTTGACGTGGCCGCATGCGGTGCACGACTACTCGTGGAGACTGATGTGGTCGCATGCTTTGGTGCACGACTGCTCGTGGAGACTGATGTGGCCGCATGCTTCGGTGCACGACTGATCGTAGATGTTGACCGAGTCGTGGAGCTGTCCTGACTTGGGCGTATAGTGTGGGAACAGGGCTTTGTGCCATCTTCTGGAGGAGCCATGTGGGCACAAAAGAATTTTACATTCGGGCGCATAGGATTTGCATCGTGGGTGTCTGCCACTTTCTGACTTGGGCGCATAGCTATTTTCTGTCTTGGGCGTATAGCTACTTCTAGACTTGGGCGCATAGCTACATTTGGGTTTGGCCCATAATGCTGAAATTTTCATGCTTCTACAAGACCCCCATCAAAGTTTCTGATACTTGAACGAGTTCGAAATACTTTAAAAGAAGCATGGGAGACTGTCTTCTTATGGCTCTGTGGACGCATAACAAAACTCCCTTTTTGGGCGCATAGATGCTGCTAGGGTGTCAAAAGATGGCTGTTGAGATCTTTCTCGAAAATATGAACTAATAGATTCATCGGAGCAGAATTTGAAGAGGTCCATCCTTCGTGCGATGTCTATGCATTATCCACATCAGCAAGTAGCATGCGCATAATATACAAAAGACCAAGTCTCTATATGGGCGCATAGACCATATGGGCGTATAGGTCATGTGGGCGCATAACTCTGGTTCGTGCCTATAAATAGGCCTTGAGGAGAGAGAAAATTCATTCTCCTTTTAATCTCAAAAACTTTCAAGAGACTCTTCATTTCTTCTCTACATGAATCATGTCTCCCAAGGCTGTCAAGAAATTCGCGAAGGGCAAGGTGTATGAACAATGGCACTTCTAGAGGGTGGTGAATAGAGTGCAGCGGAGAATATTTAGCAAAATTTTAACTCTAAGCAGGTGAAGCAATATATATATAAAATAATTGTAAGTAAGTCAGTAAAATCATGACGAAAAAACAATACGCAAAGACACCAGGTTTATACTGGTTTTCCCCTGTAAGGACTAGTCCAGTCTCGAGTACTCAACCTGATGTTTGAAACCACTAATTGAAATAGAGATTACACCACGTGTTTTGCTCCGAAGAACACGCCAACTTCACCACCGTCGTATTTTTACCCGAAGCCCACGAACAAACTACAACACCTTTCTGAAGAAAGCTTTTATACGCCAAGCTTATATAACTCGAAACTCCTATTCGAAATCAACCGTCACTTAGAAGAATAGAGTTGACTTGGGGATTTCAAGATTAAAGCTTTGGGAATGAAATAGAAAGTTTAGAAATAGAAAGAGAAAATGAAGATTGAATCTTTATTTAGAAATAAAATTTTCTTCACTATTTATAGGTTTTTCTAAACAGAGTTTGGGCAAAACTCGGTACCCTAACGTTCAAAAATTCAAACGTTGGAGATCCACAAGAATAGGTAAAGCTTCTAACCATGAGTGAATTCTGCTGACCGAGTTCTGGCGGAACTCTGGCCGAGTTCGGTTAGCCTAATTCCAGGGCTATTTTGGTTTTTGGATCTGGTTTGGTTTAGGATCAAATCAAGAATGGGTTTGGTTTATGATAGACTTCTAATTGCCAGTGATCCAGATTCACAAATTATCTAGACTCAATAAATAAAAAATTACAGAATAAATAATAAAATCTCAGAGACGACGCAATCTGCATTCTTCGTTTCTTTTCATAGCTAGATCAAAGTTTTAAGACACTTACCGAAACCGGTTTGACTATGGCTAAATGTGCCAACAATCTCCCCCATTTTGATAATGTGACAAAATGACGATTGATACTTAAGGAAAAGTTCAGCTTGAAGTGGAAGTAGACTTGATGAGTACGGAAGGTACGATAGTAGCTTTTTTCTGTCAAAAAATGGTACATTATAATGCTCAATGCTCCCTCATAGTGTACGGTCAAATCTTATTACTACCCCGTAATAAAATATTCTGCTGAATCTGTATCTATAGAGTCTAAATCAAAATTCATTCAAACCAAATTAGTAATACGTAAATAATCATCATAAATCGTAGGTTGTATCCAAGATGAATCAAATCTAAATGAAGATGAATCAAATCTAAATGAATCTCATCTAAATCAATCTTACTGAATTTTATCAATCTTAATCAATCTTACTTCCCCGTTTTGTTATAATAGCAAAATGGTATAGCAATATTAAACCACAAAGCATAGTAAAAGACATGCATGGAATAATGGAAATACTAGCATTAAATGAAAAAAAAAAATTTGCATACATCACACAGAAAAAGAAAACTGAAGAAGTCATAACTGATAATGCTTGAAAGAAGCATCTATCACTAATACATGCCAACTAAAATAAAGTCAAAACATAACAAAGTCAATGAACTATCACGAGAAATAACAAATCCTCAACTATTATCATCATCATCATCATCAGCTGCAACACCAGCAGTACCAGAAGGACCGGTCTCAGCAGATCGGTTGGGGTCATATCGAGCAGCCGCAGGGTCAAATTAACGTTGTGCCTCACGATCATCAGTACGATAGCCAAGCCAGGTCGGATCACGAACCATAGGAATGGGGCCTCTAGGGTTGTGAGTAAGGCTATACAACAAATCATGGACCGTGTTCGAGATGGCCTGGAGTTGAAGGGTAGTACAGAAATCCATAGCACGAAACTGATCCAGCATGAGAGTCTGAAGGGACTCAAGAGTAACACAGGCAGGAGGATGAGTAGCCTAAAAATCAGTAGAAGTGGGAGTGACTACAGGAGGTTGAACCTGTACAGGCTGAGCTGGGCGACGATGCTCATGAAGATAGGCAGGAGTAGCACCCTCAGCACAATCCTCAAGACTGACCTCAAAATACTGAAAGATGATAGGGAGGTACATTGCGTATAGAAGGCGTCGCGAGGAAGTCTTATGACAACGATCCATAGTGGAGATGATAGTCTTGGGAAGACTAAAACAAACATGAAAGTGAAGATGATAAATTACTGAGAGTTCCAGGTAGGTAATCTCGTTTGTGCGAGTGTTCTTAGGATGCATAGTGGAGAATACCATGCGATGGAGATCATAGAAGTAGTTGTTCATATGTCTATGGCGAAGAGTGCCATGGGATCGAGGATTCGGTTCACAGAACGAATCACGAAAGGAATCAAAAATTGTCCCCTCGGGAAACTCAACAGAGGTGATTCGACAAGTGCCTCCCCGTCATTGGGTACGTGGAGAATGATTGCTAAATCATCGGCATCAAACTCGATGTCGACTCCACCAACTTTTGATTTCACCGTGCCCTTTGTGACCGAGAAATTATAATAGAAAATGCGAATGACGTTGGCATAAACAGGAAAAGTGGATTGAACTAACTCTAGCAAATGATGGTATGTGAATACACTAGAGTGATCAGAAAATAATGTGAATTTGATAGGAGCGCCCAGACAAATTTTTCTTTTATGAAAGTCCGTGAACCAAGAGTCTGAAGCTTCTTGGGACACAAAAATAAATTCATCAAAAAAATCTCCGTCGGGTCTCGAAGGAGTGTAAAGAGAAAACGAGGCCGTCTCATGAGGGGTCGAGGACGAACCTTCATCAACTTTCCTCTTCTTTTGAGAAGAAATAGGTTGTTTTTGAGCCATATAAAAATTGAACGAAAAGAAAAAAGAGAGAGATACTGAAATTGATGGTAGACAGTGGAAGAGAACCTAGAGAGAGATCTGAATCCGAAGTTTGAAGGCTTGAAGAGCTTGGATGAGGGAGAACTTGGAGGTTAGGTTTAGGGTTTCGATATAGTTTTGGAGGTGCTGTGAGGAAGAGGATGATGTAAAAGAGGGTTAAATAGAAGGGGGGCTCGGCTTTCCAGCTTCTATTTGAAATCCTCCAGACCGAGTTCGGTCCGAGATCGGCCAGAACTCTGACCGAGTACGGTATCTAGGGTTTCAAGGCAATTGTTGGAAGCAGTGTGATAGTTTTTAACATAAATACAAAAATAAATTAGAATTAATTGTGTTGTAGAAAATAATTTAATTTTTATTAATTAATTTTCCATAAATTGCCATAACTACTTCGGATTAGCTGTATGGGGCAGATCCCAGCTAGCGGTAGTCCAAAGACTAGTACACCGTGTCGCTTTAAGTTATTTACACCTGTGTGACGGAAGGGCCCTTTCGGCTTATAACCAAAATAAATTTAGCGAATTCATGTTCATTAAATAATTATATAATATTACCTCAACATCCAGAATTTCTAATTCTCTTCGTATAAAATTAAAACGATCTTCGGCTAAAGGCTTTGTGAAGATGTCAGCTAGTTGATGTTTAGTATCAACAGATTCTAAAACAATATCACCTTGCAAAACATGGTCTCTTAAAAAGTGATGTCTAATTTCTATGTATTTAGTACGTGAATGACATATGGGATTCTTAGTGAGATTAATAGAGCTAGTGTTATCACAATAAATGAGAATATGATGAAAGGACAATTGAAAGTCTTCCAGAGTTTGTTTCATCCACAAAATTTGTGCACAACAACGTCCTACAGCTATATACTCAGTTTCAATAGTTGATAATACAACTGAATTTTGTTTCTTAGAAAACCAGAAGACTAATGACTTTTCTTGAAGATGACATGTACAGCTGGTACTTTTACGATCGACCTTGCATCTAGCAAAATCTACGTCCGTGTAACCTATCAGGTCAAACGAATCAGTTTTGGGATACCAAAGACCGGTTGTCAAAGTTCCTTTAAGGTATTGTAAGATACACTTAACAGCTCTTACATGTGATTCTTTAGGACAAGCCTGATATCTAGCACATAAGCATACCGCAAACATAATGTCTGGATGACTAGCAGTTAAGTATAGTAAACTACCAATTATACCTCTGTACTTACGTATGTCGGTTGGTGTACCGCTTTCATCTATATCAAGCTTTGTAGACGTTGCCATTGGAGTGCCAATAGATTTGACATTTTCCATATCAAATTTCTTTAGCAAGTCTTTTGTATATTTGGCTTGATTAATAAAATCCCCTTGTGAACTCTGCTTAATTTGTAGTCCAATGAAGAATGTTAATTCTCCTATCATGCTCATTTTGAATTCACTCTGCATACATTTAGCAAACTTGTTACATATCATCTCATTAGTAGCTCCAAAGATTATATCATCTACATATATCTGTACTAGTAAAACATTTTGGTCCAAAGGTTTTATAAACAAAGTTGAATCAACCTTTCCTTTTGAAATATTGTGTTCAAGTAGGAAAGAACTAAGACGCTCATACCATGCACGGGGTGCTTGTTTGAGACCGTAGAGAGCTTTTCGAAGCTTGAATATGTGATCAGGAAATTTGAAATCTTCAAAGCCTGGAGGTTGTTCTACGAAAACTTCTTCTTTTATAAAACCATTTCAAAAAGCATTTTTAATATCCATTTGAAAAATTCTGAAACCATAAAAATTTGCAAAAGCACAAAGCATACGAATGGACTCTAATCTAGCAACTAGAGCATTTGTCTCATCATAGTCAATGCCTTCTTCTTGATTATAGTCTTGAGCTACTAGACGTGCTTTGTTGCGTGTGACTGAGCCATTCTCATCTAACTTATTTCGGAACACCCATTTAGTACCAACGATCGGATGATCAATAGGTCTGGAAACAAGTTCACAAACTTGATTTCGTTTAAATTGGTTAAGTTCCTCTTGCATAGCAGAAATCCAAAATTTATCAGAAAAAGCTTCTAAAACATTCTTAGGTTCAATTTTGGAAATAAATGCAACATTTGTTATTACCAATTATCTTGAGCTGGAATGAGTGCTTATGCCTTTTGCATATCACCAATTACCAGGTCTTTGGGATGGTCTGGTATAAATCGCATACATTTCGGCAGAATTTCCAGATAAGATATGGAAGTATATTCTGTTGTGGGAGTCTCCTCTTCATTGTCACTGTCGTATTGTCTTTAGACATTTAGCTCATCAAACTTGACATTGATTGATTCTTCAATAATAAGTGATTTTTTATTGAAAACTCTGTATCCTTTGCTTTTTGCCGCATATCCCAAGAAAATTCCTTCATCTGCTTTTTCATCAAAATTTCCTAAGTTGTCTTTTGTATTTAGAATATAACATATGCATCCAAAGACCTTGAAATAGCTGATATTAGGATTTATTAAACCATAATTCATAAGGAGTCTTTTTAGAGATAGGTCTAATAAGAACTCTATTTAATACATGGCATGCTGTATAGACATCTTCTGCCCAAAAGTATTTAGGAAGATTGTACTGATTAAGCATAACACTAGTCATATCACCGAGAGTTCTGTTCTTCCTTTCTACAACTCCATTCTGCTGAGGAGTTCTGGGGCAAGAGAATTCATAAGATAATCCATTTGAATTGCAGTAAGACTTGAATTCATGGTTATCGAATTCTCCTCCATGATTATTTCGAACACGAGTAATCATGAATCCTTTCTCGTTTTGTACCGTCTTAAAGAAAGATACAAACTCGAAAAAGGCCTCATTCTTATTTGCAAGAAAATAAACCCAAGTATATCGTGAATAGTCATCGACTATCACGTAAGCATAAAGTTTTCCGCCAAGGCGGGCGACTCTACTTGGTCCAAACAAGTCCATATGAATTAATTGCAGAGGTCTAGAGGTACTTACAGCATTTATTGATTTAAAAGATGATCTAGATGCCTTATTCTTCTCACAATCAGCACAAATCATATCTTTCTTGAAACTTATTTCAGGTAAGCCTCTTACCAGTTTCTTGGTGGACAATCTTGCAATCGTGTCCATATTTGCATGACCAAGACGTATATACCAAATCTAGCTTTCGTCTTGTGTTGTAAACAGACATTTTCCTGTATTGTTACTCTTTTCTAACAAATATAAAACATATATCTTGTCCTCTCTTATTTCCTCAAAGGAAATTATTCCAGAAGTTTTATCATAGACAAAGCATTTATTTTTAACAAAATTTATTCCATAACTGTGATCAGCTAATTGACTGATACTCAACAAGTTGTGTTTCAATTCTGTTACTAAGCTAACATTTTTAATAATAGGAGAGGGAGAGATACATATGTCACCAATGCCAATGATATTACATTTAAGATTGTTTCCAAAGGAGACATAGCCTTCTTTCTTCATCGATAGAGTTGCAAACAATTTGTCGTCACCTGGCATATGCCTGAAGCAACCACTATCGAGTATGCACTTATTTCTAGTGGGAGGAGGAAGGTTCACCTACAACACAAGTTGAAGATGTAACCTTTGGTACCCACTTTCTTGAGGGTCCAGATGTGATAGCTTTTGGAACCCATTTATACACATTCATATCTACTAGCTTTCAAATCTTACACTGTGGTGACACATGTCCTTTTAATCCACAATAATGACATGTAGCAAAAGTGTTAGTACTAGGTTTTGTTTGAAAAATATGTTTTTGAGTTTTTGAAAAGGTGTGTGTACTCGTGTTGTATGGAAACATGTATATATAAGCATGATTTCTAATATTACCAGTCGTGTTGTTAGTGTGGTGTTTGTGTTTAGCCTTCTGACTAGTATTTATCTGAGCAATTGGTCTACCGACTTGTTTGCCCAGTTTTATCTCTAAATTTTTAGAGTTGTCATTGGCTTCATTTAATTTGGCCGTGAGTGCATCTACTCTTTGAATAGCAATGTTATACTTCTTTTCTAGTTCATGAAGATCGTTAAATTTTGCATTTTGTTGATTGGTTTTTTTAAGCTTTTCAATAGAATCATGCAGACTCTGCCTTAAAGAAGTAATCTCATTGGTGTCAATAGAAGAATCTTTAATATCTTCTAAAATCCTAGATTGCTTTAAAAATTCAGACTGTACAAATTTTAGCTCTTTCTTAGCATTTTTGTACATGTCTATCATTTTCTTCTGATCGGCCAATAGATCAGAGAAAGCCTCACATAATTCACCAAAAGTAAATTCTTCATAGAGAGGGTTAGTTATTACCTTAGCATATGTACCCATGAAGCATAGGTTTGCTGAGCTCCGAAAGTTGTCTTCTTCTTCAGAGTCACTAGCCTCGCTTTCACACCAGATACTAGTGTTTGCATAGTTTTTGGTTGTTGACCTTCTCTTGCTTGTTTGATCATATCTGCTTGTTTGATCGTGTCTGTTTCCTTTTCTTATAACAGGGCAATCCTTTTTTTTGTGACCTGTTCTTTTGTAGCTTAAACAGATCGGTTCTTCATCATCTTTGAAGTCCTTCTTATTCTTCTTGTTTGACTTCTCATGTCTGATAAATCTTCTGAAGTTCCTTGTTATCAGGGCCATTTGCTCGTTGTCCGAGTCGTCTAATTCACTCTCATCGTCAAAGATTGTTTTGTGATTTGCCTTGAATGCTATTGTCTTCTCTTTCGGATGTTGATCTTCGAAATCCCGAAGGTCCAACTCATGTGTCATTATCTTTCCAGTCAGGGTTTTAAGACTCATTGTCGATAGATCATTTCCTTCTATTGGCCGTTGCTTTTGGATTCCAGCTTTTTGGTAGTCCACGAAGAATCTGCTAAATCTTTTCATAATCGCTGTAACATTTGCCATGGGAAGCTAGAGGATTAACAATATCTAAAAATCTAGTAAACATAGCAGTAATAGTCTCATTAGGCTTCATTTTGAATGCCTCATATTCTTGTGTAAGTCCTGAGATTTTGGATTCCTTCACTTGTGAAGTACCTTCATGATTAACCTCAAGAAATTTCCAAACCTCGTTGGACGTGGCACATTTAGAGACTATTGAACTCGGTTTTATCAACACAGAATAAAGAATTGATGGCTTTTGCATCAAGACTAGCTTATTTCTTTTTATTGTCGGTGTATCTATCAAATAGTTTGTCAACTAGAGCACCATCTATCGTAGTAGGTAGAGGTTTCCTATAACCATTGACGACAATCAACCATAAATCGAAATCAAGTGACTTGAGGAAAAAGCTCATCCGTGTCTTCCAGTACGTGTAATTTGTGCCATTAAATAAAGGTGGCCTATTGGTAGACTGACCTTCACCGTTGCTTAGAAATAGGGATGCCATATCTCAAGGAGTGTTAATTCCGTCGAGAGATACCTTCTCTGATACCAATTGTAGGAACAATAGCACCTCTAGAGGGGGGTGAATAAAGTACAGCGGAGAATATTTAGCAATTTAAAATTTTAACTCTAAGCAGGTGAAGCAATATATATATAAAATAATTGCAAGTAAGTCAGTAAAATCAGGGCGAGAAAACAATATGCAAACACAGCAGGTTTATACTGGTTTCCCTCTGTGAGGACAAGTCCAGTCTTGAGTACTCAACCCGATGTTTGAATCCACAAATTGAAATAGAGATTACACCACGTATTTTGCACTGAAGAACACGCCAACTTCACCACCGTCGTGTTTTTAGCCGAAGCCCATAAACAAACTTCAACACCTTTCTAAAAAAAGCTTTTATACGCCAAGCTTGTATAACTCGAAACTCCTACTCGAAAACCACTGTCACTTAGAAGAATAGAGTTGACTTGGAAATTTAAAGATTAAAGCTTTGAAAATGGAATAGAAAGTTTAGGAATAGATAGAGAAGATGAAGATTGAATCTTTATTAGAAATGAAATTTTTTCTCTATTTATAGGTTTTTCTAGGACAGAGTTCGGGCAGAACTCGATACCCTAACGTTCAAAAATTCAAACGTTGGAGATTCACAAGAATAGGTAAAGCTTCTGACCAGGAGTGAATTCTGCTAACTGAGTTCGGGCAGAACTCTGGCCGAGTTCGGTTAGCCTAATTCCAGGGCTGTTTTGGTTTTTGGATCTAGTTTGTTTTAGGATCAAATCAAGAATGGGTTTGGTTTAGGATAGACTTCTAATGGCCAGTGATCCCGATTCATAAATAATCTAGACTCAATATATAGATAAATACATAATAAATAATAAAATCTCAGAGACAACGCAATCTGTATTCTTCGTTTCTTTTCATATCGAGATCAAAGTTTTAAGAAACTTATCAAAATCGGTTTGACTATGGCTAAATGTGCCAACACAAGGAAGCTGCACCGAGCGGTTCTCCTCCTTCGGTAGTGTCTCCGCTAATCTAAGACCCCATTCTGGGTGAGGCTATGCTTTAAAATGAAGTCTCGAGCGTTAATTTGTGACGCTCGAACTTCTCCCTCTTGGGCGCATAACCATTGATATGTGCCCAAAGCAACACACTTCTGTGAGCATTATCATGCGCCCACAGAAGTATACGCCCACACACTTTGTTGTGTGTTATGTGCCTACGCAGAACGCTTCTGTGTTTGAGCACTCTTATGCGCCTGCAAAACTATGTGCCCACATGCTTGTTGCATGTCATGTGCCCACATATAACATATCTGTTTGAAGATTCTTATGCGCCCACAGGCCGTTTGGGCGCATAACAACTGGGCGCATAAAATTTTTCCAGCACATAGCTCTCTTTTTTTCTGTAGATTCTAAGTATGACTTTTTTCTTCTGTCTTTGTAGTTGACATGGTCGTCCCAGAACTTGGTGGAATTCCTCTTAGCTCTGCTCGCCATGTTCTCGGTTCAAGCCTCGTAACTAACATGATTAGAAATGTTCAGGCCAAGATCAGCCAGAATCAGCCTTCAGTGCGGATGATCGCTATGCTTAAACAGGATAAGGTGTTCCTGAAGCAGATGATAAACGATGAAAAGTTCCAGCTCGGAGGGACACGGAGTCTTAAGAAGTCGTACTTCTTGTTTGGCGACAACTTGGGTTTTGAAGACGTCAAGACGATACGCCTGAGAGACCCTTTGGTGGTCAGGTTGAACAACCAAAGGATATGGTTGCCAACGATGGATCGCCAATATCCTTTGTCGGCGTTCATCGATCTAGCTGTACGGAGGCAGATGAAATGGGACTTAACCCCTGAACTTCATGGGGTCGTCTTCGAAAAGATACAGTTTAGCTCTGATGATCGGAAGTGGGACGCTTTTAAGTGTGTCAAGGGCTCCACGTCCTATTCCACGAGGGTCTGCACCCTGGTGCCATAATAAACGATATCCCGACCGACCTTCATCCTTATGTTGTCGACACACTTTTCAATCTGATGATGTTGAAGAATATGTCATATCCCGTATGGAAGATGCGGATGGAAGGTTGGAGGTACCCAATTTCATTTTGGAGTGGCCTTACTGAATGGGTGCTTTCAACCTATGAAGCCACCCTAAAGGCTGCCGACCTTTTTCATGCCATCAGAGCCACTCAATATGGCGTAAAGACGAATTGGCCCATGTTTGTTTCTCTGGCGGAGTTGTACAATCATTATACCTGTACTTTTTTCATTCCGGGCTGGGAGATGGGCCTGGCTCTCCATGAGATGCAGGAAATATGGAAGCTTCCTTGGGGCATAGAGCCGTACGAAGAATATGTCCCTTGTGATGAGGAACCCCTAGATCGGAGAGGGAAAACTCTAAGATGACGGATGTGTATAAGAATTTATTCTGTCATTTCCTCATCTGTCACAGGATCAATAAGAAAGGAAAGACTAAGGGTCTACTCCCCGTATGAGATCTTGGACGAGCTATATCTTCATTCAAGAAGAAGGAGAAGGTCCAGCCTCCTTTTCGATTTGCAAGCCCCTGAAGAAATCTGAAATAGAGGAACTGATGATAGATCACGGGGCCGCAGATACTAATGACAGTGATGATCCTGAGGGGAATTCCCCGATTTACCACTTCTTCCGACAAGCTGAGTTTAAGTTGTCGGAAAAAGTCGTGCTGACGGCTTTTCTGATGATCTGGATCCGCAACTGCGTAGTCCCTGGTGGTTCAGGGTCTATTGAAAGGATGAGCCGAAGTATGATACTTCCGGTTGTAAATCTGGCATTTGGATATCGGCTTGCTCTGCTTCCTGTAATTGTCTACGCCATCCAACGGGGTTTACGAGATTTTGTTGGAAACGCGGTGACTCCCGACGGTAGAACAGATTTTGCCAAAACTGAACTCTCTTATCATTTCTTAATGGGATGGTTGTCGTCGTACTGTCCTAAACTGATGAATGCTGGGCCGGTGGCGGACTCTTTGGCAGGAGATGCCTTTTTTCGAATATTTCGTGACGCGGACTGGCCCGTTACTATAGTGCCTGCTTGCAGAAGGGCCTTAAACTTCCTTCAGAACTACGAGTTCTTTAGGATATCCCCTCCATCCGGTAGTGGCAACGCAGGGGATACTTTAGTGGATGAGGGAGCACATACTACTAGCTTGACCGCTAGGGCATTCCATTGGCTCCAAGTCTATTAGGCCCGTATATCTGGTGCTCAGGAATAGGAATCACACCTACCTAGATCCTTGTCTACTGAGCCGTTTCGTGCGATAATTTGGCTATAGTCAGCTTCTTCTGAGCAATCCTATCCCACATCTGGAGTCGATAGGCATCTTGATCGATGGAGTGCGTGTGTGGGTTTATTACAATACCGGATGCACGGGGGACAATTTTTACTCTGTCCGAAGATAATCCTGAGACCCATCTACTCTATGTTTCTGCCAAATTTTATACTCAGATCAATACCTTTCATCCCTGGTATGATCATGAGAAGAGTTTGATATTGGGGACCAGGTTTGGCCCCACTCCTGCAAATATGAAACGAGCCCGAATGACGCCAAAGGGCAGCAAAAATGAGAGCACCGCTACAGCCATTAAGCCGACCGTAGCACCACAACAGAGACCTGCTCTTAGGGAGCCGACGGTACCTCCAAGGGAGGATGCCGAAGATGATTCTTCTCTCCCCGATCTTCCTCAGAAGAGGAAAGCTTCAACTGAACTGGCCCAGGAGCCAACTTTTAAGAGGAAGAAGAAGATTGTTGCCCCAAGGAGAGCCAAGGGGGTGGGTGCTGGCTCACCACCTTTATGAAGATCTTTTCGGTAGACTGGAAGAGCTAGAATGGCATCGCAGGCCGTTACCATTCGGGAGGTAGATCCATTTCTAGACTCCATAGCCGTTTTGGTCGAACCACTACTTGTGCAGTCTTCGAATGAAGCTTTCTCACCCTTGCGTTTGTCCTTTACACAGGACCCTGAAGTTGCGATCGAGGTGGGTGCCTCTTCGTCTGAAGAGGTGGACGTGACAACAGTGTCCCCTCCTCGTCCTCAACGGGCAGACGAAGTTCAGCCTTCCCCAGTCAAAGGGGCTGAGTCAAGGGATGACCAGGGCGAAGGCCTGGACTACGATGGCGACCAGAAAGCCAGTCCCTCCTACGATATCTCTTTAGGGGCTATGTCTTAGATCGGGGCTATAATGAAGGAGTTGGACGAGAATTAAGTTCAATCGGCTCACCCTTCCGCAGGTATGTTATCTTTGCGTTTTACCTCGGACGAGATTTTCTTCCTTAGATTTTGTGTACTCCTTTTGAGGCTGACTGCCATCGTATATTCCCTTGTAGATAATGAGAGGGAACAATATGCAGAGGTAGCCCAAGACACTGGGGTAGAAGAAGATGTTATCCCTGGCTCCTCTGGGATTGCTGGCATGGAGGAATTTGTTGGTAAGCCAGCATCGGCTGCAGAAAGAGAGGTTGAACAGCGTACTGAGGGGGCTGTTACTGAATCTTCTCCAGGTCCAGCTGGTGCCATGGAAGATATACAGCCTGATGTCGAAAATGTGCAGGCCTTGACATTGTTACCATTGAGCAACCTGGGCCTGCTCTTGGCTTCTTCGTAACCAGGGCTGAAGGCCTAGTTCAAGTTGGTGCTGAGCAAGCAGATGGTACAAAATTATAACTATTTTGCACACTTTCACGTTTTTCCTTTCCGTCACTGATAGATATATTGCTTTTTTGTCAGGTTCGACTTCTTGTCAAGCGTCTCTTCCTGGAACGGAAGATCCCCATCAGGCTTCCTCTCCAACGGCCTCTTCCGAAGATGACGAGATGGCCCAGGAAGTCGTCAAAGCTTTCTATTCTATTTTGAAAGTAAAGCTTCCTGGAGTTCTAAACTGGAACGCCGCCTTTGGACCTGTAAAGGCTATTGCTAAATGCCAAGTGACGGCCCTTGAGAGAATCGTCGGCTACGAGGAGCGGGCTAATGGTCTAAGGAAAGTTCTGAATGATCTAGAGGACCAGGTGGCCAGATTCCGGGAAGCCAAGCAACAGAATCCAACCTCGCTGTTTCTTGAAAAATACGAGGCTTTGGTTGCAGCTCTTACGAAGGAGGAAGCGTCTTTCCAAGCAAGGAAGGATACCCTTGCTAAGAAGATCAATAAGTTGGCTGATCAATATGAACAGTTCAATGTCATGAGCGAGGCCCATGTTGCTTCGAAGAACAAGCTGGCCGTCCAGATCACTGACAAGTATAATCACATTGCGCATATCCATAAGAAGATTGCCCAACTGGAGGCCAGCTTAAGGACAGTCGCGTTTGAACAGGAAGACTATACGGTTCAGGCTGCTATGGCTGTCACAACTTCAGACCTGTTGAAAGAACAGGTGGTAAAGTTGGAAGGAAAGCATGCGAAGTTGATCCCCTTAAAGGATGAAGCCGCTCGGTAGGAAGAAGCACGCCGTCGTGCCACTGTCAAGTCTCAGACTGTGATAACGGCTTTAGGGGACAGCATCAATCGGTTGTGTACCCCTTAAATCTTCTTTTGTAATTGGCTCATTTGAGCCGTAAAGACTCTTGTATCTTTTTTCTTTTCTCTGTTTTTTGAGAGACGTTTTTAATAAAGAATCTTTTGGCTTTTGAAACTTATGAATGTAATTTATAAAATATCAGAACTAGAGGTAGTGTGGACGTAGTAGGGATATTTAAGGTGGGTATTCCACTAGAGAATTTGATGTGGACTTATTATATGTTTTATGTTCAAGATTCTCGAACATAGATAATAAGTAGAAAGAAACTACTAACAGAGGAAATGAGGACGTAATAGCAAAGAATGTTCTATATCTAGCCAGAAGTAATATGGATGTGGATGGATATATAACATCAGGTATGAGTGGATAATTCAGAGGTAATATAGACGTGATTATCTTTGACAAATATTTTGCTCAGAGGTTATATGGACGTGGCAAGACATTTCCTAAATATTCTACCGGGAAAAATTATTGGAAAACAGTTCAGAGGTAATATAGATGTGACCATTTTCATAAGACCGAGTTTGGGCAGAGTCCAAAACGAAGATAATTCTACTGGGAAATCTTTTTTAGAGGACCTATTATCCATGGAGTATCTAAGACTCTTGAAATACGGATAATAGTTAGTTGATTTTTCGAATCACGTAAACATTGTACTGTACATTTACATGACTAAAAGAGGGTACATGTGAACGATGTACATGAAGGTTACACATAATATTTCTTCAGTAACTTGTCGTTGATCGGCATCATGAGCAAGTCACCATCAGGCTTTGTTAGTCAATATGCACCGTTAGAATACACTGATTCTATAACGAATGGACCTTCCCATTTAGGCTGGAAATTTTCATTTGTCTTTTACGTCATGGCCATTGATCTTCTCACTGTTAAGACCAGATATGGACCGTTAGAATGCACCGTTAGAATTCACCTTTTTATTAAAGGACCTAGAAAGGCGTGCTTGGTATAGCTCAATACGTTGTTGAACTAATAAGAATTTTTCGTCTAGCGCTTCCAGCTCTTGTAGTCGCAGACGGTAACTTTCTCCGACAGTCGACTCATTGGCTAAGGCTACTCGAAGAGAGGGAATCTGGATTTCTAGTGAAAGAACTGCTTCACTCCCATAAACCAGAGAGAATGGCGTACTGCCTGTTGGAGTCCGGACCGTTGTACGATAGGCCCAGAGACATTCGCCAAGCTTCTCATTCCAATCGTGCTTGTTTGAAGACACAAACTTCTTGAGAAGTTTGATGATAGTCTTGTTGAAGGCTTCTGCTAATCCATTAGATGCTAGATTGTAAGCGGTAGAGGCTATATTCTAAATTCGATTCTTATCGCAGAACCGATAGAATGCATGGCTCGCGAATTGCGGACCATTATCATGGATGATCCTGCGAGGTAGGCCGAAGCGGTAGATGACGTGATGTTTGACTAAACTGATCACATTCGACGTCTTTACTTCAATGAGCAGTATAGCTTCCGCCTATTTGGAGAAGTAATCAGTTATAGCTAGGATAAACCGATGTCCTCTGGAGGATGGTGGGCTGATTGGGCCGATGATGTCTATACCCCAGGCTTCAAAAGGATAAGATGTCATCGTTGGGTGTATAAACTCCGAAGGTTGATGAATGAACGTGGAACTGATAAGCCTTACACTTCTTTGCATATTCAACAGCATCTGCTATTAACGTGGACTAATAATAACCCATTCGTATGAGGCGATCCTGTAATTTAGGGCCTGGTTGGTGTGCACCACAAATTCCGTCGTGAGCCTCACTTAGTGCATGTTTGGCTTCTGTGTCTGATAAACATCGTAACAGTAGCCCATCGTAAGAACGTCGGTACAGCATTTTGGTAGCTGTATCATAGTAAAATCTGAGGGATCGCTGTTGGATAGACAATGCTTCCTTTGGGTCCTTAAGGAGGATTCCGTAGATGGCGTAGTCTATGAAAGAAAATCTCCAGTCTTTGACGTCGACGATCGTTTCTGTTGCGTAACTGTGATGAATATACAAGGCATCTTTTGCACAGAATAAATCTCGACTAGACACTGTGATCGAATGCTGAGTATTGATAGGGACGGTCAAGGAAGCAGCCAGACCGGCTAAAGCATCTGTTTCTATATTCTGTAATCGAGGCACGTGCTCGATAAAGAATCCAGCGAAGGTAGAAGCCAACTCGATCGTCGCTTTGTGATTTGGGATGAGATGTTCATGATGAACTTCATAATCCCCTCGGACCTGACTAACTATTAGCTTAGAATCGCCGTAAGCTTCCAAATAGTCAACTCCCAGTTGTTTTGCTAATTGAAGGCCGATCAGTAGGGCGTTATATTCGGCCACGTTGTTGGTGCAAGGTTCCACGAGAGAATACGCACGGTGTATAACCAGATGGTCGGGTGACACAAGCACGATGCCTACTCCGGCCACAATATTTCCTTTAGGTCATGTTCTAGATGCACCGTCAAAGAACATTCGCCAAATGGGGATTTCCTCAGTTGCAGTGCTAGACTCAACCACTTCATCCGGGATTTCATCGTAGAGTTTGGAAGATTCTGGCACTGGATGAACTGCTAACAAATCAGCTAATGATTGGCCTTTTATTGCCTTCTGAGGGATGAATAATATATCGTATAGAGTCAACAGCATTGCCTATGTAGCTAAATGGGAATTAAGAGAACTCGGTTTAGTCATGTGTATTCTAAGAGGATTAACTCTAGATATTATGTGGATAGTCTGCCCAGACACATAGTGACGTGTCTTTTGGATAGCAAATACCAGCGCTAGACATTCCTTTTCCACAGGTGTGTATCTGTGTTCGGCATCGACCATCGTACGGCTGAGGTAATAGATTGCCTGTTCATGGCCGCCTTCATTCTTCTGAGCTAATAGAACCCCAAGAGAATGATCCACAACACGAACATAAAACAAGAAAGGCTTTCCAACCATCGGAGCCACCAACACTGGGGGCTTGTGAGATACTTCTTGATGTCATCAAATGCGCGCTGACATTGTTCAGTCCAGACGAAAGACACTCCTTTCTTCATGAGATGAGTAAACAGTTGACACCTTCCAGAAAGATTTGAAATGAATCGTCTGATGTAGGCTAACCTTCCTTGAAGTCCGCGTAGCTTTTTAGGATTTCTTGGAGAATGCATATCGAGGATAGCTTTTACTTTCTTTGGGTCAAGATGTATACCCTTTGAAATGATAATAAAACCAAGGAACTTGCCGCTGGAGACTCCCAGAAAAGACTTGGTTGGAATCATTTTGAGTTGGTGCACGCATTAGTTTGAACACCATTCTCAAATCTTGGAGGTGGTTGCCTTTGAGACGACTTTTAACTGCAATATCGTATACATAATATTCTACTGTTTTGTGCAAATGATCGCAAAAAATTGTATTCATAGCTCGCTGGTATGTCGTACCCGCATTTTTTAATCCGAATGGCATCACCGTATAGCAGTATACCCCCAACGGTGTTCAAAAAGATGTGTATTTCTCATCATTGGGGAACATCTTGATCTGGTTGTAGCTTGAGAACCCATCTATGAAGGACATCCGCTCGAAGCCACAAGTATTGTCGAACATTACGTCGGTTATCGATAGAGAGAACTCATCTTTTAGGCATGTAGAGTTCAAGTCATGGTAATCGATATAATCGTTCATTTTCATGACCGTAACAATGTTAGCGACCTAGTCAGGGTGTTGTTCTTCGCGAATGAACCCACTTGAGATAAGCTTTTTGACTTCAGTTTCAACGGCCTCTATGATATCTGGTCGGAACCGCCGTTGCTGCTGCTTCACTTGCTTAGCTTTAGACGAGATATTTAGGCGGTGCATAGCAACTTTAGGGTCTAAGCCTGGCATGTCTTCATAGCTCTATGCAAAGACGTCAATATATTCTCTTATAAGTTGTATAAGAGATTGCCGTTCTTCACCAGACAGACTTTTGCTGATAAAGATTGGTTTAAGAGATGATTCATCTCCTAAATTAACTCGGACGACTTCGTCTTCAGTAGGTGGTTCACGTTGTTCGAAACGTAACTCCCACCTGGTGTCCATTTTTTGGGCCCATTTTTCGAGCTCGATTGATTGGACATCTTCAGTAATTTGGTCAACTGACACTATGTTGACGGACAAAGTTGCTTTGAACATGTCTCCAATACTGGAGTCTGAATCCCAGAGGCAGGAATCAGAAGAATGAGAACAACGATCTACTTCGACGTCTGATCCTTCAGGAGTTGTTGGATGAGTAACATAACCCAAACCAATACCGTTTCGTTGAAAATAGTTCTCGGGTTTGTTGGAAGGAACAAAGTGACGTATTGGCAATCGACGCCCTTGACCGTAGTTTAGTCCTTGGTCACTTTTTATATCATATCCCATGTTCTGGATGTCTGCCATCTATATCGATAAAGTTATATTTTTCCTGAATCATAGTCAGCTTCAATGTTGTAGTTGGGAGTAGTAAAGTCCAGAACGAACTTTCTTTCACCAATTATTCAACCAAAGATGATCAATTCTTCACCCTTCTTTCTAGCTGGAACGATGATATAGTGGATATCTTTTGGCCAGACTTTTTCCCACAGACGAGGCATCGTGACAGGCATGCAGAGATGTGGTCCTATGTCATGCTCTAGGGCGTACAACGTATCTATGTACTGGTTTACAGATTGGTAGACGTCAGAGTAATTTAAAGATAAACCTTTACTCAGAAAATATACAAGTTCTTCTTCAGGGATAACATCATCCACTGAAGGTACATTTTTTGAGTATTGATATACTCATTGAAGGCATCATTATCCGGAACTGGAGTCACAAACTTGGTTAAGTTCACCACGTAGGGTAACTCATCAGGATTGGGAGGATGGACTTCAGCAGGTTCCACCCGAGTTGTTTTGCGGAGAGTGATTCAATGGTTTGACAATATCCGGATTCTTCTTTTTGAGGCTTTGGAGTACTTTTTGGAGTAGTACGTCCTTTGACTCAGACAACCAGGGGACCATCACTGGCGGATGAATTAACTTCAGCTTCATTGCCGTCATTCTTGGGAGGCTGAGATTGATAAAGTACCGAATCTCCATAGTAGGCTTCAATACCCTTAAAAGGATCGACATCGGCAAACTCCGTCTTTACGATGCCATCACTGTTGACGTACTTAAAGGACTGGTGAAGGGTAGAAGGAATGATCATGTTCTCATGTATCCATGGACGTCCCAACAAGACGTTGTAGGATACATTGGCATCGATTACATAGCAAGCAACCTCTGTTCGGAGATCACCAATCTGGCACTTGAGACAGATCTTGTCCAGTAGATGACTTCTTCCAGCATTGAAAGCCATGATAGTTGTATTGGTTGCAGACAGCTTGTATAGAGGGATCCCTAGAATTTGGAGTAAACTTCTTGGGATGATTATGAGTGAGGAACCTGGATCGATATGCATCTGATCCACCTTAATCGCCTCGATATATCCTGTATAGTACAGGGGTCTATCATAACGATTATTTTTTAGTAGCATGTCCTCTTGCGAAAAGGTGATGTTGGGCACCACTTCCATAGTGTTATGGCAGTGAGGACAGGAGACTGGATCTTCAGCGGGGGCTTTGACTTCATCGAGATAAGAGTCGGCATGTAGTAATGCCTCACTTAAAGCTTTACGCATCTCTTGGAGAGCCGCAGTAGATCGAACAAAGACAATCTAGCAGGTGTACTGGCCAGTTGTGCCAGTATGTTAAACTTGTAAGGCCAATCCATGCCTTCGGGAGTTGGTGCCTTCGAAGACTTGTCAAATTGCGTCTCCTTCTGCTTAGCTTTGTCGGTAGTTGAGGACTTAGATAGACCATCTTCTGAACTTGTGGGGGCAGCAGGAGCTTGAGATGGCACTACGTCTTCTTGTGCGGGGTCATAAGTCCGCAGAAAAGTCTTTTCGGATCGCGTCTCGCCAGATAGAACTTCATAAATAGGAGAAGACACCATATGGCATGACTTGTATTTCTTGCCCCTCTTTGCTTTGGAAGACACCCCCCCCCCCACGTCATTTCTTGCACAAGGTCTGGATGGCCCACATGATCTCACCACGTTCTGTCGTGAGTGGCACCAACGTTGATGTTGAGTCGCGAGCTGGCGGCAGGTTGATGACTTCCATTACTGCCTTAGGGATTGGGACTACGCCGTCTGGAACTTCTGTGGGAGGAAAGTCACCAAATTGAAGAGCGATCATGTTAGAAGATACGACATTGTCTTCATCTTTGAGGTTGATAACTTGGCCGTCGATAAGCTGTTGTATCTTCTTCTTCAGGATGATGCGATCCTTGGTAGAATGGTGCACGTATTGTTGATAAAGACAGTACTTGGGATCATTGAGTTGGTTTGCCTCCACAGGATGTCGTGGTGGAGGCAATGTTAATTTATTATCCTTCATCAATGTGTGAAAAATGGTAATAACATCATCTTCGTCAAACGAGAAAGTTTCCTTGGATTTGTCAGGAGCATCCTGAGAATTAGAAGCTCCCTCGGAAGTGTCGACCTTCAAGACTTCTTTTCCTTTACCCCCGCGGATAGGGATAGTTTGGGGGTGCTTGCTTTTGTCTTCAGATTTGGGTGTCTTCAACCCCAGTAATTCCAGAATAGGAACATCATTCTCAGCAGCATCAACAGCCCCGATGAAAGCGGGCCATGTATTATACTTATGTATACCCAGACAGAACTTCACTGTAGGAAGGAAGTTATGCCGACAAGTATCCATAAGCTCTGAGTCTGGTATACCGAAGGGCATCTTCAATGCTAGTCGCCTGAAGCGTTCGATGAAAGCAATAACAGACTCACTCCTTCTCTGCTTGGTCTCGATGAGAGTGGACATACTAACATGCATGCCACTCTCATAAAACTTGTTGAGGAATAACCTCTCCAAGTCTTTAAAGGAGTTAATGCAACTGTCAGGTAGACTGCAAAACCATTCAAAAGCTACCCCCTGCAAGGTGCTGATAAATAGCTTTGACAAGAACGCATCATCTCTTGGTAAGTACAGAGTCTACGTGTTGAAGTAGGTCATGTGTTGGCGAGGAGAAGTCATCCTATCAAACGAATTTAGCGTCAATGGCTTGTAGTTAGGAGGGCAAGTAGCATTCTCCCATTCAGGAGGATAAGGTTGAGATATCCCCATCTTCTGAAGCTCATCTTTATGTGAGATGGTATCAAGACGGGCAAACAAGAGAATCAATTGTATCCTGATGATTGAGCGGATGTTGAGAAACGGCTGTTGTACGGTTGTCAAGTGTTGTCAACGAAGGACCACCCCAAGCATTTACGGGGTTTGGAGGAGCCGCAACGGAATGATACTCCTTTTGTAGTGAAGGAGGGTTGTTGCTATGAGTCGGACTAGAGTGTGCTGAGACGTTCGGTTAAGGTGGAGGAACAGCCCCAGCAGTTTGGACTGCCATGATGCTGGTAAGCATATCAGTGATCTTGGCAAATGCGATTTCAAGACTCTCTAGCCGCTTATTGGTCTGATCACTAGTTTCTTCAGGTCTCTTTCCTTCCGTCATGTACGTAGATAGAATACGAGGATGAATATAGGAGACAGTACAACTGGTGTTGATATTGTCTGTCTTTGAGTTGAAAAGGCCCTCATCTTCAGGCAGGGGAGGTAGATAGTCACCATCGGACTCAAAGAGATCATCGTCACCTGGAAGGCTACTCCCGGTATAAAGGTCGTCCACTTCAGACTATGAAGGAATGCTACCCCCAGCTTGAAGTTCTGAGAAAACATCACCCCCAACTTGAGAATCCTCGCCATATATAAGGAATCTCGTCCTTGACCGAGTACCCATATAGACTCCTTCAAATGTAACAGCTCGCTGGCTGTTTGCTGACAGACTTCCTCTTCTTCGGTTTATGGAACTGAGAGAAAAGTTTGGGTTAGTGGTCCACCTTCTTTGATTGGGGCTTCCGTAAGGACGACCTCATGAAGCCATGTTGGATGAAACACATAGCGGCTTTTCATCATCAGAGTGCTGCAGTCGTCGAAACACGGACTGCCTTGGAGGCACCTTCGTTGCTTTGGAGCAGCAATAGTTGATGACAATACTAGTGCACGAATGCACCCCATGAGTTGTGTTATCCTCCTTCGTTTTACGTTTATGATTTATCATGTCATATAAATCGACGAAAGGGAGTTTTGCCTTAAAACCCATGTCACGTGCATTGCCAAGCTTTGTATATGGGTTTGCAGGGGAAGTTGGCACATCCGGACTTAGTTCATGTGCAGGGGCAACCCCCACACCTAAGTTTTGTGATGACCTTGAAGACAGCCTCGTGCTATATGCATTAGGGCCTGTCTTTTTTTGTTGTGGGCGTATAGACCCTGGAGCATGCCTTTGGGCGCATGCTTTCCAGAAGTCCTGGCAGCATGCCTGGTCTTCTTGGATATGGGCGCATAGTATGGATCCGCTTTCTGACTTGGGCGCATAGCTATTTTTTGAATTGGGCGCATAGCTACTTCCAGACTTGGGCGTATAGCTACTTCTGGGTTGGGCGCATAATGCTAAAATTTTTATGCTTCTACTTCTATGAGAGATTTTTCCCCATCCACGTTCAAGACGCTCTCTACGACCAGTTCCTTCATCTGAAGCAAATGAACATGTCGATAGATGCGTGCGACGCAGAGTTCAGCCGCCTGAGTAGATTTGGTGAGGCAATGATCCCGACAGAGCTGGAGAAGGCAAAGAGATTCCATCAGGGGCTTGCACCAGAGCTCAAGACTTCCACCACTACACAGTCTCAAGTCTCTCATGCAGCTGTCTTGGAGGAAGCACATACCCAGGAGCTTCTTCGCAAGAAACAGCAGGCACATAGATGCCCTACACCGACGGTTGCACCAGATAGGGCGAATACGGGTGGACCTACCAGGAGGCCTATAGGACAGTACCAGCAGAGTCCCCCACCCTACCAGAAGGCCAGTTGCAACTACTGCGGAAGGAAGGGCCATATTCGAGATGGTTGTCAGATTCGTCTCGGCTTATGCTTGATGTGCGGATCGGAACAACATAAGATTATAGATTGTCCCGAGCAGCCGAGGCAAGGGCAAGCATTTACCATGGGTGTGATAGACCCCGATCCCCAGATTAGGGATCTAGCAGGTATTGCTCTACTTATACCCTTTTATTATTTAAGTCATGGCTTAGCATTAGAGCAATACATTTACTAGCTAAGTTAACATGCATGAGCACTACCTTCGACACCATTAAAAATATCATGACCGTAGTTTAGCAAGCTTATAAATAGAAATTCTTGACTTAGTCGTTAGAAATTCTTGCATAATGTACCATAGAATTTGGGACCTCCATTGATAACTCTCGTATGCTAGAAGAGAGTAAATCCTTTAATCTCTACGTATACCATTTCAAACTTGGCCCATTTTCTCCGATTGGGTTAATAAACCAAGTAGGTTGTAACAATTATTTCCACTAGTATCATTTTGATACCTTTACTGTGACTTTGATGTTTGGAGCACAATACTAGCCATTTTCTTCCAACGAACTTTACCTACATGAACGAGACAAGCCACTCTACGCATATAACATACATGTCCCACACAAACACGCCATCTTGTGTTCCATTTCAATTACACCTCATGTATGACTTATTATCCCTTAATACATACCACGGATGCCCTTTTTTCCCATTTGATCTCAACCATTCAACACCAACCCATTCCCTCAAACGAACTGAATACCCATGACCCATGCAAGACTAAAGACCCTATCCGGTAGAATATGGTGTTAGTTTGGGTTTTTAGGACTATCTCTTCCCACTTTACGAAAACCTATGATTCGATATACTTACTCTTTCTTCATATTCAACCTTATTAAGCTTTCTATTATTTGTTATATTAAGTATATTTTAATTTCGAGTACGAATTTTTTTTAAGTTGGGTAGGATGTAATCCCCCAAAATTTTGGAGAAATTATTATTATTTATAATTGCTTAAATGAATTTTTAGTATTATTTTTACTTATAAATATAATCCTAGTCATGCTTAAATTTGGTTATGCACACTGACTAGACTATACGGCACGGCTAGTGCAGGTTGACTAGCATACAAGCTGTAGGTGCCACTGGATTTATTTTATTTGAACTTTTAGTTGTTTAAATTCATTAAATCGTATCATGATTATTTTCCATGTTTTAATATTATTTATTTATTTATTTGGTTTTGAAAACTAAATATTGCTTGTAAGTAATAAATGTAGTAATATGTACATCTCAAAGGCCCTATTATTTTGTTGTTTTTGCTATAAGTATAAATTACTATTTTCATTAGAATCTTTATTATTCTTTCGATTATTATTAGTAATAGTAATATTATTGCTTCTCAATTTTTATTTACAAATATTAGTATTTATTTAGTTAAAGGAATATGTAGCAATTAATTGTGCATGGCTTTGTAAATAAGAAATTTTTGACATAAATAATTCTTATATCATTGTAGAATGAAATTGTATATTTTTAGGAATTTTTGTATAATTTTATTTGAATTTTAAAGGTTGTATATTAAGTCATTTAAACATATAGCTATAAAAAGAAAAAAAAAATTGAATTTCAATTTATCGCGAGATATTCAAAATCTCGTGATATGCATATAATAGGAAAACTCGACTATATATATACTCAGTCGTGGGAGTAAATCCGAAGATTGGATCAACCAAAAACCCTCGAATCTTGATCAATTCAGCCCAAATCTTTTCCTATAGAATGCCTATCACATTCTCCAAAGGATTACATCAAATCTCATTCATAATCAAGTTAAAATTTATCAAAATTTGGATTTAAACACGGATATATACACTATATGTGTTCTTCGGGAAAACCCTATTTCTGTATACAAAACCCTTTCGTGTTCAAGCCACCCGATCCCAGAGTCACCTCCAACCTCAGGCGACGCTGCTCTACTGTCTTTAGCTTGGCGCCGTCGTGTCAGTCACCGGAGTTCGTAGTTGGAATAGTTAAAACAGAGTATACTCTGTTTCCTGAGATTCTTGGTACCCCCCTCCCCTTCACCGTCTAAATTCTTCGTGTGTGATTTTTATTTTTCGATTCTGCGAGTTGCACTGGAGAGCTCACTTGGCCCTATAGACGACCCACCTGGTAGTACCCATGGTATTGAACCATCGAGTCAGAAAAATTGACTCGAAAAACTCGAGAAAACTGTTTTCTTGACAGTTTGAAAATAGCCCCAAACACCCATGTTCGCTGCCTAATTCTGTTCAATTCCGTAGAGGGTTTTCGAAATTTTCTTAACAAAATTTTAGATCACATATAACACTTCGAATCCCTTCATTTAGTTTAACGTTTCACTTTCTGTATGTAGATTTTTTCGAACCCAAAGTTGATGAAAAACAATTTTTAAATAGAGTAAATTTAGGAAAATTCTTCTCGATACGACGTGCGCCCCGACAAACCGGGCGACGTGGTCGCACACTATACGCATCGAAAGGCGCGTATGGATGTTGTCGACGTGTGGGAACTGACGGAACTCGATTTCGTTGCGTGTGCGCGACAAAATCAGTGTGTATCCGTCAAGATACCCCCGTATCGACACTTTGCAAACTAGCCCATAACTTTGTGCACATTCGTCATATCGAGACAAAACTTGCTATCATGACCATATCTTTTTCTGGTCCTGTACGCCAAGTTTGGTCCGAATCGGAGAAGGTCGACCGGAACGCCTTTTTGGCAGGCCCGCACTCTCCTCCAACTGGCAAAATTGTGCACGGCCCGCCGAAATCCAACTTTGGACATACGGTTGGTTTTGTCTCCTCAAATTAGACCCGTAGACATGTAGTTTGATAACTTTAGAGACCGTAGGTACTGATGTAATGCCTGTGTTCGTATTACGTGTTTTGGGATATGTATATTTACTCTGTATTGCATGATTTCTTGTTTAGTTTTCTTCATGGCTTGGCTTGGTTTATTCTTGGCCCGGGTTGGCTTGGTTCGGCTTGGCTCAGTTTTCTTTGGTTCAATATGAACCAATGTGAACCCCTACCTACCACCACCATTGTATTTATTAATCCATTCTCTCTATTCTCTCTCTTCATTACTCATCTTCTTCTTCCCCATTACTTCCTTACCTACCAGAGAGAGAAGAGAGAGGTCTAGGCAAGTGCATCTTGCTTCATGGAGGAACCCACCTTTTATTTGTCTATTCTTTTCCTCATGTGATTTTAGCACTCTTTAGTACTTGGTATTTTTAATTTCCATGGTTAAATTTGTATAGATCTAAGTTTATAGTACTTTCCGAATTCCTGGGTTTTGATTTAGTTAACATTGTTATTCTTAAGTTTTGATGGTTTCATGTTGTAGAAAATCTCGTTCTACCCCATTTTGACCTATGGAAGTTCGGATTTAGGCTCCGGATGATGGAGTTATGGAGCTTGAGGACTTGGCTCTCATGGTGTTCTTCTTCTCTGAAATTTTGGAGAAGATGAACAGTGCTTGACTTGACCGCATGAATATTCATGCGGCAAGTGTTCTCTTCAGCCGTATGGCTGGAAGTACTTGAGCCGCATGAGGACCGAAATCATCTGGCCGCATAACTCGCTCAATTCCCAGCCGCATAAGTTCTGAACTCTGCAGCCGCATGCGCCATTCCCGCTGGCCGCATGAGACTTGCTTGACCCAGCCGCATGAGGACCCGAGTCCTCTCAGCCGCATGACTGACTGATCCCGAGCCGCATAGACCCTGATTCCCTTCAGCCGTATGAGACCCCTCCATTCCTGACCGCATAAGCTCCTGCAGCCGCATGCGCCGCACGCCCGTACTGCCTTGAGACCGACCTTTCCGAGCCGCATGAACTCGGATTTCGGGCCGCATGAACCCATATCCATTCAGCCGCATGGGCTGTTCTCTTCCAGCCGCATGTGATTATTCCTGGCCGTATATGACTTAGCCGCATGACTCTTCTATAGCCCTGAATATTGATATTTTATGAGATATTTTACGTCCATTTTATATCCTTACGCCTTTTGTCATGAACTCGAATTTTTATTATTATGTTTGGAATGATACCTGACATGACCTGATAGTGACCCGTAGTGGTGCACTCTTGACAAGAAAACCTGACATGACCTGATAGTGGCCCACCGTGGCGCACTCCTGACAAGTACACTTGACATGATAAACCTGACATGATATATCTGATAAGCTGTTGCGACGGCTACCTGACATGACATGACCTGTATAATTACCTGGACACCGTGGGTGATTGTGCTTGTACAAATAATCCAGTCCTTTCTTGCATCATGTCTAGGAGGGGACTCCTGAGTACCACGGTCAGGAGTACCTATTGAAATGGACTAAGGTTAATAACTAGATTAACACATTAGTCATGAAGAGATTTTCCAGCTACAGGCAATCCCGTTACCTGGGCGCGCCTGGGATCTGTAGCCTGCCGTCGAGTAGGGCACATTTCCAGCACACTGTCATGTGTTGCACCCTTCAAGCTACTTAAGGGTACATGCATTTCCTGGACGATGTACCCACCTGAATTCAACCCTAATCTTTCGTCCTGGGTAACCTGGATGGTCTGCAGGGCTTGTGGCTGTGGAGTAATCTCACTGCATTTTGCTAGTAATTAGGCCTGTGATAACCCTAGTTAGTTAAAGTATCAAGCCGTAATTCTTGCTTGGCCGTGAATGATTGGATGGAGTTTAACCAGTCTAGTCTTGTCCTGATCCTGCTCCAGATTGCTATATGACCTGAATGCCTGTATTTATTTTACCGATAAATGGTGAGAATTCCAAGTTCTGTTCAAGACGAAGGGTTACAACCCCGGTCCTTGTTTGGTTTACGTGTTGTAACCTGGTTATCTGAATAGTTCCATGGTTATCTCGTCGTATATCATCCAGATGTATTTTCTTTATTTCCAGTTCTTACTTTTATTTATACTCTTGTGCTGATTGCTGGTTTTAGTTCCTAAGTGAAGCTTCCTTTGTGGCACTTGCTCTTTTTGGGGTCTGACCCAGCTGGTTTTGTATGGCCAGATTTCGGAGCAGCTCCAGAGGATCTACCGACCTTCCAGCCAAATGGTGGCCACTAGACGGAACCCTGGCAACGAGTGGGTTTATTTTTGATCCCCCACTTTATTGTAAAAAATATTCTTTTGAGGCGTTTAGCCGACGAGCACCTGTTTAGCTCGATTGCACTTTACTTACTGTCTGCCTACGGGCTGTAACATGATTGACAGATCCTAGGGTTGATCATGTATGACTAAACTCTTGCTAGTCCTCACATTTTGTAACGACTAGCTTCATGATCAGCTGAATATGTAATATTTGGGATGCCTTATTATTGTATATTTAATGATCATACATCTTGTAACATTTACTTACTTGCTCGTGATTGAGACACTAGGCTTGTTCATGACCATAGAAGACTGTTGGCTTGTAGTAAACCCTCATGTATCTAGACAGCCGTGACCGTATAGCGAGATGGAATCCATTTCAATATACGTAGCTGGCTATGTCTGCCCCCGCTCTCCAGTATTCTGGTTCTGGGGCGTGACATGGTTTAAGTGGTGGCCCATGCAGGTCTTGTAAATCAAGATATGTGAGGGTTTACCGAATAGATGTCTCAATCAGTATTCGTCCTTGATCTCTGCTCGTATCTTCTGAATCCCTGGATTCTTGTCCTGATCATGTGCTTGTATCGTTGATCTGTCCTGGTCCTTCCTTATTATTTTCTATGTCGTCTTCTTCAGCGGCATTGTTCCTGGACCTGCCGGCCAGCAAGGCGGAGCACCTCCCGCGGACCAGCAGCAGCCCGGAGATCAAGTCCAGCACTCCGGAGTAGCCTCCAGGGTCGAGCCTATTGGAGAAGAGCCCCCAGTTCAGCCAGCTCAGCCTGCCGAACCTGATGATGGCACATTAGTAGGACTCGTCAGGACCTTGATAGCTTCCCAAGATCGTCGTGGAGATGCCTTGCAACAAGCAGTGGCGGATGCTTTGACCAGAGGAGGTCATCAGGGTAACAGCGCGGCCAACAGCTTCAAGCGCTTGAACCCTCCATTCTTCGACGGTAGTGAAGATGCTATTGCGGCAGATGCATGGCTTCAGGACACAGAGGTGGTTCTAGAAGCAGCCATAACTCCAGAGAACGAGAAGGTGGCAGTTGTGCGCCTGCAGTTGTTAGATCTTGCCCGCAGCTTGTGGGCAGCTCAGGCCGTTGGATTAGCAGCACCTATTGCTTGGGCGGTGTTCAGAGAGAGATTCCAGACCAAGTATTTCGATGTCGTGGCTTGGTATGATCTGCAGACCCGGTTCACTAATCTGAAGCAAGGAGGCAGGACGGTCGACGGATATGCGGCCGAGTTTTCCAAACTCAGTCGATTTGCTCCCACCTTGGTGGCAACCGAGTATGATAGAGCCCAGCGGTTCCAGCAGGAACTTCACCTGGAGATCTTGTTGGAGTCGAGCAGTTTGAGCATCAGACTTTTGATGCAGTCTTGAGAGCAGTCCGGAGGCATAAGTATACCTCCCAGAGGATTGTGGATAGGGTCGGAGGTCGGAAGAGATCTCACGGCCAGATGAATCAGTCTTCAGCACCAGCCCCGGTAGCCAGGGCTTTGACTATTGGAGCTCCGAGGCGAGCGGCCTCCGTGACGTCGGTTCAGCATTCAACTCCGACGCACCCTCAGCAGCAGCAGAAGCAGAAGCAGTCTTCCGCAGTGGGATGTTCTCATTGTGGGAAGCCAGGCCATGTGGTAGCAGAGTGTCACAGGGCGCAGGGATTGTGTCTGGCTTGTGGAGCACCAGACCATAGGGTTGGATCCTGCCCGAATAGGGGTGGTTCATCATCGTCCAACCTTTCTAGCTCTCCGGTGAGGGGACCAGCTCCAGTTCCAGTCCAGCAGCAGCAGCAGTACCCATTGTCGAGGCCCTTGCTGCCTCAGTCCCAGATGTTCCAGCAGCAGAACCCCCAGCAGCATGTTCAAGCCCAAGCCTTGAGTCAGAGCAGGCAGCGAGGATTCCAGCAGAGGGGACCAGCACCCCGAGGGCACGGTCAGGCTATGGTGATGACCGCAGAGGAAGGATTGGCGCCAGCAGAGGTAGTGGCAGGTACTATTCTCGTCAACTCATTTCCAGCTTCAGCTTTATTTGATTCTGGTGCATCGCATTCTTTTATGTCTGCACGATTCGCGACACGGGTAGGATTGGAGCCCGAGTCATTATCAGTAAGGCTCAATATACTTACTGGTAACGGACTTGTGGGAGTAGATAGGGTGTTTTCCTCGTGTCGGATCGTAGTTAGTGGTAGAGAATTCCCCGCTAGATTGATAGAGTTCCCGATGGCCGATTATGATGTGGTCCTAGGGATGGATTGGTTGAGGAACCAGTATGCTAGAATAGACTGCCATATCGGCAGGGTTGTTTTTAGCATTCCAGGCGAGCCAGAGTTTTCCTTTTCCCGAGGCGCAGTTGAGCCTTCTCCTCCAGTATTGTGGATGGCAGTAGCAGCAGTGCAGTTGCCCAGGATAGTGGATGAGTTCCCAGATGTTTTCCCAGAAGAGCTTCCAGGTATGCCTCCGGAGCGGGAGATCGAGTTCACCATAGACTTGATTCCCGGGACAGCCCCAGTGTCAGAGAGAGTCTACAGGATGGCGCCTTCAGAATTGGAGATATTGTACAAGATGATTGAGGAACTCAGAACCAAGGGATTCATTCGTGCTAGTGGATCGCCTTGGGGAGCCCTGATGCTTCTTGTGAAAAAGAAGGATGGTACGTCCAGGTTATGTGTTGATTATCGTACCTTGAACTCAGTAACAATCAAGAACAGATATCCTCTTCCGAGGATAGAAGACTTGTTTGATCAACTCAAGGGGGCTTCAGTATTCTCGAAGATTGATTTACGCTCAGGTTATCATCAGATCAGAGTCAGAGAGCAGGACATCCCGAAGACAGCTTTTAGATCGAGGTATGGGCATTGGGAGTTCCTTGTTATGCCTTTTGGAGCGACCAATGCACCGGCAGTATTCATGGACCTCATGAATCGCATTTTCATGCCTTACTTGGATCAGTTTGTGATTGTGTTTTTGGATGACATCCTGGTCTACAGCGAGAGTGAGGCGGAGCATGAGCAGCATCTCAGAGTTGTTCTTCAGATCCTCAGAGAGCACCAGTTATATGCCAAGTTCAGTAAATGCGAGTTCTGGCTCGATCGCATTTCGTACTTGGGTCATATCATCACCAGAGGAGGAGTGGAAGTCGATCCCAAGAAGATTGTGGCTATTGAGTCATGGCCGGTGCCCAGCACAGTTGCAGAAGTTCGCAGTTTCCTTGGATTAGCCGGCTATTACCGGCGATTTGTTTCAGATTTTGCTCGGATTTCAGCGCCATTGACGCAGTTGACCCGCAAGAATGCACAGTTTGCTTGGACAGCAGAGTGTCAGAGTTCTTTCGAGCAGTTGAAGCGAGGCCTGATAACAGCTCCTATTCTCACGCTTCCAGATGGGACCGGAGGATTCTCAGTATATTGTGATGCTTCAGGCAGAGGTTTAGGATGTGTTCTGATGCAGCATGGGAAGGTAATAGCTTATGCGTCACGGCAACTTCGTGATCATGAGAGGAATTACCCAACCCATGACTTGGAGCTGGCAGCAGTAGTGTTTGCACTTAAGTTATGGAGGCACTATTTGTATGGAGATAGGGTAGAGATTTTCACCGACCACAAGAGTCTGAAGTATGTTTTCACTCAGAAGGATCTTAACATGCGTCAGAGGAGATGGCTGGAGCTTCTTGTGGATTATGATGTCAACTTGCAGTATCATCCCGGGAAGGCCAATGTTGTTGCGGATGCATTGAGCGGGAGAGCAGGAGTTTATTTCCTAACAGCGCAACCAGAGCTGTTAGCAGATCTTCAGAAGATGGGTATAGAAGTTGTTCTCCCTTCCAGTGTAGCATTGATGGCCAGCAAGCAAGTTCAGTCTACTATAGTCGAGAGGATCCGGATGGCACAGTCAACAGATTCCAAGCTTCAGCGACTCAGAGCAGAGTGTGAGGCAGGACGAAGACCAGAGTTATGCATTCATGAGGATGGTACACTTCGACATGGAAAGCGTCTTTGTGTACCCAGTGGAGATATCAGACGGGAGATCATGGCAGAGGCGCACAGTTCTCAGTATTCCATCCATCCTGGCAGTACGAAGATGTACCGAGATATCCGTCAGCACTTCTGGTGGAATGGCATGAAGCGGGAGATAGCTCGGTTTGTCTTTCGGTGTTTGGTTTGCCAACAAGTCAAAGCCGAACATCAGAGACCAGCTGCACTTCTTCAGCCCTTGTCGATTCCAGAATGGAAGTGGGAGCATGTGACCATGGATTTCGTGACCGGATTACCTAGATCCCCAGCTGGTAGAGATGCTATCTGGGTTATAGTTGATCGGCTCACGAAAGTGGCTCACTTTCTTCCATTCAGAGTTGGTCAGTCGACGGCTCAGCTAGCAGAGATGTACCTCAGGCAGATTGTCAGGTTGCACGGAGTGCCAGTCAGTATCACCTCGGACAGAGATTCAAGGTTTACGTCGCACTTTTGGCGTAGCTTGCAAGAGAGTTTGGGGACTCGCCTCCAGTTCAGTTCAGCTTATCATCCGCAGACAGATGGACAGTCGGAGCGCACGATCCAGACTCTTGAGGACATGTTGCGGTTCTGTACACTTGACTTCGGTGGTTCATGGAAAGATCACTTGCACCTGGTAGAATTCTCGTACAACAACAGTTTCCAGGCCAGTATCCAGATGGCACCGTTCGAGGCACTGTATGGTAGGAAGTGCAGATCCCCGCTAGCCTGGGATGATGTTGGAGAGAGACAGATGCTCGGTCCAGAAATGATCGCTCAGACAGTTGGAGTGGTCAGAAGAGTTCGAGATCATCTTCGAGTTGCCCAAGATCGCCAGCGCCATTGGGCCGATTCTCATCGGCGCCCTCTCGAGTTTTCGGTCGACGATCATGTATTCCTGAGGATTTCGCCTAACCGTGGCGTCATTCGTTTCGGCGTACGGGGCAAGCTTAGTCCTAGGTATATAGGGCCGTTCGACATTCTGGAGCGAGTAGGAGATGTATCCTATCGTCTCGCTCTTCCGCCGTCGCTAAGCGAGGTGCATGACGTGTTCCATGTATCCCAATTACGACGGTATATTCCAGACCCGAGCCACATCCTGGATCATTCGGAATTGGTTGTTGGTACCAACCTTTCGTATGAGGAGAGGCCCGTGTCTATATTGGACCGGAGAGAGAAGATCCTCAAGAACAAGACTATCAAGTTAGTCCGAGTTGCTTGGGGTCATCACTCTTTGAGTGAGTCAACGTGGGAGCGTGAGGATGATATCCGATCGCGATATCCCGACTTGTTTGACTCGTGAGGTATAATGTCTTTCTTATGCCTCATGCCTTCGATTCCTTGCTTGCATGATTGATTGCTTGATTGATTGTCTAGTATAGCTTGCCTGTGATTAGTGTAGCTTATTCTTGTCTCTCTAGCCTCTTAATTAAATTTCGAGGAAGGAATTCTTTTAAGGTGGGTAGAGTTGTAATGCCTGTGTTCGTATTACGTATTTTGGGATATGTATACGTATTTTATTCTGTATTGCATGATTTCTTATTTAGTTTTCTTCATGGCTTGGCTTGGTTTATTCTTGGCCCGGGTTGGCTTGGTTCGGCTTGGCTCGGTTTTCTTTGGTTCAATATGAACCAATGTGAACCCCTACCTACCACCACCATTGTATTTATTAATCCATTCTCTCTATTCTCTCTCTTCATTACTCATCTTCTTCTTCCCCATTACTTCCTTACCTACCAGAGAGAGAAGAGAGAGGTCTAGGCAAGTGCATCTTGCTTCATGGAGGAACCCACCTTTTATTTGTCCATTCTTTTCCTCATGCGATTTTAGCACTCTTTAGTACTTGGTGTTTTTAATTTCCATGGTTAAATTTGTATAGATCTATGTTTATAGTACTTTCTAAATTCCTGGGTTTTGATCTAGTTAACATTGTTATTCTTAAGTTTTGATGGTTCCATGTTGTAGAGAATCTCGTTCTACCCCATTTTGACCTATGGAAGTTCGGATTTAGGCTCCGGATGATGGAGTTATGGAGCTTGAGGACTTGGCCCTCATGGTGTTCTTCTTCTCTGAAATTTTGGAGAAGATGAATAGTGCTTGACTTGACCGCATGAATATTCATGCGGCAAGTGTTCTCTTCAGCCGCATGGCTGGAAGTACTTGAGCCGCATGAGGGCCGAACTCATCTGGCCGCATAACTCGCTCAATTCCCAGCCGCATAAGTTCTGAACTCTGCAGCCGCATGCGCCATTCCCGCTGGCCGCATGAGACTTGCTTGACCCAGCCGCATGAGGACCCGAGTCCTCTCAGCCGCATGACTGACTGATCCCGAGCCGCATAGACCCTGATTCCCTTCAGCCGCATGAGACCCCTCCATTCCTGACCGCATAAGCTCCTGCAGCCGCATGCGCCGCACGCCCGTACTGCCTTGAGACCGACCTTTCCGAGCCGCATGAACTCGAATTTCGGGCCGCATGAACCCATATCAATTCAGCCGCATGGGCTATTCTCTTCCAGCCGCATGTGATTATTCCTGGCCGTATATGACTTAGCCGCATGACTCTTCTATAGCCCTGAATATTGATATTTTATGAGATATTTTACGTCCATTTTATATCCTTACGCCTTTTGTCATGAACTTGAATTTTTATTATTATGTTTGGAATGATACCTGACATGACCTGATAGTGACCCGTAGTGGTGTACTCTTGACAAGAAAACCTGACATGACCTGATAGTGGCCCGCCGTGGCGCACTCCTGACAAGTACACTTGACATGATAAACCTGACATGATATATCTGATAAGCTGTTGCGACGGCTACCTGACATGACATGACCTGTATAATTACCTGGACACCGTGGGTGATTGTGCTTGTACAAATAATCCAGTCCTGTCTTGCATCATGTCTAGGAGGGGACTCCTGAGTACCACGGTCAGGAGTACCTATTGAAATGGACTAAGGTTAATAACTAGATTAACACATTAGTCATGAAGAGATTTCCCAGCTACAGGCAATCCCGTTACCTGGGCGCGCCTGGGATCTGTAGCCTGCCGTCGAGTAGGGCACATTTCCAGCACACTGTCATGTGTTGCACCCTTCAAGCTACTTAAGGGTACATGCGTTTCCTGGACGATGTACCCACCTGAATTCAACCCTAATCTTTCGTCCTGGGTAACCTGGATGGTCTGCAGGGCTTGTGGCTGTGGAGTAATCTCACTGCATTTTGCTAGTAATTAGGCCTGTGATAACCCTAGTTAGTTAAAGTATCAAGCCGTAATTCTTGCTTGGTCGTGAATGATTGGTGTGAGTTTAACCAGTCTAGTCTTGTCCTGATCCTGCTCCAGATTGCTATATGACCTGAATGCCTGTATTTATTTTACCGATAAATGGTGAGAATTCCAAGTTCTGTTCAAGACGAAGGGTTACAACCCCGGTCCTTGTTTGGTTTACGGGTTGTAACCTGGTTATCTGAATAGTTCCATGGTTATCTCGTCGTATATCATCCAGATGTATTTTCTTTATTTCCAGTTCTTACTTTTATTTATACTCTTGTGCTGATTGCTGGTTTTAGTTCCTAAGTGAAGCTTCCTTTGTGGCACTTGCTCTTTCTGGGGTCTGACCCAGCTGGTTTTGTATGGCCAGATTTCGGAGCAGCTCCAGAGGATCTACCGACCTTCCAGCCAGATGGTGGCCACTAGACGGAACCCTGGCAACGAGTGGGTTTATTTTTGATCCCCCACTTTATTGTAAAAAATATTCTTTTGAGGCGTTTAGCCGACGAGCACCTGTTTAGCTCGATTGCACTTTACTTACTGTCTGCCTACGGGCTGTAACATGATTGACAGATCCTAGGGTTGATCATGTATGACTAAACTCTTGCTAGTCCTCATATTTTGTAACGACTAGCTTCATGATCAGCTGAATATGTAATATTTGGGACGCATTATTATTGTATATTTAATGATCATACATCTTGTAACATTTACTTACTTGCTTGTGATTGAGACACTAGGCTTGTTCATGACCATAGAAGACTGTTGGCTTGTAGTAAACCCTCATGTATCAAGACAGCCGTGACCGTATAGCGAGATGGAATCCATTTCAATATACGTAGCTGGCTATGTCTGCCCCCGCTCTCCAGTATTCTGGTTCTGGGGCGTGACAACTGATACGCATTTCGGTGCAAAACGGGTCCAACTGCGGACATCGTTTTGACCCAAAATTATGATTTTGCCCCTGTTCTAGAATTGGACTTTTGGACAGACATTTCCTAAACATATCTTTTATACCAAACGCGTTCATGATGTTGTTTCAGCATCCGGAGCTCTTTGTGGATTTTGACTTTCGTGTTGACGATTCTGACTGTTGAATTTTGCTACATCTCGCACCACCCTCAGGCAAGATACCTTGCCATTTGTTGTCTATTTATTTTAGCGCATATTTCTTTCATTTACTTATTATTTACTTTCTGTAAAATAAACTGTGATACATGGCATAATTCGATAGAATCTTACTGTTCAGTTCTATTTCCTGCTATGTAATATTTTCTTACATATTGAACTTAGATTTAAGGGACTACCCTTTGTGTGTTGTATTCATAGGCCTTGACATATTTGTACCACGTTGTTGCGAGTCGCATATGAACTCGGACATGCATGACTGGCTGGCCACTGGTACGTATAAGCCGTGCGATAGGATTAACCGCTAATAGGGTTTGCATGATTAGTTTGACTTAGCGGTTAATAGAGGCTCTATGTTGTGGATACAACAAATTAGGCATTGGACGGGAAGGACAATACCTTAGCGTATGGGCTACTATACACTTACCTTTTGTGATCTGGAAGCTCCGCTGGAGATACGGTGTGAGATTACCTATGGATACTGACGGCCACTGACGTTCTGCGAAACGTTATCCTTCATGGGCCTCTGGTGCCCAAGGGGGGACCATGTCGATCCCATTTTAGCCAGGGCCCATGCGTTGGAGGATGTTCTTAAAACTGCATATACTTAGACTGGTTAGGCTACCTTATCCGTTAGGTATGAGTACTCTTGGTTTGGGTACTTGTATCTGACCGTGGCTTGGAACAGTAACTTGTCATGGACTAGTTTGCCATATCTTGTTCTTGTTTGGTTGTAGGTGTGGCTTACTACTTCGATGAGAAGGTACTGAACCTTGTTGTGGTCCGAATACCATATTGGGTTCATGGCTTGGGAAGATACTTTATCGTGGGTTAGTGTGCCATCTCCTGTCCTTGTTTGGTTGGAGGGATGGTACGCTAATTCAAGGGTGGAGTATTGGACCATGTTATAATTTGATTGACTTATTATTTAGCAGTTTATATTCAGTTTATGTGGCATGTTCTTTTTGTATCTTGTTACGTCCCTCTAAGGACCTGGTGATCTCTCCAGGTATAGGTGCGCAGGACTTTCCGCAGGAGTATGGCTCTGATATATACTCATCCTTCTTGTTCGAGCGAGTCGTATGTCACACCCCGATTCCGTAGAATCGATAGTCATCCCTCGGGCATGATGTCGTACGAACCTAAGTTGTGATCGCACAAGGCATAGTCATAAGGTTATCCGAAACAGAACATCAAGCTAGAGTATGCAGAGAAATTGATTGACACATTTGAAATAGAAGTAAACTTTTCATTGATAATAAAACTTCATTTACATGACTCCTTTACAATCAGTGTCGTGCGGGCCTACAGCATGACTCAACTTACAAACGGACGCTGATGAGATAGTCGTTCCATACATTACATCCTTTTTACAAGCAAAACATTACACTTTCCACCTGCTATTGAGGGAAGGTGAGTTGTCATCTTTTCTTTCTTTTGGATTGAGTGCGAGGGTATTCAAAGGGTTTCCAGAAACAAGCCTTCAACTCAAGAACGAGGCTTCAAAAGTATCTGTGCCGCCTTGAGCTTTAAGTGGCACGTCCTTCCTGGTTCGGGGTAGCTGCGTGGAGAGCGAGGATCAGTAATTTACACTTTGTACTGGTACGTGGCTATTTAAGTTCCAAGCTCTCATTTGGTTGAAGAGTTTATATGACTTAGTTTATGAATATTTCTAACTATCCTAATAAATTTCAGACAAGCATATAACAAGCATAATGTGAATTACGTTGGAACTTACCCACGGCAGACTGCGTCTCGCATTATGAGACTTACTATGTTCTTTCCTGTCAATTGTTATCGTTTCCATACCAAGTGCAATATTATGTGTGATTGGTCACTGGCTCCCAGAGCCATCGTAGAATCTTCTAGCTTTTGTAAGTCAGGACCCTTGCAGCGCAAGTAGCGAGCCCCGCTACAAGTCTTCGCCTAACCCGTGCTTATGCACAGCTTTGTATTTGTTTCCTTTCTCGGCCGCAACGGTCCCGTGGCCCCGGGTTACCGTTCGGAAAAACTCTACCTTGTCGACAAGTTGTCCATAATCGTGCAAAGACAATTTTAGTTATTAAGGCATAGCCTACATTCTCTTTGAAAACTTGATCATTTTATCGTGTCCGTGCCCTTGTATTTATTCTTTTATTTGCAACAACATTATTGATTTACCTAAGAAGGGGTTAAGAAGATAAGAGTCAGCCACTCACCTTGAGTTTTGCTTTGAGGCGAGAGACTTGTTGGCCACGCTAGACGTCGCCTACGCGATTATCTGAAATCGCACAAGCAACTGATTAGAACACTGTATTATTCAAAGAGTTTAATATGAAATGCGAGTTCGAAATGCAAGCCATGAAAACCATCGAAAACATTCATGAAAACGCATTCAGAAATCCAAAGCCAAAACCAACGCAAGCGGCGTGAAAAAAAATAGAGCAACGGGAGGTCTCTCCCGACTCAGCCGCAGAGTCTATCATCGAGGCGCAACCCGCTGAATATGGGACTTGGTTCTGAAGAAGCCATTCCATAACGAGGAATGGATCTTAATTCAACCGTTCCCGTTCTACCGATTCGATCGATCCCGACCTATCGGTTCCGACCGAATCGATAGAGACAGTATTCCTTTCGCGCTCCCATGGACATAGAACAGGGCACGATGAAGGAATGGGGCACTATATTGTACCCTCTGATCACAGCTGCCCCAATTGGGTCGAGGAGCCTATTTAGTCATCATTTTCTTATTTTGTTTATCTTGGAGGTTGGACTCTATTTTCTTTCTGTTTATTCGAGTGCTGATAGTGGACTTGTTTCCGCCCGGCCAACAAATATATCTTGACATTTACTTTGATTCATGAGAAACCATTTTCTTTATATTCTATTGTGGATGAGATATAGTTTCTACCTCTGACTGTCTGTTATTATGTATTCACAATACAGCTTATGTGTTTGTTTGATATTTCCATATATTGGAGTATATCTCATATACATGTAGCTGGCATGCTACGTTCCTAGTCCTACGTATTATGGGACTGGGGCGTTACAGCTCACCAACTTCTTACAACCACGTGCTTTGATCCAAAGGGCACGCCAACATCAATTTAATAAAAGTAACTTAAAAACCAAGTTTCTAATTGCAACCACGTTGGCACTAGAAGGTTGGGGAGTTGATCTTGGAAATGGGAAGATTGAATAGCTCTGAATAAGAAAGAATGGGTGAAATGAGTGAATAACAATGGAGGATTCAATGCCTATTTATAGTTTTTCAAACTAGGCTCTGGGAATCGAATTTGGACACAACTCGATTACCCTAAAATTCAAAAATCTGAACGTTGGAGACCATTTCTTCAGGAAGAACGGGCAATACTGAACTGGGTCAAGGGGACTGAATTCGGCCCGAGTTCGGCAGAGTTTAGTTGGCCTTGTTCTAGAACAATTTCTATTTGGTCATGTTCATTTTTATAGACTGGGATTTGTGTTTCATGGTGCCAACATGCCCCAATATACAATTGGTATAGAAACAAGAAATAAAAAAAATCAAATATACAATGACGAACATAATGCCAATTTCTGAGTTGAAACCATGAGCTTGTGTTTAATCTTTGTCTTTATGTGCTTCATTTATTAGGATACTTTGTATCAAATCATATCGAGATGTGGTTGATCGTTTATCAAAATTAGGTTGGTAATTGACTTGTTATGCCAATAGCAGCATGGTGCAACAAGGTGCAACCGGGTCCAACATGGCCAGTTGGTCCAACTTAGCTAGGTGGCCCAGCATTCCAACGTAGCCAGCTATCTAGCGGTTCTATGAGCCAGCTTTGTCATGTTTCGGTTCTACGGAACCAAAAGTCTCCAACGGACGTGATGTCCTGCAAGTCTAAATTGCACTTGTACATGGCAAGAACAAACATAGTTGATAAAACATCTCATAAACAAAATCATTGCCATGAAATAAGAAATACAGTTGATACAGAAGGTATATGAAAAAAATGATTCTCTTTATTGATAATTTACAGCAAAATTACAACGACGTTTAGGCCAAAAGAACAACTCAATTACAAACGCTAGATATTTTACAATAAACGATGCCACAAGGCTTACAACTCGTAAAACTAATACAATCAACAATGTTCCATATATTATATCATTCATAAACAAAAGATAATATATAAATGGAGGAGGGGGTCAACACATTGGGGAAAGCACTAGTGAACGGCTTTAACCCAACTCACATAAACCAACAGGGTAATCATGTAAGAACATGCAATACTATTATGTGGCCTTTCTATTCTTGCTTTATGATAAGTTAACAATTTATAATATGTATATATGAAACATAAATGTGTCACTAGACACATGGAATCTTACCCAAGGCTACTATTATTCTCTACACGTTTGGATCAAATTCATAATATACAAATGTGTCATAATTGTGTCCATGCATCAATTATTAGCATTCATAAAATATAAATGTGTAACAAGTCAGTCCATGTATACAACTTATTTTGCCTGTAAGCAGATATCACTAGCATGCCACCTAACTATATAAAGGTCAGTAGCACCACAAGCCATCTTGGACTATTTATGGTTAGACGACGATCCTTTACGTGCAGGTATCGAACCCCACTGGAGGTCATGAATTATCCATATTGCGATGCTCCCTTCCACTCCGGGTTAGCTAGTCCCACTGAAGGTCCAACAATACCTCGTACGTGAAGCAAGCTCCATATAATTTTCTCCTAGGTCGAATCGGTCCCGGTGCCACGTACCTCGTTTGAGGAAAACCAAACCTTATGCATAAGTTGACCATGACCATGCAAATGCGTAAACAGTTTTAACTATAAAACATATGCATGATATAGAAACTAAAATAAAGCAATGCGAATCTCTACTCAACATTATTTTGATTAGCAATCCATTGGTCCCAAACTATTCCAACTATTTCGTGGTACCAAACTACATTTGATTATTCCATAGCATTAAGTCACATTCATACCAATCCCATACGAAACCTCTACCATATAAATCTCGTGCATATATGTACATGACAGTTTACAGTTCGGGGATCCGATTCTTAGCATTTACAACAATCAATAATCCATTTTATAACAATGGTATAACATTCCATATTTCTATAAAGCCAGTTAAACATCAATAATATTACTCTCTTTTATCATAGTTCTTTTTTTACTTTGCATAAACAATCTCATAGAAATAGAAACAAAGAATAAGTAGAGTTCAATTTTTATTAACTGTGAAGGTAAATGAGAGAATTATCAAAACCACCCACCATATGATAAATCGACTTCGTCCCGATCCCAAAGACTGAATGATTCATCTGCATGAATCCACGTCCAACCAGTTCCTACGAGCCAACGAATTACCCCAGTGCCCCGCTCTGTCCCAAAGACTGAATGATTCCATTGCATGAATCCATGTCTAACCAGTTCCTACGAGCCAAAAAATTAGCTCAATGCACCGCTCAGAGCGGGGCATTACAAAGCTGGTTCAGCGGGCCAACTAGTTCAGTGTGGCCAACTTTCCAACGTAGCTAGCTGTTCCAACAGGCCAACGTTCCAGAGCGGCCAGTGTTCCCGCTGAAACTCGGTTCTAGCGTGGGCGTTTCAGCTTCGTAACAGACACTTAGTAGGAGTTATTGTTGTAACTGCCCATTTAATGAGGAATTATTCCCTTATTAACTGCCCACTACCATCATGAGTGGTTATGACTGCTAGGGGGCTTGGCTCTCCTATATATTTTCTCGGTTTTGCTCTTGGCATGATACTTGAGAATATATGCAACGGTAGGAGAGTTTGCAGTAGTGAAGCCACAAGGTCCTGTTCGAGTATTGTCCAATTCTCGAGAGTGACACATGAACATTCCAGAAGTTCAACAATGTGACCTTGTTGGTTCCTGGAAGCAGATCGACAAAAAAGATCGAAACTTGCTTTGAGCAAGAGTGATCGTCATTACCCAACATGCTTTCTTTTTTTTGTTTCTTTTTGTAGTAACTTGGTTGCATTTTCTATCTATAATCTTTCAATTACGAGTTGTTGCAATCTTCAAGTTATGTTTTGTACGACTTTATGTAACCAACAGTAACACTAACCATCATGACGAACCCAGACAAATAATCTTGTTATGTCCTCCCAGACTTTTGGTACTGCAATATGTATGGTTTCTTTTATGTACATGGGAACAAGGTGGAAGGTTGAGGAAGAGGTTAGTATAGGACTGGAGAAGATTTGGGGTATTAGATGACTTTGGTGTTGTTGGGAACGAAGCACGGAAACCATTCCCCCAAACCAGAAAGTCCTGCGAGAGAACCGAGCAAAAGCACACAAACCAAAAACGTCAAACATAATCGCAGACACAAAGATTTTTTACTTGGAAAATCCTTGCGGGAAAAATCACGGGACGATCGGAGTCCAACCCTGAAGAACCTCCACTAATGGAATAAAGAGAATACACCCTCTACAAGCTCCTCCCGATCCAACACGGATCACCACAACTCACTTGAAAGAAGGAATTTTTTGATTGCAGACTCCGAAGAACAAGAGATGCCAAAAAATTATTCGAAGCAATCTCTCCTTCAAAATAGTCATTAATCCTCTCTCTCTCTCTCTCTATCTCTCTCTATCAAAGATTGTAAAGCACTCTTGTTTTTGAGATGAGATTACAACTAGCATGCATCACCCTTTTATAAGCCCTTGGTAATCCATACATGGAAGGCCAATATATATAGAAACTTCCAACATGCATCAATCATATATTTAATGGAAATCCAATCATAATTGGCTTGCCATAATTGGAAGTCCAATTATATGGAAAGCTATTATATGAAGGGTTCAATCATAAATATAAGATCAAAGTAAATATGGAAATCCAATCATATATTATATATTCCAAAATAGGATCCATGCACTCCATGAGCTTCTCCGACACATGGATGGCGCTCGTCGCTCTCCGGGGTATTCTCCATATAGGTTGGGAACCCCATCCACTCCAACAAATCTCCCCCTTCACAACTAGGTGGAGGAACTCGTCATCCCAACTAAAGCTATGCGGACGTTCAGAGAAAGACTAAAGACTGCGAAGAGTCGTCAGAAAAGCTATGCGGACGTTCATCGTCGACCCCTCGAGTTTCAAGAAGGCGATCACGTATTTCTCAAGGTGTCGCCCATGCGGGGAGTTACTGGGTTCGGTGCGAAAGGAAAGTTGAGCCCGAGATTCGTTGGGCCGTTCGAAATACTCGAACGGGTCGCCCAGTGCCCTATAAAATTGCCCTACCGTCGGTGCTTGAAGGTGTACATAATGTCTTCCACGTCTCGCAACTGCGGAAGTACATACACGACCCGAGCCACGTGGTAGATTTTGGCCAGCTGGAGCTAAAGTCTGACTTATCCTACGTCGAAGAGCCAGTTCAAATCTTAGAACGCAAGGATAAGCTGCTGCAAAATCGAGCGATCCCTCTCGTCCGCGTCCTATGGAGGAACCATTCGGTCGAAGAGTCGACGTGGGAGCTTGAATCAGAAATGAAGGAGAAATTTCCTTCATTGTTCTCGTAGAGGTAGGTTCTATCTTTAAGTTTCGAGGATGAAACTTTTTATTAGTTGGTTATGGTGTGGTGCCCCGTCCCAACATCGTGCCCCGTTTTCGTCCACGAGGTGCGCGAGAAAGGAACACTGTCGCTATCGATTCGGTCGGGACCGATAGGTCGGAATCGGCCGAGTCGATCGACCGGGAACGGTTGAATTAAGATCTATTCCACGTTATGGAATGGCTTCTTCGGAACCAAGTCTCATATTCAGCGGGTTGCGCCTCGAGGATTGGCTCTGCTGCTGAGTCGGGAGAGACCTCCCGTTGCTCTGGTTTTCATGCCGTACTTGATTTGGCTTTGGCTTTGGTTTTTGTGAATGCATTTTTCGTGAATGTTTTCGATGGGATTTCGTGACGCGTTTTCGAGCTTCGCATTCATATCGAATATCCTTGAATTATACAGTGTTCTAATCAGTTGCTTATGCGATTGCTGGTGATCGCGTAGGCGACGTCAGCGCAGCCAACCGGTCGCTCGCTTGAAGAAAGCCTATAGCAAGTGGTTGACCTCCTTCGCCTCGTCCCTCTACTTCAAAACTCAATATGTAAAGTAAAATGAATGCTTGTCATAATAGCGTAGAATCAAAGAAATCGTAGCACGATTCTTCACGAAACACTTGCTATCAAACTACCGGTCTTAAAAATGAAAAACATGTTCTTTATGCAAATCCACTTAGCCTATACAAAGCAAAGAATGAATCGATTAACGTTTACCGCAACGATACGGCTAAGTAAGCAAAACGGTCATTGGACAACTTGTCGACAAGGTGTAGTTTCCCCGAACGGTTGCCTAGGCCAAGGGACCGATTCGGCCCGGGAGGAACGAGTTTATAGCAAGCGCCAGCCCTTCATCGGCGCAAGTTTGGCGGGAACTTTCGCACAGGGCTCGCTACCCAACGCGAAAGGGTCGTCGTCTAACCCAGCAATAGTCCGCGATGGCTTGACATTGCCAGTGGCCTTCACACCCCTTTTCACTGCTTAACAAGTGCACGGGACACGGGATGAATATGATAGTTGCTTAATGTTATACAGTTTCATATGCTTGCCTCAAAATATGTTAAAATGCAAATCGAGCAGGATGGTTAGAAAGATCATAGAAATAGCTAGCTTAACATGTTTACGAAACTTCTTGAATCAAATACAGAGCTTGGATTTTAATTAGCCATTCGCTAGTACATGTGATCGTACTGATCCTCGCTCTTTGCAGGTCCCGTAAATCAGAAAGGACGCGCCAGCTAGCTCGGCGGCATTCGTGATTTTGAAGCTTCGGCCGTGCGTCGAAGACTTTCTCTGCGACTCCACTTTTGAAGGCTCTCGACAGTCCAAGGAAGATGACTCAGCATCCCTCCCATCCAGGTCACTGGAGTACTTTGTTGTATATTGAGGGATGTGTGCAATGTATGGAACGGCTATCTCATCGGCACACTTTTGTAATTGAGTCATGTTGTAGCCCGTGCGGCAATGAGTCTTGTATCGGAGTCTGTAAAACATGTTCATTATCAATAAAGATCATGTTTCCTTTACTTATTGTGTGAATCAATTTGTCTGCATACTCTCTTAGATCTCGCGTCTCGGATTACCTTATGACTATGCCTTGTGCGATCGCAAATTAGGTTCGCACGGCATTACGCCCGGGGGACGAATATCGATTCGACGGAATTGGGGCGTGACATAATGGTATCAAAGCACGACTTTACGTCCTTGGCCTCCAGTGTCGAGTTCTAGTCTCCAACCGTTGACCTCATGTCGATGAGATAAGTTGTTCCATACGCTGAACCCAGGGCATTTTCTGAAACTAACGAGAGTTGCCTTTCTTTTCCCTGCAGGTATGGGAGCTCAGGCGAAAGACAAAACGAGCGGTTCCAGCGGCTCGAGTGCTTCTAGACCCGAGCATTCCGTCAACCCAACGGGAATGACGCCTACCGTAGTTGGACCTTCCGGCGACCCGATGCAACGTATGCTGCAGATGCTTGAAATACAGCAACGTCAAAACGAGCTCCATCGTCAGCATACGGAGGCTCGTCAGACTCAATTTGAAAATCGGTTCGAGGCTCAATTCAAGCTGCAGTAGCAGTAGCTAAATACCCTCCAACAAATCGTACAGTCGGTCGTGGGCAACAACAACAACTCAACGATGACGCCTGCCGTGACCCAGCCTGCGCCTCGATCCAACGAAGCTGAACCAGAGGCGCCCGTGCTCACACCTGCAGCATCGAAAAGTTCTAACTTCGACGTATCAAAATTCACGAAAAGCTGCCGCACTTCCTTCAACGGCACAGAAGATCCCTCCATGGTAATCGACTGGTTGGAGGAGCTGGAAGACAAGTTCGAGCTTCTGGGTGTCGAGGACTCAAAGAAAGTCGCGTGTGCTCAACTTCTACTTCGAATGAACGCGCACGATTGGTGGACTGTGCAGAAGCGGGCTATTCGACGTGAAGACGAGACGGCGGCGATCTCATGGGCGACATTCAGAAATGCGTTCGAGACCGAATATCTTTCTGCAGCCGTGCGACAGGAAAAGGAGAATGAATTTATGCAATTGAGGCAAAGAAATATGACTGTGGGACAGTATGCGGCCGAATTCAACAAACTGGCCAAGTTTGCTGGAGACTACCTTCCTACCACTGTAAGTCGAGCTCGACGATTCGAAGTGGGCGTGCGTTCCACTATCCGTGCTCATGTCTCGGCGCCCGAATACAAAACCGTGGGCGAGGCACTCAACCATGCCCTCCGTCTGGAGTCCGAGTATCCTCCTACTACAGCCGACGATGTTCACTTTAATAACAAACGCCATAGTAATGCGGAAGACAACAACGCACACAAGCGTGAAAACCGCGGCAAGAGAGGTGGCAACCAGACGAAGGATCGAGTATTCTGCACTTTCTGCTAGAAGGAGGGGCACTTGATCAGCGAGTGCCGATTGAAGAACGGTGCGTGCCTCGGGTGCGGCCGAACCGACCATATCGTACGCAACTGTCCGGAGAAGCCAAACCAGCGCCCCCAACAACACCATCAGAACCGAGGCCAAGCACCTCGGGCTCCACCGACCGCACAACCGAATGGCCAAGACCGTCGCCCCAATGCTCAGGGCCGCGTCTACGCCATTACCCGAGACGAAGCGTTCGCATCTGACACAGTCTTGACAGGTATACTGCAATTCAATAATAAACCTGCTCGTGTATTGTTTGATTCAGGTGCCACGTATAGTTTTATATCGGCGGACTTTGCCGTCGAGCACAAATTTTCCCTGACACCGCTAGGCCTCGATCTCACTGTTAACGTACCGTCGGGCATACCACTACTTGCAAATTTAGTCTGCGGAGACGGAATCATCTGTGTAGGTGGTCAAAAGATCAATCTCGATGCGATAGTTCTAGACGTCAAGGACTACGACATCATTCTGGGGATGGATTGGCTCGGTCCGTGCAACGCAACCATAGACTGTGCTGAAAAGAAGGTCACGTTCCGCATACCTAGAGTGCCTGAATTCTGCTACTCGTGTGGTGAGGTGTCGCTGACCTGCATGGTGATCTCCGCGATATCTGCTCGACGGATGCTGCATTCTGGGTGCGAAGGCTATCTAGCTTCCGTTCGAGACATGCGACAGGATGGTGCAAACGCGGGTCAGACCGACGTTATGGCAGAATTCCCCGATGTGTTCCCGGACGAGCTGTCCGGCATGCCGCCCGATCGAGAGATTGAGTTCACTATCGATACATTCCCCGACACTCGACCGATCTCGAAAGCCCCGTACATAACGGCCCCTGCAGAACTTAAAGAACTCAAGGTGCAGTTACAAGAGTTGCTCGACAAGGGATTCATCCGACCCAGCGTCTCGCCATGGAGAGCGCCCGTGCTGTTTGTTAAGAAGAAGGATGGCTCTATGCGTCTTTGTATCGACTACCGCGAGCTGAATAAAGCCACCGTCCAGAACAAATACCCCCTGCCCTGCATAGGCGATCTGTTTGATCAACTTCAAGGAGCCACGGTGTTCTCTAAAATTGATCTGCGTTCGGGTTACCATCAACTCAAGATCAAGCCGGACGATGTGCCGAAGTCTGCCTTCCGCACTCGATACGGCCATTACGAGTTCCTGGTAATGTCGTTCGACCTAACGAACGCCCCTGCTGCTTTTATGGATCTGATGAATCGGGTGTTCCAACCATTCCTCGACAAGTTCGTAGTAGTCTTTATCGACGATATACTCGTCTACTCGAAGAATAGGCAGCAACACACTGAGCATCTGCAGACCATGCTTCAGACCCTTCGAGAAAATCAACTATATGCGAAGCAAAGCAAATGTGAATTCTGGCTTAGCAGCGTCGCATTCTTCGGACACATCATTTCAGCTGAAGGCATTGCGGTCGACCCAAAGAAAGTTGAAACCGTTGTCGATTGGAAACGGCCAGCGTCCGTCGACGAGATTCAAAGTTTCCTTGGCTTAGCGGGATACTACCGACGCTTCGTGAAGGACTTCGCAAAGATTGCATCGCCTCTGACTCGCCTCACCCAGAAGGAGTTGCATTTGAATGGTCAAACGACTGCGAAGCTGCATTCCAAGAGTTGAAGCAACGGCTCGTCTCGGCCCCGATACTCACACTTCCAGAAGGGATTGAGGGTTTCCAGATATTCAGCGACGCGTCCGGTCAGGGCTTGGGGTGTATGCTGATATAGCGGAACAAGGTGATATCTTTTGCTTCCCGACAGCTAAAGCCGCACGACAAGAATTATCCCACGCACGACCTGGAGTTAGTGGCGATTGTGTTTGTATTAAAATTGTGGCGTCACTATCTCTATGGCATGGCGTGCACGATCTATACCGATCACAAGAGCCTCAAGTATCTATTCACGCAGAGGGAACTGAACTTGCGACAGAGACGTTGGCTTAAACTGATCAAGGATTACGACTTAACTATCGACTATATGCCGGGAAAGGAAAATGTTGTGGCGGACGCTCTGAGTTGGAAGTACATAGCCTCGCTATCCATCTACCGCAGACTGCTACGCGACCTAGAAGAGATGGACATTGAACTCCGAGTCCGATTCCGGAATGTGCAGTTGGCAAAGTTGCAGTTAGAGCCGAGCTTGCTTGAAAAGATCAAGACCGCTCAGAAGGACGATCCGTACCTGAAGAAAATACGAGATCTAATCTCGACGGACAGGACGACCGACTTTGCGGAAGACGAGACTGGCATGCTTCGATTGAGGGGTAGGCTATGCGTTGCAGATGATTCAGAACTTAGAAAGGAGATATTTTCGGAGACGCACCACGCGAAGTACACCTTGCATCCCGGCAGTACGAAGATATACAAGGACCTCCTCATAAACTTCTGGTGGCACGGGATGAAAAGAGATGTGGCACTTTTCGTGTCGCAATGCATGGCCTGTCAGCAGGTGAAAGCTGAGCACCAAAGACCGGGCGGGGAGATGCAGAATCTGGCGATTCCGGAATGGTAGTGGCAGCACGTGTGCATAGATTTTATTGTTGGTCTGCCGAAGACGCCGCGAGAAAATGATGCCATCTGGGTCATCGTCGATCGACTAACCAAGTCAGCGCACTTTATTGCCATCAAAGTTACTTGGAGCGTTGATCGCCTGGTGCAGATTTATCTTGATGAGATAGTACGGCAGCACGGAGTTCCAGTATCCATCGTCTCCGATCGGGATTCACGGTTCATGTCGCTATTCTGGAGTAGCCTTCAGTCGGTGCTGGGTACCAAGTTGCAGTTTATCTCAGCTTACCATCATCAGACCGACGACCAAACGGAGCGCGTCAATCAGATTCTCGAAGACATGCTACGACTCTGCGCAATTGACTTCAAATCAAGCTGGGACAATCATCTACCTCTGGCCGAATTCGCATACAACAGCTACCAATCCAGCATTCAAATGGCGCCATATGAAGCCTTGTACGGACGCAAGTGCCGATCACCCATTTGCTGGGACGAAGTCGGAGAGCGGCAGATTCTCGGTCCGGAACTGGTGGAACAGACCGTGCAGAAAATTCAGCTCATTCGGGAAAGACTAAAGACTGTGCAGAGTCGTCAGAAAAGCTATGCGGACGTTCATCGTCGACCCCTCGAGTTTCAAGAAGGCGAACACGTATTTCTCAAGGTGTCGCCCATACGGGGAGTTACACGGTTCGGTACGAAAGGAAAGGTGAGCCCGAGACTCGTTGGGCCATTCGAAATACTCGAACGGGTCGCCCCAGTAGCCTATAAAATTTTCCTACCGCCGGCGCTTGAAGGTGTACACAATGTCTTCCACGTCTCGCAACTGTGAAAGTACGTGCACGACCCGAGCCATGTGGTAGATTTTGGCCAGCTGGAGCGAAAGTCCGACTTATCCTACGTAGAATAGCCAGTTCAAATCTTTGAACGCAAGGATAAGCTGCTGCAAAATCGAGCGATCCCTCTCGTCCGCGTCCTCTGGAGGAACCATTCGGTCAAAGAGTCGACGTGGGAGCTTGAATCAGAAATGAAGGAAAAAATTTCTTCATTGTTTTCGTAGAGGTAGGTTCTATCTTTAAGTTTCGAGGATGAAACTTTTTATTAGTTGGTTATGGTGTAGTGCCCCATCCCTACATCGTGCCCCGTTTTTGTCCACGGGGTGCGCGAGAAAGGAACACTGTCGCTATCGATTCGGTCGGGACCGATAGGTCGGAATCGGCCGAGTCGATCGAACGGGAACAGTTGAATTAAGATCCATTCCACGTTATGGAATGGCTTCTTCGGAACCAAGTCCCATATTCAGCGGGTTGCGCCTCGAGGATTGGCTCTGCGGCTGAGTCGGAAGAGACCTCCCGTTGCTCTGGTTTTCATGCCGCACTTGATTTGGCTTTGGCTTTGGTTTTCGTGAATGTGTTTTTCGTGAATGTTTTTCATGGGTTTTCGTGACGCGTTTTCGAGCTTCGCATTCATATCGAATATCCTTGAATTATACAGTGTTCTAATCAGTTGCTTATGCGATTGCAGGTGATCGCGTAGGCGACGTCAGCGCAGCCAACCAGTCGCTTGCTTGAAGCAAGCCTAAGACGAGTGGCTGACCTCCTTCGTCTTGTCCCTCTACTTCAAAACTCAATATGTGAAGTAAAATGAATGCTTGCCATAATAGCGTAGAATCAAAGAAATCGTAGCACGATTCTTCACGAAACACTTGCTATCAAACTGCCGGTTTTAAAGAAGGAAAACATGTTCTTTATGCAAATCCACTTAGCCTATGCAAAGCAAAGAATGAATCGATTAACGTTTATCGCAACGATACAGCTAAGTAAGCAAAACAGTCATTGGACAACTTGTCGACAAGGTGTAGTTTCCCCGAACGGTTGTCTAGGCCAAGGGACCGATTCGGCCCGGGAGGAACGAGTTTATAGCAAGCGCCAGCCCTTCATCGGCGCGAGTTAGGCGGGAACTTTCGCACAGGGCTCGCTACCCGACGCGAAAGGGTCGCCGTCTAACCCAGCTATAGTCCGCGACGGCTTGACATTGCCAGTGGCCTTCACACCCCTTTTCACTTCTTAACAAGTGCACGGGACACGGGATGAATATGATAGTTGCTTAATGTTGTACAGTTTCATATGCTTGCCTCAAAATATGTTAACATGCAAATCGAGCAGGATGTTTAGAAAGATCATTGAAATAGCTAGCTAACATGTTTACGAAACTTCTTGAATCAAATGCAGAGCTTGGATTTTAATTAGCCATTCGCTAGTATATGTGATCGTACTGATCCTTGCTCTTTGTAGGTCCCGCGAATCAGGAAGGACGCGCCAGCTAGCTCGGCGGCGTTCGTGATTTTGAAGCTTCGACCGTGCTTCGAAGACTTTCTCTGCGACTCCACTTTTGAAGGCTCTCGACAGTCCAAGAAAGATGACTCAGCGTCCCTCCGATCCAAGTCACTGGAGTACTTTGTTGTATATTGAGGGATGTGTGCAATGTATGGAACGGCTATCTCATCGGCACTCTTTTGTAATTGAGTCATGTTGTAGCCCGTGCGACAATGAGTCTTGTATCGGAGTCTGTAAAACATATTCATTATCAATAAAGATCAAGTTTCCTTTACTTATTGTGTGAATCAATTTGTCTGCGTACACTCTTACATCTCGTGTCTCGGATTACCTTATGACTATGCCTTGTGCGATCGCAAATTAGGTTCGCACGGTATCACGCCCGGGGGACGACTATCGATTCGACGGAATCGGGGCGTGACATAATGGTATCAAAGAACGGCTTTACGTCCTTGGCCTCCAGTGTCGAGTTCTAGTCTCCAACCGTTGACCTCGCGTCGATGAGATAAGTTGTTCCATACGCTGAACCCAAGACGTTTTCTGAAACTAACGAGAGTTGCCTTTCTTTTCCATGTATTTGCGGGAGCTCAGGCGGAAGACGAGACGAGCGCTTCCAGTGGCTCGAGTGCTTCTAGACCTGTAACGCCCCAGAACCAGAATACTGGAGAGCGGGGACGTACATAGCCAGCTACGTACATTGAAATGGAATCCGTCTCGCTATACGGTCACGGCTGTCTAGATATGAGGGTTTACTACAAGCCAACGGTCTCTTAAGTTCAAGCCTATTGTCTCAATCTCAAGCAAGTAATATAGTTACAAGATGTTAGACCACCAAATATACAATAAAAGGCGTCCCAAATATTACATATTCAGCTGATCATGAAGCTAGTCATACAAAATGCGAAGACTAGCAAGAGTTTAGTCATACATGATCAACCCTAGGATTTGTTAATCATGTTTACAGCCCGTAGGCAGACAGTAAGAAAATATGCATCGAGCTAACAGGTGCTCGTCGGCTAAACGCCTCAAAAGAATAATTTTACAATGTAGTGAGCGAATCAAAATGGAAAACCCACTCGTAGCCCAGGTTCCTTCTAGTCGCCACCATTGGACTGGAGGTTTGGTAGATCCTCGGGTGCTGCTCCAAAATCTGGCCACACAAAACCAGCTGGGTCAAACCCTAGAAAGAGCAAGTGCCACAAGGAGGCCACGAAATAAGAACAAAAGCCAGCACATCAGAACATAAGGAATAGAAGAAAAGTACAAGTAATAAAGAGTACAACAGGACAATAAACGACTAGAGACGTAGAACCATTCCGGGAGCCAGGTTACAACCCGTAAACCAAACAAGGACCGGGGTTGTAACCCTTCACCTGAATAGCACTATGTCTCTACCCATTTAGTGTTAAAGATAAGTAAAACAATCATGTACATGAGTATCAGGTACAGGGACTAGACGAGACTTAGACAAGGCTGGACACCATCCATTCACAAGCGGCCAAGCAAATACTACGGCTTACTACTTAACTAACTATGATTATCACAAGCCTAATTATTAACAAGATGCAAATGAGATTTTTTCAGTCCCAAGCCCTGCAGACTATCCAGTTATCCTTCCGCGGGTTGAGAGTATGGCTTGGTACATCGCCCAGGAGACGATATACCCTTAGGTGACTTAGAGGGTGCAACACATGATAGTGTGCGGGAAATGTGCCCTACTCGTCGGCAGGCTACAAGTCCATTAAAGCGCCCAGATAACGAGATCGCCAGTGACTGGAAATTCTCCATGAACTATAGTTTGATCTAGTCATTAGCCTAATCCATATTCAGTGTGAATCCCTGACCGTGGTAACCAGGGAGTCACGTCCTAGACATGATGCAAGACAAGACAAGTGGATTGCACGAAGCAACAAGAATGAACACCCACGGAGTCAGAGTTGATTATATGAGTCAAGTTAGCCATCGCAACAGCATCAAGTCAAGTCAAGTAACAAGTCAGGAGTGCGCCGCCACGGGCCACTATCAAGTTATCCAATAACAAGATTAATTATGAATCACAGGTTACAAGTTAAGAGCGCACCCCATCGGGTCACTACTAAGAAGATCATAAAGTACTAGGATCATAAATCACAGAAATCACGAAGACCGTACTCGTCAAAAACACCGAAAACCGTACCAGGTCGTGTTGGGTCAAGACAGTCGTGTTGTGTGGAACAAGATATCAAAACTCCAATCCACAAAAGAGAAGCCAAGTCCAAGGAAATAAAACCAAACCATCATGGGCAAGTAGGTTGCGCAGGGGGTCGGATTGCGCTAGGGTCGACTTGCGCTGAGAGCGGGTTGCGCTGGGTCAAGCTGCGTAGGGGTCAAGCTGCGCAGGATTGGGTTGCGCTGGGAGCGAGCTGCATAGGATATGAGCTGCGCAGGATTGGGTTGCGCTAGGGTCGGCTTTCGCTAAGGTTAAGTGCGCTAGGGAGAGAGCTGCGCAGCGGTCAAGTTCGCCAATGGAAGGAAGGCGCTGGAGCTAAAGAGCGCCAGCGCGGGTCAGCCCAGCGCTAAAAAGCGCTGGCCGAGGAGTTTGCGCGGTTCAGCCCAGCGCTAAAGAGTGCTGGCCGAGGATCATCTTCTCCAACAGGCTGAGAGGAAATCCCAAGAACTCCAAATTTCCAAACTTCATAACTTAGCCAAAACAAAACCAAATTTGGATTTTCAAGGTTCTAACCTGTGTAAAATTGAATTCTCTTCCACATGGAAGCCTCAAAACAAGCAAAAATCTAAGTTTAGTAGATCAAAACCAAAAAAATCCGAAAATGGTTAAATCTTAGATCTAGAAAAATGGAGACTCCAAATCACAAAACGCCAAGTTCTAAGGTGGTTCACCATAACCTAATCTAGCTAATGGACAAATAAAATGGGGTGCTTATTTGGTGGCAAGGTGCACTTGCCTATGGTGTTGGTGGAGGAAGGAAGAAGAAGATGAAAAAAATTAATGGAAGTTATGAGGAGAGAGAAAGTTAGGTGGAATTTTTAATGAGGGAGGGTATGTTGTTAAGGGTGGAGGTTAGCTAAGGTAGTCCAATGCAAACCAAACCAAACCAAATCTATCTCCACAAAGAATAAAACCACGCCAGGTCAAAAACCCAATTTACAAGAAAACCAAAATCCGCAAGTCGAGCCAAAATACAATTACAGGCCAAAATCTGAGAAAATAAAATACAGGTCCCAAATACATATAAGCCTAATTTAAAATACGTATTCCGAAATACGGGCATTACAAGAACCGAGCATTTCGTCAACCCAACGGGAATGACGCCTACCGTAGCCGGACCTTCTAGCGACCCGATGCAACGTATGCTGCAGATGCTTGAAATGCAGCAACGTCAAAACGAGATCCATCGTCAGCAAGCGGAGGCTCGTCAGACTCAATTTGAAAATCGGTTCAAGGCTCAATTCAAGCTGCAGTAGCAGCAGCTGAATACCCTCCAACAAATCGTACAGTCGGTCGTGGGCAACAACAACAACTCAACGATGACGCCTGCCGTGACCCAGCCTGCGATTCGATCCAACGAAGCTGAACCAGAGGCGCCCGTGCTCTCACTTGTAGCACCGAGAAGTTCTAACTTCGACGTGTCAAAATTCACGAAAAGCTGCCGCACTTCCTTCAACGGCACAGAAGATCCCTCCGTGGCGATCGACTGGTTGGAGGAGCTGGAAGACAAGTTCAAGCTTCTGGGTGTCGAGGACTCGAAGAAAGTCGCGTGTGCTCAACTTCTACTTCGAATGAATGCGCACGATTGGTGGGCTGTGCAGAAGCGGGCTATTCGACGTGAAGACGAGACGGAGGCGATCTCATGAGCGACATTCAAAAATGCGTTGAGACCGAATATCTTTCTACAGCCGTGCGACAGGAAAAAGAGAATGAATTTATGCAAATGAGGCAAGGGAATATGACAGTGCGACAGTATGCGGCCGAATTCAACAAACTGGCCAAGTTTGCTGGAGACTACCTTCCTACCATTGTAAGTCAAGCTCGACGATTCGAAGTGGGCCTGCGTTCCACTATCCGTGCTCATGTCTCGGCGCCCGAATACAAAACCATGGGCGAGGCACTCAACCATGCCCTCCGTCTGGAGTCCGAGTATCCTCCTCCTACTACCGGCGCTGCTCACTTTAATAACAAACGTCATAGTAATGCGGGAAGCAACAATGCACACAAGCGTCAAAACCGCGACAACAGAGGCGGCAACCAGACGAAGGATCGAGTAGTCTGCACTTTCTGCCACAAGAAGGGGCACTTGATCAGCGAGTGCCGATTGAAGAACGGTGCGTGCCTCGGGTGCGGCCGAACCGACCATATCGTATGCAACTGTCCGGAGAAGCCAAACCAGCGCCCCCAACAACACCATCAGAACCGAGGCCAAGCACCTCGAGCTCCACCGACCGCACAATCGAATGGCCAAGACCGTCGCCCCAATGCTCAGGGCCGCGTCTACGCCATGACCCGAGACGAAGCGTTCGCATCTGACACAGTCGTGACAGGAATACTGCAATTCAATAATAAACATGCTCGTGTATTGTTTGATTCAGGTGCCACGCATAGTTTTATATCGGCGGACTTTGCCGCCGAGCACAGATTTTTCCTGACACCGCTAGGCCTCGATCTCACTGCTAATGTACCGTCGGGCATGCCACTACTTGCAAATTTAGTCTACGGAGACGGAATCATCTGTATAGGTGGTCAAAAGATAAGTCTCGATGCGATAGTTCTAGATGTCAAGGACTACGACATCATTCTGGGATGGATTGGCTCGGTCCGTACAACGCAACCATAGACTGTGCTGAAAAGAAGGTCACGTTTCGCATACCTGGAGTGCCTGAATTCTGCTACTCATGTGGTGAGGTGTCGCCGACCTGCATGGTGATCTCCGCGATATCTGCTCGACGGATGCTGCATTCCGGGTGCGAAGGCTATCTAGCTTCCATTCGAGACATGCGACAGGATGGTGCAAACGCGGGTCAGACCGACGTGGCAGAATTCTCCGATGTGTTCCCGGACGAGTTGCCCGGCATGCCGCCCGATCGAGAGATTGAGTTCACTATCGATACATTCTCCGACACTCGACCGATCTCGAAAGTCCCGTACAGATTGGCCCCTGCAGAGCTTAAAGAACTCAAGGTGCACTTACAAGAGTTGCTCGACAAGGGATTCATCCGACCCAGCGTCTTGCCATGGGGAGCGCCCATGCTGTTTGTCAAGAAGAAGGATGGCTCTATGCGTCTTTGTATCGACTACCGCGAGCTGAATAAAGCCACCGTCGGAACAAATACCCCATGCCCCGCATAGACGATCTGTTTGATCAGCTTCAAGGAGCCACGGTGTTCTCTAAAATTGATTTGCGTTCGGGTTACCATCAACTCAAGATCAAGCCGGACGATGTGCCGAAGTCTGCCTTCCGCACTCGATACGGCCATTACGAGTTCCTGGTAATGCCGTTCGGCCTAACGAACCCCCCTGCTGCTTTCATGGATATGATGAATCAGGTATTCCGACCATGTCACGCCCCAGAACCATAATACTGGAGAGCGGGGGCAGACATAGCCAGCTACGTATAACGGAATGGAATCCACACCGCTATACGGTCACGGCTGTCTAGATATGTGAGGGTTTATCTACAAGCCATCAGTCTCTTAAGGTCATAAATTATCCTATTGTCTCAATCTCAACCAACTAATAATAATCACAAGATATCAGATCACCAAATATACAATTGTAAGACGTCCCAAACATTACATATCCAGATGATCATGAAGCTAGTCGTACAAAATGTAAGGACTAGCAAGAATTTAAGTCATACATGATCAACCTCGAGTTGCCAATCATGCTTACAGCCCGTAGACAGACAGTAAATAAAGTTACAAACGAGCTAACACTTGCTCGGCGGCTAAACGCCTCAAAAGAATAATTTTACAAGGGAGTGGGAGAGCAAAATAAAATCCACTCGTTGCCCTGGTTATGCCTGGTGACCACCATCGGGCCGAAATGCAGGAAGATCCTCTGGTGCTGCTCCGGTATCTGGCCATACAAAACCAGCTGGGTCAGACCCCAGAAAGAGCAAGTGCCACAAAGGAGGCTTCACTTAAAAACTAAAAACCAGCAATTAGCACAAGAGTATAATTACATAATAAAAAGGCAGCAGTTTAAGAAAAAGCATGATGGGTAGTTATAAAAGACAATCTTGTATAGAATCACTAAAAGACAGGACATATGGAAAGAAAGCATGACAGGATAATATACGATGAGATAACCATGGGACTATTCAGATAGCCAGGTTACAACCCGTAAACCAAACAAGGACCGGGGTTGTAACCCTTCGTCTGAACGGAACTTGGTTTCTCTCACCATTTATCGGCAAGATAAATATAAGAAATCAGGTCAAGTAACATTCTGGAGTGACAATCATTATAGTGACAATCCGGAGAGTACAAGGCATTAGAGTGACAATCTGGAGTGACAATCATTATAGTGACAATCTGGAGTGACAATCAATCAATCATTCTGGTACAATCTTACAATTAATCAATTCTTGACAATACTATACTGGACTAGACTCCATCCAAGCAATTACGGCCAATCATTGCCTACGGCTTTCTACATTAACTAACTAGGGTTATCACAATCCTAGTTACTAGCAAGATGCAATGAGATGCTCCAAGTAGTCACAGGCCCTGCAGCTATCCAGGTTATCCAGGCAATCATTATAGTGACAATTTAGAGAGTACAATGCATTAGAGTGACAATAGAGTTCAATTATTTAAGTGACAATCAAGAGTGCCCCATATGACAGTGGGCTGGAAATGTGCCCTACTCGTCGGCAGGCTACAAGTCCAAACATTTGCGGCCGGGATAACGGGATCGCCTGTAACTGGGGAACATCTCTTCATGTCTAGTGAATTATACTAGTCATTAACCTTAGTCCATTTCAGTAGGTACTCCTGACCGTGGTACTCAGGAGTCCCCTCCTAGACATGATGCAAGACAGGACTGGATTATTTGTACAAGCACAATCGCCCACGGTGTCCAGGTTACTTATACAAGTCATGTCATGTCAGGTAGCCGTCGCAACAGCTATTCGAGATAATCATGTCAGGTTATCATGTCAAGTGTACTAGTCAGGAGTGCGCCACGACGGGCCACTATCAGGTCATGTCAGGTTACTTGTCAGGAGTGCACCACTACGGGTCACTGTCGTGTCATGCTCAAGTTTTATTTCCAAATATATTAAACAAATCCATGATTATCAAGTTCATGACAAAAGACGTAAGGATATAAAATGGACGTAAAATATCTAATAAAGGAGTTACGAAACATGGGCAAATAATGATAAATAATAGTACACAGGACTATGAGAAAGTCATACGGTTCAGTCATATGCGGCCAGGATGGAGGGGGCGCATGCGACTGGAAGTACAAGGGCGCCAGCGGCTGGAAATGCAAAGGCGCATGCGGCTGGAATTAATCGAGATCATGCGGCCCGGACTCAGAAGTCCATGCGGCCAGGGTCTAGGGTTCTCATGCGGTTCGGGGATCAGGGCCTATGCGGCTGGCAAGTGCTTGAGTTCATGCGGTTCAGGGAGGTGAGCGCATATGCGGCTCGAATTAAAAGGGGTCTTCATGCGGCTGATGGCGAACTCAAGTCCGTACGGCTCACATAGCAAAACCCATGCGGTCCGGAAGAAGTAAGGGTGCATGAGGCTTGGTCAATGCGATGGCTTATGCGGCTGGGGGGAAACAGTTGTATATGCGGCTCGAGAAGAGTTCGTTCCCAGCCCTGCGACTAAGTCCATGTAGACTCATGCGGCTGATGGGAAATGAGCCCATGCGGCTGAGTATGAGACTCAGCCTCATGCGGCTGGGACTAAGTTTCATGCGGTTTAGAAGTACAAGGGTCTCATGCGGCTGATGGCGACTTGCCGCATGAATACTCATGCGGTCAAGTACAGCCATGCGCCAGGGAACTGTTCTTCTTCTCCAAAATTCTGAGGAGAAGAACACTAGGAACCCATGCCTTCCAAGCTCCATAAAACTTTCATCCGGAGCTCAAATCCGAACTTCCATAGGTCAAAATGGGGCAGAATAAAATTCTCAACAACATGGAACCATCAAAACTTAGAAATAACAAGATTAAGTAGATCAAAACCCAAAAAATCCAAAAATAATGTAAACTTAGATCTACAAGAATCTAGCCATGGAAAGTGAAAGTGCCAAGTTCTAAAGCAAGTTAGAATAATGTAAGGAAGAAAATGAAGCAATAAAATTAGAGTTCCTCCATGAAGCAAGTTGCACTTGCCTAGCTCTCTCTCTCCTCTCTATGGTAGGTAAGAAGTAAATGAGGAAGAAGAAGATGATAAATGAAGAGAGAGAAAGAAGAAAGGGCAATAAATATCAAAGGTGGTGGTAGGTAGGGGGTTCACCCCTTGGTTCATGATGAACCAAGAGCAATCCCAAACCGAACCAAGCCAACCCAACCAAGAATAAACCAAGCCCAGGGAGGAAATTAAGCAAGAAAATCATGCAATACAAGAATAAATACGTATACGTATTCCAAGAATACGAAATACGAACATAGGCATTACAGACCATTCCTCGACAAGTTCGTAGTAGTCTTTATCGACGATATACTCGTCTACTCGAAGAATAGGCAGCAACATACTGAGCATCTGCGGACCGTGCTTCAGACCCTTTGAGAAAATCAACTATATGCGAAGCAAAGCAAATGTGAATTCTGGCTTAACAGCGTCGCATTCCTCGGACACATTATTTCAGCTGAAGGCATTGAGGTCAACCCAAAGAAAGTTGAAGCCGTTGTCGATTGGAAATGGCCAGCGTCCGTCGGCGAGATTTGAAGTTTCCTTGGCTTAGCGGGATACTACCGACGCTTCGTGAAGGACTTCGCGAAGATCGCATCGCCTCTGACTCGCCTCACCCAGAAGGAGTTGCATTTGAATGGTCAGACGACTGCGAAGCTACATTCCAAGAGTTGAAGCAACGGCTCGTCTCGGCCCCGATACTCGCAATTCCAGAAGGGACTGAGGGTTTCCAGATATTCAGCGACGCATCCGGTCAGGGCTTGGGGTGTGTGCTGATGCAGCGAAACAAGGTGATATATTTTGCTTTCCGACAGCTAAAGCCGCACGAGAAGAATTATCCGACGCACGACCTGGAGTTAGCGGCGATTGTATTTGCGTTGAAATTGTGGCGTCACTATCTCTATGGTGTGGCGTGCACGATCTATACCGATCACAAGAGCCTCAAGTATCTATTCACGCAGAGGGAACTGAACTTGCGACAGAGGCGTTAGCTAAAACTGATCAAGGATTACGACTTGATATCGACTATACGCCAGAAAAGGAAAATATTGTGGCGGACGCTCTGAGTCGGAAGTACATAGCCTCGCTATCCATCGACCGCAGACTGCTACGCGACCTAGAAGAGATGGACATTGAACTTCGAGTCCGATTCCGGAATGTGCAGTTGGCAAAGTTGCAGTTAGAGCCAAGCTTGCTTGAAAAGATCAAGACCGCTCAGAAGGACGATCCGTACCTGAAGAAAATGCGAGATCTAATCTCGACGGGCAGGACGACCGACTTTATGGAAGACGAGACCGCTATGCTTCGATTGAGGGGTAGGCTATGCGTTCCGGATGATTCAGAACTTAGAAAGGAGATATTGTCGGAGGCGCACTACGCGAAGTACACCTTACATCCCGACAGTACGAAGATGTACAAGGACCTCCGCACAAACTTCTGGTGGCACGGGATGAAAAGAGATGTGGCACTTTTCGTGTCGCAATGCATGGCCTGTCAGCAGGTAAAAGCTGAGCACCAGAGACCGGGCGGGGAGATGCAGAATCTGGCGATTCTGGAATGGAAGTGGCAACACGTGTGCATGGATTTTATTGTTGGTCTGCCGAAGACGCCGCGGAAAAAATGATGCCATCTGGGTCATTGTCGATCGACTAACCTAGTCAGCGCACTTTTTTGCCATCAAAGTTACTTGGAGCGTTGATTGCCTGGCGCAGATTTATCTTGATGAGATAGTACGGCTGCACGGAGTTCCAATATCCATCGTCTCCGATCGGAATTCATGGTTCATGTCGCGATTCTGGAGTAGCCTTCAGTCGGTGCTGGGTACCAAGTTGTAGTTCATCTCAGCTTACCATCCTCAGACCGACGGCCAAACGGAGCGCGTCAATCAAATTCTCGGAGACATGCTACGACTCTGCGCAATTGACTTCAAATCAAGCTGGGACAATCATCTACCTCTGGCCGAATTCGCATACAACAACAGCTATCAATCCAGCATTCAAATGGCGCCGTATGAATCCTTGTACGGACGCAAGTGCCGATCACCCATTTGCTGGGACGAAGTCGGAGAGTGGCAGATTCTCGACCCGGAACTGGTAGAACAGACCGTGCAGAAAACTCGGCTCATTCGGAAAAGACTAAAGACTGCGCAGAGTCGTCAGAAAAGCTATGCGGACGTTCATCGTCGACCCCTCGAGTTTCAAGAAGGCGATCACGTATTTCTCAAGGTGTCGCCCATGCAGGGAGTTACTCGGTTCGGTACGAAAGGAAAGTTGAGCTCGAGATTCGTTGGGCCGTTCGAAATACTCGAACGGGTCGCCCAAGTGGCCTATAAAATTGCCCTACCGCCGGCACTTGAAGGTGTACACAATGTCCTCTACGTCTCGCAACTGCGGAAGTACGTGCACGACCCGAGCCACGTGGTAGATTTTGGCCAGCTGGAGCTCAAGTCCGACTTATCCTACGTCGAAGAGCCAGTTCAAATCATAGAATGCAAGGATAAGCTGCTGCGAAACCGAGCGATCCCTCTCGTCCGCATCCTCTGGAGGAACCATTCGGTCGAAGAGTCGACGTGGAAGCTTGAATCAGAAATGAAGGAGAAATTTTCTTCATTGTTCTCGTAGAGGTAGGTTCTATCTTTAAGTTTCGATGACGAAACTTTTTATTAGTTGGTTATGGTGTAGTGCCCCGTCCCTACATCGTGCCCCATTTTAGTCCACGGGGTGCGCGAGAAAGGAACACTGTCGCTATCGATTCGGTCGGGACCGATAGGTCGGAATCGGCCGAGTCGATCGAACGGAAACGGTTGAATTAAGATCCATTCCACGTTATGAAATAGCTTCTTCGGAACCAAGTCCCATATTCAGCGGGTTGCGCCTCGAGGATTGGCTCTGCGGCTGAGTCGGGAGAGACCTCCCGTTGCTCTGGTTTTCATGCCACACTTGATTTGGCTTTGGCTTTGGTTTTCGTGAATGCGTTTTTCGTGAATGTTTTTGATGGATTTTCGTGACGCGTTTTTGAGCTTCGCATTCATATCGAATATCCTTGAATTATACAGTGTTCTAATCGGTTGCTTATACGATTGCAGGTGATCGCGTAGGCGACGTCAGCGCAGCCAATCGGTCGCTCGCTTGAAGCAAGCCTAAGGCGAGTGGCTGACCTTCTTCGTCTCGTCCCTCTACTTCAAAACTCAGTATGTTAAGTAAAATGAATGCTTGTCATAATAGCGTAGAATCAAAGAAATCGTAGCACGATTCTTCACGAAACACTTGCTATCAAACTACCGGTTTTGAAAATGGAAAACATGTTCTTTATGCAAATCCACTTAGCCTATGCAAAGCAAAGAATGAATCGATTAACGTTTATCGCAACGATACAGCTAAGTAAGCAAAACGGTCATTGGACAACTTGTCGACAAGGTGTAGTTTCCACGAACGGTTGCCTAGGCCAAGGGACCGATTCGGCCCGGGAGGAACGAGTTTATAGCAAGCGCCAGCCTTCATCGGCACGAGTTAGGCGGGAACTTTCGTACAGGGCTCGCTACCCGACACGAAAGGGTCGCCGTCTAACCCAGCTATAGTCCGCGATGGCTTGACATTGCCAGTGGCCTTCACACCCCTTTTCACTGCTTAACAAGTGCACGGGACATGGGATGAATATGATAGTTGCTTAATGTTATACAATTTCTATGCTTGCCTCAAAATATGTTAACATGCAAATCGAGCAGGATGGTTAGAAAGATCATTGAAATAGCTAGCTAACATGTTTACGAAACTTCTTGAATCAAATGCAGAGCTTGGATTTTAATTAACCATTCGCCAGTACATGTGATCGTATTGATCCTTGCTTTTTGCAGGTCCCGCGAATCAGGAAGGACGCGCCAGCTAGCTCGGCGGCGTTCGTGATTTTGAAACTTCGGCCGTGCTTCGAAGACTTTCTCTGCGACTCCACTTTTGAAGGCTCTCGACAGTCCAAGGAAGATGACTCAGCGTCCCTCCCATCCAGGTCACTGGAGTACTTTGTTGTATATTGAGGGATGTGTGCAATGTATGGAACGACTATCTCATCGGCACTCTTTTGTAATTGAGTCATGTTGTAGCCCGTGCGGCAATGAGTCTTGTATCGGAGTCTGTAAAACATGTTCATTATCAATAAAGATCAAGTTTTCTTTACTTATTGTGTGAATCAATTTGTCTGCGTACTCTCTTAGATCTCGTGTCTCAGATTACCTTATGACTATGCCTTGTGCGATCGCAAATTAGGTTCGCACGGCATCACGCCCGGGGGACGACTATCGACTCGACGGAATCAGGGCGTAACACTCTCCCCCGTCAGTTAGTAGCACATACTCACCCAGTGAGTATCTCGTAGATGGTCGACGCTCTCTGTCGCTCCTTCTCAGTGGAGCCACTGGTGCTGGCTGTATACCAACAGCCTCCTCCTCTTCAGGAACTGCCTCTCCAGCATGCTCATCCTCCTGAGGGACACCCTGACCACCATCAGCAGACTGATGATCAAGGTTGGGGGCAACTCCATGTCCTGGCTCCCCCATAATTGGATCCTCTATGATGTCCTCTGGAAACTGCTCGAAGCGAAATGACTCTAACTCGGACAATTCCTCAGCCTCAGAAGGCGTCTCGAAATCCTGACTGTTGGTCATGGTCTGATCCTCGACGAATACCACGTCCCTGCTTCTGTAGAGCTTTCTTTCCACCGGATCGTAGAGTCTATAGCCAAACTCATCCCGACCGTAGCCGACAAAGATGCATCGCCTCGTCTTCGGCTCAAGTTTGAACCTCTCGTCCTTCGGTACATGCACGAAGGCCTTACAATCAAACACTTGCAGGTGATTGTATGACGGCTCTTTACCGTACCATACTTTGTCAGGCACATTACCCTGCAAAGGAGCACTAGGAGATAAATTAATAACATAAGCATCTGTGAGAAGAGCCTCACCCCAATAACTGCCCGACAAGTTTGCTTCTGACAGCAAACATCGCACCCTCTCCATCAATGTACTATTCATGCGCTCCGCTACACCATTGAGCTGAGGTGTCTTGGGCGGAGTCTTCTGGTGTCGTATCCCTTGCTCTCTGCAATAAGCATCAAAGGGACCAATGTATTCGCTGCCAGTTGTCGGACCGAACACACAATAACTTCTTATCCGTCTCTCTTTCAACAGAGGTTTGAAACTCTTTGAAAGTAGGCAGCACCTGATCCTTGGTCTTTAAGGCATAAACCCAAACCTTCCTGGAACAGTCATCAATAAAAGTTACAAAGTAAGATGCACCACCAATAGATTTTACCTTCATAGGACCGCAGAAATCCGAGTGAATCAACTCGAGCAACGCTGGCTTCCTTGAACTTGGGTGACTTTCGAAAGACACCCTATTTTGCTTCCCAGCTAAGCAGTGCGTGCACTTCTCCAACTTTGTAGACTTGAGCCCTGGAATCACCTTCATGTTCACCAAGTAGCTCATCCCCTTCTCGCTGATATGGCCGAGCCGCCTGTGCCACAACTCGGTAGGCGCATCACTGACAGCGTTCATCTCCTGTGCTCCTTGTGCGCTCCCCTCCATATAGTAGAGACCGGACTTCTTGCTTTCTCTGGCAATCACCATCGAACCTCTAGAAAGCTTCCACTGACTATTCCCGAAGAGACTGAAGAATCCCTCGTCATCCAACCTTACAACTGACACTAGGTTGAAATGGATACCAGGGACATGACGAACATCTTTGAGAATAAGAACTGCACCCGTCTTCGTTCTCAAATGCACATCTCTAATGGCAACCGCTTTCGACACATCTCCATTGTCCATCTTCAACACTCCACAGTCGCATGTCGTGTAAGTGACAAATAGTGCCCAGTTGTGAGATACATGCGCTGAAGCTCCTAAGTCCACCAGCCAAGAATTGTCATCGCAGGCGAGGTTTGTGGTAACCTCATCACCTACGACGATCACATCGCCTCCATGTATCGAAGCCGTCGCTGTAGTGTTCTCATCTTGCTTACCCTTTTCGTCCTTCTTCTCTCTCATCTAAGCGAAACAGTTCCGCTTGATGTGGCCCTTCTTGCCACAGTGGTAACACTCCGAGTCCTCGTACCGACCCTTGAACTTCCCACTGCTCTTGTCTCTGCCACCACCTGGATCCCTGCTTTTGCCCCTTCCGCGGCTCTCTGAAACTAGTGACTCTGAGTGATGGGATGTGGATGAAGTGCCCTGAGAACGTCTCCGCATCTCTTCATTCAGTACCCCCCTCTTGGCAAACTCCAGACTGACCACGCCTTCCGGAGCAGAAGTGATCATAGATACTCGTACGGTCTCCCACGAGTCTGGCAATGCACATAGCAACCAAAGTCCTTGAACATCGTCGTCGAACTTGACTCCCATCGAGGATAGCTGGTCCACCACGCCCTGGAACTCACTCAAGTGATCCATAATGGTGCACCATCTTTGTACCGCAGACCCGTCATCATCCGAATCAGGAACAGTTTGTTTACCTCGGTCTTTTTCGCGTACAAAGATTCCAGCTTCTCCCGCAACGTCTTCGCTCAATATTGGCAACGTGGTTGTACACGTTCTCGTCAAAGAACTGTCGCATGTACCCACACACCTATATATGCTCGAAGTTCCAGTCCCCATCGGATTTGTCACTGGGCTTCTCGGATGCAAATACTGGAAGATGGAGCTTCTTGACGAACAGCAAATCCTTCATCTTGCTCCGCCAATAATGGTAGTTGGTACCGTTCAGGTTCATCATGCGCACCGGCTTCGCGTCCATCTCTGCTTCCTGGTTTGACTGTCAACTCCTGACACTTTTCTGAATTCCAGAACCTGACTCTGATACCACTCTGTTGGAAACGGTTTCCGCACTTCGTTCCCAACAGGTGTTTGCACGTGGCAATGATGTTCAGGAACCCATACAAAAAGGGCAAAAAGAAGAAGATATTCATTAACCAAAAAAGTATTGACTTTGGTTTGTGTTCCTTTTAATTTGGTTTGTTTGCTTAACCCAAATGAACATCCTAACCTCTTTGGCACATGCTTATGGGGCAATAAAAAAGGCTAGTTTGGTAAATAAAATTTTAACTCCACTATTTTGTCATATTAAAAAAGAGAAATACACTAGACTGAAAGTTTTCCCTACAATATATTCAACATATGAAACAAAAGCAATGTGTATCTTGATAACTCATGCTCAATGATTACATATCTCACACCCAAATGTTGCGACTTAGGATACACATCCCCATTGCTCAATGCCCAAGTGCATTCTGAAGCCTGAGGCAAAAGGATGCAGACTCGAGCGCACGAATACTACCTAGCATAGCTTTTCCGAGATTCACTGTTCCATGAACCACTAAGCGCATTGCTTACCTTCATCGAGACTACGAGGGTTAGCTCATGCTTTGGTGTATTTTCCAAATGAGGATTGTTCTTTAAGCGGATAAGAAAAAATCGTACCTGAATGAAACTGTCTCAGAAGAACACGCCTTGGAAGCAGACAAAAAAAACCAATCTTAAATGTAGAGAGTCGATGTCCATAACAAAATTGCAAGGTCTTAACTTAAGGGGCTCATTGCAAGCAGCTTCTCTGCTTGGTCAGGGAAGAAAGTTATAAACAGATATGCACCTGCAGATGGTATCTTATGAGGTGAGCAATGATCAAGCAATAAAAGAAGAAAAAACTTAATTTTCGTGGATTAGTATCAGTGTGAGAGAAAGTTTCAACCTTTTCGTACTAGAAATTTTTGGGAAAACAAGAAATGACTTACATATTAGCACAGTCCCAAGTACAGCAGAAATTTTGCCCTGAATAGTGACTAGTCCAGCCTTGCCAGCATTTTCCAGTTCAACAGAACCAATTGATTCAAATGTTCCTGCATAATTGGAACCAATCACATATCCATCAGTAATTCCTACAACAAAACAAACTACTGATAAGTTGTGTAGACTAGGACCTGGCTTTACTGACCGAAGACCTGAAGTAACACATGAAATATTTTTGAAGCCTTCTCTGTCGAGCTTATTAGCAGCTGCAGTAGATCTTCCACAAAATGAAAGTAAATTATTCAGTTTATCTATCAAGGAAGTGAAATACAGTGGAAGTGAAATTCAGGTGGAACTGAAATTAGATTCATAAGCACACCATACAGATTAAAAGGAATAATGTACAAGAACTGAGCCAACAACAACAATATAAATCCCACAATTTTGGTATTGACAATTAGAATCCCCATCTCTTTTTTGTCTTCTTTCATTCTGTCATGTTAAGGGGCAGTTCCTTTCTAACATTAGCAAAACAACATCTCTCTTTTACTTTCTAGGTCCAAGTATTTTAAGACAATCCCTAGGCTTAGAAACTCCTTTAACTGATATTCTATTGCTCCTACCATTCTATAGGCCTTTGTTACACGTGTCCAAGCATTTTCTCTCCTTATCCTCATTTGAAACCCCTCCAATGTTCCACAAATAGACTTATAATTTAGCTTGCAAGAACATGGGCTTAATTAATACACAGTTTCTAAGTTAGTATGACGCTTTTGAGGCCTGTGTTCACAAGATGAATTTAGTATCTTTATTGTTTTCTAGAAGCTACTCCAGTATAACTACATAGATCGCAAACGCAAAGGGCTCAAAATGTTGAAGATGGAATTGCATGTGCTTTGGAGAAATAGGATCTAATTTGTTTGTATGAGGCTGGAATACTCTTTCACAACCGCCGAAATTCCCTCATGTGTTTGACCAATATATGTTGAACAATTTGTTGGTGTTTTTGCCTTTGGACTAGAAAAGATAGTCCCACATCGGCTACACCAAATGGTGAGTATCTCAATATAATGCATTGCTTGTGTTGAGGTGTGCACATGAGGTGTAGTGGGGCACAAGTTTGTGCCATGTGGAAGTATTTTCCTAGAAGAAAAAAGGATTAAATCCAACAAGGATGCAAATTAATTTTTGTTGTGCGGACTCGGACTCGGACACGGACTCCAGGATGTCTTGTGCATGCACGGGAGTGTTCGGGGGGTAGGCGTGGACTGGCACACTTCTATGCTGATTGTGGGCAGATCTAAAATATCAAACTCTATTTTTGAGTATTGGTATTTTAGTCCCACATCGGATAGGAGAAGAGGTGAAGTCTCAACTCCACTCTATAAATAGAGCCCCTTGGCCTCCTTTGAAAGATGCACCAAGAAGAGAGTTGAGGGAGTCTGTTAAGTCCAGGAAGCCCGTTCAAGTCTCAAATATTGACTTACGAGCGTTCCAGAAGTTCTTCGTGAACTTGCTGGTTCCTGGAAGCTGTTCGTGCTCGTGTGGGGCGAATAAAGCTTTGAGCAACGGTGGTTCATTCACCCCAGCATCTCATTCTCGCATGTCATCGCTGCTGTTGCCTTTTACAGTAACTTCTTTTTAGAAGCTCTACTGCCGATAGTTGCTTGCACAAAGTCTCTTTAGATTTTTTGTGTATTACGTAGAATCTTTTAGATCCTCGTAATTCAGAATCCTCCAGGATCTCTGCTGCACATCTTCTTTAAGGTGCTGCATTTGAAACGTTGTGTGTACAATTGTTTCAGTTTCAGAATTTTTCATCGAAAATTGTGCCTCGGCACTAACAATCTCAAAGCTTTATTGAGAAGATGGATAATTCTCGTGCTTCGCTCATCGATACCGGCTTTAACAAGTTGAAAAAATTCGATGGCGAACACTTCCAGATATGGAGACGAAAGGTCACTTTAAATCTTCAACTCATGAATGTTGATCACGTGCTGTCAGAAGAAGAACCGATCGTTCCAACCACTGGATCTGCTGCGGCTGTGGCCGCTGCTACGACCAAGCAAACGAAGTGGAAGAGAGAAAACAGTATATGCAAACTACTGATACTCAATTCCATGGAAGACTCTCTGGCAGAGTCCTACTCCAAGAAGACATCTGCCAAAGAGATATGAGACTCCTTGGGAAAGCTCTATAAAGATGACGAGAACCGGTCCAAGATCTTCATGGTAGAAAAATACCACAAGTGGACCTTCGAAGACAAGAAGGCGATGCTGTCCCAAGTGAAGGAGTTTCTAAAGTTGCGTCAGAAACTAGAAGACGAGAACATGCCCCTCGTCGACAAGTTTGTCGTTGGAGGGATCGTCGCGAAACTTCCTACAGAATGGAGCAACTTCTATGCAAGGATGCATCGAAAGAAGATGGAAATTAGCTTGGAAGATTTCTTGCAAGAGATCCATGATGAGGACGAGATGCGCTCTCAACAGAAGATGGATGCTCTGTCCAAACAACTGGCGAAGGCAAATCTGGTCCAAACCAGAGAGTACCAGGGGAAGCAGGCTGCTTCTCATCGCAAAAAGAAGGACTTCACGAATCTGAAAGTGAAGGGTCCTACTTTCAAGCAGCAGAAGTCCAAGTCCCATGTGACTTGCTTCAATTGTGGCAAGAAGGGCCACTACAAATCCGAATGCAAGTCCAAGCCCAAAGAACAAGGTGAGCCTAGTAAGGTTTCTATGATTACTAATCTAGTTGTCATGATAGCACAGGTTGCAACTGTAGGGGCTGACTTGGACTGGTGGATAGACACTGGTACGACCTGCCATGTCTGTTCTGACAAAGACTGGTTCGTCTCTTATGAGCCAACTTCAGAGAAAGTCATAATGGCAAACCAGGCAGAAGCTGAAGTACTGGGGATCGGGACGGTGGAGCTGAAACTCACATCGGAGAATACTCTGACGCTTCAAGGTGTGAAGCATGTTCCAGTAATTGCTAAGAACCTGATCTCTGGAAGTCTGCTCTGCAACGTAGGCTTGAGGATGGACATCAATGCTGGCCAGTTGGTGATGTCCAAGAAGGGTATATTCTTCGGAAAAGCTTTCCAAACTGAAGGAATGTACAAGATTCAGCTTGTTGTAACCCAGCATGATAATATAAATGCAATCACTTTTTCTGATTATTCTCTTGAGTTGTGGCATAATAGGCTAGGACATGTTCATTGTAAAAGGATTAACAGAATGTCTAGTCTAGGACTCATCTCCAAGTGTGGGGGTAAGGTAGAGAAATGCGAAGTATGTGCTCCGACGAAGATCACAAGGAAACCCTTTCACAGGGTCCATCGAAGCACAGATCTTCTGGAGTTGGTTCACTCAGATATCTGTGACTTCAAACAATTCTCTACAAAGGCCGGGATGAAGTATTTCATTACTTTCATCGATGACTTCTCAAAGTATGCTTTCGTCTACTTGCTCAAGTCTAAAGACGAAGCATTCGAGAAGTTCAAGGAGTTCAGGGCCGAGGCTGAGCGGCAAACTGGACAACAACTCAAGAGGTTAAGGAGTGATCGAGACGGGAAGTATCGGTCTCATAAATTCTTATCATTATGCAAAGAACATGGAATCATCAATGAGACAACGGCTCCGTACTCTCCTCAATCCAACGGAGTAGCAGAAAGGAAGAACAGAACGTTGACAGAGATGATGAACTCCATGATGTTGACTGCGGGTCTTCCAAAGTGTTACTGGGGAGAAGCTGCACTAACGGTAACGTTCATTCTGAACAGAGTGCCATATGCAACTTTCGACATAACTCCTCATGAACTCTGGTTCAAAGTCAGACCTAACTTGAATGTCATTCGAGTGTGGGAGTGTCTGGCTTATGTGAAGCTCCCGGATCTGAAGATTCAGAAGCTGGGGACAAGGACTACGAAGGCGATCTTCTTGGGGTATGCCGAGAAGAGTGATGCTCGGAGATTCCTTGATATCGAGTCAAACCATATCATCGAATCTCGCGATGCTGAATACTTTGAAGACAAGTTTGCAAAACACAAGAATATTGTTCTTGCGGATCTTCCGGAGAATGATGAGGGTACAAAGCAGACATAAGTCTTTAATGAACCAGTAGTCCAAGATGAAGCTGTCGTCAAGGAGATACCAGCTGAACCAGAACTCGCTGAGCCGTCAACTAAGCGAACGAGGAGGCCGAAAGACTTCGAAGATGACTTCGTCACCTATCATGTGGAAGCAGATCCGCTTACCTATGATGAGGCGATGAAGACCAGAGATGCTGTATTCTGGAAGGAGGCGATAGACAACGAGATTGACTCAATCACCTCCAACAACACATGGGTATTGGTTGACCTGCCAGAAGGAGCAAGACCCATCGGATGCAAATGGATCTTCAAGAAGAAGATGAAAGCAGATGGAACCATTGACAAGTTCAAGGCCAGGCTAGTGGCCAAGGGGTTTGCTCAGAAGCAGGGGGATCGACTACTTTGACACTTATGCTCTAGTAGCTCGGATGACAACAATCAGATTGTTAATTGCTCTAGCAGCAATACACAAGCTGGTGATACATCAGATGGATGTGAAAATGGCATTCCTTAATGGCGAGCTGACCGAAGAGATCTACATACAACAACCAGAAGATTTTGTCGTCAGAGGCCTGGAAGACAAAGTCTGCAAGTTGATGAAGTCTCTGTATGGTTTGAAACAAGCTCCCAAAATGTGGCATGAGAAGTTTGACAAGGTGATAAGGTCAAATGGCTACAGGGTCAATGAAACAGACAAGTGTGTCTATACGAAGTTTGCTGACGAAAGAGGAGTAATCGTATGTCTTTACGTGGACGACATGCTAATCCTAGGTACGGATTTAAGCTGCGTCACAGAGACAAAGAAATTTCTCTCGACCAAGTTCAGTATGAAGGACTTGGGGGATGCCGACGTAATCTTGGGGCTCAAGATCATCCGGACAGGTACTGGAATAGCGCTGTCACAATCTCATTATATTGAGAAGATGCTCACTCGCTACGGGTATCAAGATCTTCCTTTTATTGATACACCGTACCGGAGTGATCAGAAGCTGGAGCCAAATTCGAGGGAAAAGCGTCAGGCAGTTGGAGTACGCTAGCGTCATCGGAAGCTTGATGTACGCTACTACTGCCACAAGGCCTGACATAGCTTTTGCAGTGGGAATGCTGAGTCGGTTCACTAGCAATCCAGGCATTGAGCACTGGAAAGCTGTGAAACGTGTTATGAGATATCTCAAGAAAACTCAGACATATGCACTTTTCTACAGCAGAGATCCGTCAGTAGTGGAAGGCTTCAGTGATGCTAGCTGGTGTTCAGATATGGAGAGCGAGTATTCCACAGGTGGATTCGTATTCGCCATAGGCGGAGCTGCTATATCGTGGAAGTCGAAGAAGCAGACTATGTTATCTCGCTTCTCCATGGAATCTGAATTCTTTGCATTGGATGCTGCTGCAGATGAAGCAGAGTGGCTTCGGGAGCTCATGTATGATCTTCCAGTGGTTGGGGCTCAGATACCGACAATACCGATATACTGTGACAATCAGGCGGCAGCAGCAGTGGCATCAAATGAACTCTTCAACGGGAAGAAGAGAACAGTACGGTTGAAGAACAGAGCAGTACACGATCTTATCAAGAGAGGTGTTATTGCAGTGATTGATGTTCGGAGTCAGGAGAACCTGGCGGATCCGTTCACCAAGGGCCTCAAGCGCCAACTGGTCAATGACACAACTTGTAAAATGGGCTTGAAGGCATTCTGATATTGTATTATTGTATTCCTACCATAAAGTTTTATGCTATTAGTTCAAAGATTTATCTACTAGGCATCTAGCTTTTGGTTCAAGGGAGGACCACTAATCGGAAGAATATCAGGAACGGTGGGTACATGTTCTATTGGACATGGAGAGGTTACGGACCTATAACCACTGTTGTCTACTATTATTTTCTGCGAAAAACGGTTTCTGTGGGAAGGTTGGCTTAAATGTCTTAATGAGTTCTCAGGCAGAGTGAATGCCTGGAGTGCTTTACAGGAAGCACAGTAGCGCAGCACTACAAGGAGTGTAACTCCATGCTACAGTGGGGTGACTCCACCATGAGGTTCCCAGGTAGGGGTAATGCCTCGGCTTTGCAAGCCAAGTCACAGCGGAGTAGCACCGCAAATAGGCAGGTAGCCTAATGCTGTATGATAATCGTAATAAAGAGAAGTAGACAGCACTACAAAGAGGACGATGTCCTCATGTTACAGTGGCATGACACCACAAAGAGGTACCAGGTAGGGTAAAGCCTCGAGCTTTGCGAGCCATGTCATAGCGGCGTAACACCGCACGGAAGCGCAAGGCTTCATGCTGGATAGTTTGGCACTACAAAGAGGCCTGTGACCTCATGCTACAGTAGTATGACACTACGATGAGGTACCCAGGTGGGGTAAAGCCTCGGCTTTAAGCCATGTCATAGCGGCGTAGCATCGCAAAGAAGCGCAATGCTTCATGCCATGACTCTTTATAAAGAACTCACCTATAGTGTATGGACAGAGATATCAGGCCGTCTCTTGAGGGTAAACTTGTAGACGCCCAAAAAAATTATACACTGAAATCAGGCTGGCACAAGGCCTTCAATGTACAGCCAGAAGCACAGTTGATGTCATTATATGAGTAGGAAGAATCAAGGTTGTCAAAGGCGCAAGGCGCACTCAAGGCGCAAAGGGTCCATATCGCCTGAGGCGTAAGGCGCACTTAAGGCGCGCGCCAGAGCGATGCGAAGTGTGTATATATATGTGCGTGTGCGTGTGCGTGTGGTGTTTTTTTCATTTTGCCTGAATTTGAAGATTTTGATCCTTGTGTTGATCTATTCTTTAATTTAATTTACTGAAATTTTCACGACACCAAAATAAATTCTCTTGCAATTTGATGTTTCCTTAAGTTTGAACTACGTAAACACGCATTGTAAGGAAATTACGAATTTTATTATGCACTGTGCTGGAACCTGTGTCACCTCTTTAGTCTCTCTATATCGAGGCGCGCCTTAACCACATCCTGCGCATGAATAATGTCGCCAAAATAAATGAGTCAATGTGAATTGGAATTTTTTTCCTACACATGCAACAAGCAAAATCAGCAAAATTATCGAGGCGTGCCTAGGCGCGCCTTAACCACATCCTGCGCCTGAGGAAAAGGCACGCTTGCGCCTGACGAACTGCGCCTCGCCCAGACCCTATTAAGGCGCTGCTCCTGCGCCTAGGTCCAAGGCGCGCCTTAGGCGCGCCTGGGACGTGCCTTTGACAACACTAGGAAGAATTGCAGTTATGGTGCAGAATTCAAGGCTTAGTCCATTCTTGTATCATGTTGTTATTTAACCTATGCGGGAAGATTCAAGTCGTAGCGACATCTCTCCTAATGCATGATGGACAGTAACTGTGGGGAACGCTCAACCCATATATTGAGATATGTGGGAGATTGTTGGTGTTTTTGCCTTTGGACTAGAAAAGATAGTCCCACATCAGCTACACCAAATGGTGAGTATCTCAATATAATGTATTGCTTGTGTTGAGGTGTGCACATGAGGTGTAGTGGGGCACAAGTTTGTGCCATGTGGAAGTATTTTCCTAGAAGAAAAAAGGATTAAATCCAACAAGGATGCAAGTTAATTTTGTTGTGCGGACTCAGACTCGGACATGGACTCCAGGATGTCCCGTGCATGCACGGGAGTGTTCGGGGGGTAGGCGTGGACTGGCACACTTCTATACTGATTGTGGGATGATCTAAAATATCAAACTCTATTTTTGAGTATTGGTATTTTAGTCCCACATCGGATAGGAGAAGAGGTGAAGTCTCAACTCCACTCTATAAATAGAGCCCCTTGGCCTCCTTCGAAAGATGCACCAAGAAGAGAGTTGAGGGAGTCTGTTAAGTCCAGGAAGCCCGTTCAAGTCTCAAATATTGACTTACGAGCGTTCCAGAAGTTCTTCGTGAACTTGTTGGTTCCTGGAAGCTGTTCGTGCTCGTGTGGGGCGAATAAAGCTTTGAGCAATGGTGGTTCATTCACCCCAGCATCTCATTCTCGCCTGTCATCGCTGCTGTTGCCTTTTACAGTAACTTCTTTTTAGAAGCTCTACTGCCGATAGTTGCTTGCACAAAGTCTCTTTAGATTTTTTGTGTATTACGTAGAATCTTTTAGATCCTCGTAATTCAGAATCCTCCAGGATCTCTGTTACACATCTTCTTTAAGGTGCTGCATTTGAAACGTTGTGTGTACAATTGTTTCAGTTTCAGAATTTTCCATCGAAAATTGTGCCTCGGCACTAACACAATTTAAGACATGTTTATCTAGGGATTTTTGGGATATTCTTGTCTTTGTACTTGGCCATTGTAAATAAGAATGATTCCCCAGTTGGAGAACTATGATGGATTTTTCATGTTGAGTTGTTTTATCCTATGGAAATGTCATTTCTTTTCACTCTTTAGCTTAATATGTCATCTAAATGAATTCAATTCCATATAGAAAATTTTATCTTCTTACTTCTTCATAAATACTTTTCATAGTCTAGGGGAACATAGGAGGTGCTCACTCGTTGCATGAACTCAAAATGCATGGTTAGGTTTACCTATTTGCCAATTGGCATCCTAGGTTTTGTACTCCCATGATTTTCTAGCTATTGAAATACGAAGGTTCGTGAAAATACCAACTTGAAAAGTGCTGGAATTAAATCTGCAAATATAAATTGCAGAATGCTGTGGCTTTTTGTTTGCAGGAGTTATTATAAAATCCTGAGATCAAAGCACTGCTCTGGAATAATTTTTTAAAGGGTAACCAATATTACAATTCCACTAGCATCAAGAGTCTAGATTAGCATGAATAGTTAACATCACAAGAAAATGTAGCTGCCTCCACAGGTTTTAGCTTTTCGTATTCTTTGTTACCCTCTCTTTGCTGGATTCGATCTCATCAAGATCTTTGGCCATTGGTCTCTCCTCCATGCCTTTCCATTGATCTTGTAGAACCAAGGCCAAAAGCAACCTAAATGATAAATCCTCCTATAACATCTCTGGATTCACATAGTTACTTAATCTGGAGACTGGAGGTCATGCTCATTAAAACCAACACACAACCTATACACCAAGACCTTTTTTTTTCTTTTAAGTTACACGTTGAGAAATATACCTCCAATCTACTACCAGAATGTTCTGGTCAAGTGTAGTCTGAACTGGACATTCAGTTCACAATGTGGAGAATTCTTGTTCGGTTATATGTACAATATATTAAGAATTTGAAGGTCTATATAGCCAGGCTTCTAGTTACTGTTTGGGCTTTATATAACAAGGCTTTGGTTCTCGTCCTCTTGCATATTGTAGGAGAGGGCAATTTAAGTTACATTTAGGGTTTTCAGGATATTATGAACATGTCAGTTGTATGGTTTAGTTGTGTTATAATAAGATGACATCCCCATTGGGAATATTACAAATAAGTTTAAAGTTGCTATTTGGGAGGAGGGTTGGTTTTCTCTAAAACATGCGTTGAGCCAGAGCCAACTCTTCCTTTCTATTGTTTCTGTCATGTCTACAACCATACAAAACTCAACATGGTATATGAGTGTTTAATCTTGGAGACACAACAATCATTAAAGAGGCTTTATAAGTCGAAGGAATATATAAAGGATCAACTACAGATTCTCCACTCACGTTGTTAACTATTGAATTCTATGTCGAAGGCTATGTGACGGAGAACAAAAATGGAATACTGAGATTCCTTTATTTTGTAATTGGGCCTGGCTTGTTCAGATATGCTTAAATTTGTTTCGGAATTATTTGGGTTTGTTTTATAGTAGGTGTCTAAATCGAAGATCCAAATTTAGGATATATAGGATTATACTTGGATCTGTATTACATTTGTGATAGCAAGCAAGTAGCCCCCCCCCCACCCCCACCCCAAACACACACACGCACATGCACACACAAAAATATATTACAATCAAGGTTTGCAGTATTGGTATTGTAATCCGGAAACAGTATCAGACCTTTGTATATTCCTTGACCAAGATCAAAATATTACTGACCCCCATTTACCATATCAAGCATCATGTAGAGCAAAGTATGGACCATTGTTCACAAAAGCTTCGAAACAAAGAAACGAACCTCAATCCTTCCTGACAAACAAGCAACAATTTGCTGTCTGGGGAAAACTGTCCCTTCACCGCCTGAACAAAATCAGGGTTGGGTTTGGTAAATGGGAGCCCATAAAACAATCCTGAGAAGTTGTTGTGTAGAGTCCTTTTAACGATCGTCCCTGTAATTCCAAATGTTATTCTCAACATGTCAATTATAATAATTGGTCAGTACATAAATGGTAAGCACAATCATCCTCATCAAACCCTTCTCCCGTACAAAAAAATGTCAAGGAAATTGCAGACAAGAGATAGACTTGCCATAAATCCCAGCCACGCAGTTTAAAATTAATGCAACCATGGAGCAACCAGAATAAATATTTCTTTTTCTTAGACAAAACTAGTACATTAACATTAAAAAGCTAAGAAAGTAAATGCATACCAATGTCATTGTCGGTGTTCTCAATAAAGAGGGGAACATGGTAACTGGACTTGATGTGTGCTCGGTCATATTGTGTTTTATCCCTAACATCCAAAACTACATATCCTTCCTCAGCAACAAGCTTCTTCACCTCTTCGCCATTCACAAACCTCACTTCTGCCTTTATAACTGCGATTCTCCTCCGATAAAATGTTCGATTTCTTGATTTGGTATGGTTGATGTGCAATGTAGTCAAAGATCCTCTGGAAAAAGAATTATAGATACCCACTTATTCCAATTCAGGAAACATATATAAATAAATCCTTTCATTGCCCAAATTTCAATACTATTAATGGAAAATAAAAAAGGGTTTTGCACGTACAGCCTCTAAATTTATCAACTGTCAAAATTAATTTACTTGGAGCATCCACAGTGGATATACTCCAAACACATACTCCAAACTATTAAAAATTGTGTCAATTATTACTTTTGGAGTGTCTCCTTGATATTGGCACACAATGGTACACTCCAAACAAATACTCCAAATTAATATCCTTCCTCTTTTCTCTCTTATTTCCTTCCCTGTTTGGTAACATATTTTCTCTTTTTCCTATTTTCCTTCCATGTTTGGTAAGAACGGTTAATTTGGTGGGCCAGAAATTAATGTAGCGGAGCTAGAACACACTCCAAATCTGGAGTGACTCTTAGCTTTCTAGCAAATTTCAAGTATGGACAACTGCTCAATGCAGCCTTCAAATGCTACAAAATTTAACTAAAGTCAAAATGTAACATTGAAATATCTTCCATTGTGGATGCCCTTATCTAGAACTCTGGTTAATCAGTAAGCAACCAATGAAAATTGAATATATAATTATAAATTGCGCAATTAAGTAGAGTAAAATTGACGATTTGTTTTTCAAAAAAAATACAGAAATTTTGCAAATAAAATTAGGGTTTTGGAGTACCTCAATGACGTGGAAGGGACGGTAGAGAATCCAAGAAGCAGCGCCATTGTTGCTATTTATGTTTGTTAGAGTTAAAAGGGTTTCGGAATTTCTTTCCACCACTGCAGTGGCCTGGACATGAATCATGGGTGGATGGAGATGGGAAGAGAGGAAGTGAAGTGATATGGACGTGGCGATCGTGTGGACCAGTTAGACGTCGCCACGTGTTACCTACGGATAAAATCTCAGGGAACGGAAGGCCGGGGTGTCCTACCCATATAATCGTCGGGAATGGTTCACATAACAGTCCCCTACCTTGATAGCAAATCATCCAAATAAAACTCGTACTATACACAAATTTTTCTGTCTCTCCGAAACGGAGAGAAACTTTGATGCAGCCGGCTGTATCAAAAGCCGGTGCATGACAAGTGGGCCCTACTATAAAATTTTTACATACACGAATTACGAAAAGAGAGGAGGGCCCACTTGTCATGCACCGGCTGTATCAATAAAGCCGGCTGCATCAAAGTTTTTTCCTCAGAAACATATAATACTTGTGTACTTTTGACAGATTCAAATCAGTACGTAAATTTTAAGCATGCGAAGTTTTAAACGTATTTCGTATAAATTATTGAAAAATTTGGCATAAAAAATGAAGTGGGAACCTGTTTAATTAACAAAATTTGAGAACAAAGTTTCTAACCTTAATATTTCCATTTTTTTGAATATTTGGTCGAATTTTTGAACGTTTTTTTTTACACTGAGCCGATTTATACTCGTACTTTTGTCGTCCCGAATTTTTTTCGCTTGCCGAATTGCTAACAAGGGTCTCCTACCCCTAAATCTGGTATAACGTTTATATAGGTCCCTTAAATTCCTATTTATTACTAAAGAGTCGACCAGAACCCAATTGTAGAAAAACTAGTAAACGCATGTAAAATAAAAAAATTTCTTTATAATTATCAAAATATTATTTAAATATTTAAATTTAAATCTGAATATGTATATACATTATATAACAAATTCAAGTTTAAATTTAAATATTTAAGTGCCACTGTGTAATATTCTCTTGGCTTAATTGCAACTTAATACCTTCAACTATCACTGTTTTTCAACTTGATACCCTATATTTTTTTTTACAATTTGATACCCTGAAAAAAAATTCTCGAAAATATCCTCATATCTCTCTTTCTGTCACGATCTGCACCCGCTTTTTCGATACGAGACGTGTCCAAGCCAGCCTACGCCGCAGAGTCGGCGGTAGAACGCTATCACGGCCAAGATGCTCAAAATTACAAAATGTAACATATGTTGCTCATTCACATTACTAAATCAAGTTTACAAATTACAAGGTTTCACAACTTCACATTTGCTAGAAAATACAATGTCTCATAACAGAAAAAGACAACAAATTCATCTATCTAGGTTGACCCCAGCATACCCATGTCTTCCCAGTGCTAAGAGTGATCGCGGCTAAACCTGAAATTATTGGTTTCCAGTCAGGAATAAAACGGTAGAATCTCACAACAGATTCAATAAATGACAAAATCCATAAATCTGTAAATAATAATGAAATACACGACGAAAAGATAAGTATAGAATCATGACAGAAACTGAGCATGGTGAACAAGGCAAGTGAGTACTAAAATAGAGTAGACCTGTAGCTAGCAATGCATACTATAGAACCAGAAACTATATCTATCTAGTGAGTTGAAATACTACTTCGACATGAAAACTAAGGGTAAATCCGGCACCCCGTCCATGAAATGTACGACTGCTATTATATAAGAATAAGATCCGGCACCCCGCACGTGAAGTATGCGACTGCTATTAGGCAAGAATAAATTTGGGTTTGTTTACATGTCTAGAGTTTTTCCCCGCCCGACCAATACTCATGGATCCAAACAAGTCACGAACACGGTAATAGATTGGTCACGAACAACATGTAAAGAATCCTTAACTACTATCTCATGTAACATCGTGTCAAGAACCAATGGAATATCAATGTAAAACACTACTACATACATGATTCATAGAGATAATCAAATATGAGAACTATCAGAGATGTACTCGCCTTAGATCATGTGCTGGTGAAACCGATAATACTATCACTACTAAAATACCCCACTTTACCGACGGATGGTTAGCGACGGATGGATTCCGTCGCTAATAGCGACCAGTTTCCGACGTCTTAGCGACGGATTAGCGGCAGACAACATAACATAATTTTTTCCAATTTTAAATGTAAAAAATTGTCGGGTTTCCGTCGCTCAGTCGACGAACGTTAGCGACGGATTCTTTTGTCGTCGCTTGTTCGTCGCAAATGTTGGCGGCAAAATCTTTAAAACATTGGCGGGAACTTTAGCGACTAACTGGCGACGGATATATCCGTCGGAAAACTGCTTTTAATTGGCGACGGTTGAGCGACTGATTTATTCCGTCGCTATTCCGTCGCTAAGTTCTGTGCCCTAACTTAAATTGAACCGACGGGGGGAATTTTTCATTCCCCCCAAAACTCTCTCTCTCCTCGCGGCTCTCTCTCTCTCGCGTGCGGCTCTCTCTCTCTCGCGCTCTCTCTCTCTCTCTCTCTACCATCTATCTCTTATCTCTCTCTCTCTCTCTCTCTCTCTCTCTCTCTCTAATTTTTGGTTTTGGGGCCGGGGGGGAGTGGGGGGGGGGGTCGGCTTCGCGGGGGGTGGAGAGGGCGGGGGGGTGGTGAATGGGGTCAGGGGGTCGGGGGGTGTAGGGAATGGGGGCAGGGGTGGGGGGGTGGGGAATGAGGGTCGGGGGGTCGGGGGGGTGGGGAATGGGGGCAGGAGGGTCGGAGGGGTGGGGGGTGAGAGGGCAGGGGGGTCGGGGGGGGTGGAGATGGCAGGGTCGGGGGGGGGGGGGGGGGGGGGGGGGTCGGGAATGGGGGCAGGGGGGTCGGGGGGCGGGGGTGGAGAGGGAAGGGGTCGGGGGGGTGGGGAATGGGGCAGGGGGGTCGGGGGGGGGGGGGGGTGTAATGGAGATTGATGGTTTCAGTTTTGACACTTATTCCTAGTATATATTCACATAACTTATCATTTGGTATATGTGTTTAGTGTTATATATGAGTATTATGTGATTTTGCTTCGATGGGGAGCTTGTGGACTGTTTTAGAGTTTGATAGGTGGACTGTTTTGGACTATATTGTGTGTATGTGTGTGTGTGTGTGTTCATAGCTTTGATTTGAGTGTCATGGCAGTAACATAGTAGAGGGGGGAACGAAATTGTATTATGAGTGTGTCTCTATATATTTTGTATGTGTGTGTGTGTTTAAGAGAAGGAAATTATACAGATGAGTGAAGTAGAGGGGAACTTCACTGTGTGTAGTGTGCAATACACACAGGTACAAGGGGTCTTAGCCCCTGTGCAGCAGGAATTGTCCTGTAAGCGACTAGTAGCAGGCCCTTCCTGCCTTTGCACAGCAGAGCAGACAGGGACCTGCAGCAGCAAAAAGAGCATGGATAGAGGAGGGAATGAAAGAGAAACAACTGATAGGGGTAGTGGTCCCTGTGAATGGTTGCACTTGAGGTAGAGGGGAACACGCAGATACTTGTATAGGTGTATCCACCTAATATGGTGTGTGCACCTACATTAGCAGTGGTAACAGGGAGTTATATTTGGCTGTCTATACAAGAATCCCCTGCATATAATAGCAGAAAGAGCATCGGAAAGAGGGGACTTAGCAGGCATGTGTGTCTTGTGTGTGTCATATGTGTGTTAGAGAGGAACGTGAAAAGGGATATAGAGTGATGTGTGTGTGGAAGTATATGTGTATGTGCTTGGTGTGTAGGTTGTGATCACCATGGTGTGTGTGCAGAGAAGGAATTTAGTATACATATTTCAGTCCCAAGTCTTTACTGTACAGTCCCTATATCATTAAGTTTTAGTGTAGAATGAACCTTACCTGTGTCAGTCCTTGTTCGAGTTATATGACACGCATAAGTTGTTTCAGTCTCTCTAATGTCCAGTCCATTAATTTTCATCTTTATGTCCAGTCCCTTAACTATTTATGTATCAAATATTATATTGTGTCAGTATATTTGTAACTTAATGTTCAGTTCATTTATAACTTCATGATCAGTCCCTACTCCCTATTGGTTCAGTCCCTTACCTGCAAATATCAGTCCCAAAGGAATTTCATATCCTTACATCAGTTGACAGTATAGTCCAGTTCCTTGTAAGCTTTATTTCAGTCCTCGTATAACCTTCCTTTGTATCAGTCAAGGGTAATGAAGGGCGGATTTGCATTTGATTCGAACTTGGTTAATGTTAAACTGTCATTACAAAATCGGGAATTGATTTCCTTTCTTTAGACTGAGATTCGAATGAGGAATGGTATGTGAAATGTGGACTGAGAATTAACTTCATTTCCTTAATAGTTGATATTGATTCATCCCTTTTAGACTGATTTGAAGATTGATCCTATTCTTATGTTTAGTTTGTCTTACGATACAGATTTTCACATCCAAATTGAGGATGAGTCGTTATTTTGTTGATCGTACATGGATGTACAAACGGCAACACGAGAGTAGAATTGGTGTGAGTGACGATTTTCAGGCAGGCGTGGAAGTATTTCTTAATTATGCAATGAGCAAAGCTCAGTACATGGACGGTAACAAAATTAAGTGTCCATGTGTTAAATGTCACAATAGACGTTACGAAGTGGTGACTGTGAGAGATCATTTGACCCGTAAGGGTTTCGTACGTAATTACGGCCTGTGGTCATCGCAAGGTGAACTATATTCGGAAAGACAGGCTGCGGAAGCTGCTACTTATGCTTTTGATGATAATGCTGCAACGGATGTCATCGAAGACCACGGATGCTCTGTTGATTATGGAGATCTGCAGAACCTTGCACGAGATATGGTGTATGATGCTGCAGGGCCTAATTTTGATCCGGAGGATCCTAATCCCGAGGCGAAGGAGTTCTATGACATGTTTCAGGACGCAGATACTTCTCTATATCCTGGTTGTGAGACTCATTCCGTACTGTCAGTGACGATGCGGTTGTTGAACATAAAGTCTGATTTTAACTTGCCACAAGCTTGCTATAATCGGATCACAGAAGTAATCAAGGAGGTGTTACCGAAGGAATCAAAAGAGCTACCAAAAAACTTCTACAAGTCAAAGATGATGGTCCGACAACTGGGACTGGGGTACGAGAAGATAGATTGTTGTCGCAACGGGTGCATGTTGTACTACAAAGAGAATTGCGTATCAGAAAGTTGCAGCTTCTGTAATGCGGATCGTTACAAGCCAGTACAGGGAAAAGGAAAGTCGACTAGAAAACGACGTCCTTACAAGTATATGCATTACTTGTCGATCACGAAGCGCTTGCAGAGGATGTATATGTCTCTAAATACAGCAGAACACATGACGTGGCACAGCGAAGAACGCATAAAGGACGAAGGAGAATTGTCACATCCTTCGGATGGAGAGGCGTGGAAACATTTTGATTTGTGTCATCCAGATTTTGCTGCAGAGCCTAGAAATGTACGCCTGGCGCTATGTGCTGATGGCTTCGCCCCTTTCGGACAGTCGGGATCTCAGTACTCATGCTGGCCGGTCATTCTTACCCCTTACAATCTGCCACCATGGATGTGTATGAAGACTCCTTATATGTTTCTGACAGCTATCATACCCGGTCCTAAAAATCCGACGAAGAACATCGATATATATTTACAGCCGTTGGTGGATGAGCTGAAACAGCTGTGGGAGATCGGCGTCACGACTTATGATATTTCCAGGAAACAGAACTTTCAGATGAGAGCTTCACTCATGTGGACAATCAATGATTTTCCAGCATACGGTATGCTGTCGGGATGGAGTACGCACGGCAACATGTCTTGTCCGATATGCATGAAAATAGTAAGGCGTTCCGCCTTAGGCATGGAGGAAAAACTTCTTTCTTTGACTGTCACCGTCAATTTCTGCCCGCGACCCATCCTTGGAGAAAGAATAAGGACGCGTTCAGATATGGAAAACAAGAATTTTCTCAACCTCCACCCAGATTTTCGGGATACGATATTTGGGAAGCTGTAAAGGAATTGCCCACCGCAATGGAAGATCCATCGAACCATCGTGTCGAGGGGTTCGGACAAAGCCATAACTGGACCAAACGGAGTATCTTCTGGGACTTGCCTTATTGGAAAGATAATCTTATAAGGCATAATCTTGATGTCATGCATATCGAAAAGAACGTGTTCGATAATGTCTTCAATACCGTCATGGATATTAAAGGAAAGACGAAGGACAATCCAAAAGCAAGACAAGACATAGCCGAGATATGCAAGCGTCCTCATCTGAACTTGATACAAAGGGGTCTGGTGGACAATTAAGTAAGCCTATAGCGCCATACACATTGAGCAAGGAAGATAGATTAATAATCTGCAAGTGGATATCTAATTTAAGATTTCCCGACGGCTATGTTTCGAATTTGTCTAGATGCGTTGATCTCAATGAACGCAAGCTAACGGAATGAAGAGTCACGACTGCCACGTGTTTATGGAAAGATTACTGCCCATTGCTTTGAGAGAGTTGTTGCCTTCTGCTGTATGGGTTCCGTTGGCCGAGCTGTCTACATTCTTCAGGGATATTGTTCAACTAAGCTGACGGTGCAACATATGGTACAACTTGAGGAGAAGATTGTCTTAACAATCTGCAAGTTAGAGAAAATATTTCCACCGGGCTTTTTCGACAGCATGGAGCATCTACCGATTCATCTAGCATACGAAGCCCGTGTCGGTGCATCTGTTCATTATCGATGGATGTACCCCTTTGAAAGGTAAATAAAACCGATATAATTTAAGTGAAATTTAAGTGGATTTTACAATTCATTGTTAATTCTCAAGATAATTTGTCTCTTTAGGTACCTACACCATCTAAAGAAAAGTTGGCAACAAGGCTCATATAGAGGCTTCGATATGCGAATCATATCTTATCGAGGAGGTGTCAAATTTCTGCTCCATTTATTTCGATACTCATGTCGAGACAAATCGAAATAGACCTCAAAGGAATGAAGAAGACGTTGAGGATGGAGGTATATTCAATTTAAGGGGCAAGCCTATTGGGGCTAGTAAGAAACGGTGGTTGACCGACGATGAGTATGATACCGCTCACCGATATGTCTTGTTAAATTGTGACATACAAGAAGTGAGAGATTTGGAGAAGTAAGTGACTACGCCTCGTTATAATCTCTAATTTGGTGAATTAAGTGACTACACTTATTTTTATTCTCTCTAACAGTGTATTTAGAGGTGAAGTCAAAATGAGGACACCATATATTACAGATGAGGGACTTCAAAGAGAGGTTGATTGTACCTTTCCGTCCTGGTTTCGTAAATACGTAAACTGAGATAATATGTTATGCGGCTACCATTAAATATATGCAGCTAAAATATTTAAATTATCAATACATGTTTACAGGTTTTATTGCCTGAAACAACACTCATAAATGAGAGCATTCGTTATTTGGCATTGGGACCGAAGAAGCATGCAAAGACTTTGTCAGGCTATGTCGTTAATGGCTTCAAGTTTAAGTCAACTCAGCATGCTATAAATGCCGAATTTCTCAATGACGGCTTCGATACCAAGAATTCTGGTGTTTGCATAAGAGGCACCATCTATGACGACGAGCCGACTTTGACTATTATGGAGTGCTTCGGGAGATTGTAGATTTACAATATAGTGCCCCATATGATATGCATATTGTGATGTTCAAATGTGAGTGGTTCGATACGAGACCAAATATCGGTTGGAGAATCGATAAACAATTTGGATTCGTCGATATAAATCATCGCAGGAGGTATAGAGGGTCCGACACGTTTGCGATAGCAAGTCAGGCTGTTCAAGTCTACTATACAAGCTACCCAAGGCGTCGTAGAGATCGATTTGACTGGTGGGCAGTATGCAAGATTAAATCTAGAAATACATTCAACGTTGGAGACCCAGCACCAAGAGGACCAGATCGAGAAGCCCCAATACATGGGACAACAGTCGGATACCATGGACGTGGAAGATGTCGATATACCTCATGCTGAGGAAAATAGAGGGGAGGAAGAGGTTGATATACAAGACTTAGCTGTCAACCAGGGGAGAAAGAGGCGTCTTGTCCCAAGTATTGAGCCTGAACAAGAAGTAGAAGAAGAAGAAGAAGAAGAAGAGGATGAGGATGAGGATGAGGATGATGATACAGATGAAGTCGACGATGAGGATGATGATAGATGAAGTCGACGATGAGAATGAGGATGAGAACGATGACGATGACGATGAGGACGAGGACGATAACGATGATTAGATTAAATATCGGTATATATTAGAAGCACTTACAACTAACTTAGTGAATTCAGTTTAGACGGACACATTCTTATTTCAGTTTATGGTTTTGTCGTTCGATCATCTACTTATTGTATGATTTTCTTTTTACAGATGGCACTCTTAGTTCTCATTGTCTTGACGGCACTCGCCGCCCTGCTGGTATATATATTTTAGTTCAGTTTTATTCATTTATACTTCTATATTGTTAATTATATTTATGTGTTCTATTTACAGGTCATGGTCACTACCACTCGTGCTGGTGGTAGCCGTGGTGGTGCTGGTGGTGGCGGTACTGGCCGTGGTGGGCGTGGTGGTAGCGGTGGCCGTGGACGTGATGGTAGCGGCCGTGGACGTGATGGTAGCGTCGTGGTGGTAGCGGTCGTGGTCGCCTTCCACATACCCCGGATATAGAGTCCTCCGATCCCGACCTGGAGAGCCCGGCCACAGACTCTTCCCGCCGTCGATCTATCTCTGCGACCCATCCTTCATCTTCATCGAGGCCTGAGACTCCATCCGCTAGCGGATCCGTTCCGCCCCCGGATGCACCAGCGGGTACACCATCAGTTACTGCAGGGTGGGCTCCGGAGTACCCCCGGATTCAGCTTCATCCTGCTACCGGTGAGTACATCCGCGGAGCCGCGGATCCTCCGACGCCTCCAGAGAGGCCGATAGGCGAGAACCGACGCGAGCTATGGCCCGCGGGTGATACGTAAGTAAATTTAAGTTAATTTATTAAATTTGTTTCATTTATTCAAGTTAATAATCCGGTCTTTGCTTCTTTGTAGGTTTTTCCCGTTTGATGCTGCCCGGATACTCGGGCAAATTATCCGGGAAAACTACCATGGCCCTTACCTCAATTTTTCTGAGGTGCCTCAGAACATGCAGTACGTCTGGCTCGAGGAGATGAAGGTATATATATATCTTTTGGTTAATTATTAATTATTCTTTAATCCACTAATTTTTTAATTACGTGATAATTTATTTGTATGTCAGACGACGTTCTGGTGGCCCCCCCATCGCGAGGAGTTGATTCGCAAGGCCTACAAAGCCGCCGCCGGGAAGAAGATACGGGATGCGGTGTACGACGTTCGTACGGCGCATTCGAGGAAGAAGTGGCTCCGGGAGGAGTACTACGAGCAGATGTTGGATAAGATGAATACTGCTCAGTACAGGGAGAAATCAGAGAAAGCGAAGGCGAGCAGACAGGTCGCTGCTCTGCATACAGGAGGTTCAAAGCCCCACGCAGCGACGCGTGCAGATTTGGTGAGATACCGCAAATTTATTTCACTATTAAATTCGGTACTATTAATATACGTAGTTAATTAAATTCGACGTATATTTCGTATGCAGGCACGACAGGCGGTAAAGGAGGGGAGAGAGCCGGAGTCGGTCATCGCCTACGATGTATTCCTGCATACACACAAGAGGCGGGCAGACGGGAGCTTCGTCGACGCGAGGGCCCAGGCGACTGATGTAAGTAATTACGTTTATGAGATTTATATTAGAAATATAATTATTGTTAACTTAATTAGGTGAACGTAGGATTCAAATTATAACTTAGGGAAACATAGGATTTAGATTATAACTTAGGAAAACTTATAGTATAAACACATTCATTGGATAGGCTGCATATCGTGAGGCCCTTAGTCAGATTGAGCCCCCTGCCGAGGTTGTCGGCGAAACGACGCCCACCCAGACGCCCTCTTCTATGGCCGCTCGCTACGACGACGTGTTCGTAGAGTCTGTCGGCGGCTTTAATAAAGGGAAAGTCTACGGCGTAGGTTCCATAGCGGCGTCGTTGCAGGGCGCGACTCCGAGATATCCACCGCCCCCGCCTCCTCCCGCGCCCCCGTCGGACGATATGAGGCGGCAGCTTGCGACTCTCACCTCCGATATGTCAGAAATGCGGAGTCTAATGTCGGATGTGCTGGAGCGCCTTCCGCGTCCTTCTTCTGCTCCCGGTCCAGATCCGTCTGCTCCCGGTCCGTCTAGTGCGGTTGCCGGTCCTTCCGACCCTGGACGTTATTCATTTGACCGTTCTGCCGAGGTCCGCCTGGTACCGGATACTGCGCTCATTGGGCTCATGGACATGATGTCGGCAGAGCAGCTCCGCAACCTTCCAGAGCATGTGTTGTCCCAGGTGCCGGCGTACATGGTGGAAGAGTACATCCGCCGGACCGAACGACGATCCCCCCATCTCAATGATATTTGTATTGTTTTTGGATATTTGTACTGTTTTTGGATTTTGAATTTTGGATATTTTGGAAGCGTACATGAATGTTTGGATATTATGAATTTGTGTATTTGTGTTTGGATATTTCTGTTTGATATTGGATATTATGAATTTGGATATTTGTTGATCGTACATGGATGTTTGGATATTGGATATTGGATATTTCTGTTTGATATTGGATATTGGATATTGGATATTGGATATTGGATATTGGATATTTGGTGAAATAGAATGTTTCTGTAATTTTTTTTCTTAATGTTGCATTTAGCGACGGACTAGCGACTAACTAGCGACGGATATTTGCAGTTACCGACGGACTAGCGACGGGATTTCCGTCGCTAACTGGGTGATATAAATATTTTGCAGTGAGCGACAACCTAGCGGCTACCTAGCGACGGAAAACCCGTCGCTAACTGGGTGATATAAATATTTTGCAGTTAGCGACGACCTAGCGGCTACCTAGCGACGGCGAATCCGTCGCTAACTGTTTGAAATAAATTTGCAGGTAGCGACGAACTAGCGACGAACTAGCGACGAAACTTCCGTCGCTAACTGGGCACAATTAATATTAGCGACGGAATGTCGACTACCTGGCGACGGTAAATTCGTCGACATGGTTCTGGAAATATGGTTGGTTTCCAGAGACTTAGCGACGGATAGCTTGTCGCTACTCCGTCGCTAATCTGTCGAGGTTGACGACGGACTAGCGACGGCTTAGCGACCCATTATTCGTCGACATGGTTCTGGAAATATGGAAGCTTTCCAGAACCAGGCCGACGCCCTTCCCGTCGCTAAGCCGTCGCTAAAACGTCGCGGTTAACGACGGAATGGCGACGGAATGGCGACTGATTTTGCGTATCAGGAACCTCTCTGATACGCTTTTACCGACCTATTTACGACGGCTTAGCGACGGATATTTTAATATTATATGGCATGTAAACCGACGAGAACAAGTCGCTAATCCGTCGCTAAGCCGTTGAAAGTCAGCCGTCGGTAATCCGTCGCTAGTCCGTCGGTTAATCATTTGTCCGACGGCTTAGCGACGGACAAGTTATAGCGACGACGTTTTTCCCGACGGCTATTTTCATCAAATATCCGTCGCTAAGCCGTCGGTAATTCATGTTACCGACGGACGAGCGACGGATGTGGCCGTCGCTAAAGCTGGTTATTTTGGTAGTGTATACCACTCAGTGAGCCACAACAGTCAACACATGCAGAAGTCTCCGGATGCTGAAATAAATATTACCAACATTTTCAGAATAGTCAAATTAGGTAGCATTGCTTGTCCTTAAGTCCAATTCTAGAAACAAGGGCAAAACGATAATTTTGGGTCAAAATAATGTCCGCCGTTGGACCCACTTTTGTACCGAAAGCATGCCAAAGTATATAGTCTCTAAAGTCGTCAAACTATATGTCTACAGGTCCAGTTTTTCGATACGAACCCAACTGTATGTCTAAAGTTGGATTCCGGCGGGCCGTGTACAAAATCGTCCGTTGAGTCGGATCGAAGGGCCTACAAAACGGCGATCCGATCAACTGTCTCAGAATCGGTCCAAACTTGGCATACAGGACTAGAAAAATGATATGGTCCTGTTGGTGCAAGTTTTGTCTCGATTTGATGAACGTGCACAAAATAATTAGAAAATTTACACAGAGGCCGATACGGTGAATTTCGACGGATACGCATCAAATTCTTCGCGCACACGCAACCAATTTGAATTCCGTCAAAGCCCACACGTCCACAAAGTCGATACGCACCTTTCGATGCTTTCGGTTCGCGACTACGTCGTCCGGATTGGCGGGACGCACGTCGTATCGAAGGAATTTTCTATATTTTTAATATTTTAAACATTTTTTTAGCCAATTTGGGTTGTCAATTTCTCGGCGCTCGGTCGATAAAATCAATTTTTGTAAACTGGGTTTCAGTGCCCTATAGGTTGTCTAGGACTATTGTTAATTGGTTTCCTAGATTTCTCGATGGTTCAACCAAGATCGGCCTTCATGTCAGGGCAGTCACACACTATCCAGAAAACATGATCTTCTCTGACTTCGAGTTGATTTTCTGGACAACCTCGGGCGTCTAAATTCAAATTAAATGAAGGCAATTGGATTTCTATATGTTATGAACATACCAGCGAAAGGAAATCGTGAAACGATTCGACGAGCGTTGCACACGGTCGAGATGAAGTCGGTTTCAGGGGCTGCTGCCACTGTGCGACTGGTGTGCGCGCGTTCCTCGTGGCCGGCCGGCGGTCGTCCTCCGGCGGTGCACGGCCGTCGGGGTGGCCGCCCAGGTTAGGGGGTGGGCGTGGGGTTAGGGTTTGGTTACTTCTCCCTCTCGCTTTCTCTCGATCCCTCTTATACGAAGCCGGCGGGTCGGTTACTGTGCGAGCTCGGGTTGGGGGAGTTCGGCCAGGGCCGGGCTGGGTTTTCTGCTTCTGGTGTGGGCCTGTTGTGTGGGTTTTTTTTTGTTTGTTTTTGGTTTTCTTATTTATTCTAATATATATGTATATGTATATACACACCTGTATATATATATATATATATATATAAATATATATATATATATATATATATATATATATATATATATATATATATATATATATATATATATATATATATATATATATATATACCACAAATTCCATACTAACAATAAAATATTTTAATTATAATCAATATTTTCACTATATAAAAATCATAATTCTATATATATAAAATTATATAAATAAAGTTAATTTATTGTTGTATATATATAAAGCCTAATTCTCGTATTCTATAAACCAATTTATATATCTAAATAGATGTATATACATGTATATATGTGTACCCATGTAGATACTTATATAACATATACCTATAATATATCCTAAAACCCAAAATCTAGTAAATTATTCTTAGCATCCTATTTATTATATAAAAACTCTTTTATATAAGAAATACTTATTAATCCACTAAATAATTACACTAATTAAACTACCCCAACAATTATCTACATGGACATCTTTTGGACGTACTACATGTCTACATGGGTTTGGGCTTGGTTCGGGTCCAGTCCGAGCTAAATCGGTACAACCGGATCTCCTAAAATCATAATCCTAATTAATATATAATTAATTAATCTATTGGGGTTAAGTCACAACTTAGCCTAGTTTTCCTAGTTGGGACATACTTATGGCTCGGCCTTCCTTGTCATGGCTGAAACACTAGTCAAGGCACACAACAGTACTATCCGTGCCACGATTTCTAGTCGTCTGGTACTTCAAAACTCAACCGTGGCTAAAGTCATCTACCGTAATAATTATCTAATTAATTATTTATAAAATCCTAAAAATCATAATTTTAATAAAATAAAATAAAAATATATTAATAATCCGGGAAGGGGGATTACAAATCTACCCACCTTAGAAATAAATTCACCTCGAATTTAAGGACTACTAGGATAGGCAGACTTGGTAGATTCGTGAAAGGTAGTAAAAATTTATGATAAATAAATTGATTGAATAAAATAAATAAAATAGGAAGAAAGTGTTTGAAACTCTAAAAGCCCTAAAATACTCTCAGCTTTAATTTTGAAATAAGTTTGCTAAGGAAAATAAGCATAAACAAGGTATCGACGAAATCTGCCTTCCACCCCGACGAATAAAATACATGAATAAAAAAATTTCTGAAACTCCAGAAAGGAAATCTAGGGATTTGACCCAATCATACCTCAAATCAATCATAAAATATTATCTAAAATAATACCTATTACTTTAAATAATCCTTGTAATAAATCAATTGTCAAAATATTGTTAAGAATAATTCAAATATTTATAGCTGTATATATATATATATATATATATATATATATATATATATATATATATATATATATATATATATATATATATATATCACAAATACAATACCTTCTAAAATAATATAGTAATAATTCGAATTTAATATAACTCTTAATAAAATAGTAATTCAAATAATCCAAGAATAAAATCTCTTCTAAAATGTTGCGAATCTCTCCTCCATTTTTTTTCAAAATATCAAAAATAGAAATAGAATAAAAATTATTTCTTAATTTTGAAAAATAATTAAACTAAAATAAACTAAATGGGGAATGTAAGAAAACGAAAAGTGGGCTTACGACCTGTAAAACCCTGACTCTAACAAAGGAATAAAAAAATATAAACTAATTCCCACACACACCCGGTCAAATTCCCTACTCTCTCCCACGTTCCAATAACTACCCCCTAAATTACTCCCCTCACATCACTCTTCACCACACCATCTCTTCTTCCCACCTCTTCTTATATTCCTCTTCACCATTTCTTTCCTTTTCACTCATCCCCACATCACCATTCACTTTCCTCTCCACAAACACCAGCACCTCTTTCTTTCCCCTCCGATCTGATCCGTACCCACCTCCTGGACCACCGCCACCTCCCGTCGACCCCGTGCCGATCGGCCAGCGCACCCCCGGCCTTCCCGCGCACCACAGAGCGCACCAGCGTTGTCGCAGTGCATCCTGCGCTCACTACCAAAATAAGTCATATCAGCGACGAAATTAGCGACGCAGACTTAAAACGTCGCTAATTTTTTTGGATTTAGCGACTCCAAAAGTATGCGTCATAATACGTCGCTGATAGCGACCAACAGCGACATATTGCGACCACCTTTAGTGTAATAAAAATCAACGTCGTTGATTTGTCGGAAAACGTCGCTAGTTTTATTAGTTCAGCGACGTTTAGCGTCGCAAAGATTAAGACGTCGCCGAATATTAAAGGAAGGCCGACGCTTTGCGACGTATTTACGGACGTTGCTAACTTTCGCTAAATAGGGTTTCCTCGGTTCGACTTTTCATTTCTCCCTCTTCCCAAATTTTTTGTTCCCGCCCCTCTTCCCTGACCTCGACGACAGCCCGACCCCCTTCCCTCCGGCGCCGCTTATCCTCCTCCTCCACCGCGATCCCCTTCTCCTCCCTCCGGCGAGCCCTTTCTCCTCCCTCCGACGAGCCCCTTCTCCTTCTCCTCCTCCACCGCGAGCCCCTTCTCCTCCTCTACCGCGAGATCCTCCGCCTCCTCCTCCTCCACCATCGCGAGGAGACTGAAGGTAAACTCTAACCCTAATTGAGGTGTTTTTCGTGTCCAAAATGGACACGGAGATACATTACGACCATATGTTCATTGATACAGTGTGTTCGTGAGGTTTTGGACACTTTGTGTATATTTATTGGACACGTGGACACCCCCAAGCTTGTATATATATGTATTTCACCTCTGTACACTTAATCCCCTCCTCCTCCACCACCGAACATGTCCTCCTCCTCCTCCTCCACCACCGCGAGAAGACTGAAGGTAAACCCTAACCCTAATTGAGGTATTTTTTTGTGTCCAAAATGGACACGGAGACACATTACGACCATGTGTTCACTGATACAGTGTGTTCGTGAGGTTTTGGACACTTTGTGTCCATTTGTTGGGCACGTGGACACCCCCAAGCATGTATATATATGTATTTCATCTCTGTACACTTAATCCCCTACATACACTTGTGTATTTTCGTATTAATTTGGATTTGCATATTGGGTTTGGGTTTCGATATAGTGTTTGATATATTGTTTCACCTTGCAATATTCCTACACTTATTTTAGACAACAATTATATGAACCAATTAGTCAACATCTATTTGTTGAAGTATGATACTCCATTCTTAGTAGTTCTAGCTATATATGTCTCAAGATCCAATACTCAAAAATCCTAAGAAGAAGAAAAGAATAAAATGATATCGCTCAACACCTTATGACAACTTTTTGTAGAATTGTGTTAAAGTGTGAGTTCTACAGTATGAGTTCTACAGTATGGTTCTCTTTGTAGAATAAAATGACATCGCTCAACCCTATCGATCCTCCATACAAGTCTTCCTTCATCTATTGTCTTAAAGTGTGAGTTCTACAGTATGGTTCTCTTTGTAGAATTGTGTCTTATTATAGACAAGAAGGGTTTCCTATTTTTACAGGTAACATGGCAACATGTGTAAGGGAACATATAGGTGTGTGTTTGTGTTTGAAAGGGAGTGTCACAAGAGTAAGGCATGAGCATGTGTTAGTATTTTGAGCTGTGAGAGTGTTTGTTCTATTGAGGTTAGTACCGACTATATTTTGGCTCCAACTCCAGCTCCATTTGCATTAATCTACGGTACGACATGGTGATCAGGACATAGTCCCTGCAGCCATTCGACTGGCGAGGCAGAAACTATGTAGTCGTAGATAAAGTTGACTGTCATCCGACCCTCATCCCTCTGCTTTCGAAAATGTACTCAAATTACATGATGGTTCCTTTAGCTTGTTTATGTTACAATTATATTATTTATGACTATCGATCTTACCAGATGGCACCCATGACTCGAGGAACGGCACGTCGTTTGAGGAAAATAGTGAATGCTGAGGTGGCTCCTCCTACAGTTAAGGAGGAAGTGGCACCGGTTGTTAGTGAGACCGGGAGTTCTATTCAACCAGTACCGGTAGCTAGTGAGACCGAAAGTTCTATTCGTGCAACACTTGCAAGGGACGACATCTCTCCTCACGCCAAAGATCTCGCTTTTTCGAGGAGGTTGCGTGATCGTATCACTGAGCGTTTGCGTGAGCAGCGTGGTTCTCATTAGCTATTAGTACTTATTTGTATTGGACTATTTGTATTCTGTAGTTTTTGTATTAAACTATTTGTATTGAACTACATATATGAATTAGTACTGTGTCAATCTCTGGATGGTATTGGACTACGACCTGGTGATCAGGACATAGTCCCTGCAGCCATTCGACTGGCGAGGCAGAAACTATGTATCCGTAGATAAAATCGATTGTCCTTCGACCCTCATCCCTCGGCAATGATGATACGACAACCAACCAGAGAGGATACTCTGAGAGATCCATCTGAGTAGGACGTATACTCTGAGAGATCACCTTTACAAGAATTATATAAGTAGTGGGATTGAGTGTTGGAGGAGATATTATCAGAGTATACGTCCTACTCAGATGGGTCTCTCACCGTTAATATTTTTTTCTAACGTCATGGTGGATGTGCTCCCTCAACAGATTCTTGCTCTGAGCCAAAACTTTGCCCCGGAGCTCAAGTGGACATCCTTGGTGTAGAGCTCGAGTGAGAGGTTCCTGACAGCATGGTAGTCTCCTTTGTCAAAGTATTCGTGCTCATCCCACATTGGTTGTGGGACGAGCACATACTTTGACAAAGGAGACAACCATGTTGTCAGGAACCTCTCACTCGAGCTCTACACGAAGGATGTCCACTTGAGCTCCGGGACAAAGTTTTGGCTCGGAGCAAGAATATGTTGACGGAGCACATCCATCATGCCGTCAGAAAAAAATAGTAACGGTGAGAGACCCATCTGAGTAGGACGTATACTCTGATAATATCTCCTCCAGCACTCAATCCCACTACTGCTATCATTCTTGTAAAGGTGATCTCTCAGAGTATACGTCCTACTCAGATAGATCTCTCAGAGTATCCTCTCCGGTTGGGTTGTGTTCTGAGCCATCCGTTCTCACAGTGTTTTATATTTTCGGCAAACCCAGGCATTGGATTCTGTATTTTGTATTTTGGTTTCTGTATTTTGTATTTTGGTTTCTGTATTTTGTATTTTGGTTTCTGTATTTTGTATTTTTGTATTTTGGATTCTGTATTTTGGTTTCTGTATTTTGGCTCCAGCTCCATTTGCATTAATCTACGGTACGACATGGTGATCAGGACATAGTCTCTACAGCCATTCGACTGGCGAGGCAGAAACTATGTAGCCGTAGATAAAGTTGACTGTTCTCTGACCCTCATCCCTCGGCAATGATGATACGACAACCAACCAGAGAGGATACTCTGAGAGATCCATCTGAGTAGGACGTATACTCTGAGAGATCACCTTTACAAGAATGATATCAGTAGTAGGATTGAGTGCTGGAGGAGATATTATCAGAGTATACGTCCTACTCAGATGGGTCTCTCACCGTTACTATTTTTTTCTGACGGCATGGTGGATGTGCTCCCTCAACAGATTCTTGCTCCGAGCCAAAACTTTGCCCCGGAGCTCAAGTGGACATCCTTGGTATAGAGCTCGAGTGAGAGGTTCCTGACAGCATGGTGGTCTCCTTTGTCAAAGTATCCGTGCTCATCCCACATTGGTTGTGGGACGAGCACAGATACTTTAACAAAGGAGACCACCATGCTGTCAGGAACCTCTCACTCGAGCTCTACACGAAGGATGTCCACTTGAGCTCCGGGACAAAGTTTTTGCTCGGAGCAAGAATCTGTTGACGGAGCACATCCACCATGCTGTCAGAAAAAAATAGTAACGGTGAGAGACCCATCTGAGTAGGACGTATACTCTGATAATATCTCCTCCAGCACTCAATCCCACTACTGATATCATTCTTGTAAAGGTGATCTCTCAGAGTATACGTCCTACTCAGATGGATCTCTCAGAGTATCCTCTCCGGTTAGGTTGTGTTCTGAGCCATCCGTTCTCACAGTATTTTGTATTTTCGGCGAACCCAGGGATTGGATTCTGTATTTTGTATTTTGGTTTCTGTATTTTGTATTTTGGTTTCTATATTTTGTATTTTGGTTTCTGTATTTTGTATTTTGTATTTTGGATTTTGTATTTTGGCTCCATCTCCAGCTCTATTTGCATTAATCTACGGTACGACATGGTGATAAGGACATAGTCCCTGCAGCCATTCGACTGGCGAGGCAGAAACTATGTAGCCGTAGATAAAGTTGACTGTCCTCCGACCCTCATCCCTCGGCAATGATGATACAACAACCTATCAGAATCCTCGACTCTCTTTCGCTTCTTGGATATTGACCCAACTTCCAATCTCTCATTTTCCTCCGGGTCCACTCTACTCCCAATCTCTTCCTCTTTTATACACGGATCTACAGAATCAATACCATCCAAGGAAGGCAAAACTGAATCAGCATTGTCTTCCGGATCATCCTCATCAAGGCATAACGGGCTGCTCAGCGTGCCCAGCTTCTTCAACTTCTCGCTGACTGCAGAGTCGAAATGGGAACGGGTCCTCTTTGCCGGTCCGGAGCTCTGACTCGCATTCGTCGCCGCGCTATCGGTTTTTTCTCCTCCTCTGACGCGGGTCATAATTAAGAAAAGAAATTTCGTACCTCTTCTTCACATAAACATTATTGCCGCCTTGTACTCGAGCCTCCTCGTCTGTGACGCTATCCAACTTCTCGGTGCCTACATTGTCACTTGAATCTCCCCTTCGACTCGTATCGTCCTCTTCTTCACCTGTCTTTTCGCTCCATGTCTTACAATCATCTGCTATCACCGCCGACTCATTCGACTCCTTCTTCGATGACTCCGAGGAGGAGGAAGAGGAGGAGGAGGAAGACTCAGAGAAGGATTCGAATGAGTCGGCGGTGATAGCAGATGATTGCAAGACAGGGAGCGAAAAGACAGGTAAATAAGAGGACGATACGAGTCGAAAGGAAGATTCGAGTGACAATGTAGGCACCGAGAAGTTGGATAGCGTCACAGACGAGGAGGCTCGAGTACAAGGCGTCAATGATATTTATGTGAAGAAGAGGTACAAAATTTCTTTTCTTAATTATGACCCGCATCAGAGGAGGAGAGAAAACCAGTAGCACGACGACGAGTGCGAGTTAGAGCTCCGGGACGGCAAAGAGGACCCGTTCCCATTTCGACTCTGCAGCTAGCGAGAAGTTGAAGAAGCTGGGCACGCTGAGCAGCCCATTATGCCTTGATGAGGACGATCCGGAAGACAATGCTGATCAAGCATCTTCCTTCTCCTCTCCTCCACCATGGCTCTGGACCCATCTGCTCTACCCTGTTCCTTTCTTCTTATTTGACTCTCTCAGCCACATATGATATCCAGCTCAAGTGTAGAGTCGGAGGAGAAGAAGTGGGCAGGAAGAGGAGGGGAAAGCAGTACAGCCGGCGGCATGACCCGGAGAAAGTACAAGTATTTTCTTCAAATTCGTAGGAGAACTATAAGGATATATTTTTTCACAATATGTCACCTTGTCAAAGACCCTTAATGTGAATATCATGTTATCGCGTTGTCGGAAGACTAACATGTCATAATTTTCTAAGCCGTGTGTTTTGACATAATCCTCCAAACTCTTTCCTGCTATGTAGTAATGCAAGGAGGAAAGAGTTGGGAGGATTATGTCAAAACACACGGCTTAGAAAATTATGACATGCTAGTCTTCCGACACCGCGGTAACATGATATTCACATTAAGGGTCTTTGACAAGGTGACATGTTGTGAAAAGAAATATCCTTATAGTTCTCCTACGGATTTGAAAAAAACCTCTGTAATTCTTCCGGGTCATACCGTCGGTTGTGCTGCTTCCCCCTCCTCTTCCTGCCCACTTCTTCTCTCTCGACTCTACACTTGAGCTGGATATCATATGTGGCTGAGAGAGTCAAATAAGAAGAAGGGAAGTAGGGAGGAGCAGATGGGTTCAGAGCCATGGTGGAGGAGAGGAGAAGGAAAATGCTTGATCAGAACTTGAGGTGGAAAAGTTATGACGTTGATAGCGTGAGAGAGGGAGAGGGTGAATGGAGGGAGGGAAGTGGCTGCATGTCTTTGGCTCACTCGAGCGGTATTTGTCCTCCGACCCTCATCCCTCGGCAATGATGATACGACAACCTATCACTATATCTTATATAGTAGTAGATGATGTCTTAGTATTACATTATGTGAGTTTATCTTGATTCTGTTACATTCTTCAGATACTAGATACGATAAGAACATATACTACACCATATGTACAGAACATAGATGATTCACACTAATGTATGCTAGAATGAATTTTGGGTTGTGTTCTGAGCCATTCATTCCCATATTTTGTGTGATTGTTGTAGACTTGGTTATAGGGAATAAAACCTGTGTACAACGAGAAATGGACATTCTGTGATTGTTTGGATCCTATTCTACAGTGAGAAATGGTTATCTTTTTAAACTGCAGGAAGAAATGGATATTCTGTATTTTATTTTTTTGCAGATTTAGTGACGTTTACCGACGTTTACCGACGTCCTCCGACCCTCATCCCTCGGCAATGATGATACGACAACCTATCACTATATCTTATATAGTAGCAGATGATGTCTTAGTATTACATTATGTGAGTTTATCTTGATTCTGTTACATTCTTCAGATACTAAATACGATAAGAACATATACTACACCATATGTACAGAACATAGATGATTCACACTAATGTATGCTAGAATGAATTTTGGGTTGTGTTCTGAGCCATTCGTTCCCATACTTGGCAAATAAGCCATTCGACTGGCGAGGCAGAAACTATGTATCCGTAGATAAAGTTGACTGTCCCCCGACTCTCATCTCTCGGCAATGATGATACGACAACCTATCACTATATCTTATATAGTAGTAGATGATGTCTTAGTATTATATTATGTGAGTTCATCTTGATTCTGTTACATTCTTCAGATACTAGATACGATAAGAACATATACTACACCATATGTACAGAACATAGATGATTCACACTAATGTATGCTAGAATGAATTTTGGATTGTGTTCTAAGCCATTCGTTCCCATACTTGGCAATTAAGCCATTCGACTGGTATCGACGGTGTTGGATTATTATATACCATTTCGGATTAGTATCGTTGGAAAGTAGTCGACAATGCTTCGTATTGTGAAGTGATATTGTTGTAGACTTGCTTATAGGAACTGAAATTTGTGTACAGTGAGAAATGGACATTCTGAGAACTGGACATTGTGTGATTGTTGTAGAATTGGTTATAGGGACTGAAACCTGTGTACAGCAAGTTTTGGACATTCTGTGATTGTTTGGATCCTATTCTACAGTGAGAAATGGTTAGCTTTTTAAACTGCAGGGAGAAATGGATATTCTGTATTTTATTTTTTTGCAGATTTAGCGACGTTTACCGACGTTTACCGACGTCCTCCGACGTAATTTTGTGCCGATAAACGTCGGTAGATAAGCGATATTATCCAGTGTACCGACGTTTAGCGACGTCAATATATGTCGGAGGACGTCGGTAAAAGTCGCTAATCATCCCCAGGAATTCCCAGGATTTATCGACGTTTCGTAATTTTGTTCATGTCACTAAACCACCGACGAGTCGACGGTAATTCGTCGGTAAATTTACCGACGCGTAGCGACACCATATTTTACGTCGCAAAGCCACCGACGACACGACGGTAGACGTCGGCATTATACCGACGTATAATGACGTCGATAAACGTCGGTAATTACGACGTTTGGCGACGTTTAGATGATCAGCGACTAACATTTCCGCGACCAGCCAGAAACGTCGGTAATTTTGTCGCTAAATATTGTTAGCGACGAATATTGTCGTTTTAGCGACGTCTTTTAGGCGTCACTAAAATGACTTATTCTGGTAGTGGCTCCCCACGCACGTCGGTGCTCGCAGCCGATGCAGCAGCCGCCCGGCCGCGCCGTCCAGGCCCGTGCCCCTTATGCCAACAGCCGCACATCCCGCCTCCCGCGTGTTAGCGCATTCCCACGCCGTGCCGGTATTTCGCGTACCCATATACGCATCTCCCGCGTGCGTGCGCTTCTCCCGCGTGCGTGCGCTTCTCCCGCGTGCGTGCGCTCTCCGCGTGCGTTCGATTCCGAGGCCTCCCCTCGGTACTCCGTCATCAACTAACCGGTACGTCCCTGTCACTACCGTATTTCTAGTTTGAGGGTATTTTTATCATTTTGAATTTATTTGAATTTAATATATAATTATTTGGAATTAATATATATTATTTGGAATGGTGTGAGATTTTAATATTATTTAATTAATTGCCATGTGTTGTGATTAGCCCTAACCTAGATTGGACCTAACCTAGATTAGTCATAGCTAGTCTTAGTGAGCCATTGTTAGTATTGGTTAGTTATGATTAGTTTTGGTTAAGTCATGATTAGTTAGAGCTAAATAGGATGCAACTTGACTAGTGTGAAACCCTAGGTTTTGGACCATTGATTAGACTAGATTAAAGGAGAGCCCTTGATCTATTCCTAAAACCCTAACCCTAGACTTTTTGGCCGGCCACTAGGGACACCCCATCCCTATTTAGTGCCTCTCAAAAATAGTTGCCTCTTTTTGTTCATTCCTCCATTTCTTCAAGAGCAAGGTTTGTTCTTCATTAAACCCTTTCCTATTTTGATCAATATTTATCCATTTCCATTCAAACTTCTTGCATTGTGACCTAATTTCTGTTCTCCTACTGTTGGTGGAGGCTAACAACAGTTTTGGGCTACTTTGGAGCTTTGGGCTAGCTAGAGGGAATCTCTATTGTTGAAGCTTTCTCGAGGAAAGAGCACCCATAGGTAAGTCCTTATTCCCCCAATAGATTTTCGATTTCTTGGCATGGATGCATGGCCCTAAGTGTCCTCTAACTGTAGGAATAGGTTTCGTGTCAATTCGTGTCCTTTACGTGTCCGTATCAGACACGTATCGGTGTAGGATCTGTTAGGTTATATACTAAAAGCATCACTTTTGTAGTAACCTTATTTCCTTAAATTTTGAATGAGAATCATATGGACAAATGTTTGCATATTGTATTTGTTGCAAGTGTTAATGCAAATGTCTGATATTCTATATTGTAGATAATATGGTGTGTGGTGTCACACAGAAGATCATATTATCAGTTTCCTATGGAGTATATAAATAGTTCACAACGTAGATGGACTTGGACAATCTATTGGAAAGGTTGTAGTGTAATCTGGTATTAGTCTATCTTGACTATAGGTTTACACTAGTACACTTTGTGTGTATTGAACATGACCACTTGAGGTTGTTCTTTTTGTACTGACTACATAAGAGAACAAACACCTCCGTTATTATGGATGCTTGTGCTCTTAATCCGGATAAAATAACGGACATGTATATGCAGTATGCATTACTTTGACTCATAAAAGAGTGAGATTCATTATGGATCAACAACCTCTATGAATTGGGTAATAACATTGTATGTATGATGGGCTGTTGATTATAAATGGAATCCATGTCCCGATACATCGGGTTGATGATGTCCACTTAAGGAGCTCATAAGGATTGTCATGTAAACCCTGCAGGTGGATTATATCCGACATGACAAATAAAGTTGAGCGGTACTACTTAAAGATAAAAGATGTCGAATCAATATAGTTGTCAGTAACTTAATTTGATCGACGGACATACGATATCTTAACATGGGGAGCCAAACGAGCATATAATAAAAGGAGCCCACAAATATAATTTAGGATTAGGGAGGTGTTTGCAAAAACAAAAAGTCTTTATTTCACAAAATTTGTAAGAAGATTACAATTGAATTCTGGAAAAGTACAACTATAGGAATCCGATCTGAAGACGATCGCTTTATCCCTTGGACGATGTAAACTTTGAAGACGATAGCCTCTGAAGAATGCAGCAGCACTTGGGCAAGAACTCCTGATCTCTGATGATAATAATGATCTGATAATAATCTGATCCCCCTTAATGAAGGACTTGAAACTCTATTTATAGAGTTCTAGAAATAACTAATTTGTAGTTATTCTGGATTGCGCATGATGAACTGCGCTGGCAACAGACTGCGCAGATTGCAAATTGTACTGACCTATTGGGCAGTTGCTCGATCGTGGGCTAACCATTTTCAGATGTGTGGCATTGTTTGATTGAAATGCGCTTTGTCGTGTGTAGACGGTTGCCACGTGGCGAGTAATTAATGGCATGGAAACCACGTAATAAATGTCAGTTATTTTCAGAAAACTTGATGGATCGCGCTAGCCGAATAGTGCTAGCTTCTGACTGCGCTGAACCCTGATCAACAGATTGCGCTGGATGGGAACAGCTAGACAGCTGTCATGGCGGAGTGGCACAAGAAATGAACAGTCTCCTCGCTCTTCAGGCTGTCAGTTGTCAGAAGATCTGATCTTTGTCAGGTAATGATGGTATTGCCATGTCATCGTAGCGCACTCTGGTGGTAGCACAGTTCGGCTTGCGCGTTCGATTTGCAGCGCAATCTGTTTCCTGCGCAGTTGATTTGCGAGATGCACAATTGAGAATTCTCTGCCTATTTGCTAGATGCAACTTGATTTTTAGGACATACAAGACCCCCTTCAAAGTTTTCAAAATTTGGAAATATTCAAAGTTTTGAAATACTTTGAATTTCAAATTTAAAATCAAGTTGTGCAAGTTGCATTTTGATTGCATGTTTGGAGGAATTAGTTCCGTCTTTTGTGGCGCAGTTGGGGGTGACTGTTACAATTCTGAAACTATAAATAGTTTCATTTTTCTTTCTTTCAATCTTTACTTGCTTTCGAATTCCTTAGAGACAAAAGCTCTTCCCCTACTCTTACTTCTTCTTCTTCCCCTCGTCAACGACAGAAATGGCTCCCAAGCGATCTGCTGCCGATAAGGGAAAGGCCATCGCCGAGCCCTCGACTCGTGTTGCGCCACGAGCATCTCGCCATGAGACGGGTCATCCTGCACTTCAAGGTAGATGACGAACTATGATTGAAACCCTTTTTAGGGTTTTTGATGTTTCTAGACCTTCATACCTCTCTCTTTTTAGAGATTGATGGTATTTGTGCCACCCTGTTTAGGGTTTCGGCTGCACATGCAATAGTTTTCATTTTTATGAAAACTATACTCTTGCGCAATCGGTTGGAAAGTGCTGACAAAATAGTCAGCGTAATCCATCGATTTGCGTAAGTTGGTTGTGCCAGCGCAAACTGATATTTTGCACAAGTATGTTTAACGTAAGCTGACGTCTTGCGCACGTTGGCTGTGCTGGCGCAATCTGATAACTTGCGCATGTTGACTGTGCTGGCGCAAGCTAATAACTTGCGCAATCTGACTGTGCTTGGCACAATCTGATAACTTGCGCAAGCTGACTGTGCTAGCGCAATTTGATAGTGTGCGCAAGCTGACTGTGCTGGCACAATTTGATAGCTTGTTTTGACACAGCACATATTGATGATCTTTTTTGAAAAAACTTTTTGATTTTACATATACTAATCTTTGCCTTCTTTATTGATGCAGTTAACCTCAGGGAAGATCCCAACTATGAGGTTTTTGCAAGATCCCTATCTGAATATGAATACAAGGAAGATCTTTCGCACGTGTCATTTCCTCAGTATGCCCTACCGTCCTCTCGGCAGGCTATCCTGACTGCATAAGATAATGACACTTTACTGTGTCTGATGAACGGGCAGCCTCTTCATACTGCTGACGCAGTCACCCATAAGAAGCCTCTGTTCTTATTTGGTGAGGCTTTGACAAGAATTCTCAGCCGAGACCTCGCATGGAACAGAGGATTTTCCAGAGGGGCGAGAAGACAATACTTCTACCAGAAATCTCCAGATGCCTTCCTTTGTCCCGATATGCTTTTGCGGGTTACCCTAGAAGAATGGAATGGGATATAACTCTACTTCAGCAAGCCCGAGCGGGAAATATCTGTGTCAAGAAGGGACCAGATCACAAGGATATGTTCTACAGTTCCTCTTAGCGTCATACCTCCTTACTCAGAGGATTAAAACCTGGTTGCATCCCTCCGGAAGATTCTTCACTGTTGCTCCCAGTAAGAACTCCGATATTCGCAAATGAGTTTGCGAAGGTAGAGGGAAGGTATCCGGACCAAGATCTGTGGCTGACAGGTCTTGTGAATCCAGATAATAAGAGATGGATCTGCATAACCAATTGGATATTGGTTCAATTTGAAGCTCGGCTCAAGGAAATTGATCTGTACCATGCAGTGTATGCTACTGTTTATGGCTTCCCTCCTAATCCTCATCTATTCCTCGCATTGGCGGAAAGATACAACTACAGGACCGAAACTTTCATGACGCCACGCGGAGAGATTGGATTAGCTTTGCACGAGATGAAGTATATCTCTCACCTGCCAATGGGGGATATCCCCTATAAAGAGTTTGTCCCAACAAACTATGAATTGGACAAACTGCGCCAAGAGAATGCCGATATGGTAGCTGTCTTTGAAGAACTCCTCTGCCACTACAAGATTTGCTCTCTATATTACAAGAGTGGCACAGCCGACACCTGCTACTCCACCAAATGGTTGTCGTATCTCTTCCTCAACCACATCATTGAGAAGAAGACTAAGGAGCACGAAAACTGCAATCCTAACTTTTTTAGACCACTTAGCAATAGTAAAGTGATAGAGCTGATGGAGACACATGGTGATATAGATATCAAGATCGAGGATGATCTTCAATATCCTCCTTTTAAGAAAGATGACATCATTGAAAGCTACATGAGGATGGGCTACAGGCCGATGTCGAAGGAAACCCAGCTGGCGGGTTTCCTCACTTACTGGCTCTGACGATATGTTGTTCCTGGAGCCAGTGCAGTCGACCGCTTCCATCGCGGTGTACTATTTGCGGCTGTCCGTCTGGTTTTCGGATACCAGATGGATCTGCTGTCAGCAATGACATGCAGGGTGAATGCCAGTCTCCGCCTTTTCGTTGACTCGATGATTCGAAAAAAAGGCGAGAAAGGAAGTTTTCTTCGTCTGGAACTGCCATACACCTATCTGTTTGGATGGCTGCTTTTACATCATCCTTCTTTGATGAATCCTAACATGGGGGCAGTGGGCGATAGCTTTTTAAGAAGATTTTCGGGATGTAAGGGGATCTACACCACTCTGAGAGATTGCCGACGAACGCTGAATCTCGGCAAGGGATGGAACTTTTATTGCGTTCCTCCTCCAGTTAGCTATGAGCATATGTCAACAAACCTTGTCGACTCTACGAGGATGCAGCCGTTGGGCCATACAGCTTTCGACTGGTTAAGAACAATTCGGCCATCCCACTTGGTGTACCGGTTTGAAGAAGAATGCTATCTCGAGCCTTATCTCCCCAACCGATTTGCACGCCAATTCGGTTATGACCAATTTCATGTAGGTAATGCTATCACATGCCTACAGGGAAAAGGTTTTTTAATTGATGGAGCCCGGGCTTGGGCATATTACAATGCTCGTGATACAAGGACGACATTCTCAATGCCGACAAGAAGTGATCGTGGCCCTCGCATGCTATATACCTACTCGATCTTTTACACATCTGTAAACACTTTTGCTGAGAACTTCAATCTGGCAGACAGTTTTGCGCCGGCAACTCGATTTAAGAAAGGAGCACCTGTTATATTGCTTCTTGGAAATGATGAGGAGCACAAGCCAGCTGATGCACCCATAGAAGCTTCGAGGGAAGCCAACTTCTCCGAAGAAGTCTACGAGCCGCTACGTGTCTCTCTTTAAAGTTGTCAGATCTCCGATCAAGGAGAGAAAAAGGAAGGCAGAAGAAACATCTTCTCCTGTCTTGAAGAAGAAGGCCGCCGTGGACTCTTCAGAAAGAGTCACCACTCGCTCATAATCTCGACAACAGGCCGAGTCGGTTCATAGAGAAGTGGCAACCACCCCTACTTCCATTCAAAGAAGACCACACGCAGCAGACGTAGAGATTCCGAAAGAACCTCTACGCAGGACAAAATTAGCTTTCAGAAAGAAAGTCACCACTCCTTCGAGATCTGCTCATACATCGGCCTTGATCAGTGTGACCGCCAGGGTAATGATGGCTTCTCCGACACCTGCTCCCGAGCCCTGGCAAGAAACTTCCAGTGCAGAGAAAGGAGACCAGGTGGCAGAGACAAGAGAGGAGACCGCAGAGATAAAGGATGGGGCTGCAGAAGCCAGAGAAGCAACTGCGGCTCCAACCCCAATCAATGAGTCGGGATCATCTGTTGAAGTAGTACAATCTCCTACGCTTGCAACGGAAACTACCCACCCTCCAGCTATACCACGATCACGTAGGGCTGAAGAAGATCGATTAATGATCGAGGCCCTAGAAGACTGCTACTTTGGCTTCAATGATGATATAGATCCAGCCAACGCGAGTGATAGCGAGAAGGCACGAGAAGAGGGTGCAGATGATGAAGAAACATCTACAGAGGATGATAATCTAAATCTGAAAGAGGATGCCGATGCCCATGCATCCCAAGAAAAGAATGACGTAGCACCGGAGGAAGCTACTGTTACTGATCCAAGAGGTATTGGCTGATATTGACAATTTTCTTTTATAGATCAAATGATTGACATCTCAACTTTCATTCATGCAAAAATTCAACTTTCTCCAATTCCTCCAGTATGCACTGATATAGTGCAGACAAAAGCGATCGCTAGCAGTAGCCGTCATTTATCAGGCGGCTCTGAAGCAGGAAGCAGTCAGGCAGTGATGTCTGAAGACACTTCTGCGAGGCTGCAGCCTATGTCAACAAATGACAATTTGGTCACTAAACCCAGCAATGGTAAGCTTACCCTTATTTTTGATCTAGTTTGGTAATCGCTAATGACGGCAAACTGATGATGTTTAATTTGATTTCGCAGAGGAACATCTGGGAGGGGCAACTAGTTCTACTATGGCGCCCTCGTCTAGAGAGACTTCAGCCCATGTTCTAGAAGCCGAACTCCCGCCTTTACAGGCCTCTGCTGCTTCAACTTCTATAGGAGTAGCTGCTACACCCAGTGCCGCGGCTACAAATAAATTTATAGTTGGTTCCTTCACCAACCTCTTCTTCACATCCTTAGGACCCTTAGTAGAAAGGGTAATAGAAAGAGAGAATGTTGGTTTCATCACCGTCAGAGGTCTAACTACTTATTTGATTGGTGCTATCCGAAGCCAGGGTGATGAAGCTCAAGCTGCCTATCTTGAACACATACTGGATGAGCTGGAGGAATCAATTAAGATTTACAAAGATCTTAATCGGAAGGAAGTAGAGCCCTTGGTAAATGCTGAGTTTGAAAGGATGACTCGAGAAGCCGAAGTTACGAAAGCTGATTTCAGGATTTTCTTGGACACTTTCGCTACAAAGTCTTCAGAATATGATTCCCAGATGGAGATATTAGCGTCTGCTGCTGGAAAAAAGAAAAGAAAGTTGCTGCACTGAAGGCAGAGTTTGCTCGACTTCAAGAAGAGTTGAGAATCGTTCAACTTGCTCTTGAGGAAGAGACTACACAACATCAAGCTGCAGTTCAGCAATTAGAGATTCTATCCCATAAAAAGAATGAGTTTGTCACTTCTCATCAAGATGAAAATTGCTCGCCGACTAGTGACCTTGCCGACATTTGACGATCAGTCTGGAATGGAGGAAGCTAGAAGGCGGGTGATGGATTCTCGTGAGGAACGACTTCAAACTTTGAAGCAGCAGATAGCCAGTCTGATGACTCCATCGATTGAATGAATCTTTTGTACTTTCTCCTTTATAATATGTCTTTTTGTAATACCTTTTATCTTGATCAATAAAAAATATTATTTTTGTGGCTCTATTATTTACTACATATCCTATTATGAATGTAAATAATAGCGATAGAAAATATATTCAAAGGTTCAGGACATGATATATTTCTTGATGTAGAAAATAATTATATTTATTATATCTGCTCAGAGGTAATGTGGACATAGCAGAATATAATTTGTTGAAATATGACTATTTCGGTAGACAACTTAATCAGAGGTAATAAATACGTGACAAGTTGTTGATGTGGATGAACGGATGATTTGTCAAAATATGTGAACGAAAATGAATCGTCAGGATGAACGGATGAATCGTCAAAATGTGTGAACGAGATGAATCGTCGGGATAAACGGATGAACCGTCAAAATGAATGGAATGAACGGGTGAACCGTCAAATAAATGTAATGAACAGGTGAACTGTCAGATGAATGTAATGAACGGGTGAACCATCAGATGAATGTAATAAACGGATGAACCGTCAGATGAATGTAATGAACGAATGAACCGTCAGATGAATGGATGAATGTTGCAAAGGACGTGTCGTTTCGACGTTTATAGATTCTCTGCCTATAAATAGAACAAAAATTTAGATGAAATGATCATTTTCACTTTTCAACAAAAAAATGTCGTCCAAAGATGCATCCAAGAAGGCTGAGATTGTCCCGAAGGTTGAAGAAATCACGGAGGAACATCTAATCAAGCTGACCCAGCCAAAGCAGACAGAGGCGGGTGAAGGTTCGTCTACACCCAAGCCGCCAAGGGACATCTTGGACTTTCTACTTGAACCAGGGACGACGGAGGAAGAGGAGGCTAAACGACTGGCCGTTTGTAAATTTTTGGTGGGTTCGAGCAAAGATGTCCTGAGCTCTTTTGCCGACTATGTCTTTGATAAGGACGGCAGTAGCCCGCGTCCTAATTTTGAGAAGGATGATAGTGACCTTCCTTGATATTATGTACTATCATTCATAATGAAATAAAATCAAACTTTATTTATGAACTGTCTGATCATATTTACAAGAAATCCTTTTTACATTCATACATAATATTTTTTTAAGGGATTTGCCATTGATGGGCATCATTGCAACTCGACCATCTAACTCTGTGAGTTGATAGGCTCCATTTGAGAAGACTTTACTCACGATATAAGGCCTTTCCCATTTTGCATCGAACTTGCCTTTGCTCATGTGGGTCATAGTCATGGGACGTCTGACTGTAAGAACGAGTTTTCCTTTCTGAAAGGCTCTGACTTTAACTTTGTGGTTGAAAGTCTTCGAGATACGGGCTTGATAAAACTCTATGTGTTGTTGAGCCAATAGTCGCTTCTCGTCGAGCGCCTCTAGTTCTTGAAGTCGAAGAAGATCATTGTTCTCTGTCGTCAACTCATTGTCGATAGCAATCCTTAAGGAAGAAATTTGAAGTTCCAAAGGCAAAACTGCTTCGTAACCGTACACCAGAGAAAAAGATATACATCCTGTAGGGTTACGGACCGTAGTGTGGTAGGCCCATAGACATTGTCCAAGATTTTTACTCCAATTCCGTTTGTTAGTGGACACAAACTTCTTCAGGAGCTTAATAATAGTTTTGTTGAAGGCTTCAGCCAAGCCATTAGCAGCAGGATTGTAAGCCGTAGAGGCGATATTGTCAATCCGATGATCGTTATAGAACCTTGTGAACTTTTGACTGATGAATTGAGGTCCATTGTCATGAATGATTCGTCGAGGTACACCAAACCTGTAGATAACATGATGTTTGACGAAGTTGATAACGCTGCTGGTTTTGACTTCAGCCAAAGGTATAGCTTCGGCCCACTTGGAGAAATAATCCGTTATGGCTAGTATAAACCGATGTCCCTTAGAAGAATGAGGATTGATAGGACCTATAATATCCATGCCCCAAGCTTCAAAAGGCCAGGAAGCAGCAGTCGGATGAAGAAACTCTGACGGTTAATGGATGAAATCTGTATGGATTTGACAGGCTCGACATTTCCTGGTATATTCGATGGTATCAGACACCATAGAGGGCCAATAATAACCCATTCGTCGGATACAATTTTGTAGGTTAGGGCCTGGTTGATGTGCTCCACAGACACTATCATGAGCTTCGTGCAATACCTGCTTTGCTTCATCAGCAGCAAGACAGAGAAAGAGTAGGCCGTCATAAGTCCGTCGATAAAGAGTTTTGGTGGTCTGGTTGTAGTAGAATCGAAGAGATCGTCGACGAATACTCGTAGCCTCTTTAGGATCTTCAGGGATTATGTCATGAACTACAAAGTCAATGAAAGGAGCTCTCCAATCTTCATTGATAATATTGATTTCAGCGAAGTTACTGAACTTGATGTTACGAATGTTTTCCACACAGAACAACTCTCTATTGGAAACAACAACCACTTGTTGTCTCTTGACGGGAATTGCTAAGACTGCTGTGAGATTAGCTAAAGCATCTGCTTCAGTGTTACAAGCTCGTCGAACATATTCAATGAAGAAAGCCTTGAACAATGTAGCCATGTAAGTCGCAGCTTCATGATAAGGCACTAGATCTTGATGGCGAACTTCGTATGTTCCTCTAACTTGATTGACAACCAGTTTAGAATCGCCATAGACTTCAAGATATTCGACCTCCAACTGTTTAGCTAATTGGAGTCCGATAAGCAAGGCATTATATTCAGCCATATTGTTAGAGCATGGCTGATCTAAGGAATAGGCTCTTTGAACAGCTAATCCTTCTGAAGAGACTAGAACAATTCCAACTCCTGTGACAATGATCCCATTAGGTCCAATCCGGGATGCTCCGTCGAAGAACAGACGCCAGGTAGGAAATTCTTCAGAAGTCATGTTTGATTCCAATGTTTTATCTGGAATTTCATCGTAAAGTTTAGATATTTTTGGAACAGGATGAGCTGCTAAAAAGTCAGCCAGTGCTTGACCTTTGACGAACTTTTGCGGAACGTAAACCATGTCCTATTGGGCTAGCAAAATGGCCCATGTAGCCAGTCGGGAGTTGAGTGTGCTAGGCTTCTTCATCAGTACCCGAAGAGGATTAACTCGGGAGATGACGTGAATGGTTTGGCCGATGATATAATGTCGAGTCTTTTGAACAGCGAACATGAGAGCTTAGCATTCTTTCTCAACCGAACTATAACAGTGTCCAGCACGAATCATAGTACGACTAAGAAAGTAGATGGCTTATTCATGGCCTTCTTTGTTCCTCTGGACAAGTAAAGCACCCAGTGAATGATCCATAGCACGGACATACATTAAGAATGGTATGCCTGAAATTGGTGGCACCAAGACTGGTGGGTTCATGAGATATTGCTTGATATCATCAAATGCTCGTTGACATTTTTCAGTCCAAATAAAAGATACACCCTTCTTCATTAACTGGGTAAATGGTCTACAGCGTCCAGACAGATTTGAAATAAATCTCCTGATGTACGCAAGTCGACCTTGGAATCCTCGTAGCTCTTTTAGGTTGCGTGGAGGACGCATCTCTTGAATGGCTTTGATCTTCTCGAGATCTACGTGTATACCCTTAGAGGTAATGACGAAGCCGAAAAATTTACCACTAGAGACACCTAAGAATGACTTGGTGGGATTCATTTTCAGCTGATGTTGGCGCATTAGATTGAAGATAGTTCTTAAATCATGGATGTGATCTTTCTTTAGACGACTCTTGACAGCAATATCGTCCACATAGCATTCGACTGTCTTACGAAGATGATATCGAAAGATAGTACTCATCGCTCGCTGGTAAGTTGTACCAACGTTCTTGAGACCAAATGGCATCACGGTATAGCAGTAGACTCCGCGAGGAGTGCGGAATGAAGTGTGTTTTTCATCTTCAGGATTCATCCGAATCTGATTGTATCCGGAGAATCCATCCATGAAGGATATCCTCTCGAACCCACAAGTGTTGTCGATCATGACGTCTGTGATAGGGAGAGGAAACTCATCTTTTGGACAGGCTTCATTAAGATCCCGGAAGTCGATGCAAACTCGAACTTTGCCATTTTTTTCAAGACTGGGACAACTTTGGCTACCCAATCTGGATGTTGTTCTTCTCGAATAAAACCACAAGCTATAAGCTTTTTGACTTCATCATCAATCGCGTCCATCATTTCTGGCTTGAATCGCCTTTGATGCTGTTTAACTGGCTTTGCATTAGACAAAATATTCAGTTTATGAGTGACAATTTTAGGATCTAAATCTGGCATGTCTTCATAACTCCAAGCAAAGACATCAATGTATTCTCGAATAAGAAGAATTAATTCTTGCTTATCCGCCTGTGAGAGGTTCTTGCTGATGAATATTGGACGAGGTGACCCATTTTCCCCTACGTCAATTTGAACTAATTGATCTTCAGTAGGAGGTTCTCGTTGTTCGAATCGGAGTTCCCATTGGGTATCCATTCGTTGAGCCCAAGGATCTGTTTCGAGATTTTCTTCGATATCTTCGTCATAACCTTCTGGAAGTTCAGCGAAGACCATGTTAGAAGATACAATCAATCGATGAACTTGGCCAATACTAGTGTCAGAATACCAAGATCTGGAATCAGAAGAGTTAGAGCGCTCCTCACTATCCGACTCAGAGGCTGCTGGAGATAAGACCGGAGGTGAAGCATATCCGAGACCTCTTTTCGTCTTGCTGTAATACATCTCTGATTTTCCTTCCGGAATAACTGTATGGATAGGAGTTCTTTTACCCTTACCATAGTTGAGGCCATTTTTGAAGTCATAACCCATCTTTCGGATGATGTCTTTTGATTGTTGGCTATAATGCGTAGTTGGAGACGTCCTGTATCATTACTTTTGCTATCATCTGTATAGCTAAATTTCTGTACTTGTCCTTTACTAAAAAGTATTGGACATTCGCCTCTCTTTCGAGAGGGGACAACAAAACATGAATCATCTGGATGTTCAATCAAGACCTCTGTCTGAAGGGATTGCACAACTCCAATTGCTAATGACTGAAAGCTATCTAGCATATCCAAATAGCATTTATCATGATAAATGACATCAGTATACTGGAAAGTAGATGCTTTTTCATTGATTTGTACATCCGTATTTACAACAGGACCTTTAGCCTTAGCAGGCCTGGTCAGATTGATTACAAGAGGGGGAGAAGAAGAACGTGAAGGAGGCTTGCTACGACGAAGGTCAATAACAAGTGGCTCAGAAGAGGTGAGCTGTCTTTTATCCTTGTTACGACGCAGGTCGATAATAAGTGGCTCAGAAGATATGAGCTCCCTTTGATCTTGACCACCATCGGTTGATTGTTCCCGGACTGGCAAGTGAATAGCCAGTGGTTTAGTGGACTGAGGATGAGAAACACGTCATTTGACAGGTATGATGAGGGTGTCATTGGGCCCTGCTTCTTGGTCTTCTTCAGTATCTAAAGCCAGCACTACCTTCATGAACTCATCCTTATACATGCGAGCATCGTTACAATATGCTTCGACACCTTTAAAAGGGTAGAGATCCGCCACCTCGTTTTGAACCTCTCCATTGTCATCAACATACTTGAAACATTGATGGAGAGTTGAAGGAACAATGTTGTGTTCATGAAGGAATGGTCTCCCCAAAAGAGCATTGTAAGAGCAACCATGATTATCTATAATATAGAAGGTCACCTTTGTGCGGAGATTACCTGTTTGGAGTTTTAGATGAATCTTGCCCAGAGGCTCACTTTTTCCCTGGTTGAACCCTAAGATGGTGGTGATTGTGCTAGAAAGACTGTGTGTAGGAACAAAATCGTAAAGCACAATACTCTAGAGGGGGGTGAATAGAGTTGGCAGCGGAATAATGCTAAATAAAAAAGTTAGCAGCAAGATCACAGAATAATAATCACAACTAAGTAATGTAAAGGCAGAGATAAGAAAGCAAACGCAAAGACATCGATGTATACTGGTTTCCCTCTGTTGAGGACTAATCCAGTCGGTAGAACTCTTGCTACCAGTTGAATCCACTATTGGCAAAACCGCAAATTTTCTTACGAAGTCCTTGCAACTTCTACAACGTGAGCTTTGATACGAAGAACTCGTCCAACTTCAATTGTGAAGAGGTATTCTTCAATCAAGCCTCTGATTACAATCACTCTAAAACTTCTAGACCGCACCGTACTGGCAAATCGACTAGAGGATTGTAATTGGCTTGGGATCTGAAATTTAAAGCTCAAGAAAAACTCTTTGGAAGACTGAAAGCTTTAGATAGAGAGAAGATTGAAAGTGAATGAGTGATTTGAAATGATCGAAATCCTTCTCTATTTATAGGAATTCCAAAGACCGAATTCTGGCAGAATTCGGGCAGAATTCGGACAGAACTCGATGAGAAAATCTCGGTCAAATCCGCAACTGCAGGAGGACCAAGTTCCAGAGAATTCAAAAATCAAAACGGTCACTAACCGAACTCTGGCCGAACTCTGGCCGAGTTCTATCAGGGTTGGGTTAGGTTTTTAAAATTAGTTTTTGGGGATTTTTGAAAACCTTTTTGAAAACCTTTTTGAAGTATGAATGTTTTTCAAAACTAAGGACATTTTAAAAACATTTTGAAATCATTTTGGAATAGCCTATTTGCCAGTACGACTCGGTGTACAACGTATTCCTAGACTCAATAAAATAAAAAATATATTGCTCAAAGAAATACAGACTCGAACAGGCAAACATTGCTTCGGTCTTGAACTGTGTAGATAGTTGTTCTTGATCATGTCCAAGAGTCCGAGATATCCTGACTAGCTTCATATATCCAGACAGAGTTTGATCAATTATTAAAATCAGTTTGACCATATGACCAATGGGCCAACAATCTCCTCTATTTTGATAATTGACAAACTATGAATGATATAACATTTAAGCTTGAAAATAAAATCAAAAATTGTTCATGTCCTGCATTTTCTCAAAAGAAATGTTAGATCTTTATTTTTCTCCCCCGTTGTCACTTAGCAAAATAATTGCAAAAGAGAAAAACTCCCCCGCAATCAATGCATAAATAACAAACAGTGAAGAAACACACAAAAAATAGTCATGAAAAATTATGGCAGATGGTAGTGACAGTAAAAAAATAACATCACAAGCATGTATTTGTCTCAGGCAGTTAACATAGAATTATTTCACAGGCAGTTTATAATAAAAAAGCAGATAAAGATGCTAAGTAAATAAGTAAACTGATGTGAAAAGATAAACTACGAAATCCATAAAGATGAAATGATGTCCAAGAGACATAAAAATATCCAGTACAAGTCCTCAAAAAAAAATACTGATAATAAAGTCTAAAAGGATAGAAAAATTTGGAATGTCGGAGCATTTCCAAGTATACAGTAGATAATATCTTGGTCTCAAACATCAGATAACATATCACATATCCTCATCATCATCATCATCATCAGCATGACCGGCATGTCCAAAAGGACCAGCTGCAGAGGTACCAGCGCCAGAAGGATGAGGAGGGGCGCCAGTGTAAAACTCACCAACATAGTCTCGAGGAGCACGGTCAGAACGGTACCAATCATATGCGTTACTGGGCTGAAAGTAGACATGAACAGCCTCATCCTCACAGCGGTAACCAGAGAAAGCTGGATCTCTAGGAGTGGAACCGACAGAATGTCCAGTCTGGGCAAATCGAAGATCAGCTAAAGAATTTGCAATTGCCTAATAACGAGTGACGTCGCGGAAATCACGTTCGCGGGCTATATCCGTCATCGAGACGTACAAATTCGAAAGGTGCTGGTGTATGTGTAGGAGCATAAAAAGTGCTTCAAAGAAAGAGTCGTCCTATTCATAAGTGATCGGTTTTTACACCAAGCAGAGCGGGTAATCTCTTTTACGCCAAAATCTAGGCTAATCACTTTACGCCTAAGCAGGCTGATCATTTTACGCTTGGGTCTACACCTATGATTTTACGCCAAGGACAGAGCAGCCTCTTTTACGCTGGACAAAGCTGTCAAATCTCGCATTTAATACAAACTCTGACATAAAGATATTAATGATGGCACTTACCACAGAATTCAATAGAATTTGTCTTATACAAAGACCATTGTTGTCGTTTATGGGGATCGAGCTACTTTACGCTCACTGTATGGTTTCTTTTAGGCACGGAGTTTTACATGAGTTCTTACGCTCATAAATAATGTGTGCGTAAAGTCTATTTGAGCCATTTTACGCTCAAGGTTATTCAATAACCACTTTACGCGGGAAACCTATGACAGAGCTATTTTACGCTCATCTTACTGCTTTACGCCCAGAGGATGTTGGGGCTATTTTTACGCCCTATTCTTTCTGGCCAGTTTGGAACGTGGTTTGCCTCCATGGCCTTCATGCCATATATTTCGAAGAACGTGTGTACATGTATCCTATTCTTACTGAAATGATGGGACGCGTGTCATCGTATACAAAGGATGACTCTGATCATGGGTGGCAGTTGTTAGCGTAAAGACAGATTTTGATGCTCTTTTACGCACAGAGGCCCCAGTCTATAAATAGACTTATTTTTTCTCAAAGACGAGGGATACAGAGAGAACAGGAGAGAATACAGAGATCAAAACTTCGAGATTGTGATTCTCCGGAGCATTCTTCTTTAACTTTTCTTTCAGAACAGAGTGAAGCAAAGCAGGAAAGCATTCGGCCTCGCCATCAGTGCCCAAGTGCGTCGATACCTTTCTGGTGACTTAGTTCTTTCAAGTTGTTCTACTTCAAGCAGTGATCTTCATCATCATCATATGGTCCAAGGAACAAAGTGATCATTTACAGATCAGACTTCCATAGCAATATTTTCCCAGAATCAAATTTGTACTTCTTGTACTTTTTTCTCGTTTTATTTTCAAAATCCAACCTTTGTTTGGCAATTTTGTTAAGTGAAATAAAATGGCGACTCTGCTGAGGACTACCTTCTCCTCTGACGAGGAGGTGATTGCTTAATATGATGATGTTTCGGTCGGTTCGACCAAGAAGACTCTGGTTGTGCACTTCGACCAGACTGCCTATGAAGAAATGCTCCAAACTGGGGGTGGTTCTCGCCACTCTAATGTTCAAAAGTCTCGCAAAGCACGAAAAGTTTGGATTCCCAAATCCAAAGTGGTTTCTGATCTCTCTGTTGCTTCTGATCACAAGGGAATTCTTCCCACTCCTGTCGTAGGGGCTCCCGTTCGTAACGAGGCGGTCCTTACTTCAGAGTTGTACTCAAAGTGTGATGATTTATCTCCCGTTTGTAACGGTGAAGATAATCAGGTTTCACGTCCACTGCGTAAGAATCAAGTTTTACACTCAGTGGGTAAGAACCAAATTTTATGCTCAGCACATAAGAATGAATCTTCCATTTGTAATGGAATAGACTCTAAAGTTTATGCTTCTGTGTGTAAGAATCAGTCTCCCGTCGATGACGTGGTAGGCCCAAATAAATTACGCTCCTCGCGTAAAGCAAAATCTCCCATCTGTGATGTGGTAGATAATCAATTTTCACGCTCCACGCGTAAAGGTAAGTCTCCTGTCTTTGACAGTGTAGATAAAAATCATAACGATGTTTGCACATCTAATATGAATGTACCTAAACGTGTGCAGCATAAAAATGTCATTGGTAAAGCTTCTGTCCTACACCAACAACCTTCTTATACTGCTTTACGCAAAGTACCAAACTTACAAATTACATGCGATAAAAATGGAGTCCTTCGTGCTAAATCTCAAGATTTACGCACACAACTCCAAACGCGTAAAAATGTACAGTTTGGTTCTGCGAATGAAGTCAGTAATCTTCTTTATACACAAAGGACTAAACGTTTTTCTACTCCAAATGTAATAAAGAAGAATACTCCATCTGTTCCTTCTAATTTACGTGACCTGCTAATGTAAAAATGTAAGAACAGACAATCTCTGGTGACATTCCCCCAAGAAAAACATCATTGTGAATATCACCAGGTTGTGATCAACTGTTATTGTTCGGCTTCAAAACGGACAGTTTTTGATCGTTTAAGTTTTAACTCGCCTCAACATCAAGCTGAAGACCAAGAACATGAGCTGTCATATGTGTCAGTCAACATGGCATCTCATACTAACAGAGGATGACATCCAAGCCGGAATATGTCCCAAACCCCAGGTCAACAACAGTTCAACAGGCTTCTTGATTCCTTTGAAGGAGTATATCAGAATACTCGATCAAGAAGACAAAGGCAATTATAGACTTCTGATTCAGAAGCTGGGGGTACTTAATCTTTTGAGTCTAATACCGATAGTGTGGATTCATACTTCTATACTAATCCTTCTATATCTTCAAGAGAGGTTGAATCCTACGCTATTGGAGATGAACCAGAGACGTCATCTGCTAATACGGAACAACGTCTCACTGTCGTGGAGCAATCTTTGAAAGACATTCTCAACATGGTGCAAAGCATGCATCAGATAATTTTGAATCAGCAAACTGCTCAACCTACAGTAATAACTCCGGTACCAGTAGCAGCACAAACTCAAGATAGTCAAGGGACTGATATACCTTCGAATATTCAAGAGCCTACTGTTAATCAAAATTCTGCATCGCCTGATCCCATCATTACAGAAGATGTACCACCTCCAGTAGGGGTTACGGTACATCCAACGACTATTCAATCAAATGTGCTTCCTCAAACCAGTGAAGCCATTCAAGCAGTATGTGAACTCAAAGCACAGTTTGAAGTTTTGAGGCACAAAGATCAGCTCCAGAGGTTAGAGATTAAGCAACCTTATCCTCCTTATTGGAATGATGTACCCTTTCCACCGAAGTTCAAACCACAATCCATGGTTTTATTCGATAGAAAAGCATCTCCCAGTCAATATATCAATTACTTTGATATTATAACTGTACACTTGCAGAAAAATGATGCTCTTCTCACTCGAGTGTTCATCGGGTGTCTGACGGGTTCAGCTTACGATTGGTATCGTAGCTTACCCGATAACTCTATTTCATCTTTTGACGAATTTAAGGCAATGTTTCTCTCCCGTTTCTATGAAGGAGGTATGGACATGAACATGTCCTCCTTGATAGAAATCAAACAAAAGGAGAAAGAAGATACTCGGACGTTCATTGAACGTTTCCGACAGGCTACTCTAAAGATGCCTCCTGGTATGCCAGATTCAGCGTTGATTGATACATGCAAGATGAATCTACGACCATCCATTGCTGTCTTCACAGGTTCCCAATTCACAGATTGGGCTTCGTTTATCATAGCAGCAGTTTCTGCCGAGACCAATGGTAGGTTGGCTCGGGAACACGGGATGATTTTCGCTTCAGAAGATAAAAGAAAGAAAAGTAATCCTGGTAATAATCCTGGCAATCGTAATGTGAAAGGAAAAGATACTCTTATGGTCAATCTCTCCAAGAACAAAACGACACCAAATAATCAGGAATCTTCCAGGCCAAAGGAAGAATACTCTTTTGACGAAAGTGATATCCCAGGGATATTTCAGTGTCTGGTGAAAAGTGGCAAACTTCAGATTCCAAAGCCAAAAAGGCCTAATGAGGTGAATCTGACTGACAATCCCAAATATTGTATCTATCATACATTAATCATCCTACCAGTGCTTGCTATGTCTTAAAAAAGAAGATCCAAGACCTGATAAATGGTGGTGCTATCGCTTTAACCAATGATGACCATACGGTTACAACCAATATGGTCTCTCTTCAATTTGGAGATTTTTCTCCACAGCAAGTCCCAGATGGAATTATCCCAATTTCGAAGGTGACTATGAAGATCGTGAATATCCCGCCCGCCAGGAAAGAAAATACAGGATTGCTGCCGCTTACATTGAAGAATGGTAAAATCGTATGGGTACATCCTGACTTAATACCTGAGTTGGAAAATGAAAGTAAAACTTTAAAATCCAAAAAAGGTAAGAAAGTCAAAACCTGCAACAAGATTTCTCATGTTATTACAAATCCTGACGACTTGGATCATCTATGGGATGGCCTTCCACTAGAAGGTAGACTGAAGGACTAAACATCTGTCCTCCAAGTCTAGCTCCTCCTACCAAGCTCAAGCTTACTCATTAGCAGTGGCTAGCCATGAATAGTGTTCCTTTATACCGGGCACAACAAGTCTTTGCTGCTTATGAAAAAGCTCCAACAGGGATTTCTCTTCGTATTCCGAATCCTTCTCCTCCCTTAACTTCAGAGACGTCTATACTTCATTCTCCTGTAGTTGCAGAGGTTTCTTCCTCTTCATGTGCTGAAACACCTGTCCAAGGCTCACTGCCTATCCACTTGTATAGTCAGCAATCTGTCCTTCTCATGAGGAAGATGGGTTACGACTTTCAAAAGGCAGAAGGTTTGAATTATGATAAAGGAATACGTCTTCTTTTACAAATTCAAAATCAGAATTCTACTGCTGGATTGGGTTCTGAAGTGCTTCGTAGCAACCCTCACAAAAAGAAGGCTAAGGAAAGAAAGATTAAATCCTGTAATATGGTACTTCCTTCTCCTGAGTCTGAAGAAGAAACTTTTGCTGGTACAAGATCTGGGAAAGAGTACCACAAAGACTATGAGGGATCCTCCAAAGAAGCAGATGATGTAGTGGAGACTCTACCAGTTCAACCTTCTCCTGTTTCTGTTAAACCGTCTGTGGTTGAAAAGGGAAAACAGAAGGCAGTACGCTTTGATATCCCATTGAAGTCTGCTCCCAATCAAGGGGTGGTGATGAAGCCTTACAAGTTTGACATTCTAGCTCAGTTAGCCAATACTCCGGCTAGACTTTCTATATTTGAACTGCTTCGCCTTTCCAGAGAAAGCAGAGAGACTTTGAGCGAAGCTTTACTTCAAGCAGATTCATGCTTGGCACAACTCAAGACTCCTGATAATATACCAGTGTTATGTCCACAATGCCATAGTGTGATGTAAGCAATTTCCAACATCACCTTTACACAAGAGGATATGCTATTGAAACACAACATGCATGATAGGCCTCTGTATTACACTGGATATATCGGATCCACTGAAATTGACAGGATTTACATTGATCCTGGGTCTTCAATTAGTATAATTCTTCAGAGTATGCTAAGACCTCTGAGGATTCCTACTAGTGAGCTGACTTACACTAGTACTACGATAGTCGGTTTTAACTCTGGCAAGAGCAAACCACTGGGGAAGATTCGTCTGCAGATTCAGATTGGTGATCTTCGAACTATGGTAACTTTCTATGTTATCAACTCGGACGTATCCTACAATATTCTTCTTGGAAGACCGTAGATTCATGAGCACAATATTGTGCCTTCAACTCTTCACCAATGTTTCAAATATGTGGACTCCCAAGGAGTTATGAAAACTGAGTTTGCTGATATTAATCCGTTCAAGGGTGTCGAAGCCTACTTCTCTGATTCAAGGCTTTATAAACAAGATCATGTGAAAGATATATCAGACATGGCTGAAGATCAATCATCATCTGAGGATCAGTCTATTAATGAAGATCTACCAGAGGAGCAACCTTTGAAGATCATAGTCAAGGGACGAATCCAATCCCAACCTGTCAATGATCAACCTTTGATGATCAAGGTTAAAGGAAGAACTCAAACTTCATCTGAGGAATCAATAAATATTCCTACTAAGAGCCAAGTTCAACCTTTTATGATCAAGGTCAAAGGACATACTTCTTGTACGAATGATCCAGAACTACCATTGGTTGTCAATCTTGGCAAATCTACGCAGAAGACGGATGATGGTCCACTGTTGATTAATTCGAAGCGTAGCAATCAGACTGTAAATGATGTAAATATTGATCATTCTGTACTTTTTGATATCAATGAAGATTTCCTGTTCGAGTATATGGCTGTCAAGTTTATCGAAAGAATGACTTTATCTTCTGATAATCAAAGCCATCGATATAAAGACGACATCGAGCCGGAAGAAACTTTATACATCGATCATAAGGAGAATTCTTTTCCTCCTCATATTGATGTCGGACCTTATGCTCAAAGGTTCCTAACATCTTCTCCTTATCTTCTACCTGTGGCCGCTTCATCACGAGCTTACGTAACTTTTAGACGTCATGATGAATCTTATTTCGTGGTTCTGTCTGATAAGAAAAACAAGCGCCAAATTGTGTTTGGCCTGGCTAGAAATATCCCTGTTGCTCAGACAGACGAGCTGAAGGATAAAAATAAAGGAAGAATCCGAATTGACAAATACAGTCAGCAATCTATCAAAATCATCCAGAACATGGGGTATGATTTGAAGACTATGCAAGGTCTCAATCAAGGCAAGGGCAAACGATTACCATTATGTGGTGATCTGTTTTACCAAAAGACTCGTCATGGGTTGGGATATGACCCGTCCCACATGTTTTATGAAGATACATAAGAAGAATTCTCTTCCAGCTCTTCACAATCATCAGATTCAGAGGAACTTCAATCTAAAGATGAATCTGGACAAGTACTTTCAGTCAATATGGTTCAAGCCGATGATGAATCAGAGCCATTTGAGAATGATCTTTGGGCTCAACAGATGGATACTCAATGGAAACTTTATTTTGAACAACGACAGCCACCTACAGAAGATGAGGTTATCCAGATTGATGTTGGAGATGGAGTTACGTCCAAATCAATATTCATCAGTAAGAATCTTTCTGAAGATGAAAAGGAAGAACTGATAAAACTTATAAAAGATTACATTGACATCTTTGCATGGAGTTATGAGGATATGCCAGGGCTAGATCCTAAAGTTGCTACTCATAAACTCAACATTTTGCCTAATGTCAAACCTGTAAAACAACAACAACGGCGCTTTAGACCATATATGATGGATGCAATTGAAGCATAAGTCAAGAAGCTGATTACGTGTGGCTTTGTTCGTGAAGAACAACACCCAGATTGGGTGGCCAATATTGTTCCTGTTATGAAGAAGAATGGAAAAGTCCGAGTTTGTATAGATTACCGAGATCTTAATACAGCTTATCCAAAAGATGAATTTCCGCTTCCAATTACTGATGTCATGATAGACAATACATGTGGTTTTGAATGCATGTCTTTCATGGACAGATTCTTAGGATACAATTAAATCAAGATACATCCAGAAGATGAGAAGCATACCGCTTTTCGTATACCTCTTGGGGTCTACTGCTATACAGTTATGCCGTTTGGTCTTAAAAACGCCGGTGCCACGTATCAACGAGCTATGAGCAATATCTTTCAAGAACATCTACGGAAGATAGTTGAATGCTATGTAGATGACATTTCTGTTAGAAGTCGATCAAAGGATGATCACATTCAGGACTTGAGAAAAGTTTTGAATTGATGCGCCAGCATCAATTGAAAATGAACCCTACTAAGTCTTTCTTAGGGGTTTCCAGTGGCAAGTTTCTAGAATTTGGCATTACCTCTCAAGGTATCCATGTCGATCCTGATAAGGTTAAAGCAATTCTTGAAATGCGTCCTCCTCGTAATCTGAAAGAACTCCGTGGCTTTCAGGGCCGTATTGCTTATATCAGAAGATTTATATCTAATCTTTCTGGGAGATGTCAACCTTTCTTCCGTCTATTAAAGAAAGGAGTATCTTTCGTCTGGGATGAAGCGTGTCAAAAAGCCTTCAATGACATTAAGCAATATCTTACAAACCCGCCTGTTCTAGTACCTCCGGTGATAAGAAGACCATTTTTGCTATATGTTCGAGCCTTGGATCATTCACTTGGCGCTCTTCTGGCACAGAAAAGTGATATAGGTCAAGAACAAGCAATATATTATCTGAGCAGAATGATGGTCGGAGCTGAACACAGATATACTCCTGTAGAAAAGGAATGTCTAGCTTTGGTTTTTGCCGTCCAAAAGACAAGACATTATGTCACTGGACAGACTATTCATGTCATCTCCAGAATAAATCCCATTCGGGTATTGATGAGAAAATCGAGCATTCTTAATTCCAGGTTAGCTACCTGGACGATGTTGCTTACTCCTTATGACATGATTTATGTGCCTCAAAAATCAGTGAAGGGCCAAGCGTTAGCTGATTTCTTAGCTGCTCATCCTATACCTGAAACTTCGAAATTATATGAAGACATTCCAGATGAAGTAGTGGATTGTAACATGACTTTGAAAAATAATATATGGCAATTATATTTTGATGGAGCATCACGAGTGGGACCTAAAGGCAATATTGTCTCTGGGGTAGGAATTGTCTTGGTTTCTCCTGACAAAATGGTCATATACCGTGCCTATTCTCTTAATGAGCCATGCTCTAACAATGTAGCAGAATATAATGCTCTATTGATTGGTCTCCAAGTAGCAACACAATTGGATATTGAATTCTTAGAGGCTTATGGAGATTCTCAATTGATCGTTAATCAAGTCAGAGAGACTTATGAAGTCAGAAATCCTTATCTCATCCCCTATCATCAGGTGGTAGTCGAGTTGGTCCTATCATTCAAAGGATTCTTCATTGAATTTGTACCACGTTCTCAGAAAGTGGAGGCCGATGCCCTTGCCAGCTTAGCTGCAGACTTGGCTGTCCCAATTCGAAGGCAAAATACAATTACTTTGTTAGACCGAGACTTGTTCTGTGTGAAGAGTAATCTGCATATTGAACAAAGTTATACTACAGAGTCAAGTTCCCTGCAGAAAGATTGGAGAACTCCATTCATTGATTATGCAGTTCATGGGATTTTACCTGAAGATCCTAAAGAAGCAGCATCAATTAAGAGACGATCATTTCGATTCTATTATGATTCGTCTTTACATATGATATATCGTCGTTCATATGACGGACTCTTGCTGCGCTGTCTCTCAGAAAATGAAGCCAAACAAACATTGCGTGAGGCTCATGATTATGTCTGTGGTGCTCATCAACCGGGTCCAAAGTTGCAAGACCGCATTCGGAGAATAGGGTATTATTGGCCTTCTATGATAGCAGATGCTGTAGACTATGCCAGAAGATGTAAAGCATATCAGATTCATGCTGATTTTATTCATCAACCATCTGAATTTCTACATCCTACAGCAGCCTCTTGGCCCTTCGAAGCTTGGGGTATAGATGTCATTGGTCATATTAACCCTCCTTCTGTCAAAGGACATCGGTTTATACTAGCTATAACCGATTACTTTTCGAAGTGGGCAGAAGCAGTCCCCCTGCGGAAGTGAAAACGTCTAATGTGATCAGTTTCATCAAGCACCATGTCATTTATCGTTTCGAGATTCCTCAACGGATAATTCATGACAATGGTCCATAATTTGCCAGTCAAGCATTTTATCGATTCTGTAACAAGAATCGAATTCAGAATTTGGCTTCTACAGCTTATAATCCAGCTGCTAATGGTTTAGCTGAAGCTTTCAATAAGACGATCATCAAACTTCTTAAAAAGTTTGTCTCTTCTAATAAACGTGATTAGAATGAGAAACTTGGAGAATGTTTATGGGCTTATCGAACAACAGTCCGAACTCCTACTGGTTTTACACCATTTTTATTGGTTTACGGATGCAAAGCTGTTCTTCCATTGGAAATCCAGATCCCTTCTCTACGAATAGCCATTGCTAATGAGCTTACTACGGAGAATAATAATTGCTTACGACTCTAAGAACTTGAAGGATTGGATGAGAAGCATCTTCAAGCACAACAACACATTGAACTATATCAAGCCCGCATATCTCGAACTTTTAATCGTAAAGTTAAGGAGAGGGTATTCAAAGTTGGCGAGCTTGTATTAGCTGTTCGGAGACCGATGGTAATGACTCATAAAAGTAAAGGGAAATTCCAAGCAAAATGGGAAGGCCCTTATGTAATTGAGTCCGTGTTTTCCAATGGCGCCTATCGGTTGTCAAAACCTAATAGAGATCTACTCATGCTGTCGATCAATGGCAAATTTCTTAAGAAATACTATGTATAAAAAGAGAAGACAGAACAAAAATAAAACTTCTTTTATTATTATTTTTGTTCAAAATAAAAGACTAAGGACGAGGGCCACTCCCTTCGTTATTGAATACATAGTCGGCCAATGCATAGAAGGCGTCGTTTCCTGAACTCATGAAAAATTTGCAGACAGCCATCCTCGACGCTTCTTCTTCAGGAGTTTTCCCTGGCTCTACTAAAAAAGCAAGAATGTCTTCGGGTGGCTTGGGCGCAGAAGAGCTTCCACCTATTTCGGTTGGGCCTGATGAGCCTGATACAGGGGGTTCAACGGGGAACGTATCAATGATGCCCTCGATTTTCCAGGGAACTTCATTCTTTTGCTATACATCTTTGGAAGACATTTCCAATAGAGGAGCAGAAATAAGAATGGAATGATTACAGAGAATTCTCACCTATTAATAGAAGAGGATTACTAATGAACTATTCTCTGAAATTGAAAACTACTTTTCATTTCCGAAAAGGCTCGTCCATTCATGTTATCAGGTTCATCCATTTAATTATGGAATTGAATCGTCCTTTCTGTTCCCAAGAAATATATTGATTCATCCACCGTCTTAACATATACGCTCACAATATCTGTCTTCTTATTCCTCAGCTAACAAGGTTTGGTTAAGCTGACTTCTTGTTTCCGGGAAAAGGGATTTTATATCTTCTATTTTTATCAATTGATTAGAAAGTGGGATTCGCTATTTATCATGTTTCCATGACCTCTGAATAAATATTAAATCTACTTTCTTTTCCTATCTATCACTTCTATTTGACCTCTGCATAGATATTAATCTAATTTTCTTTTGAGTTCATATATGCTATTATGTCCATATTACCTTTGATAGTATCATATACTCTAAAACAGAAAATAAGATTTCATTTATCTATCATGTCCATATTACATCCAGATAGATACAAATCATTGATCATAGAAGAATCATCATTTTCATTCCCATATCATCAAAAAGTCTATTATATTTCTTAGACTTTCTTACAAGTTATAATGGAAATCTCTTACATTCTTGGATTTGCATTCTATACACCAACGATAACCTAATAGAGATCTATTTCTTCTTTGATCCTCTTTAACTGGTTCGTTGTTGGTGGCAGTTCCTGACTGTCTGAGCTCCAGTGGCAACCAGAACAGCAGGAATCAAACTCTGGTCTTCTCTCTCAGACGAGAGGAGAACCCTAGAGTATGGCAGCCCGAACGCGTGTTGCTGCCAATACAATTGGTGGATTAGTGGCGGTACCTCAAAGGAGATAGGAATGTATCCAGCATTGGGATATGATTCCTAGTTCTGCCGTGAAAGGAACTCTACTACCCGATTTCTCGGGGTAGAGTTGACTCTACCATCCAACTCTCTGTGTATAAAGGCTCTTCCTACCAACAGAGGAAGACCCTTCTATCTCACGAAGAGTTCTGAGTTGTCTGATTTGCGCGTCAAAAGCGCATGAGCTCCCTGATGTTGATGTCAGAAGAACGCTCCTCACAACGTCAAAATCGCCAATGCCGGTTCTGGAAAAGCTGCTCAGCCAAACTTCTGCAGAAAATAACAAAGAAGAAGTGTTTTAAAAATAGAAGTATTATCAGATGCGTATTAAACGCTAATAAAAAATAACAGATCACAAGGCTTTTTACTCCAGTGCTTCAGCAAGGCTTTTACGCCAGTGCTTCAGCAAGGCTTTTACGCCAGTGATTCAGCAAGGCTTTTACGCCAGCAATCAGCAAGGCTTTTTACGCCAGTGCTTCAACAAGGCTTTTACGCCGGTGCTTCAATAAGGCTTTTATGCCAGTACTTCAGCAAGTTTTTACGCTCGTCAAGAATTTACGCTCATTCGAAAGTCAGATATTTGCTTACGATTGGACTTACCATTTGAGTCGAATGGTTTGGCTCTAATGGTAGTTGAATCTGCGTCTAATGACTGGGCATACAAAAGAACACCGTGGGAAAGCTTTGCCATCCTCATTTGTTGGAGAACAACATCACAGAAAGTTATCTTCAGTGGAATGAATACGAGAATATATGAAACATTCTCGGCTATTTATAAAGGCTGAAGAACTGTTGGGATGAGTCTATTTCGGGAGAAGGTCCTATTTAAAGGCTCTCGTAACCACAAGACAGACGCCACGTGTCAGGTTTGTTTCTTGGGAATGAACAATCATAGAAGCAGTCAAAATAAGTATTGAACAGTTGAGATTAACATCACACTTTATTTATAAAAAAGGGGGGAGTGGACCCCTATATATAAGAGAGTCGCAATACATGGAATTTCATTTTCCCTCTTCTTCGTTGGACTAACGAAGGGAGGCACCTAACTCACGCATGTTGTGAAACCCGGAGCGACGCATCAGATTTAAAAACGCTTCTGCATCTCCTGAGCCCTCATATGCATTCGGGGGACCACCGTCGATGCGGCTGAAGACTGCTGGAGTTAATCCGAAGCACGCTACAAAGTTGCGTGCTCGCTCAAAGTCAATCCTTGAGCCCGAAGCCTCTTCATTGTTAATCTCCTTCTTAGGCGCCATGTCACTATGGAGATGAATGACAAGAGTGAAGAATTTCTCCTTATTTATACGGTTAAATCAGCTCTCCATATTTCTCATTGGAAACTGTTCATTATAAATGCAAACTCGGGGAAGCGAAAAGGCATTCGAAAGTTTCGAAAAAAGAAATTCATTGTGACAATTAAGTGTTGACCGACACTGTTGGAAATTACGCCGACTGTTGGACATCCTCGCTTTTACGCTGATGGCTGTTGCGTATCCCAAATTTTACGCTGGTAGATCAAATCTCAACTTTTATGCTTCTGTTCAAAGTGTTTCAAATTTTGGAGATATTTGAAAACTTTGAAGGGGGTCTTGTAGGTGCGTAAAAAGTGCTTCAAAGAAAGAGTCATCCTATTCATAAGTGATCGATTTTTACACCAAGCAGAGCGGATAATCTCTTTTACGCCCAAATCTAGGCTAATCACTTTACGCCTAAGCAGGCTGATCATTTTACGCTTGGGTCTACACCTATGATTTTATGCCAAGGACAGAGCAGCCTCTTTTACGCTGGACAAAGCTGTCAAATCTCGCATTTAATGCAAACTCTGACATGAAGATATTAATGATGGCACTTACCACAGAATTCAATGGAATTTGTCTTATACAAAGACCATTGTTGTCGTTTATGGGGATCGAGCTACTTTACGCTCACTGTATGGTTTCTTTTACGCACGGAGTTTTACATGAGTTCTTACGCTCATAAAACAATGTGTGCATAAAGTCTATTTGAGCCATTTTACGCTCAAGGTTATTCAATAACTACTTTACGCGGGAAACCTATGACAGAGCTATTTTACGCTCATCTTACTGCTTTACGCCCAGAGGATGTTAGGGCTATTTTTACGCCCTATTCTTTCTGGCCAGTTTGGAACGTGGTTTGCCTACATGGCCTTCATGCCACATATTTCGAAGAACGTGTGTACATGTATCCTATTCTTACTGAAATGATGGGACGCGTGTCAACGTATGCAAAGGATGACTCTGATCATGGGTGGCAGTTGTTAGCGTAAAGACAGATTTTGATGCTCTTTTACGCACAGAGGCCCCCGTCTATAAATAGACTCATTTTTTTGTCAAAGACGAGGGACACAGAGAGAACAGGAGAGAATACAGAGATCAGAACTTCGAGATTGTGATTCTCCGGAGCATTCTTTTTCAACTTTTCTTTCAGAACATAGTGAAACAAAGCAGGAAAGCATTCGGCCTCGCCATCAGTGCCCAAGTGCGTCGATACCTTTCTGGTGACTTAGTTCTTCCAAGTTGTTCTACTTCAAGCAGTGATCTTCATCATCATCATATGGTCCAAGGAACAAAGTGATCATTTACAGATCAGACTTCCATAGCAATATTTTCCCAGAATCAAATTTGTACTTCTTGTACGTTTTTCTTGTTTTATTTTCAAAATCCAACCTTTGTTTGGCAATTTTGTTAAGTGAAACAGTATGCCCTCAAATGTCATGGCATACTGCTGAGGAGGTGGAGGAGGTGGAGCAGTAGCAGGAGTAATAGGAGGAGCAGCAGCAGTCATACTGCGACGAGATAACTTCAGAAACTTGGGCTCAGGGTCTTGAGTACAAGTTGATAAATCAATGTTGAAACGCTGAAAGATGCGTGGCAGAATCATCGCATAAGAGAGATTTTTGTCTCTTGCACGACAACGTTCCATCATCTGGATAATGGTCTTAGGGGTAGAAAATGGAATCCCCTTAAGAATATGATACATAGTGGATAATTCAAGAGACGTGACATCATCTTTTGAAGTAGATTTCGGAAGGAGAGTGGAGTAAATGATACGGTGCAATTCATAATTAAACAAGTTCAAGTTGTTTGCCTTGAACTTTCCAGAGCGAACTCGATCAGGTGCACAGAGTTCTGCTTTGAAACTAGTAATTGTCGTGCTGTCGAGGAAATCAAATTCAGTGATATCAACAAGCGGTTCACCTTCGTTGGGAATACCAAAGATTTCTGCTAAGATAACATCATTGAAATTGATATCTAATCCTCCAACACGTGTATTTACGTCAAACGTGTTTAATATGATATTGCAGTAGAACAGTCTAATGGCATTAGTTGCTATGGGGAAACAAAGTTTAACAAAATATTGTAACCCTAATGCCTCAAAGAAAGGTCGGTGTTTCTGGTAATATAGTCCACTTGATGGGAGCGCCTGTGCATATGGATCTCATGAAAAAATCTACATACCACAGTAGGGCTTGATCTAGGGTTTGAAAGTAAAACCCGTAGAACGTGCCACCGCTAGATTGGACTAGCAAAAAGAGGGAATCTGTGGGTGGATTCGAAGATGAACCTTCCTCACTGGGATTGGTTGTCTTCTTCCTCTTGAAGGGGTTAAATCCTTTAGGTGCCATTTGTGCAAATAAAGGTAAATAGCACGAAATTGAAAGGAGGGGAAATAAGGAGTTATACCTCCCGAGATTCGAATATGTTGTAGAGAACAACGAACTCCACACGAATCCAAAATTTGGATTGATTTTACCACTTGGATTGGAAGAGAAGGGGTGGTGAAGAACTAGGGTTAGGACTACTCTCGCGCGGCTGCTGTTGCTGTTTTGATGAAGTTTAGAAGCAATGAAGAAGAAAGGCTCTTGGGTTCTGGTTATATAACCTGATACCTTCAACCGAACTCGGGCCGAATTCGGTCCGAAGTCTGGCCGAATTCGCCTGGGGTTGGTTTGAAATACTTTCTTTTTCATTGGCTCATTTCAAATATTTAATTCAAAGATTAGTAATTTTGACATTAAAATAATATAATTAATGTTATTGTATAAATTAAATTTTGTTACACAGCGACTGTTTCAGATTAGCTATAGGAGTACTGTCCCAGCTGGCGGAGGTTCACCGGAGAACTCTTAAATACCGCTTCGCTTCAACCGTAGTTGTGGTGACAGACAGACTCTTTATTGGCTTGTCTCTAACACAATTTTTGCATATTGAAATAAAATCATAAAATAAAATCAATTAACATTATTGATGTCCAAAATTCCTAATTCTCGACGTAAATAATTGAAACGATCTTCTGCTAGAGGTTTTGTGAAAATGTCAGCTAATTGATTCTCAGTATCTATGTACACATGGTCAATATCTCCATTTTGATGATGATCTCTAAGAAAATGATGTCGGATCTCGATATACTTAGTACGAGAATGACATACTGGATTCTTAGTCAAATTAATAGTGCTCGTGTTATCACAGAAAATAGGAATATATGTATAAAATAAATCATAGTCTTCTAAGGTTTGTTTTATGCACAAAATCTGAGCACAACAACGTCCTGCGGCGATATACTCAGCCTCTGTTGTTGATAGGGTTACAGAATTTTGTTTTTTACTAAACCATGAGACTAAATCCTTGCTTAAGAAATAACATGTGCCACTGGTACTTTTTCTATCAACTTTGCATCCGGCAAAATCTACATCCGAATAACCAATAAGGTCAAAGGACTTAGTTTTAGGATACCATAAGCCAACAGAAGAAGTGCCCTTAAGGTATCGAAAGATACGCTTAACTGCGCACAGATGTGATTCCTTTGGATTAGCTTGAAAACGTGCACACAGGCAGACACTAAACATAATATCTAGACGACTAGCAGTTAAATAAAGTAAATTACCGATCATACCTCGATACTTACATGTGTCGACCGGCTTGCCTTGTTCATCAATATCAAGCTTTGTTGAAGTTGCCATCGGAGTGCCAATAGGTTTGACATTGTCCAGATCAAACTTCTTTAGCAAATCTTTTGTGTACATGGCTTGATTTATGAACGTCCCATTGTCAGTTTGTTTGATTTGCAGTCCGAGAAAGAATTTCAGCTCTCCCATCATGCACATCTCAAACTCATTCTGCATACACTTAGAAAATTCTTGACACAGAGATTCATCAGTAGATCCAAATATAATATCATCAACATAGACTTGTATTAAAAGAAGCTTACCATTAAAGGACTTAATAAAAAGTGTAGTGTCAACCTTGCCTTTTGAAAAACCGTTGTCAAGTAGAAAAGAGCTTAGACAATCATACCAAGCACGAGGGGCTTGTTTCAGACCGTATAAAGCTTTCTTCAACTTGAAAACATGATCATGGTTTTTAAAATCTATAAAACCTGGAGGTTGTGCTACAAAAACTTCTTCTTTTATAAAATCATTTAAAAATACACTCTTGACATCCATTTAAAATAATTTGAAATTATGAAAACATACAAATGCATATAACATGCGAATGGATTCTAATCTCGCAACTGGGGCATAAGTCTCATCGTAGTCGATACCTTCTTTCTGATTGTATCCTTGAGCTACGAGTCGAGCCTTATTACGAGTCACTAAACCATTCTCATTCAGTTTATTTCGGAATACCCAACGGGTGCCATTGACCGGATGATCAATAGGCTTGGGAACAAGTTCCCATACTTGATTCCGTTCAAATTGGTTTAATTTCTCTTGCATAGCATCTATCCAAAAACTATCACTACATGCTTCATCAATAGTTTTGGGTTCTAGCTGTGAAATGATTGCAACACTAGAAACAATATCTCTACTGGATGTACGAGTACTTATACCTTTGGTAATATCACCAATTACCAAATCCTTTGGATGATCAGCCGTAAATTTTAATCTTTTCGGCAGACTCTGAAGGTAGCTGGTTCCTGGATCTTCTCTAGGAGGATCAGCTAGTGCCGAGCTTGGTTAAGAATCAGCTGTTGTTGAGCTTGGTATAGTTGGATCTTCGTCATTGTCATCGATAGTCATTTGATTCAGTTCATCAAAAGTGACGTTGATTGATTCTTCGATGATCATGGTTCATTTGTTGAAGACTCTGTATCCTTTGCTCTTGGCCGCATAACCTAAAAATATACCTTCATCGGCCTTTTCGTCAAACTTTCCCAAATTGTCTTTTGTATTAAGAATAAAGCATTTACGTCCAAATATTCTAAAATATGAAACTGTTGGAATTCTATCAAAACATAACTCAAATGGATTCTTCTTCGATTTGGGTCGAATTAGAACTCTATTGAGAACAAAACAAGCTGTATTGACAGCTTCAGCCCAGAAATATTTGGGTAGACTAAACTGAGTTAACATTACTCTGGCCATTTCGGATAGAGTTCTGTTCTTACGTTCCACAACTCCATTTTGTTGTGGAGTCCTAGGACAGGAGAACTCGTGTACAAAACCGTGTGTGTCATAAAATTGCTCAAACTCTGTATTCTCGAATTCGCCACCATGATCACTTCTAATACGAGTGATCATATAACCTTTTTTATTCTGTACTTTCTTATAAAAGGCGACAAATTCGGATAATGCATTATTCTTGCGTGTCAAGAAGTATACCCACGTGTATCTAGAGTAATCATATACAATTACAAAAGCATAAAGCTTACTTCCGAGGCTAGCAACTCTGCTAGGACCAAATAAGTCCATTTGTAGCAATTGTAGAGGTCTAGTAGTACATACTGCATTTACTGACTTGAACGTGGATCTGGTAGCTTTGTTCTTTTCATATTGGCTGCATACCGAATCTTTCTTGAATGTTATGTCCGGTAAACCATGTACTAGCTTCTTTGTGGATAATCTTGAGATTGTGTCCATATTTGCGTGACCGAGTCTCATATGCCACAGATGACTCTCATCACTTTTAGCCATTAAGCATCTACCTGAAATGTTAGTTTCTTCCAACAAATAGAAAACATATATGTTGTCTTCCCTGATACCTTCAAAGATAGTACTACCAGTTGAGCTATCAACTATAGTACATTTGTCTTTGCCAAAGTTGATGCCATAACCATGATAAGCTAGATGACTTACGCTGAGTAGATTATGTTTCAACTCGGTAACCAGACAGACATCCTTAATCACATGATAGGGAGACTTACCAACATCACCGATACCAATGATATACCCTTTCAAGTTATTACCGAAGGAGACATAGCCTTCCTTCTTTTTCTTCGACAGTGTTGCAAATAGTGGAGCGTCACCGGTCATATGCCGTGAACAACCGCTGTCGAGGATCTATTTTCTTTTAGCATGTAAAAGGTGTTCCACCTACAAAACAGTTTGCAGATAAAACTTTTGGTACCCATTTCTTGTAGGGTCCTGAAATGTTAGCTTTTGGTATCCATGCATAAATATTTAAATCAACAAGCTTTCTGATTCTACATACAGATGAAATATGACCAATGAGGCCACAATAATGACATTGTGCATGTTTAGTGTTGAAAGCTGAGTGATGTGCATGGTTGGTAGGTTTAGGTTTTCTAGTATAGAAGAAAGCATACCTATAATCCTGTTTGGGCTTAACCTTTTGGGGTAAAGGTTTGATAGGGTTAGGTCTGACAGTGTTTGGCTTGAAAATGTTTCGATTTTTCAGTAAGTGACACGTGTTAGGGTAGGAAGCAGCAGTCTCAGGCTGTTTTCCTAACCTAATTTCCAATCTTTTGGAAGTGTCATACAACTTAGTATAATCAGAAGTGAGTGTTTCCATTCTGATTTGTGCACTTTGAAGACTTTTCTTCTCTTTAGAAAGTTCTTCTTTCAGTTGGTCAATAACCTTGTCTTTCTCTTCAGATGACTTGGTAGTCTCGTGTAATAAGAGCTTAATAGAGGAAAGCTCACTAGACTCACTAACATTATTTCTAACCTCAGCTAGTAGGTCGGTAAGTCTTTCTATTTCTTATTTGTACTCTTTGAGTACCTTCTTAGAGGTCTGATACTTGCTACGCAGTTTCCTGTAATCACTTATCAGTTCACTGAAGGCATCTCCTAATTGCTCAAAGGTGAAGTCATTATATGTATCAACTATAGGTTCAGTAGGTACCTGATCGGATGCCATAAAGCATACGTTTGCAGCGTCTTCTGATTGTTCATATTCTGAGTCGCTGGCTTCACTTTCATGCCATATGCTGGTGTTGGCATATCTCTGAGATGTTGATCTCTTCAGGTTCCCTTTTTCATACCTGTTGCTCTTCTTGCTTGATGATGAGTTTATAGGACAATCCTTCTTCATGTGTCCCTTTTTCTTGCAGCCATAGCAGACAATATCATCTTGATACCAGTTGTTGCTGCTATTGTTTTATTTGGCTTTCTTTTCATATCTCATGAATCTTTTGAATTTCCTTGCTAGGAGTGCTTGATCTTCAGCATCAGATTCACTGCTGTCTGAATCACCTTCAACAGCTTTTCTGTGCTGAGCCTTGAAAGCGATCGTCTTCTCCTTTGGTGCAGGCTCTTCAAAATCTTGTAGCTCTAGTTCATGAGTGAGTAGCTTACCCATGTGTACTTCGAGGGACATAGTTGTGAGGTCGTTCCCTTCAATGATCGCAGTAGCCTTTGGAATCCAGTTCTTGGTAAGTGCTCGCAGAAGTTTGTGAATCTTTTCATGGTTACTGTATTCTTTGCCTAGGAGGACAAAGGATTTATAATATCCAAGAATATTTCGAACATCTGAGTAACTGTTTCGTTGGGCTTCATCTTGAATATCTCATACTCTTGAGTAAGTCTGCTGACCTTTGAATCTTTGACTTGAGTCGTGCCTTCATGTGTGACTTCAAGAAGCTTCCACACTTCATTAGCCGTTGTGCATATTGACACCCTGTTAAATTCAGTTCTGTCTAAAGCACAAAATAAAGCGTTGTTAGCACGTGCGTTAAGACTGGCCTTTTTTTTCCTCCTCTGTATATCTGTTATGGGGTTTTTCAACTAGAACTCCATCAACATTTATACGAGGTGGCTTTTGATAGCCATCAATAACAATAGACCATAAATCAAAGTCAAGAGATTTTAAGAAGAAACTCATCCGTGTTTTCCAATAGGTATAGTTCGTACCATCAAACAGTGGAGGTCTGTTTGTGGCTTGGCCTTCACTTGTGAATTTCACAGTTGCCATGTGTTGTGCTGTGATCTATATAACAATTAAATAAATAAATAAATAATTGCAATGTTACCTTGCTTTACCTGTGACACCCGCTCTGATACCAATTGTAGGAACGAAATCGTAAAGCACAATACTCTAGAGGGGGGGTGAATAGAGTTGGCAGCGGAATAATGCTAATTAAAAATGTTAGCAGCAAGTTCACAGAATAATAATCACAACTAAGTAATGTAAAGGCAGAGATATGAAAGCAAACGCAAAGACAGTGATGTATACTGGTTTCCCTCTGTTGAGGACTAATCCAGTCGGTAAAACTCTTGCTACCAGTTGAATCCACTATTGGCAAAACCGCAAGTTTTCTTACGAAGTCCTTGCAACTTCTACAACGCGAGCTTTGATACGACGAACTCGTCCAACTTCAATTGTGAAGATGTATTCTTCAATCAAGCCTCTGATTACAATTACTCTGAAACTTCTAGACCGTACCACACTGGCAAATCGACTAGAGGATTGTAATTGGCTTGGGATTTGAAATTTAAAGCTCAAGAAAAACTTTTTGGAAGACTGAAAGCTTTAGATAGAGAGAAGATTGAAAGTGAATGAGTGAGTTAAAATGATCGAAATCCTTCTCTATTTATAGGAATTCCAAAGACAGAATTCTGGCAGAATTCGGGCAGAATTCGGACAGAACTCGATGAGAAAATCTCGGTCAAATTTGCAACTGCAGGAGGACCAAGTTCCAGAGAATTCAAAAATCAAAACGGCCACTAACCGAACTCTGGCCGAACTCTAGCTGAACTCTGGCCGAGTTCTGTCAGGGTTAGGTTAGGTTTTTAAAATTAGTTTTTGGGGATTTTTTAAAACCTTTTTGAAAACCTTTTTGAAGTATGAATGTTTTTCAAAACTAAGGACATTTTAAAAACATTTTGAAATCATTTTGGAATAGCCTATTTGCCAGTACGACTCGGTGTACAACGTATTCCTAGACTCAATAAAATAAAAAATATATTGCTCAAAGAAATACAGACTCGAACAGGCAAACATTGCTTCGGTCTTGAACTGTGTAGATAGTTGTTCTTGATCATGTCCAAGAGTCCGAGATATCCTGACTAGCTTCATATATCCAGACATAGTTTGATCAATTATTAAAATCAGTTTGACCATATGACCAATGGGCCAACACTATGTGCTGGAATCTTTAGTGCATCTAGCATTGTCTTCGGCATGATGCTGAGTGCTGACCCGGGATCTATCAGAATACGATCGACCTTCATGGAGTCGATATATCCGGTAAAGTAGAGAGGATGGTCATATCGATTATCTTCCACCAGCATATCATCCTGTGTGAAAGTAATGTTTGGAATTAACTCCAACACACTGTGATAGTGGAGACAAGAGACAGGCTCTGATTCTGGCTTCTTTAGAAAAGATAAACAGGTTTTCGCCTGCATGAGAGCTTCACTCAGAGTTTTTCGAGTCTCTTCTCTTTAGAGAGTCGCAAGAGCTCAAAGATCGATAGCCTAGCTGGTGTATTAGCTAGTTGAGCCAAAATATCAAAATTGTATGGTTTCTCAAGTCCAGAAGAAGTTGACTTCTACAAAGGCTTGTCAAAGCGGACTTATTGTTTGTCTTTGTCAGCTGTCGTCGGCTTAGGAGGAATGGGTTCTACATCTGGTGAAGACACAGCAGGGATGCCCTCAGTAGAAACAGGTTGTACTGGAGCAGACTCAGAAGAAGAGGCAGGGTTTTCTCGAGTTTCGAAAAATTCTCGTAGATAAGCTTTTCCTGACCTGGTGCCCAACATGATTTTTTCTTCAACTATAGGGTCAAAAGACACCATATTGCAGACCTTTGTTTCTGTTTAGACAAGGAAGGAGCCTCGAAATCTGCAACAAGGTCAGGATGGATCCACATAATCTTACCGTTATCAAGGGACAAGGGGACGAGACCTTCACTCCATGGAGGAGGGAGATTCTCGATCTTAAGAGTGGCCTTAGGAATAGGGATGACACCATACTGTATCATCTGTGGAGAGAAGTTACCAAACTGTACTGAGACCATGTTCACGGTAACAGTCTTCTCATCTTGTTGAAGGGTGAGCATTGACCAACTCTTGAATCTTGCCTTTGAGCACATAACATGTTCGAGTGGGATGACCAACGAACCTGTGATAAACACAATATTTGGGATGATCAGTCTTACCGACCTCGTCAGGCTTCTTCGGATTTGAAAGTTGGAGCTTATTGCTTTTGATCGAGCAATCGAAGATGCTCACGGTGTCGTTCTCGTCAAAAGAGTACTCTACTTTAGGACGAGGTTCCCTTGGTAAAGGGGCAGAAGGAGTAGAAGTAGACGTAGGTGGAGCCACGTTGACAGCTAAAGATTCTTTATTCTTCAAATTGATGTTCAAAGTTTCTTTACTCTTGCGGTTGTTCTGGCGCTACTAGCTGTCGGGTGTTCATCCCGGTCGAGGTTAGACATGTGTACCCCAAACTGCTTGAACTTGTCAGCGCTGCCTTCAGCTGCTTTAGCATTGACAATGAATGATGGCCAGTCTTGAAATTGAGTTGACCCCGTCCACATACTGATGATAGGCAAAAGATTTGTCTTGCAAGTATCTATAGTTACAGCGGCCTGAGTTCCAGGAGGCATCTTTAATGCTTCTCGACGGAATATTTCAATGAAACTCTCAGCAGTTTCATTATGTCTTTGTTTGATCTTGTTGAGGGCCGACATGGTCATGTCGTTGATTCCCTCGTAGAATCGCTCCAAGAAGATTTGTTTAAAACCCGAGAAAGAGGTGATACAGCCATCAGGCAAGCTCCTGTACCAATCGTATGCTACACCGGCTAAACAACCGACGAATACCCTGGTAAAAAGAGCGTCATTTGGCAGAAGTTGAACAGTCATTAACTCAAAGTGGTTAATGAACTGACTCGAAGAAGTGCTGCCGTCAAATAGTAAAATTGTGGGAATCTTGTATTTTGGAGGGAATGGGACTTCCTTCCATTCAACTGGATAGGGTTGTTTGATCCCCAATCTCTGTAAATTGTCCTTCTCTTTAAAAGCCTCAAATTGAGTGCACAAGAGTTTGAACGCTTCATTAGCATCCTCCGATGATGCAGAAGGAGCAGGCTGAATTATAGCATTAGGGGGAGGAACAGCGTGGTAAGCGCTACCCCCAGCTCCTGAATGACTGGGTGTGGGTTGAATTTGTACATGGGGTATTTGAGAAGATACCACCCTCAGACCTGCATTGACTGGCACCGACGATGCTATAATCTTAGGATTTGTAGCAGGTACGGTCGGTGATACTGTATGTTGGGCTACGATGATAGAATGCATACTTTCGACCATTTCAGCCATGGTCTTCAGCTTATCCTCCAGTGCAGCTATTCGTTGTTCTTGATTTGCCGAATTAGAAGCATCTGGATCTTCAGTGACAATGTAGGCTGACACTTCTCTGGGTACGGTAGAAGACACCGTCTGTTCAGAACTTTCACTGTATGCATCATAATCAGAGAAGGAATCATCTCCTGAATAAGAAATAGGGAGATGACCAGAAGTATCTCGACTTCGGGATTGGGTGTGTCAAAATACTCTTTCAGATGATTCTTGGAGTAAATCTAAGTACAGCTGGCTGGGCCTGCGTGGCTTACCGTATTTGGAGCACTTTCTACCCCAGTGCCTCGGGAAGCCATGTTGACAAAAGCATACAACATTTCGTCTTCGTCTTCTGACATTGGTTCAGAAGTTGCAAAATTCAGACGATCGAAGATAGATCATTTTGTTGTCTGGCAACAGCACTTGATGGCAACCTTGTGATTACAATGGTGTTCAAGTGGTTGAACTGGAGGTGTTGAGATATTGTCCCACTTTTGCTTGAGGTGCTCTCCGAGGTCAGGAACAGTGACGGGATGAGAAAAAGTTTGAGGGACGTATTCTTTGACAACATTCGGAACATAGTTCCGGCTCTTCAGATGTTTTGTCCCGTGAGTATACAGGAAAGTACTCACTTAGTTAGCATAGGTGTCAGGATTTTTTATCCTGGAAGTTTTTTTCTGATGCAGGTTCATCTTCGGCATTGGCTGCTATCGTTTCGCCGAAGTTGATGTAGACCGAGGTCTATTGAGATACACCCGGAGATCAGCAAACTCACCCCCAGGGGTTTCTGTCTGAGACACCAGCAATTTCCCTTGCTTTGAGCGAAACATCCGAAGAGTTGGGAGATCTTGGAAATGTACAACAGGAGTAGGCAAGATGCCTCTTTGATCAATGTTCTTCCCTTTAGCAGGGAAAGTTTTTGTACTGTTTACTGCCGAGGTACATTCAGATGGATCTTCTACGGTAAAAACCGGAGAAGACTGAGAAAAGCCAAAGGGCCTTTTCCTTTATTTTGTGAAGAAGGGTTGGCTAAAGAACATTTCCCTCTGTTGTTTTCCGAATTCTGGACTACGGAAGATCGAAAAAAGGCCAAAGGGCCTTTTCCTTTATTCTGAGGAGGAGGAGGAACAGTCAACAGAATACCCCCAGTGGATTGTACTGGAGCAACAGGGTACTTGGAAAGAGGAGCAGAATCTTTCCTCTTGCTGAGAGAATAAGGAAGATTAGCCAAAGGGCTATCCCTATTAGACTACGCTGGAACAAGAGGGATAACCACCTGCGCTCGGGCTGAGGCAGCAATAGGCGTCTTGGCCGATTGTGCCTGAGAGGATTTGACAGATGGCCTTTTGGCCACAGAAACTCCTGGAGTTGCAGCTTGCGCAGCAGGAGTTTTGGTCCCAGAAGACTTATGTTACACTCTGGTTGAAGGGGCAATTGATTGCGTAGGAGGGAAGGAGGTTGCCAATTACGCCAGAGGAAGAGGGGTCTTTCACTTTGCCAGAGCAGCATAAGAAGTGGCTTGCGCTGTGGCAAGAGGAGTAGTATGCTGCGCATGGGCAGTAGAAGCATTGGCTTGCACTCTGGCAGCGCTGGTGGTATTTTGTGCAAGGACAGGAGAGACTACTGGTTACCTGGCAGCAGAGACAGCAAGTTGCGCAGATAATTGCACAGAGAAGTGCACAAAGGACTTAGGAGTCCACACTGAATGGACCTTGCTTTTGACAGAGGCCACAGTGCGACGAGTAGTCCTAGAGTTGACCATCGCTTCGTAGGCAGTCTGGTTGACTTTTACAACCAGCATCTTCTGCGTCTTTTCGATAGACGCAATGTTATATTGGGTTATCACTTCCTCGTCGGAGGAGAAAGTCGTCCCCAGCAGTGTCGCCATTTTGTTTGCAAAAACAAAAAGTCTTTATTTCACAAACTTTGTAAGAAGATTACAATTGAATTCTGGAAAAGTACAACTATAGAAATCCGATCTGAAGATGATCGCTTTATCCCTTGAACGATGTAAACTTTGAAGACGATGGCCTCTGAAGAATGCAGCAGCACTTGGGCAAGAACTTCTAATCTCTGGTGATAATAATGATCTGATAATAATCTGATCCCCCTTAATGAAGGACTTGAAACTCTATTTATAGAGTTCTAGAAATAACTAATTTGTAGTTATTCTGGATTGCGTATGATGAACTGCGTTGGCAACAGACTGTACAGATTGCAAACTGCGCTGACTTATTGGACAGTTGCTCGATCGTGGGCTAACCATTTTCAGACGCGTGGTATTGTTTGATTGAAATGCGCTTGGTCGTGTACAGACGGTTTCCACGTGGCGAGCAATTGATGGCATGGAAACCACGTAATAAATGTCAGTTATTTTCAGAAAACTTGATGGATCGTGCTAGTCGAATAGCGCTAGCTTCTGACTGCGCTGAACCCTGATCAACAGATTGTGCTGGATGGGAATAGCTAGACCGCGCTAGACAGCTGTCATGGGGGCGTGGCACAAGAAATGAACAGTCTCCTCGCTCTTCGGGCTGTCAGTTGTCAGAATATCTGATCTTTGTCAGGTAATGAAGGTATTGCCACGTCATCGTAGCACACTCTGGTGGTAGCGCAGTTTGGCTTGTGCATTCGATTTGTAGCGCAATCTGTTTCCTGCGCAGTTGATTTGCGAGATACGCTATTGAGAATTCTCTGCCTATTTGCTAGATGCAACTTGATTTTTAGGACATACAGGAGGTAGTGCAACAATAGCTCATTAGTGGATCGAGCTATTGTTAATGGGCCTGGATTGTGTGTTCGGGCTTAACACGGGATATCCAGATCCGTTAGGAGGCCTAACCCTAATTTCTCATCATGGTCCCTGCCGTAGCCTATATATATCTTCTATTCTCTGGCCGCCAGATTACCGATCAGAAATCTGAAACTTTCTCTAAATTCGTGATTCACGTAAGGAGAGAAAGAGAGGGCTGCCATGGAGAAGAAAAGGTTGGGAGATCGTCGCCCACACGACGTCCAACTCGAGGCAGGAATACGTGCAGAAGGTCTTTGGGTCGTCCGTTCGAGATTGCCAGAAATTACTTGTCTCCTTTTCGCCGCAGGTATAATTCGTGAACCCTAGTTTTCGCCTATGAAGGGTTAGAACACGTATTAGATCTGTTTAACTTTCTATCGATCAATACGCACACCAAAGGAAGGGTCCTGGGAATCCCCAGTTCTATCAATTGGTATCAGAGCCACTTTGGATCTACGTATTAATTGATACGTCCATATTGTCCAATAAAACCTGCGCTGTGTAATAGTCGGTAGATGTAGATCTATTCTAACTCAGTTTTGTAGGCATCTTAGATCCAACTATTATGGTCCAATGCATGTTTTTTGATTGTGTTGTTTAAACCACGGACATGTCGTGGATGTTGTTGTTGCTGTGGATGTAATTAAAATCACGAGGGTTGATCGTGCTTATTATTTTAATTTTTTCAATCTAGATTATGTGTGAACTCCTTCGGAAGGCATAGGATTGATGTAATTTTAATTATTTTTGATCAATCGTGATGGCGGTGGTGGCTATTTCTGACGCCGGACGAGATGCTGGTTTTAAGCAGTCCAGAGGCAGACAAATGATTTTCGATGAAGGAATCGACAGCCAAAACCTAAAAAAAAACCAAGCCTACATTAATAGATCTGTGCAGCGCCAGATTTCGGATTCGGATAGTTGAGGACGGAGCAGCAAAGATGACGATAATAGTTGGATATTTTCTCTTATTTTTGTCATTTTGCTTTTTTTGATTATGCATGTTTATTATTGTGTGGTTGTTTTTTTTTTTGAAAAACCAAGCCTACATTAATAATGGACAACATGGACTTAATATCAACTAGTAGAGAAACCCAATTTGTAAAATAACTAAGTGGAAGAGGATTTTTATTTAGTATAAATCCTATGGTCTCCATTACTGGTTTGTAGGTGATGTAATTATACTTACGTGTTGGCTTTAGTGCTTTCCTCCATATCGGATGAGTATAATTATGGATCACCAGTACAAACTTCCTTAGGGATAATTGTAGAAAGTTACCTAGTATGTGTTCACTTCTCCATCTGAAGGAACTCATTACAAGGTAATGGATTTAGTATTAAGTAATGGTATATACTTAGATACAAATAATGGTATCCTCCCCATTGGAGTCACTGCTATTATTTGTATGACCAGAGCAAGACCAGCATATTAATTTTATTTGTCATAAAGTTATATTGACATGATAGTAAAATTAATAAGAAAAATCTACTTGAACAAAGTTGAATTTCTATACGTCCACACTATCGTGGCATGCTAAATTCATGGTGTTCAAGGTATTGGTGAATTTCTTATTATTGTTTTGAGGGAATCAATATTTAGTTAATTAAAAAAGTTTTTTTTGCCCTACATAATTTTATTTATGTGATTCTCAGGATTTCAAAAATGGGTTCTTTCAGTCCATTTATGGCGATTCTTAAAGAAAACAAACTTACTGGACTTAATTATTTTGACTGGAAACGTAATTTAGATATTGTTCTGACTACTGAGGAGTACAAATATGTACTTGTTGAGGAATGCCCACCTAAGGCTGATGCTAACTCTGATGAAGAGGTCAAAGAGGCTTATAAGAAGCGGAAAAAGGCAGCTGAGATGGTGCGGTGTTACATTCTGGCATCTATGTCAAATGTACTGCAATATCCGCATCAGGCCATGGCCACAGCTTATGACATGATGTATAAAGAGAGCACCAGCTATATGCAGTTTTTCAATTTCCTCTCTTTTACTATCCAAACATACCCCTATATAAAGAGAGCACCAGCTCTTATGGAGGGTGAGAAGAAACTCTTTCTATCAGCCAGTCCATTCTTTCAACACTCCTATGTTTATTCCGAAAAGGAGCTGATACAAATAGAATTCCATAAGTTCTATTGATTGTACAACGAGCATTCACTGAGACCAAATCGACTAGGAGAATGTCGAATCTTACTTTGCGCAATGATGGTTCTGACCAACCCAACATAATGTTGGACTAATCTTTTTTAGCAAGCTTTATAGCAATTTTTACTGCTTATAATTATTTAGCTTTTTTTCTGCTTCAACCTATACAGGGCTGGCCTTGGAGTAAGCCGAACAAGCCATCGGACTTGGACATGAACCCGACACACGAACCCGAGCCCAACCCTATTGTTGATCGGGTTCAAATATTTTAACCCAAATCCGAGCCCGAACCCGAGTATCTTCAACCCTAACCCAACCCATTAACGGGTTTATCCGATTGGGTTCGACCCGTGTGTGTGTGTGTGTGTGTGTGTCCTTGTGTCCATGTATGTGTGTGTCTCTGTGTGTGTGTGTGTGTGTCCGTGTATGTGTGTGTGTGTCCGTGTGTGTGCATGTGTCCGTGGAAGAGGAGGAGGAGGAGGAGGATGAGGGAGAGGAGTTAGGTTAGGGTTTACCTGAGGAAGAGGAGGAGGAGCTCGGATTGGGGGAGGAGGAGCTCGAGGAGGAGGAGCTCGAGGGGGAGGAGCTCGACGGGGGGGAGAAGGGGGTTAGGGGTCACCGGAAGGGGGGGAGAGGGGTCGCCGGGGGGGAGGGAGTAGCCGGGGGTCGAGGGGAAAAGAAAATTCTAAAATTTTCGAGTGAGGGAGAAAAAGGAAACAATGTTCCCTAAGTAAAAAAGTTAGCGACATCAAGAGGCGACGTTGCAAAACGTCGTAAACATTTTAATATATGGCAACATATTTTAATAATATGTCGCTATTCAGCGATGTAATTTATCTCCTGTCGCTGAACGTCGCTATTCAGCGACGTTTTGCGATGTCTATAGAAAGGAGTCGCTATATTTGATATTTAGCGACGTTATTTTATTCCGTCGCTAAATTACGTCGCTAATATAGCATATTTTAGTAGTATCTAAACAAGATTTTAATCGCGTTTAAGAGGCAGTCACGATCAAGGCTAATCGTGCAAGTCATCCAAGCAGGATGAAAATAGAAAGTTGGTACGAGGATGATCATGATCAAAATAGTCATGTCCGTAGTTGGAATGAAGGTATAACCTTAGCTATATTTTAGTTGAAATTATAGACACGGTTATGATTTAGTCTTGATAAAAATGGTTTAAGATCGATCAAAATTGAAATCATCTTGGTATGAACAACTAGTTAAACAAAATTATTTAGGCACGATCATGAAATTGAATTCTAGGATGACATACGACTTGGCACGATCGAAATTGAATCGAATAGTTTGGTCATGATCAAAAGGTATTTAAGGATGATCCAAATCGAAATCGTTCTAACACGATCGATTGTGTAGGCATGATCATAGAATCAAACCTAGGAAAGTATACCAATTTGACTCGATCGAAATATAATAAAAGGAGTCTAGTCATGAACGAAATTATTCATGAAGGATAATCAAATTCAAAAATGCTTAAAATATTTATCTCCAATTATTTAGGCACGAGTTTAGAATCAAAATCTAGATAAGTTTAGGAATCCAGTCGAAATTACATTAAAAGATGACAAACTGAAAAATAGAAGGATAAGAAAGAAAGGGGGAATTACTGGTTTATTTAGAAGATTGTGACTAGGAATAAGCACAAATCAATTTGAAAACTTAATAGTTATATGCCAATAAGACGTAGTCTCTATGGTATTCGAAACTCGTAAACATAATCGAAGTCATTTTACCGAGAATTTATGCCTCGCCAGTGTACAGCTAGCTGCATTAAACCCTTGGTTCCATAACTCAAGCTATGTTGCGGTAACGAATACCCTATCAACTCTCTCTAATCTTGACATAACAACCCAAGGATGAAATAAGACGACCAAGACATAATTTTAATAATGTTCAATCACCCACGCTTACTTAAAATTATTTCAACTTAGGAGTCACGCCACGCCAGTGCGCTGCTGGCTGCAGTGAACCCGCAGTCTCGATAATTCAAATAAGTGACGACAGTGCGCTGCTGTCTCGTCATCGTAAGTCATCAAAATTATTCCAACTATATTCCCAATAATATCAAAGGAGTTTAAAATATCATACACGTTGATAAAGATAGAAAAAGTGCAAGTATATGTTCTTCAAGTATAAGATCAGCTTCTTGAAAGGAAAAACAATTGGTTAGGAGGGATAATGATCGAAGTCAAAATAAGTAAAAATCTTATAATCCTTATTTCAAGGATATTCAATATTCAACGATTGGGAGAAATTTTTTTTTTCTGGAATCCAACAACTTGAGATTAATAGATAATTGAGTGAGAAATTATTATTATTATTAATTTTTAAAAAAATAAATTTCTTAGGTCCAAGGAAAAGAATATAAGTGATACGAACTTATGATATGATGATGTTTAGAAAAGACATAAGATAAAGTTATACAAATGATCATGATTAGAGGAAAATGGCCGAGGGCAAAAGAAATATAAACTAAAATTTATATTTCTCTAATATTCAGGATCGAGGGAAAATATGTATAAAGCACTATGTCTACCTATTATGAATATATTCATACACAAGTATGTATGTATAGACTAAGTAAATCCCAAAAAACCCAAAATATCATTCTAAGAGAAGGTTATCCTATTTCCAAGTATAATATAAATTTAAATAGCAATAATATATATATTATATTCAATATATAATTTTTAGAAATTTTTCACAATACTAGAAATGGACTACCAATATATATACACATCTATATATCTACATGGACAACGTTGGTCGCACTACATGACCACCAGGACTTGGGTTAGATTCGTGCTAGTTTGGAACAACTAGGTCTTCTAAAAGCCAACAACCTTAATAATAAGTAATTAAATTATTCCTAGGGTTATGTCGCAATTTGTCCTGGTTTTCTTAGTTAGTGCACACCTATGACTCGACCTCCTCTACCCTGGCTAGGACACTAGTCAAAGCACTCGACCACACTCTTAGTACCAAAATTCTTGGTTATCTTGCACTCCGAAACTTAACCATGACTAAGGCTGTCTATACTAAATATTTATAAAATTCTAAAATCACATTTTAATTCAAACAAATAAATAAAAGGATATTTTTCAAACTTTCGGGAAGATGTTACGAATCTACCCTCTTGAGAAATACCATCGAATCAAAATAAGATAGTGT